>OX387717.1:13946159-14546159 GCA_947577245.1 Andrena bucephala | reverse complement strand
TTCCAAAAGCGACCTCCCCTCGGCGCGCCCCATTCGAAACTCTATCCCGCTATTTACTCGATACAATCGTCCTCTCATTGATAAGCCGACGAGCGAGCCATTCGTGGGACGCGAATGGGAGGGCGACGGAGAGGGGAGGCGGGGGCGGAAGATGGGCGAGAGAGACAGGGAATGGATAGGGACCGGAGGGAAACAGGGTTACGTGCCCTCTGTTGGGCGCGAAATCGTCCAGGCGTGAAATGCAAGAGGTGGATGGGGGAAATCTGTAGGTGGAAGTCTGTGGAAGCGAAAGCACGACGACGCTTCTCATTCAGCCAACCACCTTGCGTATCCGTCTGTCGTTTGTCGGCATTTAATTAATTTCGACGGCATTAAAAGCGAAAGGGAGCATCGCGTGAAAACGGCGGATCCCAGTGTCGCAGCAGTCACGCGAGCTTCGAGTATCGTTAACGATCAGAGTTTGATTGTTTGATTCCGGAATATCGTTTGCTCTCTGTTTCCGTCCTCTTTCATTATTCATCTTTGTCTCTGTTAAACTTATATTTAAACTACTCCCTTGGGGGCCGTCCTTAAATTACATGAGGGTAATTTTGGCGATTTTTTACCCCCTCCCTCCTCCAGTATAAGAACTCGTAAGATTTTATATTCCAACACACTTCTCCCTGTCCTTACGTAATATTTTTTAAATTGCATCTTTTCAGTTATTAAAATTCTTTTACAAGTTTATATACCTAATTCATTTAACTCGGTTGCGGGAAATTTAAACTAAAATACTTTTCTGGAACATTAATGATAGAATTTGTGTTTATTGAAAATTGAGTTACAAAATATTACGTAAGGCGCTACCTCACCCCCCTACTCCACCCTCTCCTCATGTGTAAGAAATTCGCGACTTCTCCCAAAAAAAGCCTTACGTAATTTAAGGATCCCTTGGTGCAATAAAGACGTTAATAATATTAATAATAATAATTCAATGTCGATTTAAGTTACTCAGCTACACTTAACGATCGTTATCTCAAAAGTTTAAACGTTTGATGAAAGAAAAGTGCGTCAAAAAAGTATCACAACGACCCGAGCTCCGACGTCTGACTAATGCGACGCGCTTCTACTAGCGCGTCTGACTATCGCGACCGCAACTACTGGCGCAGAATGATCGGCCAGAAGCCCGCCCGGCTGACCAATTTTCACTGCCTCCACTGTTGCGCGATTGTCCGACGGCAGCGCAACGTATAGATTAGGCTATTATCACGCCGATCGTTCGGGGAATTAATTAATACGCGAGTCGTCGATGACCGTTTGATTACTGCCTAACGCGCGATCATCTCTTCGTATAGAGACTGGCAAACTCACGGTTACACTGGCCCGTCGTTAACGATGTGGAGCGACTCGACAAATGTTTGCTCTATTAGAACACGGAACGCTCTATGAGCGTAGGTGTCTGAAAACGCTGCGTGATTTTGGCATTCGCTTGCCTCTGATTAGCCCGAAATCTGCTTCAGATTAATTGACGAGTGTCCAAGGTGCAATCAACCCTTTGCAGCCCCGGGGCGATGTACGTCTCTCGTTGTGATCGTCAGTGGAACTCTTTGCTGTGGTATGTGAGGTATAAGTTTCTGGTAGAATTAGGGGAGAAGTTGTCGTTAATATGTAGGGAGGAATTATCAAATTTTACTTGTTTTAAGACGGAGGCAGGTCCAATCATTTATCTTTAAAGAACCTTGCTTCTTCGCGCACCTTCTATATTATGCAAAATGTATCGATTCTAAAAGTAACAGACATTTTTCAATTAATAATTACAGATACTCCACCGTGTTTCAACGAATAATTGTGCGGTGAGTATGAAAGTGGAGTAAGTCATGTATTTTTTTATTCGAGATACTTAGACTATTGCGTTTGGGTGTATTAAAAAATATTTTTACATTATTGAACAAAATGTTTCACAACATATGTGCTCTTCTAATGTCAAACTTATCTATCGTTGTAAGATTTTATGACTAATTTGTACAAAGATGTGTTTTTTAAACCCTTAAATGTCTCCCAAATTCCAAAAGTGCTCAAACATTTTTCAATCTTCACGACTTAATAAATTCAAACATTTTTTCGAGGAAAAGCAACGTTTATTTTCAAATACTTTGCCCTTAACAGTTTACCATTTTTGGAAATGTACCTATTCATTACCACTATTTCTCCTAATTTTTCTCATATTTTCGGCATAATTAAGTAATTTCCCCGTTTTCTTTTCTTGCTCCACATCTATACATAATATAAATACAATACGTTAATACATACGATTAATACAAAAGTATGTAATTATTTCCTTTCGCACAAATCACTTACAGAGAACAAATGACTTGCACCACTATCAAAATGAACGTAAAATTGTCGCGACTCATGAAACTGACACAATGTATCATATCATTGCTTACTTGGCGGCTATTTTGCAACAATTCTTTCATAATATTGAAATATAAATCAATATAACATAAAAGAAGAGAAATCTCAATCTTTTTGATTTCTTGACTTACACCACTTTCATAATCGCCGGCACAATTCCGAAAATCAGACTCAGAGAGAATTGAATTTACCTCCACGGTTGAACTGGTCACAAATAACAATCCATCGATTTAGCCGTTCAACTTGAATCATTTTTCCTCCGAGTACTCGTAACTCCGACTATACACACACATAACTTCCACAGACACCCGAGAAATTTGAAAGCCATTCTATAGCGACGAAGTCCCATTTCTTCCCTGTTCCCTGTTGAACTTCCGTAATGTCTATCCGTATATCCGTAATATCAGCCGCCCTCCCGAAACCCATGGTCCCGTGGTCCCCGAACTAGTTCCGCCGGTCTCGATTCTGCGCTTAATTTTCGCAACTCGAAAGTCATAACGTAGAGGATCCCAGCGTCATATTTACACGGTGAATACGGCGCCGGGGCGAGCGTAACTTCGACGCTCGCGCCGGGGCTGGTAACGCAGCCCAAGTACCGAGCAGAGACAGGGGAGGGAGCTCGATCCCCAATGCGGATACTAATGGTGTAGCAGTGCCAATAGAAGTATCGTGCCCGGTACGCGGCCAGCAGTAAGTATTAATTATGCTCCAAGCGTAAGCTGCGCGGCGCTGGGGCGCGTTTAAATCTACCACCCTCCTTCACCCTCTATCGTCTTTTCGCGTGTATCGAACGGCACGTGTTGCGGTAGGAAAATTTCGTCTACCGGCGGTCTGTCGATGCCTGGCGGGACAGTAGAGAATCGGAACCTCTCCACAGTCGAGTAAGGCGATTAAGGCTATCGATTAGCAACAGCCAGTTACGGGTATCTGCCACCCAAGTTATTCCGAGATTACGCAGTCTCGCTGTGAAAGTTTCATACTGACGGCTGCTTGAGCGTAGCAGACTGTATTACCTGTTGGAAATTATAGCTGTTCGATTGAGGCTTAGTTTTCTATTCCAATTGCATCTGAAACTTTAGGGGAGGATTTATATAACTTACCTATTTAACTTACTGTATTCTCTATATATTTATATACTTATGATCTTTCATTACTTTGTACTTGTACTTGTGTCAAGTCCTGAGACTCTATACAGAGGTTAGGCGTTATAACAGCTTCAGCTGGGCCTCGTCTTCTCACCATACTATGGACACTTAGTGCAATAAAGACGGGAAATAAAAAATAAAACTTCGGGGTTGTGGGTTGGATTTTGCGTTGCTAGTTGCAGTGTATGGTAGGTAAACAACTCTTCCCTCGTGGTAATCCCTAAGTTACATTAGTCAAGTAAACGCATATCTAAAAATAAAAAGCATATCTAACCCGACTAGTGTAAACAGTTGGTCGAGTAAAAAAGTCGAGTAAACGGGCGTGTATTAGCCGAGTCGAGTGGTAGAGCGGACAGCATAGTAGCCGAGCCGAGCACTGGGGTCAGTTCACTAGGCCGAGTTACTTGACTAATGTAAACTAGGCTTTAGCTTGCTTCGTTCTTCATCTGCGTTCAGTACCTACCTGCAATTCGCAAGATTTTGTCAGGCGTTCATCAGGGAATGACCACGCCAGGAAATCGCCCGTCCACGGCAGACACCGTTCTTTGTTCCGATAAAAGAGAAACTTGGCTCCGTTCGGCGCCAATACCCTCGCCTTTTAATCGGCCGGGAACAGGAGGAATGGAACGGCGAAGTTTCTGCGCCGCGCACCGGGAACGGGACTTTTCCATATATGTTAAGTGCCAGGTGGCGTCGTCGCCCGTTTTGTCTACAGAGAAACACGACAAGTCGAGGAAATCCGAAAGGGGAGGCGCGATGGCAAGTTTCTTTCTCGACGTGGCAGCCCACGCGAAGGGGAGGGCGGAAGAAACGCGCTCCTCGGGCGGCGAGCTGGAGGGGGGGGGGGGGCGGTGGGGGGTGCGGGAAAGTGCAAAGCAGAAAGAGGGTGCAAGAGGTAGCAGCAGCCTTGGCCGGCCTCGTGAAATTATTTTCTCCGCGAACCGAGGAACTTTTATCCAATATCCACGGCAGCATCTGGCATCAAACGGCTCCCGCGGCCAAGTGTCTCTATGGGGTTTCGGAAAATGTTCCGTAAGAGGGTGGCGACAATACGGAGGGGTGTCGGAGGCGGAAGATGTTGGCAGTAAACTGCATCTTTCATTGTCGTTTAATTGAATCCCAGCCGTAGCCGTCGAATTTCGTTACATCCGTCAGCGACGGAGGAGGAAATCCTCGCTGGGCTGAGAAATCTGAGAAGCCCCTTGACTTCGTATTGCATCTGCGTCTTCCATCGTAAGCAAAGACCTAGACGCCTGTTTACTCTCGATTCCAAGACAGTTTCTATGCTTTGACGCATTTCTGCATATGCTGAAAACAGCCACGCGTCTCAATGCACAGTGTTGTACTTTAACTTGTGAGCTCGTTGGCTTGCTAACGGAAACAGCTCGGTTTATCGTTCGCTTGAAAGAGTGAACCCCATGTTTGGGCAGTTTTAATGCGCTCGAACGCTCAATTTACTCGGCTCCCATCGATATTCCGTATCTCCAGGGAGTTAATCGCTCAATGTTTCTATCTGTGTTCCACCATTAACGCATTCGACTAGTGTTCCACCAGTGGATTATTTACTTCGGCTGCTCCCGTTTACTCATTCCTCGATCTAGATATTCATTGAGTTTATAGTTCTGTATATACCCCACCTCAACGGTTGCGCGAACAATAACTTGTTTACCGTCAACTCGAAGATCATTTCCTGGTGGAAGTACCCTAACGACGCAGCGAACGCATTTGTATTTTGCTCGTGGACCCTGGCAAATTCTCCTTTAGCTCACCCTCCGCGACGGTTCAATTGAGAGAGGGAGAGAAAATGAGAAGAGAAGCTTATTCGAAACGCGCGACAATATCGCCGGCGACCACTTCTTCGCGCAGATCTTGCCCTTTATCCATCCGAAGAATCTGCGGTAGAATCCTAAGGCGATGGGAGACGCAACGACGCTTTATTTACACTACATATAGGTGCACGTGCACGAGGTTACATATGTACAGGGTGGTCAAGAATTTGCGGTGCAACCTTTGCACGATGGGGTAGTTATCAACTCGAATGGAAATGTGAGTTCGAGGGACAACTCTTTCCTCTTTCTATGTCATAAGGACACTTTGGCCTTTGACTTTTGTTTTCTAATTGCACTTGTAGTTAACACTAAGGCCTTTCTTCTTGAAACTTATGTCGTTCTTCGCATTATAATAGACTCACAAGCGGAGATCCCCAAGCCGGAAATTAAAAAAATTATGAAACTTTGTGGATATGTAGAGGATATATAGGTATGTATGTATCACGCAATTTTTTTTACTACTTAAATTCACTCTAGGGGGGTGAAATTGGTCCTTGAAAATTTTGTGTTATATGTGACTCGCAAAGTGTAAGGGATAGAAAAAGAGTTTTCAGACAAAAGTTACTTCTTTTAATTAGGATCATTATCTTACAGTTCTTACAGGTCGTGAGTTATAATACAAAATCGGAATATAGCTGTTTTTCAGGGGTCAATTTCACCCCTTAGAGGGAATTTGCGCAGCGAAAAAAAATTATATATCCTCTAACATATCCCCAAACTTTTAAAATTTTGTGAATTTTATTAAATTAATAATTAAGCCAAACCTAGACGTACTAAAGTTTTAATTGAAACTCGAACCTACTCAAGACCACACCTAAGCCTACTTAGTCTACACTGAAACGAAGCCTACCCCTAGTTAAAAGCAAACTAGAAAAAGGATTTCTAATCACGGATCCTGCCGATCTACATTCAAACACCCACGAAGCATAAACATCTTCTACTCAATTCTACTGCATTAAAAACATTTCCGCTTTATAATTCAGAGCCGCTTCGATATCTGGCTCCCATCTACCAATACATTCCCCTGCTCTTCGCGCCGCAGAGGTGCAGAGTTTCCGCGACGAATTTACGAACACCCAGTACATAAACCAAAGCCACGTAGCAGCTTTATTAGCTCGTGTATCTCTCCGCGTCCACCTTGTCATCCCCCGTTACGGGATGTCGAGGGATTTTTTTGTTTCCGTTTCGAAAAAGCCCCGAAGCCAGACTTTTATTGGCCGACTCCATTCGGTCGCAGATAGGATTTCATATCCAGGCACCGATGTTTCCCCCCCCCCCCCCCGGAGCAGAGACTCGAGGGCGGCCGGCCGAACTGTCGCATGTCGGGCGGGACAGCGGAGGGCGAGCGCCGGGTACAACGGAGAATTCAATCAGGCGAGTCGATGCTACTCTCGCCTCTATTACCATCGTGGGATCAACTCCGTATATTTACTACCCGTCAAATTTCACCACGATGGCCGCAACGCGCTCGTAATTATATCCCGGACACCGATTGGAAAGTGGCCCTCGGTGGCGTGGGCGCACGCGCCTCTGCCGCTCCCTGGCCCACGTGTGCGAGCCTGTGTTCGCCTTGGAGCTGGCGAAATTGCGTTCGAGGCCTATCCGTTTCACAGGCATCTCGTCTAGGGATCCCGTTCCCCGTCCCTGGGCCTATCACTTTGCGGCGAGGCCGCTGGACGTTCGCCGTTGAAACGGGATACAAGCGTCCTGGACCTTCCGTCCTTTCATAATAGGCCCTATTCATTCTCCCCGGCACAATGTCCCGATATATAGGGGTCAGTCGGCGGTGACCCCTTTGCAGGTTACACGCCGCGCAAGTCGACCGTGCTCCCACGATGGCCTCCGAGCGTAATGGCGATGATAGCAGATACCTTGGCAGCGATTCCGTTCTGTTTCCTGGTGTGCCGTGACGGTGGGCGAAATATGTATTCCCTTTGAAAGGGTTCGAACGAAGGGAGCCCGCGAGGACGTGGAGGATCTGATCCATTTAGGATCCACTTAGGATCCGGAATGGCGGGCAACAGCTAGAAGTGTGGGAAGGGTATGGGGATCGATAAAACTGTCACAGGCTCGCGTTGCCGCGAGAGCTTGTCAATTTGAGTGCTTTCTGCGAAGGGACACGAGGGTGGCTGTGGCAAGATGAAATAACGAGGAACGGATTCGATTCGCGTTAATTAGCTATTTACCACTGCGACGTATCACAAACGGTGACTTGTGTGTGCCACCGTGTGGCGGATAATCAAGTCGGGGTAGCGTAAATCTAGGTCCGCCACGGAGTTAAGCTCGTTTGAGCCTCGAATACACCCCGGAACATATTACAGTTTCTTCGACCTCTGATCCCACGAGATGAACAACGTTAATCACTCTGCACCGTCCGAATTCTCCAGCCACGTCGGCCATTACCGTCACGGTAATATTCAACCTCGTCGTGGTCAAAATAGAATTTAATTTCCATCGTTCAGCCTGGCTGTTGTGTAAATGTCTCGTCGGCATTAAAACAAAAAACAGAAGTCGAAAGTGACGTTGCAAGTTCTCTCCCTTCTAAACTAAAGTTTCTGAACTAAAAGGATTAAATGGAGAAACAGAGGGAAAGTAGAAGCGACGAGATAAACGCGGAATAGAGCCGAATGCCGTAAAATCGTTGGAAAAATAAAAGGACCGCTCCTCGTGGCCCAGATCGTTTCGCAATGGGGATTACTTACGGCCGCGTCATGGAAAATGGCCGAAGCCATCGCTCAGGCGCAATTTTCCAGCGCGGCCCGGAGTAGTCGTGTTCGTTCCACGGTGGAGGGACGCGAGGTATGCGCGCCCATCGCGTTTCCCTTAAACAAAGAAACGATGGATAAGTGCGATAACAATGTGCTCGGATGCGCGATTAATCGAATCCCGTCCATGAGCTGGAACGATGAACTTTTAATATTCCCGGTGGACGACGCCACGCCGAACGAGAAGCGGGACTCGTCTGTTCATCGGTTTTTCCAATGCGCGCGGACGCGATGCGTCTAATTATCGCGCGACGGGTTAATTAACGCTCTTCGAAAGTGGAAATTCTGCTGAATGAGCGGCCGCGCTCGAATGTATCTGGTCATTTGTGGCACGTATTTTGGTAATTCGGTTATTGACGGTTCGTTTGGTCGAATATTTTTAAATGATTCGGTTGGAACGTATCCGTTGGAAACTTTAATGAATACAGTTAACGTTAGTCACGTTACATGTAAATTAAATTATTATCGATATGTGGATTTAGTTCTTAAGTAATGCAATGGTAATAATGGCATTAAACTTTTCTGTGGGGTAATCATCCTGGACGTCTTTAACCCTTGTACGAAATTGGAATCACTGCAAATTCGGCCTTTTTGACCCAAAATCGAGTCACAAATCCTCAATCCTCCTTTACTAAAGTATTATTTGGAGTGAAACTCTGTCATGGCTTTAAATAACTAATAACCGTCAATAATCATTTTTTATTTTTTTTATTTTTTTATTGTAGAAATTTAATAAGTTCTTAACATATTAAACTGTAATAGTTAAATGAACTGAGGTTTATTTATGTATGCTCGTTTCTTGTAAATATTTGATATTGTGGCAATTTGACCAAAATTTACTTAACGGTGTAGCTTCACAAATTCTAACCCTAAATGGTTTGAAAAGACCTTCAATGTATTTGCACGTCCTTCAGGTTTCTTGGACGACGTTAAATATTCTTGAATGATCTCGCAAGTTGTACTATGTATTTTGCATAATATTAAATGGCCTTTGAACGTTCATAATTTAGTTTAAACATCGTTCAATGATTCCAAATGCCTGCGAATGATTCTAACTGATCCTGAATCGCAGATATAATAAACTTTCGAAGTGCACGCGTACTTTAAAACCTGAGAAAATCGTTTTAGACTTTTCACTGCTTTTGGACGTTTCTAGGCGAGTAAAATTCTTGTCTCGTTGAATGTTACGTCGATAAAGAACACAGAATCTCGTTGGAAGGATACAACGAAGCGAAATTTCGTACTTTGCGGCCTTCAGTTTCGTCGCGGCACGCTTCGGAGTGGTACTCGAATTGCTCCCCTCCAGCGTTTATATACCCCCTGAAACAGCAACTCACGATGAAATTCCCAATCTGCACGGTGACGTGCCTTCGTTATTCGCCGAATAAACGCGAAGATAAAGCCGACCTAACGATGCATTCGCAAATCGAAATTCTCGTCGCGCGAGCTGCGAGCTAAGCACAGGGTCCCTGAAGAAGACGCGAGACATTGAAATCGCTTCGTGTGAAACGAACCATTGTTTTGCTTGATGCATCTTTAAAACTGCAACACTCCCTCTTCGCTCATCGGTGTTGATGGAAACCGGAACAGCCCCTTAATATTTTATCGATTTACTTAACGCTCCGACACGGTATTGGGGCCCATGACGTTATCTCGTCGCTGGGGATTCTTCGATGCAATTTCCTTCCTATAAAAAATTGATAGCATAACCCTGTTGAGTTGTTATCGAACGCTGTTGCCTCTTTCACCGCGACAAGATACTTAACTTTTGATGTATCTATCTCCTTGCTTAAACTCTTCAGCGATATACCTGCATGGTTCTGTAGGACGAATGAAAATACGAGGGAATTTACTTGACAGGGAAAGATCCCTTCGAATTACGTTTCATAGTTCAACTTTGCGTT
This sequence comes from Andrena bucephala, assembly GCA_947577245.1. NCBI lineage: Eukaryota > Metazoa > Arthropoda > Insecta > Hymenoptera > Andrenidae > Andrena > Andrena bucephala. Next base: position 14,536,122 of record OX387717.1, on the reverse strand, counting down.
TCCTTATTTCCCACTTGGTTGTCAATTTGCATATCCCCTTTACACTTGGCGTAGTGCCTTAGGATCGCGAAATTAGGAGCAGCGCCTCGACTATGACGGGTGGGTAGGGGTTCACCTCCTCAGTGTCAAGCTATCTAATTTAATGTAACGCTAGTCTCCTTCGAGGCTCGGCGAAACTTCGCTCTGCTGTTGCGGTAATTATCGCCCGCGGGCGATAGAAAGCAAAGTTGGGATTATCGCGGTTATAGATTGCTGGCTGCGTGGTACTCGCGACATTCTGTCGCCCGATGACGCAGCGTCACTGATCTGAAAGCATTTCGCTGTTCCGCGATTCGACGGCATCGGAATTTAAGCAACTCGAAGTATGCGAGCTAATGAGGCGAGCTGGACGCGTACTCGCATTATTACCCCTGTCGGGTAGGAATATCCACGAAGTTGGTCACGCATAGGATTATCGCGATAACTTATGGATGCAATATCGAATTAAACTGACAGTGTTTGTAATATTCTTCCAAATTGATGAACACAAAGTTAATAAATTAAATTCATCTTTGATGAAAAGGATATTGCTTTAAGCAGAACTCGGATTATCGAAGCTCCACCGAGTCGAAGACTGTATTTAGGTACTTTGTACATAGATATGCAGTTAAATCTTATTGACGAGTTCAGTAACAGGTTCAGGACGAAATGTACTCTTTATGGAGGGACATACACCTAGATATGCCAAAATGATAGATTATTTTTTACATATTTTCAGTGTTTGATTTGTCAAGAATGTTTTCCCCAAATTTGGGACCGAAATTCGCAGAAATATCGATGATATAGACATTAGAAGTGAAGCACGTCGATGAGAACTTCAAATCCATTTTTCTCGAAAGCAGGTTTTCAAACACAGCAGGGTAAACTAACCAGTGAATGGCCAAATTGTTGAATATATGGACCTTTGAGATTAATACTTGAATATATTTATGTATAACAACAAAACAACTGTTGAAATTGCAATTAAATTTATTTTTCTTGAAATTTCTATAAAAATACTTACTTATTCTTATTGTAATTTAAAAAAAAAAACGATTATAAAATGCAAAACGTGTAGAAGTCCAGTAAATGACCGCATACTTTTAATAAGAATTGTACACACCATTTATAAACATATAATATTTTTAAATTTATAATTGACATTTCTTTGCCTAATGGTCATTCACTGGTATGCGGTCAATTATTGCTTGATTTACCCTATCCACGATTACTCAAAAACTATTCAACCAATTTACTTCAAATATTTCACGGCTATATAATATACTATCACGCAGTTTCTGCCAGGGCGGATTTTTTATTTGATTCATAGTTACTTTTTTATTGCATAAAAAGGCAAGATTTCGCGTCCAAAAATTAAACGTTTCATTTAGAGTGTTGCCATTTCTTTAAAAATTCACTTTTTTAAAATCCGCCCTGTCAAAAACAGCATTTGTTAATACATTTTAAGAAACTAATTAGCTTTTCGCTTTCATGTAACATCTGTTTAATTGCGGGTGGGTGCCGCAAACCACTGCAGCGAATGATGTATTTGGCACTAGCCCCTATAACTGCATTACACGACTAATATTTTTACATACAAAAATGAAGTATTATAGCCAAAGATGTGACATAATTATTAAAAAAAATGGTGGGGGCAATAATATTAATACTTTCTTGAAAAAAAATTCTAAAAGAACGCCAGTTTTTGGGCCTCCTTGGGTGTATCTCCCCCTTTTCCATTTCCAGTCCCATCTTCCACCCATTAAACCTTCAACCCCTCCTCAGTATCAAGAACAGTCCACTAAAAACTCCTTCGGGACGCATTCATCGATTCCAAGAATCCGCCATGGTCGACGCGTGATTGCGTTCCGTCAGTGGAAGTCACTAAATCGCGTCTGTCCTTTCGATACGTTACGGTGCACCGTAAAACGTCGGCCAAAACTGCTGGCCGTATCGAATTGGGCGCCTCGCTGGCTGGCAATCTTTCTCCTAATCTCTGCCAGGTTGTCTCGCGAACTGCCATGGCCGTTGCACGCCATAAAACGTTAGGCGCAGCCTGTCGGGCGTTTCACGGCGCTACATTTAGCAGACTGTGAACTACAACTTTATGCGGATGCCTTTTATCGTTGTGGCCGAAGCGACCGGCCATAAATAATGTTTTATTGCACCGCGGTCATACGTAATCTGCGCGAACGTATACTCGTTCGATCCGAGGGCCATGTGACTGTCGATGGCAGCGGTTTTAATTTGATCCTCGGATACGCGCGCGAATTCCTCGTCCTTCTGCATTTTCCGAAATATGGGGTGGAGAAATTGGAATTTCGGGCTTAGCAATAGATCAGCTTTCGAATGAAAACATTCAGGTTTGCATTTCGGAACTTCAGAGGATTTGATTTATTGTGATAAGTAACAAAATTAATCGCAGAGATAATGGAGGGAATAACTTGGAGGGAAAACTGAAGAGAAGTGGATTATCAGTTTGCTTAGTTCTGAAAGCATTTTTCACGCGTTGATTTCTTCGCGTGTAGATACTTAATTCCCTAGCTCGGGCATGTCATAAATATTCATAAGCCGTACCTTTTGATTGAAAAGTCATTAGCGATTTAATTTGCCGCGCGAGCCACAGCCTGGAGCAATTAATCGAGATTAGTGTGGCGTCGCGAGTATTCGCGAACGAATTAGATTTTCCCGTTGTAATTTAAATGACGATTGATCGTCGCGGAATTACAGGCCAACGGGGGCCGTAATTGGTGTTCTAGTGCGCGGCCCACTGTGTTAAAGCTTAATAGAACGTATTAACTATTACGATTGCTCGCGCGTTACTTCGCCCGGGCGAATAGAACTCGCGACGCGACAGCCGAACGGTTATAAATATTGGTTTGCCCGGTTTCATGAATATGCATCGTCCTCTTGAGTGTAATACTGCGCTCGAACTACGGATAGGGCCTCGTGTCATCGAATCGACTGGAAATGCAAAACCATTTCCACTTTTACGCGATCCCATACGCCGTGAGTGGATGGGGACTTTATACTGAAGCGACTGCAGGTAACGCAAAGAATGATGCATTAAGGTGGATGCTACCTGTACTTCTATTTCAGGAATTGCTTGATTAACTACGTTGTTTGTATGTACAGTGGTAGACAGAAACGTGCATTAGTGCACCGTGAAAAAGGCAAACAGGTTTCCCCATTTCGGAACTTGTTCGCTGCATGCATATTAATATTGTTTCGAAACATCTGTGAACGACAGATTGGCGGACGGCTGCGTGATTTCTCGACCCGTGTTTACGTTCAACAGACACTTCTCTTTTAACGTGTCCAAAGTCTAAGTGGGTACTAAATGAAAAGTCACTTTCAGTTAGATAGTGTCAAGGCGACACATGTACATATGTATCTGCAAAAAGTGGCGTGACGTTGCGGAAATGCCCGAGAAAAATTGGAAAATCATAACGTGGTCACGATGGTTTCATGTAATAATAATAATTCTTTATTGCACAGTAGACACTGCGCAAGAAAACATATAAGAGGACAAGAAAGAGAAAAATTATATAAGGTAAATCCGGGAGACGCGGTCGACCTAATATAAAATGGCTTTTAAAACTAATATAGAAATGACTTATTTTATCAGAACAAACCTATATGTTCAGAATTTTATTCTAATTCAGAAAAACTGGTCGATATTTGCTTTAAGACAATATTTACTGTACTGACCACCTCTCCCGACGTTTTCGTCGTTGGCAGAGACCACTCACATAATTATTCATGGAAAATTTACAAAGGATAAAGCAGAATTATTTATGAGTGAATACAACTACAGATTCATTGATATTTAATTTGTTTACGCTAAACAAGTAAAGAACACATCAAAGAAAAAGTGAACTACCTACTGACGATTAGCAAGGCAAATGAATACAAAAGTGAATAAATAAACTAAATAATCAAAAGTAATAATAGAATAATAATAAAAAATAAAAAAATAATAAAAAATCATCACTCGACCATCTTTCCTTTTTGCAGCGAAAGATGGTCTTCTCGTTAGCTTTGAGAGGAAGAGTTGATATGGCCAAAAACTTTGGCTGCATTGTCCCTCAATATCTCTACTATCTTATTATCCCAAACATTAAAAGAAAATAAACTTAGAAGTATATTTTAAATACGATTCTAGTACACCGCTGTTTGACAAACGAGGTTAAATGTAATCTCAACTTACTATTATTTAACTATTTGGCTTCTAGAGAAGTAATTGGTCTGCACTTTAACGAATTTTTACGTAGAGAGTCTGAAATATAGCGACTCGACCAACTCTCCGGGCCGACCGCGTCTCCCGGATTTACCCTAGTACATGTAAAAGTAGAAGAGTACAAAAGGCGAGGTACAAATGTCAGCTGCTGTTACCCTGATCACTTAAAACTGCTGCTACTACTACCATATCGACCCGTAGCTAAGAATTGCTCTGATTATTATTTACAACAGCCGAGCAACGTACGGAAAAGTCCATCCTCAAGTTCTTTATCAATCTTTAAAATCTACAAAATAATTATCTAACTCTCAGAACTTTGACTTTTCATTAACTTACAAAACCAACACAACCACTTCTCTAAGATACTAATTTTCACACGAGATACCGCCACAACGCCTAATATTTCAAATACAGCCCCTCTCAAAAAGTAGCGACATACGCCTCGCAACCATATCACGGACCCAGCCATCGGGAAGTCCCGGCGCCTAATAACGAGCCTCGCAGTACATCGTCCGCACACACCCCCTGCACCCCTCCCCGCGGATATATTCGCCGCATATCGGTCGGCTCGCGGGCAACGACAACAGGATTACAAGGAGACAGTGGTGGCGGTCGGAGAGAGAGAAGGCGATATTGGACGCATAGATCCGCCTCAAATTGATTGGAATTGTTCCCCGTCTGATATCTCGTTCCTGCTAGTTCGTGGCAGGCCCAGATAGACGTGGGCAGTGCACCTTGCGCCAGACGAGCTGGACAAGCCCCAGGATCCCGTTGGGTTAGGTTGGTCTAACCTGGGGTGTCTATATACGAGGGGCCGCCTATCGCCGTGTTTGCGGAGAGACAGAGGGGCTGGCAAGGAAAGGGGGCGCCTGGAGAAGCCGAGGGGCGGAGAACCAGGCCACGATGAAGAGGTTCTTCCCAGGAATTAATTTCGAAGCTTCCAGCGAGCACGCCACTTACCGCCGCTTATCGTATCGCCCGATGCGGGGACGCATTAGGTTTACTACCCGGTAGCCGCGGAAAGTATCAAGCGTAACCGCTAAGCGGCGCTGATACGCGTCGAGGAATTAACCGGCTGCCTTGCCTCGGAACGTTCAACGGAATCTCTGTGTCCTGCCGTTTCCAAGGCTCCGTTCTTCGGCTGGGGTAGGTAGCCTGCCACCGCGTTACGTATTCCGGCCGTGCCGCGCTGGATTTAACGCGGACGTCGCAGGGTATCGTTATGAAAAAGATAGACGGCCGACGTGGGAGATCCGGCAGCACGGGGGAGCAAGCTTCGATCCAGACACATGTTTCGCGGAGGGAAGACGAAAGAAACGTGAGTTACAGGATAATGAGGCGGAACCAGGGGCGAGCTTCCGCTTGCGAGCGAGTTTCGGTAGCTTAGGGGTTGCTGCTGGTTCTTGGGAGACTCTGGCTCTTCCCTTGGACGTGTATAGGAAAAATTGATAACGAACTACATGGGGAAACCTTGTATCCCAGCCTCTGGTTTCTTAACAGTCTGCGGATCCGTGATTGCGTTGCCCCGGTCAGTCAGTTTGGTTTCGTCGTGGTTGTCGAAACAGTTCACGTCGTCATTTCGAGTACATACATATGTATTTGTCGTACACAGGGCAACAGATAGGTTCCATGTTTCTATAAACCTCTTGTTATTATCTTGAAACATGCTGTATAATCGCCAACGAGATTCGAAATACCATCGGGGCAATCGGGTTTGTCGTCGGCCTGCATCGAGATTGACCGAGCTCGGTTCCAGTAGTTAATCGTTTCCGTGACCGCAGGGCGGCGAGATCTGGAACACGAGATTGGCAAAGTAAAATGGAAAAGTCGCCGTGGTTTTTGTTGATTTTCGTGCAACTGGGTCAGCAGGATGCGGGCACACGAGGGGGGGATTTAAGTGAAAAATAAAGGGTGGTCCTGTGACCTTCGAAATACGAAAACATATGAAATACTCTTCTCTTTGAAGACATCTTTCCGAGACATTTCAGACGCGCAAGTCAGACGAAACAGCCTCCGTAACAAAATTCTCGCAATCACGACGTTTAGATGGTCGTGTCAATAAATTGCACTGACCGTGGCGCTAAAAGTGGAGGTCGTAAAGCTTCGTATCGATATCATACACTTTACGGCAGCAGTTCCCCACTGAATCTCCCCCCGATGAAGTCAACAACCGTCTGTCTCGTTCGATCGATCGTGATCGCTATTGAAGCTGCGTTTCTCGCGAGGGCCCAAGCGAGATTCTCATAAATCACGCTGCTCAACGTTCGTCTAGTTGGTACCATTAAGGTAGCCGCCGCTTGGCCGACGATAAAACATTTACGCCCCGCTTTCCTGGTGCACGGCGAAACAATATCGGCGGATACAATGGAGCAGCCTCGAATTGGATTCGCCGTCCACCTTCTTCGATCTCCCGCGATCCTCGAAATGTTCCCTATTGTTTACGAGCCATCCGGAACACATCTGTACAGTCGATCCCTCGTGTATACGCGCGTACACACAATCAGGACTATACGCGTGGGCGCGCTGTTTACATCGATCCCGCCGTTAAAGTTTTCACGCTCGACGATGGGGGAAATGGCGGGGGCGACGTTTGTGCACGTTCCTCGGCGTTTACACGGCGCTGGAAAGGCGGTCTTTAATTCAAGGGAGCACGTATCCGACCTGAGCTTCCTGGACTATTATGGGAGGGCTGGAGGTGAGGGGTTGGGGGAGAGGGACAGTGGTAAAAACGGTTGCAATTCGTCGGGAGCGAAATTGCAACAGCCACAATGACGAGCAGAGGAGTAAAGGAGACACTCGTGGCCCCCTTCGATTTTCGAGAGTCCTTTGGCGTGGGACAGAGGTGAATTTACAAATATACGAGATGTTGCCGGCGAGAAGAAAGGATTACGGGTCAAGAGGGAGAGGAGAGAAAGGGTTCGCGAGGGAACGGAAGGTGGGAAAAACTTGGCCAGAGCTTCTCAAGCTGGGGTCCGGGATTTCAAAGCTGGCTGTTGCATCTGATTTATGTTTATTGAATACCGGACTTTAACCCTTCGTTGACACTCTGGGTGTTAGCCACCCATAAGATGATTTTTAGGCTCTATACCTTTTCCAATACGTAGATTCTACGTAGAATATCGACGATATGCGTGGAATATCTCTATTTTTTCAATTACCGAAATCGCCTACCATGTATATGCAAAATAAATACATTTTTTCCAAAGCCGTCTTAGAAACTACTTTGTTCTCAAAATATTATATCTGAACAACAACTCTGTAGATTTTTAGATTTTAATATTGAAATTTGTAAAAGTTACAATTTTTTGAAGATTTTCTTCGTTTTTTCTCGACATATGGCAATCTAGAATTTTTCTACAAAAACTGTGGTAAAGTCTCAATTAAAAAACTATTGGAATACATTCTAGAGTCCTTGAAATTGATCCATGATTTTTTTTCATAACGATGGGATTCTTCAGATGAGAATGGCAATCGTTCAAAAATTGCTCTGGGTGTGAGCCACCCAGTATGTCAAAATTAATCGTAGAAAGAGGTGTATCAACGAAGGGTTAAACCACTTTTCCTGGTGACTTTTTAGTTGGTCGGACAGCTCTTTAACAAAATAGGTAATCTGTGAAAAGTTGTCAAAGTATTGGAGAACTATGATCAAGTCCTAGATACAGTTCCCTCTCTGCTCATTTTTTTTTATTTGATTAATCCAAATCACACATTGTCTAAGAAACACGTTCCTTTCGTCCTTATGTAAATCAGAAATGTAGAGTTACTATTCAAATCAAGAGGAATTTAAATTGAACACAACTTGATAGCATGAAGTGCATTGATTCTGATTTGCTCCATCCAGTAATAGAATTCATAATACTACGCTACACTTAGGAGGTGTCCAACTGATTCATGCACCATACTCATTTATTTATTTATTTGTTTATATATACGGAAAGACCCTTTGGTACACAGAGAATAGAGAAAGCCAGTAGAGGACTAATACATGAAAGCAGAAACACAAAAATGAAAAAATAAAGGAAAAAAAGAAATAGTACCTAGATAGAAAATCAGTAAAAACAAAAAAATACAATGAAAGTAAATAGAAGTTAACGGGAATTGTTAACCGTCTTCCTCACTGAGTGCTTCAAAGAATATAGTGAGTGGCAGAAAAGGTCTCTTGTATAGTCTTCAAAATCCATACAATGTAGATGTACACCAAAACTTCACACTACGACTCAAAATGTAGCTTATCGGAAACCTATGTTATGAAATCCCAACAGACTTCTACGACAGCAAAATCATATAGCACGCTTCTTGTAGCCCATCGCCGTTTCCTCGGGCCGTGTCGAAGCGACTCACAGCCCAGTCGAGCAATTTGAGAGACCCTGCCACGGGGTGTAGAAGCTGAGAAAGAACTTAAATAATCAATCGAGTACCGAGGGTTGTTGGCCGTAGGTGAAAGCCCATAAGGCTGACCCTCTGCGTAGAGAGTGTTTGCGGATCCTCCGCCAGCATCTTTCCTCCCTTCTTTCACCCTTGTTCCTCCCGTTATCATGCTCTCCCTACCAACACCTTCCCCGAACCTCTCACCTTCGCACCATGCCCGCAGAAGCAGCCCGGGCACAAAGAAGCCCCCGAAGTTGAATTTTACGGAGGAGCTCGGCTCCCATGGTTTACGAGAGTGACCCTACCGCGCAGCTTTCATTAAGTTTCCCCGAGAACGTTACACGATAATCCAGGGCTGCTCGATTTTACGCGCTCCCCGTCAGACACAAAGGCGCGAATTACGCGGACATCTGACGTCCAGGTTTTTGATGTCGCGGTTCAATTTAAGTTGAAATTAATTCACTCGCGTTGAGCTTGAGACGATGTCTCCTGTTACGCTGGTAATTGGAAAGCATCCACGGTGCCGCGCGGCTCTGCTTTGATCACCGATTTCAAATACCTTAATGGAAAGATCGATGCTTCGTGCTTTTGACGTTATTGCGATAGTTATATGGAATTTCACGAATTCCTTGGATCTCTGGGTACTGATTTCCCGGGTGCTGTGTAACTCAATGAAAATTCCTAAATTTTCCTTGTGTATCCTTTGGAATTCTTGGACATTAATTTGCAGTGGCTAATTCTTACTAACAATAAGAGGGATTCCAGAATATAGATCTCGAAGTTTAACTAAGTAGCATTCGTACAGTAATACACTTGCTAATAACTTAGCTAATAAAATTAACAGATCAAACTTTATCACAATGCGAGTCTCTATTAAAATCTGAAATTTACACTTCAAGACCTTTCTTCTCTTTAGAGACCTCTCATCTCTTTAAGACGTCTCTCCCGATGTCACAAAATGGCACACAACATTCAAAGAGTATTCGACCCCCCCCCCCCTCCCCTACTTAATGCGCGCTGCAACAAGTACCTTTTATATAAACGGAATACCCTCGATTCCCCCGCAAGACGAAAGTGCACATGACGTCCAGCGGTGCCACGCGACCGTTCGTTTCCGCTCGCAATTAGAGATACCAGAAGGCGCTAAACGCGAGCTGTTTGCGAGTCACGCGAGCCTCGTGCCAGCGATTAGCGATTTCAATTCCTCGTGGCGTGCAGCTCGGGCTTCCGTTGGTCGCGGAATTAGCTGGCCCGCGAGCAGAGACGGGCTCCGTTAATTGCGCGCGGCTTAATTCCGAAAACGTGCTCCCAGGATCGTTGTCGCTGAAACGTTCGCCCTCGCGTTCCCTTTATTTCCGCGCCATGACTTCATCCAGACAACGAGGGGGAGAAGACGATCCCCGGTAAAGCAAGCTATACGCGGGGCCAAAAGAACTTTCGGCGAAAAGAGAGACGCTTCAGGCACATCACGGGGAAATGGCGTCACGTATGCGGTATATTAAGGGCACGTCCCTTGCTCGTTTCGCGAGTGTATTAATCTCGTGGCCCGGGGAACGAGGAACACTCGTAGCTGTCATCCTGCAAGCGTGAAGCACGCGATGGGAAATACTTGATGACCCAACGCTTTGGCGCAGAGATGTTACGAGTAAATATGGTACTGAAACTGTTACATCCTGTGGAAACGAAACTTCGTTCGATGAAATTAAATTGGAACTTCAAATTTATGGAATTCCTGTTATCTCAACATGAAGCTTCATCACTGCTGTTTAGTATTCAAAGTTCTCCGTTTGCATTCCCCTAGGAAGAGCAGGAAAACTGTGGACAAGGCTCGTTCCATGCCCCTTCACTTATTTATAACAATTTTTAATATCCCTGCTATTACAAACCACCCCCTCGCGATCACTCCCAGAATTTTCCGGATGGAAAGTATCCTTACGTTGCTTTTAAAAATAGTGGAAAGTCAATCCTGTCGATACACACGTCCCTTCCATCAATCAAACTTTTCCGTCGATATTAATTGGTTTCCCCCGCGGTATCGGGGTCCAGCTATAGGCCACTCTGAATTAGCGCAGGAGCGAAATTACGAGCAAAAACTGAATTTCCGCGCGGGTACGGGCTAGAACGATCGGAAGCGCGGCAGTAATTTTCACGGATGAATAATACCAACGACCGGCCTGTGAAAGGGAACGGTGGACGAGAAAGGAGGTAGTCGTCGATGTTCTTGGCCAATAATTCGCAATCTTTAAGGGTCGTTTCGTTCATTGCCTCGATTGAACGAGCCGCGTGGAACGGGGCAGACGGGTGACAGTGGAAATTGAATCGTTCAATTACCGTCGAATGTGGCCAGCCGGAAAGAGTCGTTTGCTACGACGTTATACCCTCTTAACGACGGCGAATTTCGTCCTGGATTTCGGCGAACAAGCAGGACTCGTGTCAAGTGTATTTGTACACTGCGCGGTCGTGTTTGCGTTCCACTCGCACACGTACAGTTACGTACGGTAGGTACGTAAGTTTGCCACTTCCGCTTCGGAGTAACGCGAGAACTACTCCACAAAAAGTCGCTCCAATAGGGATATATTTCGGAGCGTATTCAAAGCGAGAGTTTATCACCGAATTTATTTTCGCCACGGTAATTTAAATTAATACAAAATTCTGAAAATAAGCTGTACTCCTCCGAGGTTGATGCAGTTCGTATGAAATTTATAAAACAGCAAATCTGTAAAGGCTCGTACAGTTGGCAACCAGGAGGGTCACTGTAAAGCCCATCGGTGTGACAGAAGCGAATAAATATCGTTGCACGAGGCTCCCGTGGCATTCTCGAGCGATAAGCGTAACGTTTCGTCGGGGGCTCGGTTATCCCTAGAGTAGCCTTTAAATTTCGGGCCGTCTTATCATCGTAGTCGCACGCACCGCGTCCAACGGCCGTTTGTCACCTTAAGCGGCAAGAGTTATGCGAGAGAGCGCGGCGCACGGCCGTGTTCCGCTTGTAAATAAGACTTTGCGTAAATGCGGGCATCGCGACACGAGCAAGCCGGTCTGATCCCCCGTGCAAACATAAGGCGGCGAGCAGTTTTTCGCCCCCCCCCCCTCATCTCCCTCCCCCCCCCACCACGGGAAAATCTACTCGGCGGGCACGGAGCCGGCGGTCGCGCGCCCCGCTGTCTGGCCCTGCTGGATTTCCCTCGACGAACTTCACGACCAGGGGGAGGATAAATCGTGGCGAGCCGGCGGGGATTAATTTTCGGCCGTGCCCGGTGCCCAGCGAGAGACTGTTAATCTCGTCACCAGCACGCGAAGATGAAGCTTGCAATAAAAATTTTGGCTGAGATTGGGCTAGGCCACCTCGTCGACTGTCACTGTGTGCGTGGTTTTGGAAATTTCAGATTTTACCTGGCGTGGCGAGGGATATTAGATGAGAGTGGATCAGGTGTTTGTGTGAATCTGAAGTCGTTATTCACGGTTCATGGGGCACGCGAATGGAACGTTTGTCGCGTGTTGTGGGCGTGGGGATGGTAGACGACTCGAGTATTGGGAGGCAAGAGTCCTAGAATTTATAATTTTTAATGTTGGTGTATCATGTAGCTGTCTTGTTTCGTTCTGCTTTTGCTCGTCTACGGTTCCTATAGGGGAGACCGGGGCTAAGTGAACCTCGGAGTAAAATTAGCTATCTTAATTTATTCTTTAACAATAGAATATATTTACAAATTTTGGTGACGTAATAAATGTGTGTAATACCACAATGATAATTATGCACATTCAGATATCGAAAAATGGAAATTCATTTAAAAAATTATAAATGAAGTTTTAGACTTCCAATTGATTTTATTTTCAACTTAGCTTTTTGGATAAATGTGTCTTAAATGTGTTATTTTAACTACAAATTTGTTCTGCGTGTTTATAACAAGCTTATAAACATACATGTACACGCGTTTGAGAAAACATTAATCCGAACATTATTAAATAATTAAGTTTCCACTGAGTACACATTCGGGGTAAACTGAGCTGCAAATGGCTGCTAAGAACCAATGCGCAAGTGATGTGCGCAATATCCTAACCTGTCAGCTGGATAGAATACTACGCGGCGTGATGGAACAGAATCTAACCTCAAAAAAATGAAAAATCTGACACAGTTTTTGACAACCACGGTGCAAAAAAGCCAGAAGCTGCCATGCTACATGCATCATTCCAGCGCTATATCCTTAATTAAAGTTCTTATATTGTTGCATCTCACTTTACCATATATGGGGTAAAGTGGTCAGTTTTGGCATTTTCTTTTCAAGTTGAATTTTAATATACTTTAAGTTCATTTTAAGCATTGCTATTCGTCATTTATCAATAGTAATGTAAAAATTATATTATAAATCTATTTCCACACATTTTTATTCAAAGGGAAAAATTTTATTCGGCTCAAAACTTTTTTCGTCTCACTTTGCCCCGGTCTCCCCTACCCTTCTCGTCGTATTCTGTCTACCCACACCAAGCTCTCGCTATGTCAGTCACTTATTATTTCTCTTTTTGACTACGCCGATGTCGTGTGTGGTCTTTGTCCCTCTACTCGTCTCACGTCCACAGTCCAACGCATCCAGAATTCGTGTCTTCGTTATTCCTATAATGTCCGTAAGTTTGGCCATATTTCGCCGTTTTTTCTTCGCTCCGGCTGGCTCAATATCAGACAGCGGTGGATCCTCCACCTGTGCTGCATCGTACACAAGGCTCTGGAATCTGAGACACCTATCTATCTGAGTTAATTACTATGCAGTAACTCTTCTCTGCACTCTGTTTACGCACCATCTACTAGGCGTGGTGCTGATCTGGCTGTGCCTGTTCATCGTACGGTCAAATTTACGGCATCTTTCTCCTATTTACCCTGCTTTTATTCTAATTCTCTTTCTTTGGAAATTCGTTCTCTGTCCTCTATCCCCGCTTTTAAATGTGCTGTCCGTTCTTTTATTCTCCTCCACTATCCGTAACTCCCTTTGCCTTTTGGTTCTCTCTCTCGCTCTTCTGTTGTTTCGCTAGATTTATTTCTGATAGATAATATTTTAGGGTTAGGTTGCAAAACAGCAGGTATGCTGAACCTCGCCCATTTATCACATAATTTATGTAATTTGTGGTGAATAAAGTCGAATTATTATTATTATTATTATTATTATACCTAAGCGATTTGAGACACCAGGGTGAACAGAGATCTTCGGGTTGAAGAGAACTCATGTATAATATCGAATAGTACTCGGTTCACTTTGCTCTGGTTCATGAACATGGAAACATCTTCACCCGGTTCCATGGTTTCGTAGCAGGTTGTAACGAATTCTAGAAGTACAGGACCTGTCGAGCAGTCTCTATTGAATCTTCAGCATTCAATTCCTTTGAAGACACCTCTATTCTCTACATCTCCATTTCAGTGTTTCTATATCATCCCCATAAAGTCCCGCCCATCCAAAGCCACCCCTATACTACTTAGGTATACCTACCACAAATCTGACTGCGTCAGTCTCCGTTCCATTGTCCGAATACATCCAACTTCCATCCCAGATTTCACTTGAAACGCTCTTACGGCCGGCGATAATAGCAGGATCGAGCGCGTCCGATCCACTCGCGTTTCCTATCGCAGGCTCGCGATAAATCGCGGTGGCCCGGTTTCTCGTGAATAAATAAAGTGATACGCCGGAACGACGACGGTAATATTTTCACGGCGGGGGCACGGGGCCCGCGCGACCACCCCTCCCGGCATTCAATTTATCGGCGCGCTGTTCTTGAAACTGGCATCGCGAAATAATTCCCTTGAGCGCACGAAAATATTAGCGCTTTGTGTTGATCACGGGAGGGGGGGGGGGGGGCGGCGTTGCTGGTGACTTCCGGCCTGGACGGGCGAAATAAATAATCGATCGGCGATCGCGCGGGAATTATATGAGAGGTAATCGTTAATGGCCGTGCAATAGCACGTTGCCTCCGCAATCACGTACGAGTTTCATTGTTTACCGGGGCACAATCGTCCCGCGGCATTAATTAATGCGTCGACGGCATATACACGCGATTAGCATTATTAATGCACAATGGCCGCGCGCGCTTCCAGCAATAAACTATTGTCTAGCTCGTAATGCAGGATTCCCCGGTTTTGCGCAATATAAACATTATTGTCGCGCGTTATGTCTACCAGCTACCGTGCACGGGCTCCCCAGCCCCGTTCCGCCCGTTGAAAAGTCGCGAATTTATGCATGTAACGTTCTCGATTACCTTGTGAATAAGCGCGCCTCTTCGTCCAGCTTCTTTCCACCGGGTTCGTTTAATCGGGACCCGCCTTTTATGCTCGCGCCGTCGTTATTAAACGCCGGCCCCGCTGCATCATAAAGTACCGGACACCTCGGGACGCAAACGACCGCGATTTCGCGATTCCGAGTTTTCCGCAGGACCCCCTTTCGATACGTAAATAGCGGCGACATTATTGGGCCGACGCGCGATAAATCGAGCGCCCGCGTTACGTCGCCCCCGCGATCGCTGCGTGTGCCCGATTTACGACTCGATTTCGCGTTAATTCGCGTGATTTGCGGCGTCAATATTTAATCCGACGGGATTTATCGGGGTGAAGTGGATGAAGCGACGAGTGGATTTTTGGGGGGATCATTTTTCCAATGAAATTTGGGAACTCTCTCTTTCCGAAACACCTCCGTTTGTCTCGTAAATCTGCAGCTCTGTTATCCGTGCTTCTTTTCTGTTATTTTCCCGTATTTCGCCGTTCCGTGACCTTATTTTCCCGATGCTGCTCGAATCTTCGGGATAGGCGATCGCAGCTACTCCTCGACCCCAATTCCGCTCCTTTTACGTGCCCCGAGTTTTTAGCCCGCTAGGACGCCAGCCAATTAATATCAATCTTTCCCTAATCGACGAACGTTCTCCAAGCCCGGGTCCAATCGCCCCCTCGAAATTAAGAAACTCGCCGGGCAGCAATAATCCTCGTTCCCGTGCTTCGTTTCGCAGCATCCGAAGGACCCCCCGCTGCCTTCTGACGGGGCGCACGGCCATCTTTTTTTTCCCCCTCTCTCGTCCGAGCGGCCCCAATAATCTCATTAATTTCCATTACGGATATTGCAACGACTCGATGCTCCCTGCCATTCGGGCGCCCTCCCTTTTGGTACACTGTCCCTCCAACCCTTATCGTATTAATTGTGAAAAAGGTATCTCGGTCCTCTGCGCTGTTACCGTTTCTCATTCATCTCCTCCGTCTCCCTCCCCGCCCTCTGCCGCCCTCCTCCTCGCACAGCCTGTCCTTTCCGAGTACATCTCTGTCCCTCTGGTCTCTTTGTACGTCTTTCTACGCTTTTTCCGCCCGCGTATCCGGCTGACGCGCGGGCATAACGCGGCTACGATGTTTTTTAATTTAATTAACGCGCCTCCGCTTCGTGTCGTTCCGCGGGGCCGTTGTTTCTCGCGGCGCCGTACGTTGCGAACGATTATCGTGTCTCGTAAAAGAATTAGCGGCCGTGTCGACGTTTTTTCACCCTCTGCACACGCCTCTGCACGCGTCCAATTTGCGAGCCACTCGCGGAACGGTTGTTCCCGGGATTATTTGTGAAGCCTGTCTCGGCTACCGTTACGAAATGTACGCTGTCTGCGCGCTGGATGCGAGGGAGGAGATTTAGTGGGTGTTTGTGGAAAAATTCATCCTGCCCTTGGAATTCAAGGGCAGTTCTTTTATTTCTGTGTATGCTACTGGCTGAGGCGGATAAGAAATTGAGAGGGGTCCGTCTGTCGTCGCATAAAACTTTTCATTGCAATAGGTTATTAAACTTCTGATCAATTGGGTCACGCAGAATCGCTTCCTAGCACTTTGCTAATGAAAGTTTTACTGACCCTTTCGCTTTTATAGAGGAATCATTGAGCTGCGTTTACTTGCCCTTGGAAATTGTGACTGCCACTTTCGCAAGTTTTATCCTGCATCCTCTGTTCCATTTAGATTCTACTTTCCGAAACTTTCGATCATTCCGGAGGACCTGACGAGATATTCGCGGCATTGAACACGCTCGACAGTGCCCGATAAGTCTTCGACGGATCGACGATAAATCGATGACAAATCCGCGATTCATAGGCGTCGCATCTGCTGAAAAGCTTGACGATCCCGGCGGAGTATCGCGTTTGTTTCCAGCTCGATGATGGATCGCTGTTTCGATGGATAAATACGGTTCGCCGTGCTACGGACGGTGACAGCCGCCGAACTTTATCGCCCGGAGCGTTTCCTCCACTTTCAGGGATTTCGGAAAAATGTTTATCGAAGTCATCGCGCAATGAGATCGGCCGTGTTTTAGGGCGGGATGCTTAAAAAAATATCGGTCACACTGCTGTTCCATTTTTAAACGAGATTTTTTAACCATCCACATTCCTATATTTTTCGAGTCGCGGGCGGCGAAATTTTGTTATTCTTTTGGCGCGCAAAAATTTGCCCAGCACTCGATGGAAATGAAAGGTACGCGGGGCGAAATTTCGCTGGGGCGGAAAGTTCGAAAGCAATATCGACATATTTTAATCGACCCTTTTGATCTTCGATAATGCCGGGGCAAAGTGCACTCGTACGGTGTAACGTTCGAGTGCCACATTCGACGGCTTTGAAATTTCCGTTGCCATTTTGAATTTTCATCGATCAAACCCTTCATTTTACACGATCACGTGAAAGGTACTACGCGATATGCGCGACGCGCCGCCGATTAATTCCTCCGTTTTAATTAAACGCGTTGTTTCCAAATTCATTCGAAATATGATATATTCAATTTTATCTCTGACGTGTATGTTAATTTTGAAAAATGAAAAAAAAACGGGAAAATACATATTCAAATAACGCACGTCCTCCGATTCACTTCCACAGGAACCAGAGCTGGTTTCCGTTCCAATACACTCGGAGTTTCATTCCAATTTTCTATAAAAAAGTTGTTCACGTTTATTAAAGCCACGAGATGCAAACGTATCTCAGAATTTAATCTCATGACACAGCGAAACTCAGCTCATCACTGAAAATAAAAATACCGGCGATAATAATTTCACAGATGATCGTAGCGACTGCGTTCACGACCATTCCCAGGAGAAGAATAAAATTTCATGGATCACTCTGACCCACTTTATTGCTTATTTATATGCACGTAGCCATCACGGTGGTGTGCGTGCGTGACTGCATTCGCGTGGTTCCGTGCAAAAGGGTCCCAGAACGGAGGGTTGACCATCGAGGGTTAACGATAGTCATTTTTAACCCTTTATGCAGGGATGGACGAGATTAAAGGGCAGATTTGCCGCACGATTTGACGGTAGGGTCTCTATCGAGGAGAACGACGCCGCCGTCGACGCCTAGGACCGTTTCCAGTTGACTGCTGAACAAATTTCGACCTCTCCCTCTGTCGATAAGCAAATCAGAGAGTACAGAGGCTCTCGATGCTCGACATTCTCGTGATCAAGTCTCTCCATTACGTCGTTGTAAATTTCTAAATTCAGAGTCACTTGATTGAGCTTATTTTCATGGGGGATGTGAGGTATAGGTATATTAGGCAATAGTAAAATTCATGGGAGGAAAAAAGTTTGTTGAAGTCACGTTTCTCACGAATTAACTTGTCCAGAGTTTTCCCAAACAGAGATAGTCGACAGGCTACAAATCAGAGCAGAAAATTTGTTCTTTTTTTGTGTCCCCAAATCGCATTGAATTCATCATACGTATATCCAAAAATCAGAACGAATAGCTAAGTTACTCATTCACGAGGAAATCAGAGAAACCCCAGTAACCAGCAAGCTTCGCTCAGAGAGCAATCAGACTCCAAATTAGTCAAAGTTCAGTCAGAGTTCGCGGAAGCAGCTAGGGTTCTCCAGTAGTACATTCAGTGAAATAAACAGTCATACGTAGTTCACGAGGCATTTAGGCTCGCAGTTCGTAGCAGTACTTTATTGCACTGAACGCAATTAAAATTCTCCAACACTGTGACCGAACTTAATGAACGCCCCAATACAATATTCCCAATCACTGGCAGTCAAACGCTCGTAATAAAGAACTCTATACACAACACGATCACGAAGCAAAGGAACTGTGAAAACCGTCGTAGGCACAGCGAGAAGTTCCATTCAAAAACCCCTGGAAGTTCTAGCGACGTGCAGGAAAGAAGATCGTAAAGGGCGCTCGAACGCTTTGACCACCGCAAACACGCTGATTGTAAAAACTCATTTCAACTTTGTTTCATCGACCTCTCCCGCCATAGTCGGCTGACGTTTACCACGAGTAAAGGGCGCGGGGAAAGGCTTTCGAGTCTGCAAAAAAAGAGGAAACGTAATACGCGATGCTGATTCATTTGCGCAGCGACGGTGGCGGTGGCCAAAGCGGAGGAACGATTGTGATGCAAACTTCATAAGCATCCAGTCGGATTGGGAGGGAAGGTAACGAGGCGAAGGACATCGTTGGGAAAAGGACTTTCGAGTAAACCGTGCTCCCTGCGTCGGCTTCCAAGGGTGGAATACGTAAATCTATACCTGGGAAGCGAACCCGTCGAGATGGGAAAGCTGAACGAAGAAAGGGGACCTTGGGGTAGGAGAGAAAGATAGAGGGAGAGAGAGAGAGAGAGGGGGGGGGGGGTTTGCTAGGCGAGCAGACAAGAGGCTGGGATTCTTAACGGAGAGACCTTGACTCGAGGAAACGAGCACTCCGCAATTCGATTGGCTCCGCGCGGCATCGTGCATATTAAGTCGGCGTTATTTGAATGCCAAAAGTACCCGGGGACCCTGTGATTCCGTCTCTGGCTGGCTACAAACTCGAGGGAAACGAGAGAGGAAATACGCTCGGAGCGAGGCGTCCGACGCCGGGGGTCGATTTCGAAGGGGGTGGGAAATTTCTTCGTGCCGATACGCCCCGGTATAATTGAAAATATATTCGCGTCTCCGCAGTCGTCCTTTTCCCTGCTGTTTCGCCGTTCGACGGCGCGGCGAAAGAGGTGATTTAAAATCGAGGCAGCTAAATGCAAAGAAGCCCGCGCGAACGTGACAAATTACCGACGGTCGGGGCACATTGACGTCGGGCTCAATTCTGATCGAATGTTAATTGTTCCTCGTATTGATTTCTCGCCGAGGCTAATGGACCGTCCACCACTCTGTGCTTCGTTCGGTTACGAGTTCTTTCAGACCTGAACCGCGCGCGGGATTCCACTGCCGTTACATCGAGAGGTCGCTTTCGGTGGGCTATTCGAAAGGCAAATGTTTGGGGAGCAATCTGCGCGTGGCATTCGGTCACTTTTGATTTAACTTTGAAGTCAAGGTTGTCTACATAAGCTGGATTAAGTCGTAAATAACTTTCACCGCGGGGAGCAAGTGTTTATCCCCATTTTCCACAAATCTTCAGTGATATAACACTTCTTCTGCTTTCTATTATTATGCAAGCGTTCCCTCGTTAATATCTTTATTGAAATTTTACAAGCCTCACTTAATAACTCGACGTTCTTTGAGAAATGATTGCTTTGCCCACAAAGAACACATTGTTCTCTTATAGTCAAAGAAAAATCCCAATATCATTCCGTCGCAGGGAATTCAAATGAATTTCTCTTTACCTGTACAAAGTCTATTTGCTCGTCTTCGATTGCTATTGATTACCAGTACCCAGCGGCTGGATATCTGACGCAGAGGGACATTACACGTTACGTTTGATGAAAAACAGACGCGGATTGCGGTGGAAGCGATCACTGCCACTGTTTTAATATGTCATCCTGCGGCTGGGACCGAGCCATCTCGGAAATAGAAATCTCATCTGTCGGAGACCGGCCGTGTACCGCAGGATACTATATCTCCCTTCTCCAGGATTAATTAAGGCACTCTCCGCTGGTACCACAGGTACCACAGGCACTCCTGGTAGGCGAATCAATCGATCAGGTTTACCACCTTACCGCGTTACCTCGGAAGCAATTGACATTCTGGATGCATTTTGTATTTTCAGCCGGCCCTAATTAACCCCGTGCACCATCCGGTATGTCGGTCAGCCTGAGGCTTCCGAAACGCGTCGGCTTATTGTTACAGACGACAGGTGAAGGACCTGTAACATTAGAAAGTTACCTAGAGGCGAGGGAGGTCATAGTAGGTATCTTCTGGACACGTAACATTGTGCGCGTTCATTCGTTTGAAGCTGTGGGCATTTTTTACCAACCGCAGGGTGAAAGAGAGGAAGCAGAGAGTTGGATAAAGATAGCTCTACGAAGTATTGAACAAGAATACGTGAACTGTATTCGTCTACTTAGAGAATTTATCATTTATAGATTGGTAATTTAATTTGAGGATTGAACGAAACATTCAAGATGAAAAATTCGGTTTCCCTTCGGCTTTATTGGAGGGTTGATCGAGTTTTGAATTTAAATCAGGCGAATGCACAGTGTTACGCGTAATGGACAAAAGTCAAGAATCCGAAGTGTTTGATCCACAAATTCTTGTATCTTAAAATGTTAATAAAGGAACGTAGGTTTCAATGTTACCCATAACTTCTGCTGAATTTACTAATTTGTTGTCAAAAGTGATACTAGAAATTCATTACAAATTTCGGTGCATTTTTTCAAACACGTGCCATTGGCAGAATGTTTATCCTTTTCATTTATATAAGTTTTTATAAGTTGTGATTAATACTGTCTTACCTTCAAAACTGCCGAGTCAGTTTTTTACAATACTAACAATTTGTACTAATTCTTTATGTTAAATGTTTATCAACTTCGATGGGACTTTTAAAAAAAATACCAAAAAATACCTCTGTGTGTTTTTGTATATTAATTTAGGGATCATTAAACTTTATATTAACGTCAATTTCAACTGCTCGAATTTGAACGAAACAGAAAAAATAGCCAAAATCATTATTAAGACGTTCACCGCTCCGGCCCTTTATTAGCGTAGTAGTTGGGGCTCCTCGTGCATAAGACACTTATGTTAATCTACACATCCGATATGCTTTTTCCAATTGTTTATACGATATCTACCCTAACTTTTCCATCCTGGATGCTGTCTTCAATTTTAAAATAGCAGTCGAACGTGATACACGTGATAAAAATAATTTGATAAAAAAATGTTTTGAACAAAAGTTAGTCAGTATTCAGTTGACAACAAATTGCAAAAGTAAATATTAATAAAATACATTTTATTCACTGAAAAATCAAGATCACCTTAATTTTTTTAATGGAACTGTATATTTTTGTATACACCAATCGATGCATTTTGATATTCTTTTTAAAAAAGTATTGGGTACTCAGGACGAGAACTGATTACTTCAGAAGTTGTGTGTTTTGTCCCGAACGCCCATATACGCGTAACACTGTGGAATGCAGTGAACTTACTTACACAATACTTATTTCCACTCGTTTTCCTGTCAATACATAAACCATGACAAAAACACACCGAAGTGTTCCTTCGATTTCTTGTGAAACCTAACAGCTTTTTGGTACAAGAACGAGCCATCTACGTTTCAGTTGTCGACGTCGATTTAATCGATACCCGCGCGACAACCACTATGGACAAATTTCTACCAGGCTGAATAAGTTATTTGTATTTCATTACCAGCATTCGCGTAATTTACACGAATCGCGGCTCCTTAATGGATCCGACAAGGGGAACGAGACGCAGGCTCGTGGCCGTCGACCGTGCGACAAGGGACAAAAATACGAGGAGGCTGAACGGAGGCGCGACACGTTTTTATTAATGCCTTCTCGTACACCCTCGTCGTCGGGCCCGTGACGCGCCGAAGGAAAAAGTTAACGAACTCCTGGACGCGTCGCGACGCGGAAACCAGCCTGATAAATAGTAGGGGGTGACAAGTGATCCGCAGAGGAGAAACCAAAAAGTCTATTTAAACAGGAAATAGTCAACGTTGAAAAATAGGATACCGCTATTACACCCCTAAAACTAATCAGAAAAGGAGAATATAGGTCGTCCGCTGATAAAGACACCCGGAATGCACCAGCGCACAGGAGGTGCTCCAAAATTCGTGGAAATAAATCATTTAGTTCTCATTTCGTTTGGTAAAGCGGCGGCCGTTAAGCTAAAAAGCGCATCGTGTTCGAATAATTCGATAAAAGTTCGCGTCGACGCCTCGCGATTGGCGGCTGAAACGAGGAACGTTAACGTTAATTATAAATCCCCGCGGAATAACGGTAACGGGGGTGCGACGGAGAAAGAGAGGCGGCGAGAAAGGGAGCGAGACGGAGAGGAGGAAAAAAGAGTAAAGTCCGTGGGAATAGTTCCAAATGGGAGCCATTAATTTTACTCATCCGCCTCGCGGCAACTCGCCGCGTAATAACGAACGTGAAACGATATGAGAAAAGTTGAGATACCTATCCGCCCGTGCCGTGCCTCCTACCCCACCTCCGCCCTGCATCAACCCCATCCCTTGAGTGGTTAATGCAAAATCGCATTTACGGAACAAGGTTTTCCCTTTTTATCACGGCCGACGCCGCGAATTTACGATTTTCTAAGTGCCTTCCTGATGTCCCGTCTTCTGGAACGTTGGGCGCAGACTTGCGCGCATTCCCCGGCATTTGCTTATCGCTGATCGCTGAGTGGCGACGTTTTAATGCCCCGCCAAGGTAAATATCGCGGATATAAGGTGCACTTGCGATGCTCGACTTCTGTAGGCGTTTGATAGCGCGATGGTCAAGGTAATCAGGGAAGATTGTGTTTGGACAGTGAACCAAATATCAGGAATGGAAGGAACAGTGCATATTTAATACTGGGACGTAGGGTTTCTGCTGAATGTTACTGTCTGTTAGCTTTCGAGTGGGTAGTTTTCAATTTGAGTAGGTTTTATTAAGTGGTTTCCACAGTGTTGATTATATTTCGCCTGAGTGGATCTCTCAATTACTTTGAATGGTGTATTCCAATACGAATCGAAACGCATTTACGTTGTAACTACCACCACATGGCATTCAAATTTCAAACGACCTGATGCTAAAAAGCAGGAACAGTGTAACGTAAAGGGTTGCCTCCCCGTTGCTAAACGTTTTATGCACGAATATACATATCGCGTATCGTGCTCTGTACACCGAACTCGAATTTCATCCCCTGGGATGGCGATAGGGGATCGCGCTTCGCAATAAAAAGTGCCCTCCGAGAACAGTTCCATTCGAACTTATTTATCTAGTTAATGCTAAATCCTGTTTATCTAGTCGCCTACGAAAACTGTTCAGCGGAGCTTCCAAAGATTGCTCGTTCGATAAGAGACCCTGCCTTTTCCCGGTGTTCCTGCGTTATTTTCTTACTCTCTGCGCTAAATGAACGAGCTTGAATTATGCAACTGTCTCTTCCTCCATTCCAAGGTGGAATTGAATCTATTTTAGAAATCAAATACCTTCAACGTAGGTTTTAATCTATTACACTCTGCTTAAATTACGTAAAGTTTTTTTGGGGGGGAGGGGTCGCGAATTTTTATGTTTTCTTATAGGGAGGGGAGGCAGTTAGGTAGTGTCTTACGTAATATTTTTTAACCCAATTTTCAATATGAGTAGCCTAAAAAGAATTTTAATAGCCGAAAAAATGCCCTGTAAAAAATATTGCGTAATGAAGGAGGAGAGGGGGTTGGAATATAAAATTTTACGAATTCTTATACTAGAGGCGGGAGGGGGTAAGAAATCGCAAAAATTAATAATAATAAAAATTATAATAATAATAATAATAATAATAATAATAATTCTTTATTGCACAGTAGACATTACGAAAGAAAACATATAAGAAGACAAGGAAGAGAAGAAGAGTTAGAAATTATATACTAGGTACATGTAAAAGTAGAAGAGTGCAAAAGATGAGGCACAGTTGTCAGCTGTTGTTAACATAACCATTACTACTACCCTTACTTAATTTAAGGAAAGCCCCTAACACTTGGTACGTGTTCAATTACTTCTACTTACAAAACGATCGCTTTATAAATATCACTTTTCATGATACTCTCCGAAATGAGCTCTAAAAATTCCTCGACTACCTAGCCCCGCCGCGACAGGGCCAGGGAAACACTGCGAGCCGTGGACAATCGCGGAATAATTCCCGAAATTGGTACAGGTAACGGAGTGAAGGGGTTTCGAAGTTATGGGGCAGACTCGGACGGGTGGGAGTAAGTGGTGGTTTTCGACTCTAGACCGTTGCGCGCCACTTACACGGTCAGTCGATTTGCGTAATGAAGCAGCGAGAGCGGTGCCCTCGCCGAGGGCCAATTACGGTCGAAGAGGGTCGGCACTGTACTTTAGCTTTACCTAAAACCACGTCGACGGACCCGTCGGCTTGGCTCGCGGGACGAGAGTCGTCCTTCGGGCTCCATCCTGTACGACGTTGTAATTGCGTCACTTGACGCGAGAATCGAACGAGACTCGCCGACGGATGGCCCACAGGTCGAGAGGGCATCGTTATAGCCGAACATCCGGCCTGAAACGGCCGGACAAAGGGACGGGACCGAGACGAAGAGTTCCCCGCGCCGAGGAGGACAAGTTTTTCGGTCCTTCAGACGAGACCGTCGACCGCTCGTGTATACACCCACATTGTCCGCGGGGATTCTTTATTTGAGGCTGGATAAACGTTGATGGGAAATATTGGCCACTGGAGAGAGCGGGATTTCGCCTCGGAGGACAGCGGGGCCTATAAGTGGTGGGCTGAAAGTTACGACACAGAGGGAATTGAATTGGTTCTATCGTCAAAGGGAGCGAGACGGCGCGGAATTTTAGGTGAAAATATGGCTTTGTGAAAAACAGGGGTTGTTTTTTTTTCATATTCCCCGACAGTGATTTTCTAAAGAGTTCCATTCAAGAGCGTCCTCCTCGCCTTGTTCTTCAAGCACTGTATTCTTGGAAGGCGCGTGAACCTCGAACAACTCGCGACTTCGCATTTTCGCCAGCGGGGTCGATAAAGGAGCGTTCTTTTTGCTCCCGGTTTTAGCGGGGAGTCTGTAATGACATTGCTGCCATCTAAATTCAAGCGCGAGTCACGGTGACGGCGCAAAAAGGCGGAACATTTCCCCTTTCTTCTGTTTTTGTTCTTTCTACTGGTTCCTTTTTTTTTTTTTTTCTTTTCGTCGCAAGCTCCATTCCGCGGTCGTCATATCGCAGGCCATTTCACAGTAAAAGTGGCAAGCACCGCAGCGTTCTCGCGGAGGGACGGAGCAACCCCTTCCGATGGAGGGTCGTTATCCCCGTGATTACAAATTTGTGGACCTGCAGAGGTAGCTCGTTTATATTCAAACAGAAACGATACGACGAGCCGGGGGTATGCGGAAGCATTTGCGCGTCGAGCAAGACCATCCAGGCCAGAGAAGAGGGGAGGGGGGGGGGGCGGGGTTGGCTGGCGAGAGGGAAGGGAGGGCGACGCTTTCGAATGTGAGTATTGTATGTTTTATCAATGGATTCCGGGATATATTGTCTCCCCACATGAGTGATGTTGCATTGTGCGTCGTGCCAGCGGGGAAGTTGCTGATTGAAAATGCACGCCGGGTCCCCTCCCCGTGGAGACCTTGCTGGATAAAAGTGAGGGAGCTATCTGCCGTGGATAAGGACACGCTGAAACGTATTAGAGCGGCTCGACAAATTGTGTTCCACGAAAATGCTCGTCGACATGGATTCGTGGACTCTCTGGCTCAAGAAATCTCCTGGATCGCAATTGAGGACCAAGCAGCAAGAGGAGGTGCAGCTCCATTTTTTACAGTTTCAGCTATGACGTGTAATATATGTAAAACAAAATTCTACATCGTTTGGTGCACATTTGATGGAAATCCGACAAAAAATGAGCGATTTATAGCAAATAAATAAAAATAAAAATATTTTTAATATAGAAATTTTTTTTGCCAAAAATAGATAATATAAAAGCTTATGAACACAATAGCTACTATTTATTCTGTGAAAAAATATACTTTCCAATTAGTGTTCTCTTTCTAATGTTAAGCTAAAGCAATAATTTTGTAAACAATTTTTTTCCAATTTACTTAAAGTTGGTAAAGATGGAGTGCACCCCTCTTGCTGCAAGGAACTCTTGTTGAATACTTGACCACCCAGTTCTCGATTCTGTGCATTTCAAGCGACCAGTAATAATCAATTTTGTCATAAAATCCATCTCTTTGAAACTACCACTGTGTCTGTCCACTCTACTACCCAGTTTTGCCTAGTTTCAAGGTCCCCTGCCATGCCTCCATCGATCCCACACAAGCCACACAACAGCCGAAAGAAGTTGGAAAGGGAAATTCGAAAACCTAATGGCTTCGCGAGCCACGATAAAGCAATCGATTAACTTGTCCACAGATTCCGCGTGCGTCAACGGTATAATTGATGGTGCACGTCCATCAAAATGATCGATATCGCGATGAAAGCAACCAGCCAACTTTCGCCGTATCACCTTGCACTTTTGGTAGCAAGTTAATTTTTCGCGGAGCCGCCTCCCGGGCGCAACAAACGCGGCTAATGAGATAGCGAGATTCCGACCGTACGCAGCGGCATCGAACGGGGCGCTATCGGCGAGGCAATTTCGAATTCAGCTCAGAGGCGTCGCGCCCTTTGGTATTCACAGCGCGGTGCCCCGCTCGCGGAGACGGGGGCAACGACGAGGAAAGCTGGAACAGGAACGGCTACGAAAACGGAGCCAGCCGAAGACCCAACCCCCCGACAAACACGACATTTGCGAAGCAAATACTTCTTCGGTCGCGTAAACTTTCCTCTCGTCGCTAATACGGAACGATTGACGCGCGAAATTCGAACTTTCGCGGGTCTGCTCGAAAGGCGGTGTTGCGTTCATGCGGTGAACCGTGTGAAACGCTCCGCGACTTCTTTGCTAGTGAACGTGTCTATGAAAGGTGGATAAGTCGCGCGAGATTCGACTATGTTGCGTGGAACGGGGTGAAATTTTCTTTTGGTGGAGAGGCGTCGGCGATTTTTAGCGGAATCGACTTTGGAAACTTCCTATTGGTCTTCTTGAGTAAAGGAGAGTCTTTTAGTACTCACTTCGTTGGGTAATTGCTGTTTGCTGAAAGTGGCGATGGGTTCGAACGCATCGCGAGCATTTTTGTTTGAATCAGCACTACTCCAGTTAGTCCATTAGTAAATACTCTAAAGGCTTTTCTAGAGTGACTTACTCCGTAGAATCGCAGTATTTTTTATTTATTTTGAAAATATTGCCCTAAAAGTTATCCCACACTTCAGAGCTGGAACTGAATTAAAAATTCCTCGTTTAATATTTCTGTTTTCGTTACCTCGTATATAATGATATTACGTTCTCATCCCCTTTAAAGAACCTTTTCGCCATTTTACGTTTACTGTTGTAGAAAGTGGAAGAAAGAGAATAATTGTTTTCCAAATAGGAAACAAATTTTAAAGAATCTGGTACGTGAATATCTTTCATTACTCGCTCATTTCCGGTAATCCCCGACTGTTCTTTGCATATTCCATAGTGACACCGAAGGAGATATCACGACGGGCTGATTATAATTTATCGCTGTGTACGCCGAGACCCTTACCCGCGAAAGAGAAATAAAAGTTTATATCCAGCCAGCTTATCAACTACGTGACAGGACACGTCGCATCGAGATCTCGTTAAAAGCGCAGGAAAGCGGCGCGCGCGCGGTTGTTGCTCTCGAAACGATTTGACGGCTGTCTCATGCATAATAAGGACTCCTTCAGCCGCGGCGCGAAGCTTTATTTTCTGCGGGCGTGAGCGTTCTGCCAAGTAATATGATATTTTCTGTCTATTGAGAGGCTCCCGGGTCCCCGGGGGACGATGGAGAAAATGGAGGTTTCAAGAAGAGAACGCCCTGGAGAGAAGGGAAAATAATATTACCGGCGTGATCTAACAAGCTGGATAGAAAATACGCTCTTTCAAAGCTTATTATCGAAACGCCCGCGGATTTCTTTCATCCTGATTAAACCTATCTTGGTCTTATAAGAAGAGGAAAAGAAACTCTTAGCCGTGGAATTATGTAAAAAGGAGGATCCAGATCTGCAAAAGAATGTGAAGAGAAGAGCCCCGGCGATCCTCCCAGCTATAATCAGAATTGAGAACGAAAAGTTCAGCAACTTTCGTCCTGTAACTGGCTGAACGCAAGGATCAGACTGGAAGGGACGTTTAAACTTTGTCGCCCGTCATTGTTCTCGTTAAAGGGTCCCTCGAAGGGCATCATTATTGCGTGGCGGCGTAAGGGGAATACAGAGCGGCGCCTAGGAAGCGCGCTAGGACGCGGAGACATTCGAAAGAAGGGGTTGACGAGCGTTCCCCCGGCGCGCGGCGGTGACGAAGGCCAACGATGCCTGTCGGGCTCCCTACTTTCCATTCTTTCCTTGTTGTTCCATTCCAGCGGAAGATCAGCGACGGGCTTATTGCCTCATGAATATGTATAGGGGAGATCGCTCTCAGGACCGTAGGAAGCGGAGATGCTCTGCCGTTGGACGTGTCGGTGGTTGAAGGAGGCCGAAAGCAGCGGCCGAGAACGGATGGGAATGACCGCGAACGAGACACTGAGAAATTAACGAGTCACCGGCGACCGGAAATTACACGCGGGGATAAACAGAGCGTTGTGGAACAGGTGCAGGCGTGAGAATGGTCATCTTCCGAAATGCAAATCGAGGAGGTTCCCGGACGGTGAATTCTGACGGGGACGGTATGGGTGTCTGGTAGATTTTCGGAACGGTGGAACAGCTTTGCGGTGTGATAATAATCTACATTTGCGAATGGGCTAGGGACTGTAGGGTAATTTGATGGTTTAATAAAATATTGGTAACTGGATACTTTGTTGGTGCTCCAGATAGGTCGATCATTTTGCATAGATTGGGGATATAATGTAGTTAGTGTTTCTGATTTCTCGATATTTTCCCCATCTCGAGAAATGAGAAATCAGACTATATTTCTCGAGAATTCTCATGAAATTAAAAAAATGTTGATAATATTTATCTAAATTTTTATTCGTGTCTAACTTAGACAAAACTTGTGTAAATGAAAGAATAGATATTAAATATAATTGATAAATTTATTTATTTAATACAAAATGTGAGCAAGGCGAAACATTAGTTTTTGTTTTAAAATAGTTATTTAAAAAGCACAATGCGTCTAATGTCGCGTCAGCCCATCTACATTTTTTTTTCGTGACAAAATCTGCGGCTGTAGAAAAATTTATTTTATTTTGAGTGGATGTTGGTTTAATTGTATATAGAGCATCAGCGATATGAAGAGAAAAGTTTATGAAAAATCGCGCAATTCTTCGTATGTATTGCTAACATTTATTACAGATTGTAGATGTGTTTATATGTTCACGATTAACTAGTAACACACAATTTGAACTAACTGAAAATTCATTTCTGAAAACAAAAGGGATTTATAATAATTTTCATACACTTAAGTTTCTTATGAAATACTCTAATTTCTCCAGAAATGAGAAATAAGAAATTATAAAATTTCTCGAGAAAGAATTCTCGAGAAGGAACACTAAATGTAGTGTGGATTAAAGAACAGCTCGATAAGTTTGAAATATATATTTTGGATAGAAAACACTGTATACTAGTGGACAAACAAGTTGCCACTTTTGCGATTTGGTCTATTTTTGTTATTTTTTAGTATACATTTGGGGCTGTGGTATGTTTAATATACATATTCTGATGGAAAATTTAAAGCTGTATAAAACCCAGTTAAAGTTGAATTTATTCAAATGATAAACAAAAGTATTATATGACATTGAACGGGGTAACACATTTTTGCGGCCGACAAAGAAGTTACCACGTTTAGTAACTTTTTAGGTTGTCTTAAAAGCAAAATGTGCCCCCACAAAATATTTGATATTTTTTATTAATGTTCAAAAGTGGTAACTTTTTGTTGGCGTTAAAAGTGTGTTGTCTTGTTTAATATTATGTAGAGTTTTTGTTTGTTAGTTAAATAAATTCAACTGTAACTGGGTTTTATACAGCTTTTAATTCTCTTTCAGAATATGTATATTAGGCACATACTGCAGTTTAGAGTTGTTATTGAAAAGTAATAGAAG
Organism: Andrena bucephala; assembly: GCA_947577245.1. Classification (NCBI taxonomy): domain Eukaryota; kingdom Metazoa; phylum Arthropoda; class Insecta; order Hymenoptera; family Andrenidae; genus Andrena; species Andrena bucephala. The sequence continues at coordinate 14,505,535 of OX387717.1, read as the reverse complement.
TAGGGTGCTTCGAAAAAGTGGTAACTTTTTTGTCCGCTACTGTAAGTGCCGAAATTAAATATTTTGTTTTTTTTATCGGAGAATGTACTTCGTCTCAATGGTAATACTATAGTATAGAATTTGATTTTTGGCACTTATATGACCCTACAGTTCTTGCTAGAAAAATTGATGGGGTTGAGAAAGGAGCTACTCCAATAATCAAATAGTTTAATTGCAATAGATCAATAGTTTTGCAAGACTTAGTCTAATAAGCTGATAGTCACTATGTCAAATGTATAACTCTAGCAGTTCAGTAAGTAAGCTTTATGATTCTAGAATAAAATAATTTCAAAGTAACCCAGTTTCACGTGATTTTTATTTTTGTATTTAACGTTAATGTTAGACATAGAAGGTTGAATTTTAACGAGGCCTCCTTTATTTAAAATGAATTTCCAGATGGTGCGTCGAAGCACGTTGTTACCCTTCCACAGCCCCAATGCCACCCTGGTTTCCCTTGTTCCCTTTGCCCGAGCATAAGGCAGCTTCAGCGCGATATCTCATAGAATGTAGCTAATTCATGACGCTCCTGAAGATGCCATCGAGACTACTGCCGGCGGCAATCGTTATACGTCTGGAAGAAATTCCATGGAGTACCACCCCGATAAAATCTTAACTCCACCTAGGGAAATGTCCCCCGTGGAAAAAAAGTTTTACGGTATCCCGAGACGTTTCTGCGAGATTACAGTGTTCGCTGCGGCAATTACGCAAACTTTGCGCATGGAACTGATCAAACAGCCCAATATAATTCTCAATATAACGTCCAGTAAATTTCAAAGGATTGATCTTGAATAAATCGGATTTAAGAAACTTCCAGCTGGTTCCTCAGCAGCACCGCTAGCGGAGATACTATTCTGTAAGCAAACCCGACATGCTGTGAATAAAAAGATGTCGATAACGTCTTTTATCGTCTATCGTTCCAGAACGCGAAGTTGAACGTCACTGTCTGCACTGTCTTCCCCCCGTTTTCCCGATAGTTCCTCTAAACTTTCCAGCAACCTTTCAAATAACTTCCCCCGGCGTTGCTCGAGGATGTCTCGAGGACGAGAATGCGAGGGCCCCGGCGAGCCTGTCACGGGAATCCTCATTTTCGTCAAATGGAATTCAGGAAATCTCCAGGACCGACAACGATTGCCTTTCCCTTTTCATGAAAAAATCATCCCTCTTTACTAGCCACGGTGTATACCTCCACTCGCCACTTCGCTCTCTATTCTATCTGCTTGCCGCACGAGCACGGAAAACGCGGGGAGAGAGAGATGAAAATGGACGTGCTCATGAGTTGCAATTTGAGGGCGCCTCGCGAAAGAACTTCCGAAGAGATCCAAGTTTCCTGCTGCTGGGGTAACGTGGGCAACTTCTTGTTGAAATCGACGATGTAATTTATACGCTGGAACGCCGTCGATATTCAAGATCTTAAAGTAATTTCAATTCATTAAAGTTTCTGGAGCTACCGTTGCGAGGACGAATTCTATAGCTATCCTGCTTTAAAAGCAGATTCTCTTTTTACAATCAATTTTATCGGAATCTAAATTAGAGCCCTCTTACTTCACTCTCTACTCTTCTGCAGAGTTGTTTGGAAAAAACTCACTAAATTTCGCAACAACTGTCTGTATCGGGAAAACTTGATTTTCTCTGTACTGCAGTCACTGGTTTTCCAATATGCCAGTTGAATTTTCTAGGCAATGTTCGAATATTAACCTCTTCATTTTTTATTTCATCTATTTCACTGCAGCAGGGGGCACAGGCACGCTTCCAATTCTATTTCTAACTCCATAGAATATACGAAATAATAATATATCTACAGAGGTATACATCTAATATTTAAAAGAAGGTTCGTACATTTTGTCCTCCACTTCTACCCCATCATTTACATTAACCTTCCCAAGCTACAGTATTTCTTGATCGCCATTTCTGTAACAGTCGGTGGTAAAACATTCTCCCAACATCGAGTCAACTAATTCGCGAATTTCAGTGGCCCCGTGAAACTCGCTCAGCGTTGCCGCTTGTAATTTATTCCCTCTCGGCGGGATATTCCCGTCTGATTTACCTATCGGATCGGCTGTTACGACGAGAAGAAAAAAGGGGAATCGACGAGGCGCTGCGCAACTCATTACGGCGTATCCGCGGTAAAGGGCGGAAAATTGTATTATCACGAGAGAATGCATGTGATAATAGTTCCGCGGAGAAATTACCGTGATGAACGTCCGCTGTGTTTTAGGGAACGGAAACTGGTGTGGGAGGGCGGTGGGCGGTAGCTTCCTTTGCTTTTCTCGTTAGCCGTTTCTTCTCGCGGCGCCCGCGAGAATGGCGAGCTTCCTGCGGGAACAAAGGGTTTCAGATATTGCTTCCTATTTTTCTTGCCTGGCGCAGTTTGCCGGATAAATGAGATTCAACGAGGCCAACCTCCGCGCCTGTTGAAACTCTCTCCCGTTCTCCCACCGTGTCGCGCGTCACGCGGGCGACGCGTGCCCTCGACGCGGCTCCAACCCCTGAGAACGCTCAACGTCGCGATAACGCATAGTGCTTTCAATTATTGGCAATTTAATCCACCATTCGCGGCAAGGTTCCGCGCGGAAAAGCTCGGGCGTAAATATTTCCCAGCTCCGTGTCCCGGTGCAAGCATTTTTTTCTCTCCCCCGCTCCCGGGACTCTTCTGTTTCAACGGGACACGATGGCTTTAAATTGTTCCGCCTCTCGTAATTAATCCACCGGATGGAAGCGTTCTCGTTTTGCGGGCGAGCGTTGAAAAATATCGAGCCCGGTGCACGGCGCGTCGGTAATTCCGCGGCTCTGATACACGGCCCGAAGAAAAATGCCGGACGCCGCTAGTTTGTTGCGTAACAAAACGACGCGGGTAATCGCGGCAGCGTTGAGAAATGATCGAGTGGCGAAAGCATCTGGTGCCCGCGGTAGAAGCGAACCGCCCGGTTGCTTCGGTTTTCTTGCTGATTCCCCTCATCGTCTACCGCGCACGAGAATAATGCCCCCCGGACGCGGCTGCTCGAACTCGCGGTATTTGAATTTCTTCGGTACACAGAACCGGCGGGCGCAGAAATTTTCGGGGAAACAAGCCCGGCTAATATTCCGCCGGCAAACGGAATTTCAATAGTAAATGCATGCAAATAAATATAGGTACATGCGCGATAAACAGCATCGGCTTTGCTGGTATTTACTTACGGCGCTCACCTCTGTGTAAAATGAATTCTTAACGAATGATAAGAACGCTCGCACAATATTTTGTGTACTGAATGGGCTGAGAATCGTGTATTTTGATTCATAATCGTGTATTGTGATTCATGACACATTGATTCATACTTCCATCATTTAATTAGGGTAAGTCAGGGAGAGATGGGCAGTGACAGTATTTTTTAGAAGGAAACGCCTGATGGCGCTGCCTCGACGTGTGGCATTATTAACATCATAAGCTTTAAAATAACATGTTTGTTTAGTCAAAAGTACGCATTATACATGAAGCTACAGATGGAGCATTAGAGAAGCTTTTTAAAAAAGTTTCTTCCGTTTTGCAGCGATAACTAAAAAACAGTGGTTCCAATCGATTCAAATTAAATTCGAGCACGTTTACAAAGTGTAGTTTCGGCCTGAACGTAAATTGAAGTTAATAAAATGTCTTATTCTTTATGAAAAGAAACTAAAACCTCATCTTTTTTTTTAACGAAACACGCACTTTTTTTAAAAATTCTTTTACAGGTTCAGTGCAAAACCGGAGGTATTCTGAAGAAGAATTTACAAGCAGGTCACTGAATATGTTTTTGTAAAGCTTAGGATGTTAATAAACAAAGAACAATTCTCAGTTTCAATTTCTTTCTTTCAAAAGTAATTGAAAAAGAAATGCTTCATTATTCACAAAAACGACTGCCTAATGCACAAAATAGTATCTGCACATTCTTCGAACCCCAAGAAGAATGATTATCCTTCATATTCTTCATTTCTCGACAATAAGCATGTATCTCCTGTCATCAACGACAAGTTTCTCAGCATCCACCACGCCTAAAACTTTCTTAAACACATCTCGCGTTTCTATTCTTCGTTTAAAGACGTTCAAAACGTCGTGACAGCTGAGCATGAAACCCGTCAGCGACGACGTTCCTGAACCATCCGACTTGCAGCGCGGCGTCTATGAAAAATACAGGAGGAATCATGGGCGGTAAGTAACGGTGGGGGACTCGTATAATCACGGTAACGTTGAGAAATGGGTGTGCTGCAGGAGCATCTGGTGCCCGGCACCAGGAAACGGATAAAGCTTCCGCTGGTTTTCTTGTTGATTTCCTCGTCGTGCCGCGTGAACGAGAATAATGCTGCCGGGTCCCAGGACCAACGGACCCGGCACCAGCTGCCGCCTCGCCCCAAGAGATCGATACACGACGTTGTTATTGCGTCTGGAGAGGCTAGTATCGTTTATCCGTGAAAGGAAGCGGCTCGTCTCCTGTTTCGAGTCTTGGGACCCGAGATTGCCAGCGTAACGGGTCCTCGACGGCGGTGCCGCGTCGTCCGTGCGGAAAGGGATGAATCCACTCGGACCAATATCACGCGACGATTCTCGCCGGCTGGCTTGCCACGGCGAATGCAAGGGATATAATGATTTGTACTAACCAGGGTGTATCGATAGCTCCTTAGTGCATCAAAAGTCCTCAGCTGCTTTGATTCATAGTGGTTTTATCATTTTTTCAATAAGAAATCTATGGTTAACATGGTGGAGTACTATTCGTACTATAAGTAGTAGTCGTAAAGAATATTGTGATGTTGTATAAGCAATAAGTGGCGGAAGTAGTGGGGCGCTTTAGTGTAACGTGTCAATTCCGTCTTTCTTAAATTTCTATGAAAAATGCCAAAACTAGAGCGCTTTTGTATTGCCGGTTTTCACTATTCACCTAATAACAGAAAATAATGAAAATCTGCAATATAAAAGTGCTCCAGTTTTGGCATTTTCTTAAAAATGTAAAAAGAAGAGGCCTCCGCTGCTCACAGAAGATATTGCCCGATTGTGCTGAATTTTTCCACTGGTTTTATTAGCCTTCGTACGCAGATTTTCCACACTATTAGAATCGGATTCTCGAAAATTTTATCTCTTCGCTCCACTCCAGTGTTCATTGTGTAACGAGTTTATACCTTAGAAGAGTTTGATCTGGTCGGAATTACTCCGTAACACTGACAAATGGCAAGGCACATCCGAGGAATCGTGTTCCGCTTGCGATGCAAACGCGGAAGTACAACCCTGCGCGGCGTTCCAAGGCCAGAGTTCACTGCCTCCGGTTATGGAGACCCGTCTGCTCGCGGACGAGTTTATTACAACAGGGCCGGGATAAAGAGGGAATGGGCGCACGTGCCCGTCGAACGAGGACTTCCTTGAAAGACGTAATACATATCTGAGAGTCATCCGCTGGAATCTCCGGGATCTCGAAACGTCCTGATATTCCAGCCAGCGTATCCGGGGAGAGATTGGCCTGTACCCGGCACGCAGAAACCGATGTGACTGGGATACGGAGCGGGGATTGCGGCAGGTAACGTCGGGCTTCACTTAAAACAAGTAAAAGCTGCGGCAAAACTGGAGGACGGAATCAGTGGGTAAACGGATAAACGTAATCCGAAGGATCCTCGTTCCACTCCATCATGCGGATGTCCGTGTACGTAGGGGGCACGGCTACTTAGAAAAGCGGTCTGCTCGCTTCGTCACTTGGGATACGTATCGATAATAAGTATATATGTATGTATGTATCTAGAATACACGGTGGCATTTTTTCGAGGGCCAAAGCTCGTCGGTTAAAATTATTTGAATGCTTGAATAACTAGAGGGCATTGAAGTGGACAGAATGATTTCTGATTTATTAAAAAATGCATAAGTTCTGTACGATAACGATATATAAATACCTCTAAGAAACCCTGATTGTGTGGTCGACGTGCGTTACGAAAAGTAGCACGTTTCATTTGTATTACAAAGAGCAGCACATTTCAATCTATCACGAGAAGAAGCACGTTTCAATGTTTCAGCCGATAACAAGCATGTTTCAAATATACCACGAGAACAAGCACGATTTACATTTCGCCACGTAGCACATTTCAAACGCTGCAGCGAAAAGTAGCACTCATTTCTTCATTCACTGGATATTTCTTACTTTACCAATGAATGAACAGCTTATCCGGTCTTTTTTTCTCTTGACACTTTCGCCGCCAGTGTGGGAGATTAGGTTAACTCAACCCAGAAATCAATTTTCAACTATATATGCGTAATTATGATCTTATAAGACTAGTAAAGTATCAAATCAATAATATTATTGCAAATGGAGTATGAAAAATTATTTACACAAAAAATCGTCTAAATACATTGGAAACTTAACCTCCGTTATTATCCCGTTCATTCAATGGAGTACCCCTGTTCATTCACTAGAAATTTATGTTCATTCACTGGTCATTGGCCCATTTTTTATTTAATCCTCTGCCAGACTTTTAATGAAAGTTATAACTATCAAACATTGCTAGAATTGTGTTCCGGGATGTCTGACTTTATTAATAAAACAGCTCGCTTACAGCAATAACATTCAGGGGATTATATAATAACTTCTGAATACTAATTTTAAGAGACATGTAACCGATTAGATATGCAGTTAAGCAGGCTAGTTCGATAACAACAATGACAGGCTCAAGGTTGGGTAAGGTGGAGTTAAAAGTCCACTTTTTCGTATAAACCTATGTAAAATTTAGTACTAACAATCTAGAGATATCTGTTGATATTTTGTATAAACTATAACTATTCTGCTTTACGTTCACGAAGTTCATTTGTTGATACTGTTATTTTCTGTTGAGTTATACCACAAAATGTTTATCAATGCAAAACTTTTTGCCCCGTGCGTGGAGCAAGAAGTCCATTGCAAAGGGTAGAAAGTCCCTAATGTCTTTTCGTCTAATATTAAACTAAATAAGTAAAAAACTCTTTTCAAATCAACAAATATTCTTTTTGGTATATAAAAAAAAAAAAAAAATATTGAAAGAAAAGCACGACTTCCTTACCAAAAAATAAACATATAAGTCAGAGGTTCACTTTGAACTGAAAACTAAAAAAAATCGCCCAACTCAAACAAAAACACTATTTAAATACTTTGGCATCATTTCTTTATAGTTTGGCCATCGTATTATGAAAACAAATAATAAAATATATATTTTCAGTCTGAGGGACTTTTTGCCCCGATATTATCATTCAGCAATAAACAATATCATGCACATATTACTAAAGGAACATACAATCTTAACGTACTTGGCTGATACGCTGTTAAAGTGTGGTTTACTACGTATAAAACAACAAAGACGACGTATTTCTTTTAGTTTTCGATACATAAAATAACGAAGGCGTCCTGTAACTCACACGGACGTCAAGGAGCGACTGACGACTCTGTTGTCATCTCCGTTTCTTCTCACCTTTTACTTAGTATACTGCGAAACTTAATACATTGTTTAGGAATAGAGATTATGCATTCGGGACTTTTTACACGCCGGACTTTTAGCCCCACCCTACCCTACACACTGATTATTAGTAGAAGTACATTATCGTGAAGAGGATTCGGCGCAGGTGCAGGAAAGTGGCTGAAAACTACTTCCTTTCAAGGAAAAAGGCAAACCAGTTGTTTGTCAAATTACGTATGCATTTTTCGACATTGTAAGATTTTCGACGAATCCTCTTCCCCTCTTCGTTCTCAAGGCCACTCAAAGGCAGAGATGGGCAAACAAAATTTCTCGACGTCACCTAAAAAAAAACAAAAAGTAGGTACATACGACCACAATCAAAATAACATTGGCAATGATAAAGTCTCCAGAAACCTGGTCTCGAAAATAAATGAATCAGTCCAAAGATTGCGCCAGTATCATCGTAAACAACGCAGATATTCTCCCCACACTCGATGTTCGCAGACCTTCCACTCACGGCGCAATGGCGATTCCAAGAGTAATTGACGCGATAAATGATTACGCAATCTAACTCGCAAGATAGATACGCGTACTATTTATTGCGACTAGTGCAGTGCCTTAACGTAGCCGGTGCAGCGCGACTCGAGTGAAGCTTCGTCTGTTGGAAAACGAAAAAGAAAATACGAGAATTATCTCCAGCGAATGCATAATTGCGCTCGTGTTTCGAATCAGTGATATAAGCTACTCCTCTCCCAGTAAGTCTTGAATTAATGGGTACATGTATCGATATGGTTATACGCGGAGCTCAGCGAGCTCCTGGTGATAAATAATGCTATTTAGCGGGAGGGCAAATTTTCCAGACGGCTAACATGTTCGTTTGCAGCGGTGTCTGCGGCGATTTTGGAAGTTTTTGGAGCCCTGTATCAGCGTCCCCCGCTTCAACTACGAAAGTCGATAAATTTCGAAGCTTAAGGCGATCCGAACGCGGGTCCGGCGGCTTTTTAGACGACGACGAAATAATCCCCCGGCGTGGCGGCTTTCTCTGGGATCCGAGGGAACCCCCGGCGAATCTAAAAACAGAGAATTATGGAACGGTGGGCTGGTAAAAACGCGGTCGTTACTGGCGCGGCATCCGGCATCGGGGAAGCAATTACAGTTGCCCTGTTGAAAAAAGGAGTGAACGTGCTGGCGCTAGACATACAAGCCGAGAAATTATCGCTCGCATCCTCTAAATGGAGCGAGCGCCTCGAGGGGCAGGGCAAACTTTGCGCCATGCCTTGCGATGTAGCTGACGAAACAGACGTGAGTCGCGCCTTCTCCTTCGCGGTGGATAAATGGAACGGTGTGGATATCATGGTAAACAATGCTGGGGTCGTCGAATACAGCCGTGTCATTGGTAAGACTAGGGCTTCGTGGAATGCGCTTAAAAGAGGGTGATAAAATGTATGTATGGTGAGTCACTGGGATTTAAATAATTCACTTACTTTAGTATTACGTAGGAGGAAAAAACAAGGAATGTCGCAGAACAGTTTTATTGAGAAAATCAAGTTTTAATACCTTAGTCGATTAGTAATGAAACAAGCTTCAATGAACTTAACTTTATTGTTCATGGCATGAACAATTTATACTCTAATTAGGGGTCAGAAAAGAACTGAGCGAAAAGATAACTGTTTTAATATTTTTTCAAATGACTGCAGAATACTGTAACAAAATAAATGTCCACTTCTATTATTATCAGAACAAGTATGTGTACACAGTGACGCCCGAGGGCTCCTGACGCAGTGCAAGATTACACTAATTAGAAATACATAATGCAAGTAGGAAGACTGGGGACATTCCTCGTTTTGTTCCAATGGAGGGTGGACATTCCCTGATTTTACCCCGTAGGTACACCAATTCTTTAACGTTCTCTTATGTGAACATCTCTACTTTATAACCCTTTGAATCACAAAGGGTTATAAATTCGGCTGTATACCGCAGAATCACTAAAAATGGGCATTCCTTACTCTTCATATAAGAAAGAGATACAAGAATTTACTGGTACATACACCCACAAGTACGAGCAAAAGTGTCTACACCCCAACTCATTGAACTCCGGAATTACAACACACACGCACAGAAATTGCAACCTCAGAAATACCTAAACAAGTCACGTGCCCGTTTCTCTCCCTGCCGCGACAAAAAAAAAAAACACGTACATACATACAAGGTAGCATTGAAACCTTAGAAAGCACGACACTCGTAAACTATTCCTTTCGAACCTCCAACCTGTTCCAATGAGCAGACCGTATCCTTACCGAGCCACGATTTCGTAATATCAGAAATAAGGGGCCATTTAAGCCCCTCAGCCACGGTGACTCATCACCTGCACGCGGGGAAACAGGCGAACGGAGAAAAACAGTGGGAAAGTAAAAATCTCGTTCAACCATCCAGCTCGGTGGACGCGTTCACTGAAACACACAAGTGGTCCCTTAAAAAAGGAGCGGGCTGTTACTTTTATATACCGTGCGGATGGTCGGCGTACAGGACGAGGCCGGTATTACTCCCGGGTACCTCGTTGCCCGGGAGGTTGGCGCATTTTAAAGAATTCCATAAATTACACTTGCAGAGAGCGACAGGAAGGCATTCGAAAGGCTGCTAAATATTAATGTCCTCGGGACCGCCGTGTGCATCAGCCGGGCGGTGCGCTCGATGCGCGAGCGGAACGTCGAAGGGCATATTTTCAATGTCAACAGGTATTGTTGCTCGGGAGCGTAGCCGTCTCGTCGGCTCGCTGGCCGTTTCGAGGTGGCCGTTCCGGGCTCACTCTTTTTCACGTACAGGCGACTCCGAATCCACCAACCAGTCACTTCCATACCGAAATATCGATCCACTCCGGTGCAGGCTTGCGAGGGAAATCGTTGTATGCCCTGCGGAAGTAGCGGTTTGTGGAGTTCGTTAATGAACCCGCGGTTGGCTTCGAACTCGTTTAGCCTTCGTTAGACTCGCGCTGAGTGCGCCGATTATTGCCGGGGGATCACTCTTGCATTACGTCTCTCGTTCGACTCCATTTCACCCCTTTCTTGCGCATACAATACACTTGCGTTTAAACATCCACCGGGAACAGAAACTTGTTGCGTTCCATGTGCCATGAAAAGGAAAATTGAAAAGAAAAAGAAGACGTTCGTGAACTTAATAATAATTCGTGAAATCAGGATCAACTTCAGTCGCTCTAAATTCCTTTTCAATCTTTTGCATTAACTTGGCCACGTAGGTGTATCTATCCCGATTCTATATGTAAAACGTAATTAACAAATTTATTGACTCCCGTTTGGGCGCTCACCAAAAAAGTGGCCAACAGTGTGTGCGTCCAGATCAAAGCAAACGTTCCGATTAGTTCCCTCTCGAAATCGTTCCGAGCGAAACAGGCTGCCAGCCAGTCGAAGTAATTTTCTGTTTCGCGCGGCAGCGTGCTGGGACACGAAATTCCGAGCCGACCCCTTACGGAAATCGATGGCTGCAACGGCTGGAACCTGTACCCGGCTTCCAAACACGGGACTGTCGCATTAACGCACACGGTGCGCCGAGAATTAGCGGCCATTAAAGCACCGATTCGAATCACCGTAAGTCCACGCGTCGCGTCGCGCCACCTTTTACTCCCGCGAATCCCTTCGCCGCGATTTAAACGATCGGCAAAAAAACTCCGTTAAGTAATCCTTTTTTTATTACAGAGCATCAGCCCGGGCTTAGTTGACACGAATATAAGCAAACATTCGCAGCTTGTGACGGAGGCCACGGCGATGACTCCGTGTATTCGACCAGAGGATGTCGCGGATGCGCTGATGTATGCGCTCGGCACACGACCGGAAGTACAGGTAAGATCAATCTCTCCCCCGATTATTATCGCGACGCGAATGTGTTTCTGATGAAATTCCAGATCACCGAGCTCACTATCCAACGCACGGGGGAAGCATGAAGTTCTCATTCAATATACACGTAGCTCTCAGACCGTACCTCTCGGCCTGTGCGTCTCCCCAAATGTGGTTTTTCGTGCGAGGTTTTGGTACACACAGGGAGATGCAGGAAGAAGACACGGGTGTACTGTCTGTTGAAATATTAAATACAAGATTCTATTTGCTGTCTCGTCTGCTTTCTCATTTGCGAGGTTGGGTTATTGGTATAGCATAAGCAGAGTTTTCATTATTCAAATCTTCCGCGACTTGAATTAGAATTGTTTCCTTAAATTACTGTAAACTGGGGAAACATTGGCAGTAAATTTTTTTTTATGTATATTTTATATTATATTTGTAATTTTTTTTTATGTATATTTTATATTATATTATGTATATACAAATAATCAGAAAAGATGCAATGTTATAATAGGATACTTAACCCTCCGTAACCCTTCGAAATTTTTAGAACTTAATAATAATATTTAAAAATTTGTTGAATTTTAACAAAAAAAATCGCTCTTACCCACAACTATTTTTTCAAATACAAATTTCAACATATCAAAATTTAGATTTCTAGAGAAAGACTATTACAATTATCACGCAAAAGTTAAAAGATTCAAAAATAGGAAAATGGTAAGTCAAAAATGACGCTGGGATGCAGTGAACCTCATGTGACCAATTTGTGGTTATAAGAAAGTGTGACCACGAAGGGTTAAAGCAAATGCAAAAATATCAATTTTTAAATTATCTAACAAAATGTTACACAAGCATGCCAATGTTCCCCCAGTTTATGGTACCGTTTAGCGTATGTGTCTCACCTACAAACTAGAATGACGATTTAAAAAAAAAAACGATCACTCCGTGATTCAACAATTTCCTTATCATTAGTAGCCCGAATAACGAATCTTGTACGGTATCGCCGGAAGCTTGACCGATTATACAGCAGATCTGCTATCGAACTCGGTCTGAAGAGCGCGAAACGATTAGCGCGAAGGAAATTCCTAGGCAGATTACGTGCTATCGATTGTTGACTACAAATTGGCCGTACACCACCGTGGTGTAATTAGAGAGGTCAAGCTCCTTAGGATTCGATTTGATTGATGCTATTACTGGGCCGCGTGATTAAACTCGGTATTAATTATAGATACGCGAGCAACAGTTACTAAACTGTAAGTCTTGCCCCGCGTCCCTCCCACCTTGGTATCTCTAATTAACCGCAATCGCTGATGGACAGCCGGAGGACGCTTCACCAGTTCGTCGTTAAATATTCCGTACACACGCGGCGAAAGCGTGTTTCTTGCACTGCTTAATACGCCGCGTGACATAATTTATTCAAAGCAATCGCTGATAGATGCTGGCCTGCGGTTTCGTTGCGATACCACGCGATCTGCAAAATTCCACCGTCGACGCATGAATTCATCGATCCACTGCGGCGTGAATTCGATTCGCTGGACAATAATATCCTGAATATTCGAAATCGTGCAACCATTTACGAAATGGATCCTGCTATGAAGCAACTGCGCAATAGTTGGCGCAGAATTTCACTGTAACCAGGGGCGGATTTGAAGATTTGACGCCCCTAGGTTAACAAGCGTCGGCCGCCTTATCCGCGAAATATTATAAAATATTTTAATTTAAAACAGTCGAGACAATTCCAGAATTAATTCAATATGGCAACTCATGTATGAGTTATTGCTAATTCGCCACATGAAAAGAAAGTGAATTGGTTTTTAAAGTTGTCTCAAGCCTCCGTGTTTAATTCTTTTCCAATTTCTTCCGGTCATAATTTCCCGCTTCCCAAAATTTGTCGCTTCTCAAAATTTGTCGCTCCCTAAAATTTTCCGCTTCTCGAAATTTGTCGCTCTCTAAAATTTATCGCTTCCCAAAATTTGTCGCGCCCAAAAATTTACCATTCTATTTAGCCTGTACCCAAATAATAATAATAGTAATAATAATAATAATTCGACTTCATTCACCACAAATCCGTCCCCGACTGTAACAGCAATCTTACCTCATGTTTATAAATTCCATATTATCGATAATCTCGAATTTTTCTACGTGTTACAACGTAACAGGAATCGACCGCGTCAAGTATGTCTCACCAGGATAATGGAAAACCAAGCTGCCGAACGTTTCATCGTTGCGAGAGAATAGGATGCCCAGAGCGTCGAGGCGCTAGAGACAATCCAGTTCTTTCGCAGGACCACGGTTTGATTAAATTCCCACCGACCAGCGTCGACAAGACATTTGATTCCCGATCGACGCGCGGTGTCGAAATTTCACGTGCGTCGCGATCTCGAGAGATTCCTGCCCGCGGACTTTTATCGACGTTTCGAGGATTCCGGCGTTCCTCGGAGTCCAGGATTTCTGGGACACGTTGCAGTTCTATGAATCTTTGCTGTGATTTCGCTGCTGGCTAAAGGGAGATGATGAGGATGAGGAGGCACGATGGGAGGCCTGACTATGATTGATAAAGACGCGGCATTGCTGCGTGTCCCGGGGGCGCCGTGGGCGACGAGGCCTCCGCGGACCCGGCATTTAGGAATTTATATTAAAATATGTAAATTTATCGGGACGGGCATATTTGAAAACAGATAAATTATGCCGGTCGTGTATCGCGTTCCCGCGGCAAAATATATCGACGTCGGGGAACGGGGGAGGGTGCCAGCAGAACCAGAGTTCCTCGCATAACGGCACGTTCTGTCGCCCGGCAGAAATACGATTTATGACGATCATTGTGTAACGATCATAAATTATCTTGTTATTTACGTACGTTCCGCACGCGTCCAGCCCTGATTTTACCCCTGTTTCGATTTTTTATCACGTCCCGCTCTATCCCCGTCCCTTTGTGTGCACTGCCCTACTCTTTGTATGTACACGCTGCCTCGACCTCGCAAATTAGCTTATTTCTCTCGGTTCACTGTGCAGCTGATTATGCGGCAGTTGGACAGGGTCCGGTGAGGGGCAAATATGGTGCAACGATGCGGAAGTTTCTGATTCCAGCATTCGGCTTTCATAACTTTCTGAGCACAGTGTTGTGTTCAGAGGAATAAAGCTGGTGCTGTAAGAAAAGCTTCATTTAAGATTTTAACTTTATCTCCTTAAGGGTTTTATATAATTCTTTTTCATTCTTAGGCACTCCATTATTTTGAGGCTTTAATTCTCATTTTATTAATGATCTCACTTTGATTTGACTTTATGATTATTATTCGGGGTATCATCAGTCCACCACGCTATCACACTGGCAAACAAACATAAGCTTTTCATGTGCTCTCTGTCTGTACAGTTATGTTGGAAGTAAGTTACTGTTCGTAATTAAATATAGAACTAAAACACGAATGTTGTTGGGGTTTGACTATCAGCTCGTCCCTTACTTCATAAGTCCTGTATACTCATTGATATTTAGATGTAACACAGGCATCCTGCTCGTATTTTCAAGGAATAAACATGAAACTTGAACTTTTACCAAGGTAGAAGTATTTGCTCGGAGCAACCAGTCTGTCAGTAGCCAGCAGGAGAAAAAACTGCTTACCGAGTTATGAGAGAGAGTTACTTTTCATGCAATAAACCGGAAGTTCATGGTACGGTTAGTTTACGGACACCGAAAACACGCGACGCTTCTACGAAGGTAACTTCGTGATGCGCGCGAGATTTGTGTCATCCGATTTACAGAGACGGACGGGAACTTTCCATGAACCGTGGGACATTGCATTTTTTATAAATATTAAAAGCTTTTACAGAACGGCGCTCCTTATTTGTGCGGAACCTGCCCTCCACCTTCGGAGGATGTCGATGTTTTTACAAACATCCTTGTGAATGTTTTAAACTTCGCGCAGAGTCCGTTACTTGGCCATCCGAACTCCCAAGTCTTGGGTGCTTCCCCATACAACCCCGCCTACCATATTCCATCCACGTATACTTCAACTTAATGTTTACCTTTGCAGTCAGCACTTCTCGCTCGAGAGTCTAATGTTACATTCTGAGAACCAGGCGAGCTTCATCCGCAGTCATTTTGACACAGACTTTTCCATGCTGTGGGTTATCTAAATACGAGTATTTATGAAAGTGTGGCTTTTACACAAAACAAAGGCAGAAACTAGCTTTAGGAGATTTCTGTCGATTGATTTCTGAGATTTTGAATGTTGTGTTTGAGATAACTGCAATTGCTGATATAAGATCTGGCATCCGGAAGGATATTTCTACTTACAAATTTTTTTTATAGTCTTAAAAGGTGACAGAGTAAAGTTACAAACATACGAAATGATACGCGTAACAGTTGTTTCTTTTTTTTTATTCCTAAAAAATTAAGTTAAAGCTGATATTGAGACCCAATGAGTTTAGAGTGGCTTTGAATAAATATTCAAAGTCCTTGAGAATGGTCTTCCCATAGTAGATGACCATGTCTCTGAAGATACCCTTCCTCGATTCAACATTTACGCAGGAAACATGAACCTCTGCATACCTAAATTTGAAGTAAGCATACAAATGAGTTTATTGGTTCTAAAAGAAATTGATGCTGACCAGAAGCAATTTGCACACTAACAAAGTGCAATTCATCGCGATACGTGCAGTTCTCTATTACGAGGCACGGCCTCCTCCGGCAGTTTCCTCAAATTCCTGAATTTGCAAAGTCCGCTAGGCGTCCAGGGACAAACATCCCGATTTAAGTTCCTTAAACGCGTTCGTAACTGTTTCTGACAGGCAACCGGCGTGCCTCTTCCCTATGCTAATTGTTGTTTGACCGCGTTTCACCGGCT
This sequence comes from Andrena bucephala, assembly GCA_947577245.1. NCBI lineage: Eukaryota > Metazoa > Arthropoda > Insecta > Hymenoptera > Andrenidae > Andrena > Andrena bucephala. Next base: position 14,489,397 of record OX387717.1, on the reverse strand, counting down.
CCCGCATTTGAATAAGTCTCGAAGTGGATTCCAAGCAAGCCTGCCGCAACTCCATCCGCGCAATTACCGAATGCAAGTTTAGCTTTTCCTAAAATTCCTGCCGCTATCCCCGCCCACGTATTTACGGCCAGGTATACGGGCCGCGGCTGCTGAATAATTCAACGAATAAATCGCTTTAAAACGCTTTCGAGAAACGAGCACGCGTCTACTTGCACTTTCCTCTCTGAGCAGCAGTGTCTAACTCTTTGCTATGTCTGCTGGGACCTTGATATTGAAGATTGAACTTGCAACTTACATAACAATTTAAACTGCCAATTCTTTGAAATACCCGTTCATAGTAAATAAATAAATAAATAAATTCTGTTATTGAATTCGTGAATAAATATGAAAATTAATGTTACACTTACGTTTCCTTTCAAGGTTTCCCTTTTGGTTCGGCTGATCAACTAATTAGCTTCAGGTTTAATGCCACAGGGGGGATGTGTATTGGGTTCGTTAAGGGGTGTTGCGCTATCTAACCTAAAGTAACAATGAACGTCTGATTTATTTCGCAGTGAAGGTTTATTTCCATTTCCGCCGTTACATCGGCTACCATTATTCGCTATTTATAGCCACGTGGCGGTAGTTGCTGGTCGCGTTCATCCCCAATTTCTGCCGTATACTCCTTTGAAAATGGTGGGCCGCGCAAAGTGCAGCGCCGTAGCAAATTGGATTAGCGTTACGTTGCTGCTAGAGAACCCTTCTGTACCGTCTCTACCGCCATTCCATCGTCCCCGTGAACTACATCGGCAGTACAAGCCGTTGCATTTGGTGGTTTTGCTGCGGCTCACCCATCTCGTTCGCAAGCGAGCCACTTCTAAGAATTTTAAGAATTTACCTTAAGAATTTTCTGCTACTGCGGGCCGTTCTGTTTACAGATTGATAATTTTTTCGCCTTGTATTACCAACTCTTTTAAAAGATTAACTATTCAATACAAATTATGAGCGCTTCTCGTATTATTTACACATCGAATTTTAAATTTTATCAAAACGATATCGTGTCCAATGGAGATGCTTAATTGATGGATGCGGAAGACCCAGATCAGAAGCAGCCACGATCACCTTTGATCCCCGCGTTAGATCGCCAAAGCGAGTCGAAGGAACTACTCAGTTAGGGAACTGGTCGCCAAGACTTGGAGCGGGAGGGAACGGATGATAGAGCTTGCGGGGACGGTAAAGGCACGGGGCGGATGGATGAGGTAACGAAAAGTGTACAGAGGAGCTCGGGTGAAGCCGCAACGATAGGTTCGTTAGCGGAACACTGCCAGTGCAAACATGCACACTTTAACCAGCGGACGTACGTGCGCCAATGCGGTGGCAGATTTGAAGCGGTTCGCGGTGTTAATTCGAACGCGGACGTGACGCAGGTGAACGAAACGTGCGCTCCACCTACCCCTCGCGTCAAGGAGAATAGGTCGATTCGAGCGCGGCGCTCCTTCCCTTGACCAAACTGCGACGAAACGAAGCTCGTGACTTTACGGGCCGTAACCCTGTAGTGAAATTCCTCGTCTCGAAGTCCCTCACAATTTATAAGGTTTTAAAGTTCAACAAAGCTTTAAATCACTCGAGATTCCAAGATCGATTCTTTATTTTGCAAATGAAACAGCTTCTTCAAACTTTCTTTCCATTACAATAAGTTACCCTCGCAAGTTCCCACTCGAAATCAAAAACAGTGGGAACTAGGTACGTCAAAGAAATACGCCAACCCTTCGGCTAGAACAGCCCGAGATATAAGACCGTTTTACCAGTTTCCTCGTAAAGAAAAGTGGTGTAGGAGGAAGTTGGAAATTGCTGTGTACCGGATAACGCTGCTTTCGCGACACGAAATTTCGTGTCCCCGGCGGAATGAATGGAATACGTCGCAAATAAGTTGCCCGCGGCCGGGTACCTGGTCTAAACTTAAGAATATCTCTATCCTCCCCCTTCTTTTTTAATCCCGTCTTCACGACGCCCCGAAGGCGCTCGGCTGGCCGCCTTTATGCGGCACGCGGCGCACGGAGCTTAAATGCAACGGGCGCGTGCAGCTGGCCAGGCCGCGTATTCTGCTCGCCAACCAGCTTAGGTAATACAGTTTAAAGCGACCGCGTTATCTTACCACCCCCGAAATCACCCCGTCGAACCCTCCACCGACGTTATCCAGCCATCCCCCGTACCAGCGCCCCACCACCCCCTTCCCTATAAGCTTAATCCGCAGTTGCGAAACTGCGAAGCGGCGAACTTGCGGAATAGTTTCCTAGCGGGGGCGGTTGTATGAATTTAATCGCGTCAAGAGCCCCTGACCCGTGCGGCGTACGAGGAATTCGACGCGATTTTCGGTGTCACCCGATGGAAAAATCGTGTGACTCGCGCGGATCAACTGATCGGTTAGAATGGTAAACGATGCACGTGCCGAAGAAATGAAAAATCATTTGTTTGGTGGAAGAGGATGTAAATTCCATTCTGAATACGGTGGTGAACGCTGGAAGTGCTGGAATAATTTATTTTAATTTCTAAAGCTGTCGCAAGGTAGAGCTGAGATCATAAGTGTCAAGGTGGTTGAAAAAAAATGTTGAAAATTGTCACTCCTGGCACTTTTTACATCAATTTTACTTCTTACATCATTTATCATCTCAACACTTAAATTGTAAGTTAATCTTTTTGTAATTTAATGTCAAACGAGTGTAGCGTTAAAATACGATGTGTAGAGCAAGATCAAGGTATAACAGTATTCCATTGCGACATATTAACGACAATATATTTTGCACTTAACAGGGAAGCAAAAAACAGCATAATATTGCTCACCTAAACTAGTTTGTCCTGGAATCACGGTTGAATAAATCGGGGAAGTTCGAATGTTTTTCTCCCGGCGCGATATCATTGCCCGATTAAATACGTGCATACATGTTTTTCCCGAAACTGTATTATTGCTGTCTCTCCCCCCATTGTTTACGCATCGCTCACGAAATCGCGGAAACGCGAGTTTTTGGCGTGGCCGATCGCCGGCGGAAATGAAAAATGATTGCAAACAAGTGATCACACGTTTACCAACCCCACGGGGATTCGTTTGCGTTTTATGCGTGCCGCTGATCTGCCGGTTCCGCGGCACGATTAAACCCGTTTAGCCGCGAACAAACCCTATAAATTCCATCGATAAATTCGAGGTACGACCTGTACGGAGGTATATATCGCGGTGTCGAAAATTCCTTCGGATTTCTTCGCGGGTTATCTCGGCTCGCACGTTCGACGGTGCGGGTGGGGGTGGGGGGGGGGAGCTGGGGCGGCGAGGGGGCAGTCTAACCCCACCGGTGAAAGATAAGCGTTATTTATCTTGCATTTGCAAGGAGAAACTTCCACGGACGGTTATCCTTCTTTTTGAAGAACGGACGTGGAAAGAGAAGACGTAGAAATCCCTCCCAGGTGCGAGCCTTGACTGTTATTAAAAAGAAACGTTTATCTACCATTTATCAGCTGTCCCTCCAGCATTTGCCTTCCCTGGAACCAATTCTTGATCCCGCTCCAGGAAATTCATCTTAATGACCCCGTTTTCTTGGTAGCCCGAGACGAATTCCAATTCCAATTCGGCAACTGTAACGAGAACGTATCGATTTCTTCAGTTTCATTGGTTTTATTGCAACCCTCGGAATACTATTTCACTTCTCGTTCTTTTGTTTTGCATACGCTTGTTCTTGCGCTATTTTCCCCTTTAATAGATACTCTCGTTACGCAATATTCACTTCATACAAAGATGCATTATATTTAAATTCCATATCTTTGAACTAATTCGTACTTCTTCCGAAAATCTGATTAACCAATAAGCAAAATAAGCAGGTGCTTAGGGAATCAGGAGAAAGGTAGGAACCATAAAAATTTTCTGAATTTTAAAATCTAACTTGCGTTGGAGACACTAATTCCAAGGCTCCCAAGTTTGAAATTTCGTAAAAGAAAGACTTATCGCTCTCAGGGTAGGAAAGGGAAGTCCCAAATACCGAGGTGGACGTTGACGTTCCCTTGTCTTGTACGCGCGATCGACGCGACAATTGCAAGCTCGTAATACCCCGTCGCGTGTCAAAGTGTTCACCGCGTTAAAGGTTTAGTGGAATTCTTAGACGACAGCTATTTGCGAGGATTACTCTTCCATGATTCATGAGAGCCGAACGTGAGAAATGTCTGTCGTTCTTATCCCACGCCGCCGTTCCCCGTGGAAGCTCTGCTTTTTCTTCTCGCCCGCTCACGCGACTTTTCCCGTCCCCCCATCCCTCTCCCACGGTCGCGTTCTCGCGTTACCCTCAATTTACAGCGAGATCGCGATTCTTGTCGCCTAGCACGGTCCTGGCATTAGTCCATGCCCTGGACCGGCCCCGGCTGCCTCGCCAATTCAGCGGCGGCGCGGTTCGAGGGTTATTATTTATTTTCGTCGCGTTTAGAGACAGCTCTTTTTCCACCTTCCACTCTCCCAGCTCCATGGTTTTACGACCTTCCTGTAATGAGATTATCGGATAATCCGGTGAGCTGTTTGGACGTTCCGTGCTCGGAAATATTTCGGCGCTTGGGGGAGGGTTACTATTACGCCACCCCTCGTTCCCGTTTCAGAACTTATAAGGAAACGGTTCCAATCTGAAAATTCCGATTTTAGTGAGCAATTTGTTTCTACGAAAATTCACTGTGAAGGGGTGAAATCAGCTCTTAAAGTTAAATACAGGGATATTGGATCTAAGGTTTCGTTGCTTAAGGGGTTAGGCCACCTTGGACGTTGCAAAATTGCAGTCATTTTCGGCATTTTTTTTTGGGGAAGATAATAAAATAAACAGAAAATTCAATATGGAGCCTGTTATTGTACAACTATCGACGGAAAGAATCGTATTTTTTGTCCTACAAAATGGCGACGGTAGAGCCGTGATACTTAGAACAAAAAACCAAGAAGTTTTATTTTCTACATGCATAAAACTAGAGAAGTATCTATCGGTTTTGCGATATCTTGAACATATTCTTTGCAATTGACACTTTTGTAAAAAAATAAAATGCACTTTTTCTCCGCATGTTCACCATTTCGAGACAAATGAATGTTTATGGATTTCCATACGTACTTCTCTAGTTTTAGGCATGTAGAAAATAAATCTTTTCGGTATTTTGTTCTAAGTCAAACGTTATAACCGTGAGATTGAACACCGTGGAAAACGTCGCCCTTCAAGATCTTACGTATCACGGCTCTACCGCCGCCATTTTGTAAGAAAAAAAATACGATTTTTTCTGGCAAGAGTTATATAATAACAGGCTTCATATTAAATTTTCTGTTTATTTCATTATCTTCAAAAAAAAATGCCGAACATGCCTGCAATTTTGCTCCGTCCAAGGTGGCGTCTTTATTGCATCCCTTAATTGCATCCTTCCCTGGTCAACACATGCTCTAGAATAATTATTACCTGAAGAGGAAGTTTAGAAAACTGCAACACACCGAGGGCAGCCTCATCTTTCAGTAACATGTAACTTTTAGTATAAGCATACACCAACTCAGTACAGAAAGAACGAAAATGGTAGTATCTCCATCGTCACGGCCTGGAAATGGAGGGGAGGGTACGCACGGCGATTCGATCGCGATCGGTAAGCCGATTAAACATTCATGGATTCCCCGTAAAAAACGCTGGCGGGTGAGAGAACGGTGGACGCGCGGGGCGCCGTTCATACGGAATATTTATTATTGCTGTGGCCCGGCGATAGTAAAACATGACGTTTCAATTTGAACGAGTCGCTGTAAAACGCCTGCGCGCGCGTAATATCTTTTCAATTTCACCGGTGCGCCGCGTTTGCGTCCCGCCCGCGATATTAGCCCCGTTACATTTATTTTGAAGTAATACTTTCCCGCGGGGCAATTTATCGGGCATTTCCCGCCGATTCGACAACCGATACACGTCGACAGATTCACTCCCGCTGCGCGCTGCCGGCGTACACGCGGAAATGGCGCCCGCGTCTCCGCTCGCGGCTCGGCGAAGTATAATTAAAGCGACGCCGCGGCGGAGGGGCGGCGGGGCTGTGGGTGGGCGAGGGAGAACGAGCAACGCGGCTTTCCCGAGCATTACAACGGTTAGCAATTTCCATTTATTTATGTTGCTTGTAAATACGAGCCGCACGGGCGTCGATGCGCGTAACCCGCCGCCCTCCGCCGCAACCAGCGGGCCCGATCGCCGCCGCGCCACGATCCCACCGTCCAGATCGGTTATTTACGCGTCCAGATTTCTATCCCGGCTCGATTTCCCGGACGAACGACGCCGAAACACTTCGGCCCCGCCGATGATTTACGACTTATCGCCGATAAGCGGCCAGCGATTATACGAGCGTCCCGATTGCCGTATGATTGTGCGCCCAACGATGGCTGGGATCGAAGGGATCTTGATAAAAATTCAATGTCCTAGGTTACTGTACAAGCGTATCCTATATAGGTCTATAGTTGGCTGGCATTCAGACGTGCAGGCGAAAGAAATCGATGCTGATGACATTTCCTAGGGATAGTATGTGGGTTTTGGATGGGGTTATCATATTTCTTCACCGGCAAACCGCGGTAAAAAAGAAGGATGGAGCGAATTTTTTTTGAAAATGTAATGGTTCTTGTAATGGTTAAAAAATTTCATACAATGAAAAACACAATAGGAATTACAGATACGGCCACAATCTATTTGGGAGCCAAGTCATATTTTTCTGTACATAAAACTTTCTTCAGAAATGTTCAATTTCTTCGTAAGGAATATTCCGTCAAAAATGAAGAAATAAGAAAGCCGGGACGTATTTCTAAATCTACCAGGACACCCAGGATAAGGGTTGAAAATTGGGTCTGTCTCGGTCAAACCGCGTGGTAACTAATAAGGATTCGAGGGTAATATCGAAGCGAGAAACTGTTTCCTTCGGGAGCACTTCCTTTGTCAGACAAGTAGAAGCGCTTCGCATGTGGTCAGACATAGATCACACACAGCACGGACGCATCTAGCTTTACTTTTTTAATTGAATTATAAATAGACTGTATTGACTGTAAAGATTCTATTGGAAAGTTATTAGGGGAGATCGGGGCTGGTAGCCAGTTTTTCAGTTTTTGATTTTTAATAAATTATGTGGGGGAAATATCATTAAACCGGTTAGTATATTTGATAGGGCATACATTTGGCAATCTTATTAAATTATTAATGTTGACTCAATGTGACAACAATTAAGGTATTTTAATGTTTTTCTAACACTTTCCATTCTGGTCAACCAGCCCCATGATCGGGGTTGGTTGACTAACGGTATGGGGTAGGTTGACTATAGGTACAATCAGTTAAGAACTTATCTCAGTGGTAATAAAATAGCACAATGCCACAGAAGTTGTTTCATTATAAAATTATTTCATTATTAATTTCTATCGTTCATATTTTAATAACAAGCTGAAAATTGTTTCACCTTAAACATTAATTATTATGTGTTTATAACACAGTGAAATTTAAACAATAAATAAAAATCGCTTTATGAATAACAAAATAACAATTTAAACCTTATTAACGTTATTAGCCAACCAGCCCCGACCGATTATTTTGACTTCAATAATCTATATAACCTTCAATTATTTATGTAGAAACAAAAATACTATGTCAATAGATCGTCTAATAAACAAACTTTAAAATAGTCTCTTAACATTTATTCTATTGTAACTATATAGGGCGTGAAAAAATAAAATCTTTAAGAAAAAATATTTACTTACGTAGTCAATTTTTCGACAAACGCTGATAACTGTTAAAAAACGTGCGATCGCGGGGTCGGACATAAATGCATGGCATTGTAGAAGTGATTTCTTTCTACAGTGAATATTTCCGCAGTAGAGCATATATCGGTGCAAAATTATTAACAATTAGTCAACCTACCCCTTGAGACAACCAGATCCGGTCTCCCCTATTCAAGATTTTATTCCTTTAGAAGTGCATTATACTAAAGGTGTAAGCACTGGTGAAACCTAATCTCAATTACTCGGCGTTCCACCATAGTGGATCATAATCACATGTAAAAACATGATCCCTCCCCATCAACATATCCAGCGTGTGATACTATGGTGAATATGACCTCGTGATTACAGCGAACGTTCCAAAGGGTGGCGCTGCCCTTTGTAATTCAGAACCGTTTCGCAGGTGAGCGAATAACAGCGAAATAACGCTGTTAACGGCATCATCCGACAAGCTCCATCGGGTGCACTTAACAGAGCCGCTCTCTACCCTTGGAATCATTGTTACGGGAAACGTCTGCCGTGTAACGACATCAGTCGTGACTTAAATGACATCATGCAGTGGCATCAGGCCAGGGTGCAGCGCGTGCGAGCACGTACCGCGTTATTGTTGTCATTACGGCCATTATCGTGGATCCACCCTCGCTGCTTCCCCCGTTCTCGCGTAGTCCCTTGCCATCAGACTTCGTTCCGGCGACAGCGAACGCGTCGCATCGCGCTATTTATTAGTCGATCGCAGTGCAAACTGCATCCAGACGAGCCCTCGTTGCTGCGATCTCTGGATCGATGCTCTTATCTTCCACAGATTCCATTCGGCACTGATACTTCGAGGTATTTCACATTAGACCAGTGTATAGCTTGAGTCCTAGCAAGGAACAGGTCATTTTTTAACTACTGCAAGTCAAGGGGCTGGTGGTCATAAGGGGGGAGCCTGGTGTAGCGGGACGAAGAACCCGTTTTTTTTTTTGGTTGCATAAATCAATAGTTGAACATCGCGATAATATGTTCCCAAAGGCGCAAAACGAAATTCGAAAAATTAAAGCGGATATAGCCGGTTTTGCTCCGGAGCACCGGGTTACCAGAAAACTTTAAACGCGTTTTTCTCGAAACGATAGTTTTACAATTGGCGGACAATGTAAGTTAAAAAATATTCAACCAATCGACTTGACCTTGTGCACGGATATTTGTGAACATTTTCTTCACAGAGCTTAGGTATTGATATAATGATATTGTTTAAATAAATAACTATTTTTACACATTTAAGACAAAATTTCATTGGAAAAAGTGAACTTTTTTTTCAAGACGCCGTCATTTATTCAATTTCGCGTCTTTTATGTTATGAATTTATACGATTTGTGTGTGCACTCGTAAACTAAACAAAAATTGTTGAATTTTTTATTTCAGATGAATACAGTAGACGCTACGTCGCCCATCGCGATACAATTGCGTCGCCAACGGACTGGGCATAAGCCTGTATAACTCTGTTATTTGCCGCTCTTTTTTAGTACAATTTTTTTTTTATCTACCTTAATCTGACAATACAATAGCCTGGAAGTTTCAGAAAGATCGATTAAATACTTTCTTTAAAAAAAATTCCCGAAAAATACCTTGATTTTCAGCTTATAGTTACACCAGGCTGCCACCCCCCCCCCCCCCTTTAACCCCTTAACGACACACTACATTTTAGAAAAACGTTAAAAAATTGCAACCGTCTTTCATGGTTCTATTAATATAAGAACTGTTTATAAACTTTGATGAAATATTATTTTTCGAAAACAGCGTTTGTTTTTCATTCTATCGAACTCCGTAATATTACGGAGGTGGGTGTTGAGAGGTTAAGGATTATTGAAGCTTGGTTTACAATAGCTCTGGAATAAAAATACTATGCTATTCCTGATTCTTACTAGAAGGCATTATCACTTTCTTCAAATCCTCAGTAAACCCTCTCTTTCAGAACTTTCCCTCCAACCGAACTTTCCTAAATATTCCCTGGAGGTGTACAAAGAACCGAAATCAAATGGAACTGTTAAACAGAGTCCTGTATTTAATGCACATCTTTTCAAGGTTCGAGTCTCAAAGGGGGCGTCGACGACTTGTCTTCAACTGACGCAGGCAAAACCTTGCTGAAAACACGCAGGACCATTGTGAGTCCCTCGATTCACGAGTGTCAGTGGCGTTTCGCGTTAATCACCCCCGGGAGACGTTTCCCTTTCACGCGGCACCCTGAACCGCCATATATGCGTGCACGAAAGAGTGGTCGTCGTTATTTTCGCCGATCTTCTTCGCTGTTTACGGGACTTTGTGATTCGTCGCGTGCAGACCCCGCCTGGAAGGAACAACAAGCCGGGGAGAAAAGATTCGAGCGTCCCCGAGGGTCGAATGGGCCAGACATATTGAAAAGAGACGCTCCTCCCTTCTCGATCTCCGTCAACCTAACGAGGGAACAGATCGAGCCGCCGCGTGGTCTTTTGTGACCGACGTAATTGTGTTCGGAGGGGACACCGACCCCGACGACTCCGAGAAAATTGCAGTGTAACGACCGTGGTCGCGTACAGGTCCTCTACAGATGATTTTTAATGAGCAAAGTCGATAGCGAAACACCTCTTTAGCGTAGTCTGTTTTAATAACGATTCCTTGGAGCCTCTCCTTGCATACACCTGCATGGATATCTGGTTAGGATGTCACGTGTATGCTCCCGCTCCTCTGCTTGCTGTAGCCCTGATGTTTGACGAGCTTGTATTCACTTACTCGATTGTCACGTCTATCAGGCAAGCTGTAAGCTGATAACGTCCATCAGCGATTTTGCAAATTCGGTATCTAACCGCCAACGTACCTATTCACTTTCCATATCAAAATCCATATTCATATATGGAGTTGCAGTAATTACAAGTACGGGCTGTCATTCTAAAGGTATAATCAGAACCCAGTTAAGGCTCCCATGTTCAAAGCTTCAGCTCCCTCAAACTACATAGCAAATCCGTTTACTCTTCGCGGAGTATTGCATATTGATACTCACTATTCACCCTCTCCACAACCGTTCCACGAAAGATGCCCTTACTAACTTAACCCTTGAAAGCATACTGCACCCATTTGGCAACAACCCCCTTTTTCAAATTAAAAAAGTATAGAAAAATTTGATGGATTTTTTCAATTATATTTCTATGGTTTACTGCCACTTTAATTGGAAATTTCAATATATTTGATTATTTTTAGAAAAATCATGCATTAAGGATTAAACCCATTTTTGAGCTAGCATGGTCTATGACCGCTTTCAAGCGTCGGATTGGTACCAAACACTCCAAGATTTCCCTCGTCGATTACCAGTTACACGGAGCCGGAATCAAACAAACGGAAAGACACTCGCGCCGCTGTCAAACAGAAAAGTTGCAGCGAAGAGGCCGACGAGCGTGACGGAAACGAAGCTCGGCGCGGGTTTGCGCGTCGCGTTGCCTCAGACAAATTTCCGCCCATTCGCAGTCGGGGTATTAACGTCGGGGTTAGGTCTGAGGGTCGTCAGTCGTCGCGACTTGCCACCGCCCCGCTTAGGCTCTCGTGCGCGTACCGGAAGTTTCGGTATACACGGGGAGCCCTCGCGACGACGAGAAGCTCACAGAAGCTATCGCGGTTCGCCTGCTGACTCTGCCGCGCGTCTTATCCGCACGGCAATCCAAACTTTGCTAAGTCAATAGAGGCGGTCCTGGGGCCCGGGATGAGAGGCTTCCTCGTCCTGCTCTTCGATTAGTTTCGTCCTGGAGCCCCGTGCCTCCCGCTCGTCCAACTTTCGAGTCGTCACGGCCGAGTGGTTTGTCTTTCTTCGACTTCCTTCCTCCCCTACATTCCTCTCCTCCCCCGTTCCCTCGTTTCGCCGCCGTGAACGAGGTAAACGACTCGCACACAGGTGACTCGCGGGATAGGTACGTTACGTTCGTCCGCAGAGCACCAGCAACGGTTTGCTTCCGTTTAGAGTTGAAGATGCGGGAGCAGTGGCGCACTTAAGTAGGATTTAATCTTGGGGGGAGCAGAGTTGGACGAATAAAAATTCAATGAAATTCATTAGGTGATTATAAAAATTTATTTAAAGAACATAATCCAGCTTTCTTTTCTTTCTGAAAAGCTCCTTTGGGGGTGCCAGGGCCCCGTTGCCCATCTTTGGATGCGCCACTATGCCGGGGTGATTCATTTCGGAGTAATTGAGTTGATGGTCTTTAACACTTTCACATTTTAATCTGTATGACTTGCGGAGGTGAGTCGCGCTTATGTTTCTTCGATCGTAGAAAGTTTAATTAATCGGACTTTTGTAAAGGATACATGCAAAATTGGAGAATACATGTCTACATCCGCTAAGAATTGACCAACAGAAGGAATTTTGAAGGAGTTAACACGTTCATGGATTTTAAAATTTAAGGTTCTCCGTAGAACCTAATTGAAGATTTAAATTTCAGCATTGAATTACAGGAAATTGAGAGTTGTATTAAATTCGTCACACTTCCAACCTTCGTCTTCCTCTGCTTCATAACGCATGACCAGTGACGCGTTAAGACTACAGTCTGCATACAGAATAGAGAAAAATTTAACGATTCATTACGGGAGGCAGTCGTAGCCAGGTTAATTAAACCGAGGAATAACCCCGCGGAGTTCCGTGAACGAGCTCGTCGGTCTTCGCGGAGAAACAAGGTCTCCTTCGAGATTCAATTAACCAATAAAAGCACGTCCAGTTACGATTAAAAGGCGCGGATAAAAATTCCACCGTTCAGTGGCTTAATCAGAAGGGCGAGGGGGGAAGGGGGTTAGGAGGGGGTTGGATCGTAATTCCCGGACAGCAAATATTAACGAAGGTAAATGAATCGAAAGAGAACTGCGGAGGTCTTCGACCCTGCAAAAGAAGGGAATCGTGGGAGTTCGATCAATCGAATTATTCTCGTTGGAAAAAGGCGTAATTATATAAGAGTCGGCGAGTGGTCCGTGGCTAAATCGTCAGAGACAAAGGGACCATCTTGCCGCCGGTTTCTTTTCTCCTCGGTCGATGATTAAAGGCGTGCGCCTGACAGCGGGATGCGCGTGAAATAAGGGAACGATGCTATATCTCGTTTTGCTGGCAACGTTGTTACCCCCAACTCCCTCCGTGGAAATAAAAATCTCATTTGCCCATTGCAATGAATTTGATACAACAGTCTGGAACTTAAATCCAACGACGGGCAAAGTCCGGATTGTAATTAACTGCAGGGTTCGAGACAGTTTTCACATTGCTTAACAGTCTTCTGTTATTTTTATGTTAGTGGAGTATGCAATCGATAAGGGTTGTCTAACACCTTTTTTTCTTCTCGTTTACCAGTCCAATGTCCAAATTCGAATATACTCTAGCATATACTATAGTATAATCTAGTAATACTATAGTATAGAATTTTATTTTTGGCACTTAGAGTGCTTTTTACGAGGACTTATTACAATTGTAAATAAAAACTGTACCTAACATTAAAATATCTTTGCCCTGCAAGTTTCTCACCCAGCCACCAAGAACATTTGAAAGTTGTGAAAAACTATGTAAGTTCTAGTTTATCATTCCATGGTTCGTTGAAAAAAGTCGAAGATACAGAGGAGAGAGGAGAGAGAAACATTCGCGTATCGTTCCTTTTTCCATCATTCAAAAGCGCTCACTGTCGCAGGAAGCACGTGGCGCGAGATAAATGTCCTCGAGCTGTTTTTCTCCGAGTGTTTCCCGCTCATTAACAACCGTTGCGTGGTGTAACGACGTCGATTCGCGTCCCCTCTTAAAAAGCACCCGATGCTTATCCGTCCGCGGTGGTTACTGTCCTCCCAACAACGAAATTCTTAGGGTTCCTCTCGCAGTCGTAAATTCGACGAGCAAGAGAACCCAGCGGCGCATACTTTGCGCCGCCATAATCGAAGAGTAATGAGGTAATTAAACATTCGGGGCTGACTTGTTCATCCCGCCATCATCAATCTTTTTTTTTTCACCGCGTTGTCTAACGATCGGTGTTCCTCTCACACACAACACGACTCGATTCGTCTATCATTATTTCTTACAGAAACAAAATGACTACATCGCGAAGGACACTCAGTATCCTACTGCATCAAGCATGCGTAAAGGTGCGAATCCACGATGAGATTTTACGTGAGACTTTTCTATCTTGAGACAAAAATCTCAGCAACTAAATGTAAATAACGGAAATAGTCGTGAGAGGTGAGATTTTTGAAAATATATCATGAAATCGATCATGATACAATTATTATTAAACTCCTATAATTTTTATTAAAAATTATTTTTAAAAGAAACTGAAACTTCTTCAAAGATGCATCAAAACATGGTTCAAATTTCAGATATCTAAATTGAATCGCTAGTTTCTTAAAAAAAAAATCCCAAATTTTGCTATGTTTTTAACTGCAAAAATATGATTCCCTCCTTAAGCGCTAGCGATTTATAGTATCAATAATTTTACGCGTCGAATTTTTCCACGAGGACGGTAGAAACCACCCCCAGCCACTGAGCACCGAAAATGTTCAGAGCAAACGGATAGCCTTACAGTCAATAATCCACACGCGCTTAACAATTTCGTGGCCGCCAGTGCTTTTCGTGCGGCCTGTTATACAAAACTGCCTCTCGACGTTTCCGTGTATATCGAGTCGGCCTGTCGGGGGCTGGTTCGCGTTGAAGGAAAATTAAACGGGCCGCTCGTTAGTACGTCAAATCGTTTTTGCGCCGCGTCGGTTAGCTGCCCCTGGGCCACCGTCCGCGCTTAATCATGTATAATTAAGCGGCGTTTCACGTTCTTTCACGCAACAGGCTGTCCGTGCGTGTGCAACAACGGTCAATCTCATTACAATGCCAAAAATGGCTCGTATTTGGCAATCAGGCCGCGGGGGTGAAGGCGGAGCGGCGAATCAGTGGCTCGATTGAAAAGCTCTCGTCGTTTTAACCGTTAATTCGTCCAATTCGACCCTGGTCGGTGGCGATATCTATCATTACGTTACATGGAGAAAAATTACGTTTGATGGCCGGCTGCCGGCCGGATTGACATCATTTGCCCCGATCCCGTTTAACAGAGGATCACGCGTCCACGAATTCCTATCGAGTTCGAGCACACTCGGCTTCGTTTCGTCAACGAGACCGTTTCGATCACTCTGTCCTCTGTTGAAAAAAAACAAAAAAAAACAATCGGGGAAATTGCTTCACCCACCCTCCGATGGCGCTTGCGTAGAAAAGCGTTCTTTTTAAAGTGTTCTTCAGGGGACAAAGTATTTGCGCCGTGTCCACTCGACGATTTGGATGTGAACTGCGAGGGTTCAATGGAAAGTGAAGCCTGTGCTTTTGTAGCTGTAACTCGTGTAAGGATGTTTCAATAAATCCGTGTAACTTTGTTATAAATACGGATAGTTTAGTAAGAGGAATTAGGAAATAGTCTCTGACAAGATGCGTTTTGTAATTTTTGTTTAATTTCTGTATAATCAACACTATACACACAGTGGCGGATTTAAGGGGGAACACCACTGTGACGGCCGGAAAAGTAAGCAAATTTTAAGAATTTTTTTTCAGGAATAATTTACAATTTTCTTAGAATTTTTTTATTACCTATTTTTAGCACGCTGACTTAAGAGACTATACAAAAAAATAAATAGAAAAACATCCATCAATTTTAATATATTAATTAATCTTCTAGACCCCCCCCCCCCCCCCCGCGCGATCTGGTCGAATGTGTAACTATGGAACAGCAAGTCCGAAATCAAATTTCATTTATTTTTTTATAATCTATATGAATGTAGTTTCCGTTGCGCGTACCGATTTCTTAAACAAATTATTTTTGTAAAAATGGTGCGCTTTAGAAAAAAGTTTCGAAAATCCGAGAATAAGGTGGACAGTTTTTCGAGCGTATTTAAAAAAATTTGTTTTCAATCAAAGAATCCGTACGTACAACGGAAAACTACACTCATATAGTTTATGAAAAAAAAATTAAATTTGATTTCGGACATGCTGTTCCATAGTTACAGATTCGAGCAGGTCGCGTGGGGTGGTCTAGAAAATTAATTAATATATTCAAATTTATGGATGTTTTTCTATTTTCTTTTGTATAGTCTCTTAAGACAGCGTACTAAAGATACGTATGTAATTAAAATTTTCTATGAAAACTGTAAATTATTCCTGAAGAAGATTTCTTAAAAATCGCTTACTTTTCTGCCGTCACAGTGGTGTTCCCCCTTAACGGGTGGCCGATGGGTCCCTGCCCAAACAAAGCCACCTAGGGCCCCATCTCCAAAAAAGTTATGATTTTATCTAAACACTATATTTTTTTATTTTCCATAATTTTCATACCACACGCGCGTAAATTTATTTGTAATTCTGTTATGAATACAAGGTGACCCAGAACGTTTGTCACCTGGGCCTTTTTCCTTAAATCCGCCACTGTATACACCTTCCATCGCATTAATATTCTAATCTGTGACTTCTTATTCAACCCTCCTACATACCACACGAATACCAACGATCTAATTAATTCTTGTGCGCTCTTCTTCGGATGCAGGATGCTTATCAGTTCCGTGCAGCGCAAAATATGAGTACAGAAGATTAGTTAAGTTGCTCCGGAACACCGCCGAGCTAACGAAGTGAAATCAAAGTCGTAGGAGTAGCGAGAGCGTGGTTGCTGGAGCGAAGCTCTGTAGGAAGGAAACGGAGGAAGAATCTAGTACCCAAGACTCCTTCACCGGAACCACCACCTCGTCTTCCTCACAGCTTTCCCATATTCGGGAAGCAGCCAATAAGAAAAGTTCCAAAGTCCCGCGTTGGGGGAACAAAAGCTATGCATAGATTTACATCGCGGCTGCTCCTGCTCGATTCGCGTCACGGCATGGAGCTTTATGGTCGTTCTGGTATTCTCGGGGGCTCGACCGTGCCGATTTGTCGATAATGTGTACGAGGGAATCGTCTGTTCTTCGGGGAGGAACGAATTATTACTGGTACTCCCCAACGATCGAGGACGGGGACTGTTTTTCAAAGTTGAAAGTGATTTGCTCGTTGTCTTCGCTCGTCAAGTGGTTCTACTGTCTCTTCGAGTTCACTTCCTACGCTTTTCCTCTTTGAAATCGCGAAGGTGTATGACTAACTTATAATTCAAAGCTAAAAGGAACATTTGGAAAATGAAAGGACCATGTTTACTGTCTCCCTCGTCTTTACACAGAATGGGCCACTGTTTTCGTCTCACTGAAATGAGTTCTCCCTTCTTGGCAACCCAAGAAAACAATTCTCTGCAAAACTTGTGCGACTGCGAGGGGAAGGTTACACGGTTAAAACGTTTCCCTTGTAAGTAGAGGCGTAGTTCTCGACCTTAAAGCATAAAAAATTATTCCAGCAAGGAGTTGCGCGACCGCGGCGAGTGCGTTACACCGTTGAACCGCTTTCCTTCCCTAATGAAGACGTAGAAGGCGCTCCAAAGTCACCTCCAACCCCCATTTCGTTTCAATGAAACTTGTTCAACGTGGACTAGCGTAAACGATGGAGTCTTTTCGTGAACTATGTACTCTCCCACATTTCTTAGAGTAGCAAACAGCACGGTGGATGAACAAGATTTATATCCAAATGCGAAAGGAGTCAACTACTTCAACATCTTATCCAGAAGTATATACATGCTGTACAGAATCGATACACGACACAAGAAACAAGTTAAAGCAATTTCATTTCGGGTTTATACAAAAATCGACTTTTGAAAAAACCGGTTAAACCCGGTTTTCGAATTCTAGTATTCTAAAAATCTGGTTGAATTCGGTTTTCGAATTTTTACAACAAAACTATATAATTAAAACAGTAAAAAAGTATTTATACTTATCTTAAAATTTATCAATTTTTATAATATTTACGGAATTACAAAAATATAACCAAATAAAATACGCCCCATGTATACAAAACCAAATAAATAAAAAAAACTGAAAAAAACTGTAACTGAAATCCGTACAATATATAAATTATATATCTTTATTTCATTTAGTATTTTTTCAGGAAATATGAACTTATGAAGATTTGTTTTACAGTACACCTTTACTACAATATGCATTTCAAGTCAATATGTCAACGTTTTAAATAAAATAATTAATTCATTTTTATACATTAATCCTAGTATCCAAAGCCACTGTATTAAATTTAAAAACAGGTTTTCGAAACAGTGAAACTCGCTTTTTAAAACACTCGCACATATACTTTGTCACATGGTAACATGACAGCGTTCAGATTCGATGTGCCACCTTAGACGCCTCATCCATCGTCAAACCATCCTAGAATTACTGTAACCAAGTTGTCCCTGTAGAAGGATCCTGATTGTTTCGCAAAACAAGACCCACGTCCGAAAATAATAATTCAGAATGAGCAGGGAGCCCCTGGCGAACACAGACGCTCAATCATCGCCGTTCACTGGAATAAAATTCATTCGCAGGCGCAGCGGGTGACTCTAAACAATCCGTTTCAGTCTGACGGGCAATGCGGCGGGGGCGGGGGGGAATGTTTGGAATTCGAATTTTCTCGCAAATGCCGGTTCCGCAGGTCGCGGGGCGCGTATAATACAGCAGAGTCTGCGTTTTTTCACGCCGGCTGACGATTGTGCAAAGGTCCGCGGTGTCACGGTCCCGCGATATTTCCCTGTAAACCGTGCAATTCCAACCCCCCCCCCCCCCCTGAACATATTCGGCCACCCGTGTCGTCGGCCTCTTCGCGTCTCTGTTATTCTTTTTCCCGTCGATTTTCTCGCGACAGCGAAAGCATTTTCATATTCTTAGCGGGCCGCGGCACGCGTCGATCGCTGCGACTCGCAGCGGTCCGATGAAATGAGAGGCGGCTCTCGTCTTCTTCCGTGGTGTTTGCGCTGCCTATTGTATTTTTCGGTAGCATCCTGTGAGCCGGGGTGACGAATATTTCGAAGGTTATGGACGGGTTGAGTGAGCTCGTCGTGGAGCTGAATCGATGCAAGCTGCATTGTTGCCTCGCGATGAGCTAGGGTTGGGGAATTCAGGGGTTACGGATAATTTTGTTTGACAACACGCACGTGTTGGTTGGTAATAAAAGATACGTTAGTGTATCTCCAATTCCTGACGTGATCAAGTATGGTAGAGACAATAGGATTCAAGGGAAACCGAGGGCAAATAGCTCGATGCTATGTAGGGGTTGAGTTGAGCGAGGATCCTTACAGGGAATACGTGATTGCATGGCCTGTGCGTTTGATGACGAGAATGTAGTGACTTGGGGTCATGTACACAGAGGTTCGCGAATATTGGGATACATACTCTGGGGGGAATAACAATTATTGTGAGAAACGTTGTAAATTTATTGAAGAACTCTGTGAAATTTTACTGTATTTGGTATTTCAAATTAAAAGTGCGCATGCGCGAGAATTCTTCGACTTTTCGGAAAATAATTTTTTTCGAAACTTTTCCATCTTTCGCGGTCTGGGCCCTGCGCGTACGTCCACGCGGCGCCGCTCGTGCGCATGCGCGAGAATTTTTCGACTTTTCGGAAATTTTTTTTTTTTTCGAAACTTTTCCATCTTCTGCGGTCTGGGCCCTGCGCGAACGCCCCCCGGCGCCGCTCGTGCGCATGCGCGAGAATTTTTCGACTTTTCCGAAAAAAAAAAATTTTTCGAAACTTTTCCATCATCCGCGGTCTGGGTCCTACGCGCACGCCCCCCCAGCGCCGCCCGTGCGCATGCGCGAGAATTTTTCGACTTTTCGGATTTTTTTTTTTTCGAAACTTTTCCATCTTCCGCGGTCTGGGTCCTGCGCGTACGTCCCCCCGGCGCCGCCCGTGCGCATGCGCGAGAATTTTTCGACTTTTCCGAAAAAAAAAAATTTTTCGAAACTTTTCCATCTTCCGCGGTCTGGGTCCTGCGCGCACGCCCCCGCGGCGCCGCCCGTGCGCATGCGCGAGAATTTTCGACTTTTCGGATAAAAAAATTTTTTTTCGAAACTTTTCCATCTTCCGCGGTCTGGGTCCTGCGCGCACGCCCCTCCGGCGCCGCCCGTGCGCATGCGCGAGAATTTTTCGACTTTTCCGAAAAAAAAAAATTTTCGAAACTTTTCCATCTTCCGCGGTCTGGGTCCTGCGCGCACGCCCCTCCGGCGCCGCCCGTGCGCATGCGCGAGAATTTTTCGACTTTTCCGAAAAAAAAAATTTTCGAAACTTTTCCATCTTCCGCGGTCTGGGTCCTGCGCGCACGCCCCCCGGCGCCGCTCGTGCGCATGCGCGAGAATTTTTCGACTTTTCGGAAAAAAAAATTTTTTTCGAAACTTTTCCATCTTCCGCGGTCTGGGCCCTGCGCGCACGTCCCCCCGGCGCCGCTCGTGCGCTTGCGCGAGAATTTTTCGACTTTTCGGAAAAAAAATTTTTTTTCGAAATTTTTCCATCTTCCGCGGTCTGGGCCCTGCGCGCACGCAGATACTCTAATATTTGTGAACGACAGTGTAGCTATTGATGGACTGAGTCTAAGTGACTACTTGCAGACAGAGATTTGAAGAATCTGACCGCGAAGCAGAGAATGTAAGGGTGCTCTTTGGTATTGGAATCACATACCACTCTCGTGTAGTGTTGTAAAAATGAGCTTCAAGCCCTGAACTTCAAGAGCTCGAGTCGCGGTTCAAACCCTAAAGGCTCAAACCCTTAAGGCTCGAAGCTTGTAGCCGTAAGAGCTCGAGCCTTTAAAGCTCGAGTCTTTAAGCTCGAACGCTCGAGTCGTATAAATTGTATGTAGTGAAGTGATGTACAAAACTCGAGTGAATTATTTCCGTGACGCCCAAACTTCGTTAACCTATTACTGATAGGATGATCAAATATATGTATATATTTTAAGCAATGTTTGAAACTTTCCTTTATTACAAAATACATACAGATATTTAAACAAAATATAGAAGTCACTTTAGAGTGTTATAGGCCGAACCAACAAGGGTTTCTCAATTTTCTACGTTTACTTGATCTGATAGACAAAGCTGGGCCACTTTTTTCGTTATTTACGTGAACTTCGACCTAATATTTTTGATAGGTTATACTTTCAAAGTATGGAAAAAAACTCAGTTTTATCAACTCTCACTGTGTTGTTCCCCCTTACGGTTGAAGCTTTAAAGCACAACCCTCGAAACCGTTAAGGAGGTATTATCCTTCTCCAAATCATTTTTTTACATGTTTTTATTTTTTATTTTTTATTCACACGCCAGGCTGTATTACTTCGAATGTGATAAAGGTTTTAAACTTACATAAATAATTTTAAGCAGGCAAAAAATCGGGGCCACTTAAAAGAGAATATTCCTCAAGCATAAGACAATGAAATTAACATTAAATCTAAAATATCATGCTTTATTTAGACCGTAAAAAATACAGCCACGACTGTAAACACATGGAAGCTTGTATTGTGGATATTTTTAAATCTAAAATATCATGATTTTTTTGCGTGCTTAAAATTATTTATATAAGGTTAAATTTAAGTTTAACGTTTTACAATAGTGGTTGCATAAAATAAGATATATAATATCAAGGACGTGCAGTTAACTTCATTACTATTAAACACAAAAGCCTCCAGCTTCGAGAGCTCGAGCTTCATATGACATTAGCCTTAAAGGCTGAGTCTTTAAGGTTAAGGTTTAAAGCTTTGAAGACTCGAGCTTTATACAACACTACTCTCGTGACTTTC
Organism: Andrena bucephala; assembly: GCA_947577245.1. Taxonomy (NCBI): domain Eukaryota; kingdom Metazoa; phylum Arthropoda; class Insecta; order Hymenoptera; family Andrenidae; genus Andrena; species Andrena bucephala. The sequence continues at coordinate 14,467,974 of OX387717.1, read as the reverse complement.
TCAAATGGTTAATCTTGACAACGCGTGCTTCCTAAAAAAATCTACCTCGCCAGTTAATACTCCAAGAGAAACCATGAAATCAGTTGAATTGCAACCCAAAAGCACACCTTCGAACCTGCTAAGCGAAGTGATCCAAAGTGGACATCCAACAAAGAATCCTTCAAAGACCAATTATCAAAGAACAATATCCCCACTACCTTCTTAAGTCCATTTCTAAATACGAACGCAGCAATCAACGAGCCCAATTTCCGTCGCGTTTCTGGCGCCAATTGCAGGGCCATTGGCGACGCATCGGTCAGAGGCGCGTCGCTGGAGGACAGAAAGGGAAGTTCGTTGCTTTGACGGCGAAGCATCGGGTGTTTGCCAGTCGCTGAAAGCGAAGCGCCATCAGGGAAGCCTTTCCCCTGGGTATTTTTCTCTCGGCGCTGAAGCCGTTTGCAAAACACGCTTCGCCGGGGGTGGGAGGCGGAGGGCGGGAAGAAGGGGGGAGCAGACCGCGAGGAGAACGAAGGGCTGGGAGGGGAGGCCGCGGAGTACAGCGGATAGAGAAAGCCGGGGGAATAATTTATTCGAGAGCGAGAGTTTGCGTTCGACTTGGTCGCGAGGCGTTGTCGTAGTCGATCTTAAATGAAAATGATTTCCCCGGGGAAGAAAAAGCGAGTGGAAGGGCCGTGAACGAGGATGGGGCGAGGCATCTTGGGCTAACTCCCACGGCCCTGAAAAGACAGCAGCGTCCGCTCCTCCCTGGCTCGTCCGTCCGTACTCGAGAGTACGAGAGGAATATAAATTCCTACGAATTAATGTTATTCTCCTTGCGGTTCCGCCGGCCCTTCCGCGGCGAAGGGATTACCGTACTTCCAGCTCCTTTCGATTCCTTCTCCTCGATCGAACCACCGGCCGTGTTTACGTCTGCGCATAAATTTCCGCGGGCGCTGGTTAACCGGCGATTCAGGAACGATTCGCAGCAACAACGGGGGTGGATATTTAAATGTCGGTGCAACGTGGGGGGGGGGGGGGGAGGGTAAAGCGGCGAACGCTGGATGCAAATGACGTTGGGAGTGGAGGGTGTACATTGTGTATAAGGAGGTCTGAAAATAAACGATTGCACCATATCGCAGGAGTTTACCAATTGTTGCTTTAAATATTGTATTTGTAGGGGAGAGCGGGGACAAAGGTAACGGCGTCATGAAAGTAACACGCCTTCTCTCCTATTCCACAAACATTTTTAAAACATTTGCTTTACACAGTTACATGTGTATAATGTCTGTTTTATTGTACTACACTGAGCAGTAACACGAATCGTATACTGTGGGCAAGCTAATATTGTTATTCAGATCATTCAGGTAAGTGTCAACTATTCTGGTTTTTTGGTTAATATTCATAGTTAAACTATAGATATTAAGCTAATTATTTGCTAGAGCGTTCTTAGGTAATGTCTTTATAAGTTCCGGTATTTGATTTCAACAAGTCTTGTATAGTTTGTATGTTGTAACAGTTCTATTCTGAAAAACATAGCTGGGGACAAAAGTAACACGTCACTATGGGGACGAAAGTAACATGTTACTTGGGCGCGCAAAATAGCATTCAAGATAGGAATTATCCAGATGATAATGAATGTCTATGTCTGGTTTGTTTTGACCCTTTCAGTGAAAGCAGTTGGAGAGAGAAGTCGATCCAATGTCTAGATTTTAAGGGTTAGTCCCAGGAAGACTGCATCATGGGTGATCTTCACTACGTATCATAATTTTAATTCAGAGTAGGTAAAATTTAATACCTATCATTCAGCTAAATACATAATACCAAAGAATTGTTCGAAGCTGGCTATGCTTTCTATCTTTCGTTATTTAAAATTTATTTGTTTTTATCATTACTTCAAATATATAGGGGAAGGTGGGGCAAGACGGGGTAGTTACGGTTTGATGATGAATAAAACACAGATTTTCATAATCAACTAATCAATTTATGTCTGAACCATTCTTTGGTAATTAGTCTTTCAGTTTAACTGTGAATCAACCTAAGTTTTACAGGTTTCAATAGAATAAATAAAAAAATTCAGAAAAAGTCGTTTCTCCCCATCTTGCCCCACGGGTGGGGTTTATTAAAAAACAATATAAAAACGATATAAATAAAGTATGTATATATAAAGTAATTATTTATTGGGTTGACAGAGGAGGCACCCATGTATGGCTTCGTCGTCCTCATCTCCTCCATCAACACAGGAGAAATAAGCCACACTTGCCACATATTTGGCAGCTTAGCCAGCTTTCCACAAGGGAATCAGTTCTTTTGGACTAATTAATAGAAAAGAAGTATCATTTTCCTCGGTCCGTCTTCTGTCTGTAGTTTCTAACCGCCCTGGAACAATGAGAAACTTTGATTTTTATTTCTAGGTTTGTGAGGGGCATGATGGGGTAACTCTCATTTTCATTACCCCATCATGCCCCTTCTCGTCTCACTACAATCAAATGAACACTGCCCGCAACATTATGTACAAAAGTATAAAATAACATACGTACCTTATAGCCAGCTAAATTCTGCCTCAGAAACTCATACATGTACTGGAGATATTCTATATTATTATATCACTGTCACGGGTGCTAAAAATGAGGAAAAAGTAAGGAAGTCCCAATAAATTATAAATTCGGATCTAACTTCGTCACGCGTCCACATGTTTCACTGATTCGCTGCTCACTGACGGCGCCGATAGCGACGCGTCTAACGCGTATACTCAATTTTGATTAGTGCGGTTTTATCGCGAGATACGGGGGGTACCCCGTCTTGCCCCACCTTCCCGTATATTTAAATGTTTCTTTCTATATTTTTTTATAATAAAAAAATTTATTTTGCGTTGGAAGCAGTGTTTTTACTTAATTCTCCTCAAAATAATTAGTGTTACTTTCGTCCTACCCCTGTAGGACAAAAGTAACAATGATAGTCATTGCGGAAAACTGTTATAACTCTTTGACTACTTATCACATAAAGCTGAATCTGGGCTCAAATGATAGACCAAGAAACATACTATCTTAAGGCATAATTGTCATTTTTATATCAATAAAATGTAATTGTAGGCCAAGCCAAATGCAAAAAATTTTACTTTTGTCCCCGCTCTTCCCTAGTTACTGCTCGGCTGTCTTCACTGTGATTAACTATTGTACTATAAAAAGTGGAAAATTCATTGGTCCTGATGCAGATATTAGTAGACCATTTAAGAAAGTACACATACTGCGTTAACATGAATCCTACAAATTACTTCCCAACGTAATCAGAAACGCAGAAATCTTTCCCCCTTGCAAACAGAATATCTCATAATAATTCTAATCCACAAACTTCCCCCCGCGTCTCTGGAGTTCCTCCCCGATACTCCACTTTCGAAACTGTCCGAAAGAAGGAAGCCGCCAGTTTTAATTCGGAAATTAGAGTGAGCGACAAGTGGGGTTGCCAACTCCGGCGCTATCAGAATACGTCGGGAGGGGTGGGCGAGCGGTCGCGGTCCGAGGGTGCAAAGTTTCCCCGGCCGCGACGAGTTTCGCAGCAGCCCTCGAGATAGGAGAACGGTCCTCCAGCGACGCGGCGGCGCGAAAATTCAGGCTGATTCGTCTCTGCCAGGCTCTTCTCCGTGCCTGGCAGAGCAAGAGGGTGAACGCCGACGAGGAGGTGGCGAGACGGCACAAGGACGAACGGCGTTCAACTCGAGGGGGTGGGACGGGGATGTGCCGCCTCTCGGGGCCTATTTGTAAATCAGTTCCCGGTTGCTGGATCCTGATAAACGTCCTCGTTACGCGAAAACGTGCCGGCGACGCGATTATTTAACATCGCGACGCCTGCAAGCAGCCGGAGCGGGCGAGCAAGCGAGCAAGCAACCGCCCCCTCCGAAACATTTGTCTCCCGGTGGCCCTTCGCGCGCCCCCCCCCCCGCCCCCCCCGCCCGTAACGCCCGCGCGCCCAGGATGCGCCGCGGGATCCGCCGTGTCGTTTGCACTGTGCGCGTCGTATCTAAATTGCAAATATCCGTGCCGCGAGATCTCGATCGAACCGCGGGGACGAGACGGCCGCCTGGACCGAGCGGAACGATTACGTGGCGGAGGCTCGCTTTAACGAGGGGGAGGGGGATGAAAAAGGGAGACGGTTATAGGCTAGCGTTACGTCGGCTTGCGCAACGGATGTTATTGGGGTCGTCGCGGCGGAATCACAGGTGGACGAGGGATCAAAGACAACTGTCGTTTCGCAAACGATTCTGCGAGGGATGAAACAGTGCAGAGATATATTTAGAAGTAGTCAGAGTCGTGATCAGATCTCTAGTACGAGGGTGTGGTGTAATGAGGTGTTCGAGTTATTATTATACAAAGCGGGGCACGTGTAGGAGGGAGCAGCTTCTCCCCCTAAACCAACTAACAAGAAGTGCAGCTGACGGGGTGTCTAGAGTGACGTGCGTGTCACCCAGCCTTTCATATTCAGTCATAAGTGCAGCATTGGTAATTTCAAGTCTAGTATTTCGATTTAATTCGTCTCCTATATTTTATAGTTTTCTAACAGTCGTTACACCTCGGCCTAAGGTATTCCTCGCTGTAGAAACGCTCGTTTCTCTTGCTTTAGGTGTAAAGCGGCGAGTCGATGATATCGCTGGAAAAAGACCAGTTGCGCTTAAAGCTCCCGTTTGTCGGTAGAACGTAAAATAACCGGCGAGATTTCACGGGTAACGCTCGCGTAATCCGTTTCGATCGTCGCGCGCTTCTTTAATGGGAAAACTTTGCTCCAACCCCGCCGCGTACCTGCAGATAACGCGTTCATAATTGAAATCTCGGCCAGCCGCGGGTTTCCTCCGCGGGTGCCTTTTAATTTTTAACCGTTCCGTACCGGTTTTACATTCTTTTAAGCGTCGCGTTCCCAGACGTTCTCCCCGCGAAATTACGCGACAACTGCGCTCAGATACGTACTGGCTAAGTCGTTAAGAGAACTTTTTCCACTTCTTGGGCTACGAGTGCTCGTAAGAAAACGACCACGCGACCGAGGGGCAGGGGCAGGGGGGGGGGAGGAAGAAGGGTTGAGATCCCAGAGGGTGGTTAGAAGAAGGAGCTGGTCCACCAGCTTCATCGCCACGTGTCTCGCGAGCGACGATAACTTTCAGGATTTCGGCTGTACCCATATTTACCCGTCAACCGGAGATGCCGCTAAAAGTGCACCGTTCCGAAGGGGGGCGGCTAGATCGATCGAAGGGAGGGGACGGAACACCAACATTATCGTCATCGCGGGCCTCGTAATGGAGTGCTGTTGACGCGACGTTGACGACGACAGTGAAGGATCGAGGAGAAATTTTCCTCCGTCCAAGCTCGAACGACATTTCTGTCGATCAAGCAATTAGGCGCCGCAACTTCTCTCTGCCCCTGTCTTTTTCTTCCACGCGAGAGAGGCCATCATCGATGAAAACGCCTTCCGATTGATCGACGGAACTTTCCTCGATGCTCGACCTGGGTGGGCGATGAAATTCATTGTTGGTACGGTGACCGATCGGGGGAACTGTTGAACGCTTTTGCTGCAGGGGTATGTCTAAATGTTAGATTTCGTGGAAGATAGTGTGTTTTGTGAATGTAAGCTGCTGGCTGAAGTGTTTGAGGGGTCATGCCTAGTTGGCAGGCGTGATTTTCGGGATTTTTTTGTGGAAAATCTAATGTATATTTTTTACAACTATTCGCTTATTTTAAAAGTACATATATTCAGCAACTCTCAGTAATTTTGTTATAGAAAAATATTAAAAAATGAACAAATAACAGCCACTCTCCCGGAAGTTATTTTTTTTGCGGTGAACACGATTTCTCAGAGACGGATCATCTGAAATCGAAAAGTGAAGAAGATTCGGTTAGTATATGAGTTTATCTAGTTCGTGAACGAAGGATTGTTCAAAAAAAAATTTCAGACAAAATGACGGCCGTTTAATACAAAGTCATGATTTTTCGATGTCTGAATTGTTCGTTTTTCCTGAATTAAAAATAGAGTTTTCATAAAAAAAAAATCCTTCGTTCACGAACTAGATAAACTCATATAGTAACAGAATCTCCTTCACTTTTCTATTTCAGATGATCCAGCTCTGAGAAATCGTGCTCACCGCAAAAAAAAATAGTTTTCGGGAGAGTGGCTGTTATTCGTTCATTTTATAATATTTATCTATAACAAAATTACTGAGAGTTGCTGAATATATGTACTTTTAAAATAAGCAAATAGTTGTAAAAAATATACATTAGATTTTCCACAAAAATATCCCGAAAATCACGCCTGCCAACTAGGCATGACTATGAAAATCAGGTATTCTTTGCGAATTAATTACAAGGAGATGAAAGCAAGCACACACTTTTTCGTTTATACAATGTGTACTACCATGACGTAGAGTAAATTTTTTTTACAATTTGTAGTATTAATAAACATTACCAAAAAGTACTAGCCACAATTTGTATTCATCTTCTTGTAATTAATTCGCAAAAAAAACTTGATCTTTGAGCGATTTGACTGCCTAAGTAGTCTCTTTAATGGTAGTGTATGAGAAGTACGAAAGGATATTCAGTTTTGTGGTATTGCGAATTGGTTGGTATTTTGAATACGGAATGCAAATCACAAAATTTCAACATTGAATGAGCATAAGGTGTGTAAAGAATTAGTCATCATCATAATTTATTCAGTCAACACTACGCGACACCTCATTCGTGGCCTTCGAAGAGGCTTTTTTAAGAGATTTCATCCCACACAAATTTCATACAGGTATTGGTTATTTGGCTGTTTTTGTATCCTCCCCACCAGAATCGTTATTTTAATTTTAATTTCCACTGCTATACTATCCATATTTTTATACAACTCTATCAATTTTTTATTGACTCATATTTCGTATTATTCTGTAGCGGGGTCTCGATACGGCCGAAATATTATTGGAAAAATAATCCTTACAAAATATTTGTGTTTTGTTTCCGTCACTCTCTTCCGTCATTGTTATTCCCTAATAAATATTCCACTCTATCAAAATCATACTCGCTCTTTCCACCTACTCTCACACATACTCTTCATTTTTCCCTCGTATATCGTGCTTTAAAGGATCCCACTCGACCAAGTGACCACAGAAAACACTACCAGCCACGAATGCGACCCGTGGCCTCCCATAATTTTTCATTACCTTCGCAGCGGTTTTGTCCGCGGCACGGCGCAAACGATGATCCCAGCCCCGATTGAATATTGCTCCTGCAACGAGCATGCGGTTGACAGGAGGATGACAAGGACGTTGAAGGATCGAGAATGGGCGTGACGTACTTTTTCCCCGTAGAAGGGGAGGACATTAGTGACTTTGGCATTGTGACGGGTAAGGTCACTCGATTCCGGTCAAGAGTCCGTGTCCCGAAAGGGTTCTCGAGAAAAATCCTCGATCCCGATCTCCGGCGACTATCGGATGATAAACGAGAGAAGTTCCCACCCATCGCTTTTTCATCGCCCCATACCGGCCGATTCAACGTGTTACAGTCAGATTCCACTGATTAATGTCCGTCTAAGGTGAGCGCCGAGCCGCTCTCAAAACCTTGCGTCACGTTCCGCCGCGGAGCGAAAATTTCTAAGCAGCTCTTTGATTAATATCTCTTTGGCAGGGGGAGCTTCTCTGCCTCGGGGCCTTCTCCCTCGCGGATCCGGGCAACGAAATTTCTGTGGTAATTTATAGATTGGCTTCTAGCGGCGTGCTTAAGGAAAGACTTGGAGCGATCCTTAACTCGTCCCGAGGCACGTGGATCACCGGTGGCTCACGATTTTCATCGCTAGTGAAATTTTCAGTCAAAGGAAACAGGTGTTTTTCAATTACGTCGAAATCAAAATAGAATGAAAATAGGCTGAAATTATGGACAATATTATGCAACTACTATTTTTTTATAATTGAATATCGCAATTTGGGTTTCTCATCACTTTTTAGTGTTCTTATAGTCCTATCGAAAATCGGAATTTCCACTGTGGCACTGTGGTTGATCTATCGACAAGTATCGGAAAGTAACAAAGTGCTTTCTTTGAGAAAGGCAGTCCCCCCTTTGGTATGAGATACAAACAGGAATATTTCCTGCAGAAGGAAAAGTCTCAGGGAAATAAGAAGTATATAGACAGGCGAGGAACAAGTAGACTTCCTGTATTTTCTTCTTTCCACAGGACGATCTCGAAGTTCGCCCTGTCTTCATCTTAACGTAATCGTCGATGCATGCTTCGAAGTTATCGATCTCTCGAATAGGTAATATTAAGGTGTAAGAGCCGAACAATCTTTCCAATTGCATTACAGATTGCTGTCCTTCTATTTACACAGCGAACTCTTTCCCACTGTACCCTCTACTCGTTCTAATTCTCGAATTGAATGGAAGTTGATTCTCTTTATAACAATTTCCATTAATACGCAGTGACCAAACACTCAGTGCCCTGTAAACTAAATACAAAATATTTAGACCAATAAACAAGCCTTAATAGAAACAACCTCAGCCAAGAAGCGGAAAGAGCAAGGCGAACACGATAACGAAAATTATTCCCGCCATATCCGAGCATCGTCTCGACGATGTCTTCCGACTCGCGTTCCCGAATTCGCGGCACCAAACATCCGCTAACATCTACAGAGAGCCCCAGCCTCTACAGACGTGTAAGCACACATCCCTCCTACATCCAGCGGAACGCAAAAGTTCCCGTAATCCCGTTTGTTTTTCGCGAGTGTACACAGGCGAGTGTGCAAGGCCGGTCGGCGAGCGGCAAAGAGTAACAAGCCTCGTCAAGGCTCGAATCGATTTGCTTGCACGTGCAACTGCCTCTGCATCCTCCTACACAGCAGTTTGCGCTTTTATTTGCCGACTTAGCCCGCCGTGGGCGCGTGCACGCGAGTTTCTCGACCCCGTTGCGATGTCGGCGCGCGAGCCGCGCTCGCCTATGCGGAAAAACGTGTGGGTTTCGCGCGGGCGGATGGAAAATGGGACCCCCGAGCGAGGGGTGGGCGGCAGACGGGAGTGGATAGACGTGGAGAGGTGCTGTGGGAGGGTGGAAATCTTTGGGAAGAAATCGAAATTGCAGGTTTTCGTCGAAACGCTGGACCGCTGGGACGTGACCGAATTGCCAGAATAAGGGACGTCGCGTGTTCCAGCGCCAAGATAAATAGGATATTCCGGGATAAATGCTTACCTACGTGCTTTCAAATGGTATCGAGTGTTCCCTCCCGCCTGTCAGGTGGCCCTTGCACCCTCCCCCGTCCCGCCGACCCTGGAATTTACCTACAAAGGGCGAGGACACACCTTCTCCGCGTAGCGGTGGCCCCTACCGCACGGGCGCATTACTCAGTCGACATACCGCGAATTAAATGAACCGAATAATTGCAGCCACCGTGGCTGCCCTCCACGGAGACCGTGAATCTCTTTTGCCTTTCGTCGTCGCCCTTTGTGCCCTTCGGGGGGCGATTATGCCGAGCTTGAATGCTGGAAACGCTACAGTCCACTTCTCGGAGCAAGACCCGGCCATCAATGGGCTCCGGGAATTTACGATTCCAACTTAACCCTTTCGTTTTGTACGATTTTTGGGAGACAAAGGGAGGCTGAAGATTCTATAGACTTTTTTTCAGTGGTAGCTGGTGTTTGAAGGTTCATGTTGTTCTAGCGCTGGATCGTTAGGTGGACGCAGTCACTTCAGGTTTTCAGGTATACGGACATTTAGTGTCCCAGTTAGGTGCAGCTTAAAATAATAATGAAACTTTCAGTATTTTATATTTATCTATCAAAGCTACAAAATTTTTCTTTCATTAAAAATCTCGGCTGCAGATCTCGCGGTTGAGGAATGTTGTTACAGCTTAAAAAAAATTGGCGAGCACGATTGAAAATAAATACAATTGTAATAAAAGAAATTTGTTTGAAACTTTGAAAGATAAATGTAAAGCACTGATAGTTTCATAATAGTTTAGTTTATAGTTTCTTTGTAATAAATTCGCAAAAATCAGCTTCTTTTCAGCGCTCTATATTTAATTCCCCCCTTAACAGTACCCAGGCAGTACTGTCTTGTCTCCTCCATTCTCGTGTACCACGTTATAACCTTCAGTTTCACATACTACCAAAACAACTCATTTGAAACTTCTTCAAGTTCAACCGCATTTCCATTCGATGTACGATTATTCTCCAAGTACTTCGAAGCGTCTGGAATCCCCTCACCAGTTGAACGTCACCATTCACAACGTATACACACATGGCTCCGTTCTAAACGGGTCCTAACACCCGTGGCAGCGACAAGAAGCCAGCATTCCGCGTAATTAAATCGACTGCAGCGAGTGTGACAGTGGCCCATCGCGTCCCAACTACCCCCTGGAGCGTTGATTAATCGGTGCGAGAGCTCTCGTGCCGCGTACGTTACACAAAAACGTTGCGTAACGAGTAAATCCGTCGGCGGATCAACGCGGAGGATCGGTGGAGGACGGGGCCTGAAACAACCCGCGCGACCAGCTTTTTCTATTCTCAATAACATAACCATTTCGACGGCCGGGAATTTCGCCCCCGGCGAAAGCTCGCCCCCCCCCCACCTCCCACCCCCCTCCCCCCTGCCCCTCGATCCGTGCAATCCATTCTTGATGCAGCCAATTATCACGCTCAAATAGTCCCGCGACCACATTATTGCTACCTTTCCGCTTCGAATGCAAATTTATCCGGAAAAGCGGGACGCGAAAATTTGCAAGCGGCGCTGTGTCGAGTGGCCCCGGATATCGAGCGCTTCATGGACGCGTTCGACCCCGGCTCCCGAAACCGTCAACGATTCTCCCGTGAGATGCAATATTAAATCTCACGTTCTGATGCGTCTTTTTTTCCACGGCGATCGTCACCCGTTTGTTGCACTCTGCCCGTTCAGAAGTGGAATTACACGGTCATTTACGAGCCAGTTTCAGGACCGTGTGAAGTGAAAGAAGAATGGATTTAAAGTGGAACGTATGTGTTATCTTTCATTGTTTCTCGCAGTAATTTTATCGAGATATTCCTTTCCTGTTATTAAAACAAAATTGAAGAGTCCTTGTAGAAAACACTATAAGCGCCAAAATTAGAAAAAGAAAATTATCGCCAAATGTTCTACATGCCAATGATAATGGTACCTATAGTATAAAATTTGATTTCTGGCACTTCCAGTGTTTTCTACAAGGACTCTTCAATTTAGCCTCTACAGCAAACTCGATATTAAACATCTGCTTTATGCAAGTGTACTTACTTTTAACTATCACGTCATCCTAGAACGACCTCTTAAACATTAAATATTAAGCTTCGCCTTTTTAAAATCACCCAGTGGACCTCGTGTGCTCACAATAGGAGTACACGCGAGGGACGAGAAGGGTAACGTTCAATGAACAGCAGCGTGCCTCGTTATCCGACGGTGTTAATGGGTTTATAATATCGAGACGCTGCAGCCGTCGACAATGAAGATCAGCGCGCTGGATGCATTGAGCAGGAGGTGGTGCAAAATCGTGAGAAGAGATGGGGAGGCCAAACAAAAGTGGAGGAAGGAACGTGGCTCCTTTAATCTGGAGTACGAATAGGCGTCGTGATGCTCGACGCTGGTTCCTTACCTCTACACCCATGCCCGTTATCGGTTTTCGATCTAAGACGCTAGCAGCGCAACGAGTGATAACGCCGCGGCCAATATCGTAAACGATAATTTAACCAGGCTTCGTTCACTCGTGCCTCTTCGCGATTATCGTCCCACCATTCCCGCGGAAACTCACGCGCGGGATCGTCATCGAAGCTGATACGAGAGGAACACTTTTCTAAGTGGAAATACTAGGCAGAATTTTTTACCGACATCGATAAATGAGGTATTGGAAGCTTCCGCCGTACCCGAACACCATGTGGCAGCAGTGCACAAGATGCCACTGATAACTCTTGATAGATATTAACCACTGTCGACCACTATAATTGATCGTTAACTGGTGACCTATAATTTGAAGTAGACTTGGAATCACCACTGACTAACTGGTTACTGGAGTATCTACATGTCCACCTGTCTGAGCACGGATTATCCCATAAGATCCTGTCGGTGGGAAGCAAAGTATCGAAACAGATCGAAATCTGGAACGACGATATCGACAGAGATTCCGTCTATAGTCTATCCTTCAAGCTACCTCCCACCATTCTTTTAAACAACTAGCTAACTTGACCACAGACACTAACTTTATACAAATACCTTGAGATCCCCGATGCAATTATCCCTCGTGCTGTGGGGAAGTTAGAATATCCTTGCGCGAGGCTAGAGTTTATATTCGGAAGCCTCGAGTAGTCGCATCGACAAAGATATCAGCAAAGGCCGCCAGCCGGAAATGCAGATGAATTCGGCCGACAATCAACGATACTGTCGATCAATCATCTCCCACCCCCCACCCCCCCCGTCCACCCTATCCAGGGGGGAGGGATAGCGGTTGATAGTCATTAATTAAAAGCGGAATTCGCGCGAATGAACCGGCAATGAACACTTGACCGGTCGGCTGGGCTCGTGGAACATCATCCCGATCGGTTTGAAGTGGCCCATCCACCCCTGTTCCGGCTACGCGAACAGGGACGCTCGAGGGTGAGACTGGGAAGTCCGCGTTGGCTAGGGGGCGAGCCCTGAACGCACGGCCAGCCCCCCCCCCCTCCTCCCCTTTCGGTCCAGACCGATCCGAAAACCGGCCTGGCAGCCCTGCAATTTCGATTCGGCTCCGCGGCCCTGTAATTTGATCAATTAACGCCGTACGACCCTGGCTGCCGTACAGGATGCTCACTGTAGCCAGGAGAGGGTGGCTAGCTGGCTTTGGCGATGAGGGGTCGCCCGGAAATGCGAGTTCTCCGTATTCACGCCGCCCTGCCGGGCCGCGATTACGATCATCGATCCTGATCCACCAGTGTACCGCCAGTGGGAACGTGATTTTTAACCGCTCACCTGTCGTTAGCATGCCTTATAATTTCTGCGAGGCCCGGTACATAGCGTGGTCTCTTCGTTGAGCAAACTGTTTAGCCGAGTCCAGCAGCGCCCGCGGCTCGACGGTTTTGCAGAGTCGATGAAGCGTACAAATATATTTGACTACTGTATTTATAGCAGACGTTAAAATTATAGAAAGTTACATAATGTATTCTCGGTTTATCTGCAAGCTTCATTTACTAAAACCCGAAGCCTCGCCCGAAAGCAAAGCTTTATTCGACAATTTCAATCTATTTTCGCGCGAGGAATCTCTGGGCACACGGTTGTCACGGCTACATTCCGTATAATGCAATTATAATAGATATATAATGCGCGAAAATTGGCCGTCAAAGGGACACGCCTCTGCCCAATTAGCTTTGCTAATTAACCCGATGCATTCGCGAGAGAGCTGAAAATATTATCCCGGCATTCTATCGAGCTTGAACAGGAATTTTTCAAAATGTCCATTGTTACGCGTATGTAGGCAGAAACATTAGATTAACGGTAGCAATCTCATGTATCCATACTATTATATAAAAATGTTCGTGCCCTGTATGTTTGAACGCGCAAAACTCAAAATCTACTGAACAGATTTCGATGAACCATACCTATACCAGAAGAATCTTTGTTTTAATGGGACCGTTATAGGCCATAGAATAGTTGCAAAACCCGATCGCAGAGGGCGCTACGTTTACTTTTAAAATTAAATGTTAAATTAAACGAGAACGGAGCGTCAAATTTATACCATATCGGAGGGCGGGTATTTTGCTATTGAAAATATAAAAAAGAATTGCAATAATACTTTCACATTCTTCTTGCCAAAAGCCTGTCAAGAGTCAATGTGTTATAAAACACAATTTCCACCGGCTAATTTGTGCTCGAGTGGCGAGTATCGATGAGAATTACCTTGGCGAACGGTCATCATGCCCGAAGGAACGCGACGGCCACGTTAAACACAAATCTCGGAGTTAATAATCGATCCGCGGCGCGGTCGACGTTGACCCGCCAGAATCCAAGGGGTAATTCACGAGATTTGTAATGTTCGGCTTTTCAAGCATTGTACACAGGCCGCGCATTACCCCGTCCCGTCGTTAGCAGGACGTACATGACGTCATTAGAACGAAGTGCTGCTTAACGGGTAGTTAACACATAATTACTGTGCAGACGCGGCGCAAGCGCGTCGCGCCGGTTTACTTATGACGTCGTCACGCAATCCGTGCGCGAGTAAACTTACACGCTCATGCACGCCGATGCCAATTTCAGCGGGACTCTGATTACGGCCACGCTGCAAATCGAATTGCAAGAGCAGACTTTCGGGTGAAAAATTATTTCCGTAGAATAAATTCCATAGAAAAATATGTTCTGAAGGACGCTGAATCGAAGAAATTAACGTGTTACTTGTATGAGCCGAGTTCTTTTTTCTTTTAAAAAAACTGCCTCGGGGTCGTTTTTAAATTACGTAAGACTCTTTGGGGGGTTCGCGAATTTCTTATGTTTTCTTAGAACGGAGAAGGAGTGTCAGGTAGCGACTTACATAATATTTTTTAATACTAACGGTCTAGAAATGTAATTTTAGTTTAAATTTCCCGAAACCGAGTTAAATAAATTGTACCTATAAACTTTTAAAAGGACTTTAATAACTGATAAAATGCAATGTAACGAATATTAGGTTCGTAAGGACGTGTGGAGGGAATTGGAATATAAATTCTTACGAATTGTTATACTGACAATGAGAAAGGGAGGATGTAAGAAATCACTAAAATTACCCTTAAGTGGTTTAAGAACGTCCCCTTCTGAAACCAATTTATTGAGCTACTATGCAAGATCCTCCGGTGATACCAAAGAGGATTTTATTGGCAGATCGAACACTGAAATTTTGCGCATATATTGAGAAGAATAATAATGGAAGGTGTAACTGAAGAGAGGAAGTAGAGCTTGAAGTGTTTGAACTGAATTTCCCCTCTGCCCAAACCCGTTCCCTCGCGCTCGTTCCAATCGATTCCCGCCACTTTCGCGATACTCCACAAAAATTCTCCCATCGAACAGCCGAAAGAGGAGAAAAGAAGAGCGGAATGAAAGCCATTTGTGGAGGGCAAGTTAAGGAAACGTGGCTCGGGCAGTCCAATTCTCGATTCAAATCCAAGGATCTTCGTGTCTGGAGCTTCGCAGCCAGGCCCCGGCGCTATCTAAATTAAAAATAGATGAGACCTCGCTGCTGGCCGTTGACTTCCTTTCTCCCTGCGAGTGTCTTAATTACCAATCGGAGGGGGACAGAAAAATCCCGCGGTTGGAAGGGATGTGCGGAGCCTTTCAGCTGCCTCGGCGCGGGGCGAAGCTTTGAAAAAGGTACCGAGCTGCAGAATCTGGAAGAAGCACCCTTCCACGGTTGAAAAAGGCTGCTGGTGCTCCGCGGGGGAAAAGCAGCTCCCGTTGATGGTGCTGCAGCAGGGTGGGGGGCGCGAGGGTAACGGGAGGTGTTAATTAACTACTCGTCTCGCTGCCGTCAGAGACATTCGAGCTGGGAGTCGACTTAACTTCGCCTCTCGGCAGCCGCTCCCCGTTGGTCGTTGGAACAGCCGACAGATAACGCGCCCATGATGCACCGCCGACGAGGACAGCGGTGGTTTTATGGGTAAGCGCGTGGGACCACCGAGAGGACCCCTTGTGGTCCTTGCGCTGGGTAATCTGACATGAGATGCGGCGTTTTTTAGAAGTTTGAAATCGTCAAAGAAGATTTTCTATTAATAAGGCATGACAGGGAAAATGGCCCCAGCACCAATTTTAGTGTTTATGTATACCAAATAATGCTCTTTGCCTAAGAAACACTGAGAGAAATTTCAGATCTCTACCCCCTCTCGTTACGATGATATGGGGATAGCAACCCTAAACTTTACCATTTTTTTCTCTCAATAACTACTTGAGATATTTGAATGTTTTCCGGTCATTATTTACTATTCCGGGATTGTGGGATTTCTTAAAGCCTATCTCGAGATTCCAGGACTAATCCCGGGATTGGGAAGGTAATAGAAAATTTCAGTGATCAAAATGATTTATTATGTGTTAAAATTTTAAATCTTTATTTAAAGTAAACAGACTTACTTTCAACCAATATATGTATAGTCTGAAACATAAGCTAAAATCGCTTTTAACAATAAAAACAGGAGAACAATGAAAAATAATAAAGTCTCAATAAGTAGATAATATTAGTAAACCATTATGAAGAATTTTGGAAATGCGAACGAAGATATAGCAATGCATTTAAAATGCATATTGAGATTTGCAATTCGCGTGATTGCGAAATAGCGGAAAGTGAGAATATCATTGTAAAAATAAATATATTTTACTTACTTATATGCGACTTAATATTATTATTTAAATAAATCATTATTATTATTGTCCTTATTATTATGAAATGACTATGTTTATTTATTCTGTTTATATTTTTAGTTTTCAGGTGTTCATGTAAATTCACATTTTTAAAAAATCCCGAAATTCTCGGGATTAGTTATATCAAATCCCGAGATATTTGGAATAAAAAAAACATCCGGGATCGCGCGATCCCGGGATTGTATTCCCTAAGTAGGTACTAGAAAAAGCTTGGAAAATTTTGGAAAATTTTATCATCAACGACAGCGATGTGTATAGTGGTCAAGGTAAACGGAGCACCCTATACACCGAGAGAACGAAATAATAGGCGAAGGGAGGATCGAAGCCAGACGCGTTGAAATTTTTGACAGCGGCTTCTTTCGGCCCGATAAAATATATTCTTCGATTTTTCCTATTCAACTCACGGATAATTGGTGCGAGTCTGAGAGTGCCTGATACCGATCCCCGAGTTCCCGCGAGCAGAGTGCAACGGACGCGTAATAAATTTCAGGTTTACCTATTCTGCTTGCGACAGGAATTATTCGGCGAGCTCGTAGGTGTACGATCGATTTAACAGAGGGATGAAATACGAGAGATGCACCGACTCGTTGCACCGATTCGGTAATTTCCTCCACTATTACCTCTCGATTCCCCCAGGATTGTTTCCACGATCTTTTCTCCCCCGCCTCGGAGCCACGACCCCATGCATTGCCAACTTGTCAGACTTCAACCGCCATTTCTTTTTCGGGTAGGAAACAACGGAAGCAGAAAGTTTCGTGCTTTATACGTTCCGCGAAAGTGAATTCTCCGAGAAGCCAGATATTTGTAAATTCAGCTTCGGTGGGCGAATAAGCAGGGAAGAAAATTAATTCCAATTTGGGTGGTATATACGCAATCGGGTCACTAGATTTGCCAGGAACTTCCGCGAGGGACTTCTTTCGCGTGGTTCCATGGTAAACACTTGAAACGTCCAGCGATAAGGGAGCCCCGAAGGTCGACTGTAAAAGCAGGAAGCTAATGTTTCTTGCTACCCTCGGACTAGCTGGAATTTTGGAGGTACGGCGTAAGCTGGAAAGAACGGGACCATTCATAAAGTATGCGCGGGCGTACGTTCCCCGCATATTCATCGAACTCCCCTCGGTTCGGCGAGTTCGGTATGCTTTCTGTGCCAGTTGCATAACAAGGGCACTGGCAAAACATCGTGTAACGTTCGCGGCTATAACAGAGAGATCGCACACGCTAGACGCGGAGGAATTCATCGGGCAGCGAACCGGCGTAGAAGGGCTGGCACGTAATCGACGGTATTTGCGCCAGGACTCACAGTTCTCCTTTTGCTAACGAACCGCCCGGTGGCAGAGTGGCCTGGCAATCCTCTCGAGGGATCTTAGATCCTCGTGGAAACCCGCCGCTCCGTGGCAATCCTTTTGTTTCACTTGCTGATTAGCGATCCGTTAGACGTCTCGCCACGGATACGTCATTTCCGTGATCCAGCAAATGGGTTCGGCAAACAACCGGCCGAGCCATTCCTCTCTCGTCTGTCACGCAGCTGGCTACTAGCAGCCCTTCGACCTGTAATTCTTAATTCGCCCAGCAATCTGTTTCACGCGTTCATTCGCGAATCACTCGCCGGGATATCGATCCCATGCGCGTCAATAATAGCGCGACGTGTGCGCGGGCTTCGGGTCACCGATTTCGCTGATATTTTGTGCCTGGTTACTGCGTACCACGAGCGATAACGGGTGGAATACTTAGAGCGCGGTGCTCGAAATTTCGCGAGAAAATCGGGGTTGGTACTGCAGAAAAATTGTATGCATGGAAAGGGAAGTAATTATCAACCGAGGCCAAGTCCAGTTTCCTTCGCCCTTCGTCTAGCAAATCCATCGTCGATCATTCCGAGGCTGCAGATTTTTCCTCCTATTCGAGGTCTACGTCCAAGAGCTCAGGCTAAGACGGATAAGGGTAGGCGATAACAGAAGGTACACAGGAAGGGGTGTCGTTAACGATCCAACACAAAGCCACCGGGAAAGTGGATGTTACCTACCCCTCCGCCGGCCCTCTTCCCCTTTAGCTGGCCAGGCAAAGCGTAGTGGCGCCCTTCGGTCCTTTCGAGGACAGGGGGGCCGGCAGGGAGGGGGGGGGGGAGGGGAGGCGGCGAACGGGGGCCTGAGAGGGAGACACGGGTCCGCCACCCACAATTCCGCTTGCGGGCACTGTAATTTGCTGTATGCATGCATCCAGAGATGGATAGACACGACCGGGCAGCCGAGCAGGTCCGGGAGATCTATGGATTTATGCAAATGCAGGCAGTTAGAGTCCCGAGCAGCCTCCGCCGTTGAATAATGCGTTGATAAGATAGGAGCCCAGTGCTCATATGCCGCTACCTACCCTACCATCCGCCATTGATTTGTCACCCTTCCGTTCGGGAGCCCCCCATCCCCCGTTTCCAACGAACCTCCTCTGCCATCGCGAAGGAACCCGCTAGATCCTAATAACCCCCGTTGGTGCACGTTCTTTTCATTAATTGAGAGACTAGTCGGTTTCTAGTTAAGGTTTCGTTGTTTTATTCGAAGATGTGCTTCGATTCATGTACGTAGCTGAGCTTCACGAAACTTTGAGGAGGACTACTTGCCCTCAAAGAATAGCATTTAGTTTGCAAACCTGGAAAAGTTAGACAAATTAGATAACTTGGATTAATTAGATAAATTAGATATATTAGATAAATTATATAAATTATATAAATTATATAAATTATATAAATTATATAAATTATATAAATTATACAAATTATACATATTATATAAATGAGATAAATTTGGTAAATTAGATAAATTAGATAAATTAGATAAATTAGATAGAATATACAGATTAGGTAAATTAGGTAAATTAGATAGATTAGATAAATTAGAGAACTTAGACAAATTAGATAACTTACATAACTTAGATAAATTAGATAGCTGAGATAACTTAAATAACTTAGATAACTTGGATAACTTAGATAACTTTGATGACTTAGATAACTTATATAAATTAGATAAATTTTGTAAATTAGATCAATTAGATAAATTAGGTAAATTAGATAAATTATATAGATTAGATAGATTAGGTAAATTAGGTAAATTAGATACATTAGATAGATTAGATAAATTAGAAATAGATAAATTAGCTAAGAAATTAATATTTTCATTTCTATTCAGTGCCATAGAAATCACTGACCTCGCTGCATGAGCCGTCTATATTCTTTAATCTTTTCTAAATATTGTTATTGACACGTCATCTGCCCAGGTTCGTCGATCCCAGGACAGGAAAAAGTGGTGCGGTTAATCCTACTTCGACGGCCTTGATTTCCCTGTTTTTTCCGACCTGCACGATTACAAAAGGTTGTTCTATATCTACCGAAGGATTAGAGCGGCATTGAACACTGCATTTCCATTACAAATCGGATTTCGCTGTAGAGTGACGGGGGACGGCCAGACTGAGATGGGGGACGAAAAACGATAACAACGATAAACAGTGGAACATCGCGCCATCCGCTTTTCCCTGCTCCCTCCGTCCAACAGCGGGGCGATCGGTATCGCGTCACGAATGGCAAACATTGCTATGGGATTATGTCCCCGAGCCTCGCGAATCGCGTTACACGTTTCCAGGTCGATGACTGAAGTTACGACAACTCTGTGACCTTGGATTTGGATCTTCGCACCACCGTTTTCTGATTCTGACACATCGAAAGGGGGTGCTAGTGAACGAAGGTGGTAGATTTTCAAAGAAGGATTCCTTTTACACAGGTTTTATCTACGATCTGATTAGTTAAAATGACTGGGGATACTTTTGATTTTTCTCTCGTGTTGTATTCATTCAAAGTCTACTACACTAGATTGCACAGAATTTGGAGACTTTAGAATCCACTTCTTGGCAATACTCATGTTCCTCCGATCGACTATCTAGAACTTAAAACTGGAACTGGTACTCGCAATTATCACAACTGAAACTGAAATAGAATAAGACCTAGTAATCCTTTTACGAATTTTGAAATTAGAAAGAGGAACGATAGAACCGAGCATAGTTTAAAAGTCTCGACGAAGAACACAGAGGCTACGATGACGCAGACTTCCTACAGTATTATAGAAAATATTTCCTCGAATTGAAAATGACGCGTAAACCGCAAACAACTCGATTACTAAAATTTTGTAGGTCGAGTCCTTAAAGCCCTTACCACCATTCCCACAAGACACTAAAGAAGATACAGATCTAAGGGAGGGCGGGACGTGAAACTGAGGAGTCCACTGTGTAGTCAGCCATTTGTTACCTCTCTCGAATATTGCAGCTTTAAAGCGCACAGTTATGTGCAAAGTGTTTACAACCGAGGGACCCACTGTGACAGTGCATGATAGGAGCAGAGCTGGCGGCGATGCGACAGAACACGTGACGTGTGCTAACATTGACCGTGTCCTCTCTCCAAATGGCCAGGTTTCCTCTGAAAGTGACGTTATCTAGATACACGCTCGCATGTGTTTGTATTCTGTCACTTACGACACGTCACCCAGAAGCGAGAATAAATACAAGCCATCCCCACCAATTTTTTAACCCTTTCGTATTTTAGTACACTCCAAATAAAATCGTTCGAACAGCAGCTAGAATCTGCTAAAACGTAGAAGCACATTTGCAGCGAGGATTCCGACGCGTTGCTACGTCGCGATTCGTTGTATATGTACGTGTATTGCACTCCTGGGCTTCTGGTATTTTGCGAAAGGCAGCAAAATAGTTCCAAAGGCGACCGAACAGATACAATTACTGCCCGGAAAGACTTCACTGGCCGACTATGGTCGACTATTATTGGCAAGCCAGGAGCCACTAATGGCGGGCGACAGTGGTCCCAAGTGGTAGCAAGAAAGGCGTGAAAAACGCGCACCAGGCGAATGCCTGACTGTAAGCAGCGAGATGGTATTGTTCGAGGTTTTGGGACGTAAGCTGTGTTCTTTTGGGAGGGCGTTCCGACGTTTTGCCAGCATCGTGGCTTCTCTTGTTTCTACCTCGAATAGTAGAAACGGCAAGAACGTGGGCTTGGGAAGCCAGCAGGATTTGGAAACAATGACGTCGTCAAATCTGGGATATTCTATATTAAAACGTGGTTGTTGGAGCAGTGAACGGTCTGCTCTTGCTACTACGCTGTTATCTTTCAACTGGAGGATCGTTGAGGGAATCTTCCGAAGTTTTACTCCCCTTTATCTAAAGTGTCTAAATTGTTTGTCGACCACGTTATGGACCCGAAGCCCCAGCAATTTTCTTGACACTAGTCTCCATGAGAAACGTCCAGGGGCATGGGGAGGGGGGGGGGGGAGGGCTGGAATCGCGATTGCAATCGCGCCAGCAAACGAATTGCAAATCGAACGCGGCAATTGCTTCATTAAATTACGTCGTGGCAACGGGTTGGACGATCCATAAATAAAAACGATACCGATCGACCGACGGCGCTCGCAATCAATTGCCGCGAAAGGGAATGGACAGTATCGGGCGCATAAACCAGCCTTGTAACGGTTCAATCGTAATTTCGCGCGACCGGGCTCCCGTTTTGTTATGCGAATCACAACCGTCGTTCTGCTGCGAAATCCGCGATACCGAAACACCTCAAACGCATGCACTGTTCCGTCAACTCTTTTCAGAGATACGTCATATTAATCGACGTCAAGTCTGAGCGAGTAGAACAACACTGAATCCGCTGAATGTGGACCACCCCTAAATCAGATTTGGGCGTTAACTAAATAAAAGATTCTTTAAATAACGGATCAAATAAATGTTACTTTTACTTTAGATTATTTGACGAATAAAGATAATGTTAAAGTTAAATTTGAAAGTTGAAGTTGAAAAATTTATTCGACGCTCAAGTTGAAACGCTCGACAATTAAAAAAATTAACTTTATTCGAGTTAACTGTATTCGACTCATGACGAATGATTTTTTAACTTTTATTCGTTATTCGAAATTTTTATTTAAATATGTATGCAAAAGAGTGGAAAAATGATAGCCAGGTATGCGTATATTTTGACTGGAACAAATCTAATGAATTACGTAAGGCGCATTCGAATAAAGATGTGTCGAAAGGTGGTGGCTACCCATGATTAGGTCACACTGGCCCAAAATTGTTAGACCATCCTATAATTAGTATCTCAGGACCTCAATGTACATTGTCCAAGAAGTAGATATACAGAATGTAACTTTGAATTTTCGATACTCAACGCTCTAAGTGATTACTATCTCCGCCGGACCCCCATGGTATTTACGACGTGGCTATATTTCTTCTACCCAAGGTACAAGTGAATGACCTGAAAATGCATTAAACAGGAATGTTACCTTTGAGAAGGATATAAGTTACTATTTATTGTATTTAGGTTAACGATCGATTGCAAGCCGTGCGTTTACTTTCTAATTATGAAGATTGTGAACGCAACGCGTACCCATGATTGCATTATTAGCAGTCCAGATTGATTCGTCGACTATATCGTAGTCGATTAGAGTTTCCATTTACAACTACCTACAAAACTCGAGTCCCTTTGCTCTAAACTTGTGTCCTCATTAGCATTGAAATAACAGTTGAATAATCGTGTATCACTATTAAGTGGTGTCAAGTGGTCCCATTACTAGTATTCTTACCAGAAAGCATCCTACCTACCCACTACTGTTCCTACCACCCAGCAATAAGTAGTAGCAGAGGTTTGATAAGCGAAGAAGCGTGGCGCCGTCTAGTGTTTCAACGGGGCTGCTCGTCGGACGGGTAAAAGGGGTTAGGCTAAGTGGCAAATAAAGGGTAGCGACGAGGTTCGAGTGGTGTCTCGTTTTTCTTGGCGCCCTCTCGCTCGTCAAAGTGAATGGGCCTTTCTATAGGTTTTTCGGAAATGGAGGGTCGCCGCAGAAGGGATACTTCGCACGGTCGGAGAGTTTCCACGAGGGATGGTCGGGGATGGACGATAGGGGGTTAGGCTGACGCTCGCGGAAGAAATAAAAAGGCACCACCGACTTGTGCGGCATACACCGGAAATTTCGACTCCCATTCGATTTCCGTCGCGTTTACGGGCCAGCCTGCCTCGTTATCCCCGCGTTTTTTATCTAACGCCGCTCGAGCTTCGTTTGATTTATTGCTGTAAATCTGAGGGTGTCGGGGCGCCTGCGACGGTTCGTTGGTGATTTTCGGCTCGATTTTCTCTACGAATTTACTGTTAGGTATGTGCTGTAGTATTTTTTTTTGCACATGGTCTCTATAAATGTTTCGAGAATGTTTGATGGAGGAGGCTTTAATTAATTCCGAAGGGATATATGTTATTGGTTCAAGGATTTCTATGATTCTATCCAAGGGTTTGTCGACCCGACTTCAGGTTTACCTAGTCAGCACGTGATAAGCCTATCACTGTTGGAACTCGAAATAGTTCACATTTAAAGTGTGCACCACATACAGCAAATGATCAAAAGTAGGTAAATTGACCCACAGTAGATTGTCACACCTATTTTTTCGAACGTAGTTGTCACGCTGGGTCGATTCGACCCAAGCCAATTTTCACTCAGCTGCTGTTTAAAAACTACCCGCTAAACTAAGTCGCAAAAATTTTGAGATAAAGTTTGAACATTGCAGAATATATGTTCATCGTTGAAAATTAACATTTAAAGTATCATGATGCCTCAAAAATATTTCACCACAAAGTCAAATTGTGGGTCGTTTTGGCCCAGTGTGACAACCGAGGGTTAGAATTGACGCCAACAATTTTAATACCAGAATTGACGTAACATACAGGTACCACTGCCGTATTCTACTATTTAGATTCCCTCATTCTCCGTGACATTGCCCACATCAAACTCCTCCTTCCTAAACTATAATACCCCCGCAACTTGCACCTCACTTTAACCTCCCCTTTAACCATCCAATGACAAATCAATGCGTTTCAAAGCCACCAAATAGTATCACTCCCCTCTCAGCCTACCCAACAACAAAAAATTTCCAGCCACATCTGAAAACCACTGTCCCAATACCTTGGGTATCCGATCAACTCTCTCGTCACGCCTCGATTTACTTCCCACCGTCAAAAGTACCAAACTTTCGCCATCATTCTTCCCCGTGCATAACGACGTCGATGGCGTCCCGCAGATTTCGCCATTCGCCCGGCTCGCGGGAGCAACAGTCACGATTCGCGCTCGCCGCTTTTACGAGCTTAGCCCAAGAGAAGAAGACAGCGGACGAGAACGTTAAGACGCGGCGGTGGTGGCATCGCCAGAAACGGCTTATTCTTTCCCTGGCACGGCCATAAAGGACGCTCACCAGGACGAAGTTAGCAGGATATAACGGTGCACATGGACGGACACGTAGCGCCGACGTTTATTCCGCTTTACGCTTACATCGTGCCTCCGGGAAATGGCTTATGAACTCGTCGCGCTCAACCCCTTTCCCTGCCAGCCCCTTGGAACCAGTGAAAATAACCGTGCTCGCGTTCTCTCTTCTCAGACCCGCCAGCTGAAACTGGCTTAGCGGCTAGAATTGTAAAAATCCCGAAATGTTTTTCGAGGAGTGGCGTCGCGTCGTGTAAATACGCCGGCGCTGCAGCCGCAGCCTCTGTTGGCTCGGCGAAACGCGACCCTATTTGCTTTATCGGCAACTAGAGTCGATTAATATACAGAATCGGGGCAAAATATTGCTTCAATGTGTTCTGGGTAAGGGAAACGTGGATTGCATGGCCACGAAAACATCTGCGGTATCGATGAACGGGGACAGTTTTTCATTCTCATACAAGTTTGATCAGATATAAATGAAATCGTTTCGAGGATGATAATAGGTGACGCTCTGTACCTAACCCATTTCCCAGGAAGTTTAAACATCCTGGATGGATTAGGCGCTACAACCTTAGGTGTAAAGAGATTGCCATCGACGAAAGGATAACCTTGAGCACGGGAAATACGAGTCGCGGGATTTAACAATTTCCCAGACACTATCTCCCCATATTGCAGCTGGGAATGCTTTCTAAAGGGAGTTTAGGTGCGACAGAGGCGTGCGCGGGATTCGTACTTCGGCCGGCGTTTACGCGCGGCGTTTCGCGTTTACAGCGTGCCTCCGGGGCTGACTTACGGCGTCGCCCCATGTTTCCCCCGTAAAACTTGGCAGGACGGCTTTGCTGATGAGACGATAAATTCTGCGAGGCTGTAGTGTAAAAAAATTCGTCTCGATACGGATTCCTGCGAAGAAACGTCACCAACCGGAGACGCAAGGCAAAGGCGAGAAAAAAAAAACAAACTATTTCCTCCTGTCGGGTTAAAATTCTTCAAACGGAACGCCTTTCTGAACCGCCGACTGAGTTGCTCGTCATCCTGAGGTCGAGCATCGACGACGCGGTTGCCTGCTCAAAGGTGCACGGTTCCGAGATCAGGGGACATTTCTGCGCTACAAACGAGCCACGGGTGAAACGTTCCGCGCAGCACGGTAAACAGAGGAAATAGCAGGAAGTCCAAGCACCAGAAAAGAGTTTATTACGTAAATGAAGGTAATGAGAGATGCGGAGCGGGTTGGGGAAGTCGGGGGCGAACAGGCGGAAGACGCGCAGGAGGAAGTTAGCCCTGGACGGCAGCGTCGCCTACAGGCGAGTAAGAGGTAACACGAAGCAAGTTGTAATTAAAGACTCGCTGCGCGATGGGAACTTCTTTATTTTACTTTCTTAAATGTTTACCGGGAATATTTTAATTCTCCGCTAGCATAATTAGACGTTTTACGCTCGCCCTCGGCCCGGGGAGGGAAAAAATGATCTAAAAGCAGAAGCGAGCTGGTAACTTCGCGAAAGCTCATTTAGCTGACGTCTAATGGCCGCGCCGTGGGACTACGAGAACGTAATTCATAAACAGCAGCTTGTTGCCAGTCCATTAGGAACTTTAGTAATAAATGTTTCCACTTAAATGCCTTCGTGCTTTCATCTTCTTCAGAAAAATGAGAGAAACAGGAACGGTAAACGTGTTCCGTTCGATTTCAGGCGGCTTAACAAAACGAGCGCCTTTACCTTCTCAGTTTTCTTGTCGTCGCGCCTTCATTAGGTTTCATTTGCAACTCACTGTCCTCTTTTCTAAGATTGTACAAAATTGGCCCAGTCATGGCGTCACAACAACGATAATAGTGTTCATTAGAGCATAAGTTGACTATACTGAATGGCTGCAGTTGATTCTCGAGCATATCAACCAAAAAACACAGTCCTAAGCTTCGTGACTCGGTTATTCGCAAGTTCTTCGGTCCCCGAACACTTGCGAAACTGAGAATCATCTTCCAAATCCTCTTTTATCAACTGGAATCTCCCAGTTCCTCGAGCGTCCATTGCATCCCTCTCGCGAACGACGGTGCTCCCTGGAGCCTAGAGGTCCCAGGGCCCGCGTCAGAGGAACAAGACGAAACAGACGAGAAGACAGAGGGTGGCTGCCGCCTATCCGGAAATGCAGGTCGGATAATTCGGGGCGATTGGCCCTCGTAAAGCCAGGACTCCGAGCTCCGATCCAATTAACGGCAGTGGTTTGTTGCCTGGCGTACAGTTGATTGAACTGGCCGAGGACATCCACCCCCTCCCCCTCGAGCCCCATCTTTACGATATATACTTTTAGTGTACTGGCAGCGAACGCGAAGCAGTCGGTACGTAGGTACTTATCCGACGAGCGTCGTAAAGGACTCGAAAAGCGGCGGAGAGCACACCGAGATGAGTTCCTCTCCTCTCCTACCCGCTCGTGCCCCTCCACCCTCGCCGCGTCTCCTCCCTCGCCCCTTTTTTCGAACTTCCCTGTCTCTTAGCTTTTCTCCCTCTCCATCGCCAGGGTTAAACCCCATCCAGCTGCGCGAGAACGTTAATTCTGTCTCGACGATAGGACGGCCTCGATTCGACGACGTCGCTGATTGCGTCTTTTCCACCGACAACCTCTGTACCACTCTCGCGTGCTCTTTTTGTAATTCCGTCCCGCTCCTCTTTTCGATACCCGGCGCGCAGCCCGAATTCGAGGGGCCCGGTTAATGGCCTCGCTGCTCCTCCGTTCTCCTTTTCTCCTTCCTCGAAGGGGGAAAGTGGCATTTAGCTTTAATTGAATTCTTAATGACGGAGGCGATCTCGTGATATCGTGGTAAACGTTTCCTGGGGAGGGATCGCGCAGTTGGGTTCCACGGGGATGCTTCCAATACAGCTGCTGTCCGTGGCGCTAAGGTCGTTGGGGTTTGATATACGCGGCTGTTCAGAGCGGGCCTCTTTGGCGTTGTTTTCTGGTTCGACGGCCTCGATACGGTGCTTTAGGACGAGTATAGGTCCGTGCTTGCTAGGGTCTCATCCTCGCTCCCAGCCATGGGGCGAAAAAATTCTGCTACCGTTCTGCCCGAGCAAGGGAAGAGGGTTTCGAAAGTTTCGCGGCGCCACCGCCGTTCGCTTCGTCGAGAAAACTTTCCCTCGATTCCGCTCGTTCCATCTGCGCGCGGCCGTCCCTTCACGTTTCCGCGTGGATTTAATATCGACGATGAAAGATAATCAGACAACTTTGTACGTGGGAACGTCTGCGATCGGCAGTTCTACGTTTATTATTCTGTGCCCAATGAGACGTGACGAATGTAACCAGTTCCCTTATCTTATCCTCTTGAATACAAACGAAGTACACCGTAGAAAGTAATATCGAGACTGTGAAATTGAAAGCATGATAAGATAGTATTTCTGAAAATAAGCGAAACGAGATGTGAAATCTTAAAGAGGAGACAAATAATTACTTGTCTCATAGGTGACTACGAAATATAGATCACGAAACTCCTCGTCAAAAAGAAATAGGGAAACCTGTGCAGGATAAAGAAGTTGACGGAAATACACCCCTCTTTAATTAAAATGTCCTTTAATTAAAATGTCCAAGATTTTTTAATATTTCAAGATATGTACATACATATACCTCAACTTCCACATCTCTTCCACGTCTTTTAGCTTTGACATAAAGTTAGTAAACCTAGAAATAGTGTAATGTATTTAATCTAACTGCAACCTCCTTATTATAAGGGTCGTGTCAATTTTTAACTTGCCCTTAAAATTAAACACCCCCTATCTCGATCAAACGTACACCTCCTACGCGAATATTAGAGCCTTACGACCCTAAATTTCACATCCCACAGAACCGTGCACCGTGAATACAGCAACAGACTATAATATAAAGCATCACACACGAACGAAAGAAGAAAATACCGCCAAAAACAGGGTAACTGAATTCTAACACTGTTCGATGACCACGCTTCGCTCGACATCCGCCCTGCCCGCCCACAAAACACAGACACACGCGGAACCAAAGAATCGAAGTTACCATAGACGCGACAACGATATTGAAAATATCTGGCTGAATTGGAAATCCATATCTAGCTGGGTGGAGGGAGAGACAGAGAGGATGTTTCGTTGATATTCTGGTATCAGTATGTCCTCGTGAGCGGCGGATGATCTCGCGAGACCAGCGCGGTCCGATCAGGGGAACGGGGGCGGGCAGGGCTATTGGAAATGGATTCTGTCTCTTTTTACCTTCGCCTTACGTCTAATAACCAACTTCTCCATAATGCATAAGGCAAAAATGCTGAAGTTTTTCCCCTATTGTCGCGCGGGACAATTCCCGCGCGAGCCAGTAGCCAGGCGTGTTGGTGAATACGGGGTGTCCCGTTAATAATCGAGGAATTCCAACGTGTCTGATAGATTATTTTCAACTAACCTCAATAGTTTTATGTTTCTTGTATTCTGTGTGTTGTAATGATCGAGATAGGGAGTGCTTATTTTTTAAATTTTAGAGGCAAGTTAAAAGTTGACCTGATCCTTATTTTCTTTAGCTTCTTTCCCTATTTAGAAGTCTAAAAATTTTGGTTGCCAGGAGACAAACGGGGTCCACCCACAACTATAAGGCTATCATTTAATTTTTATAAGAAGTAGATAAATGAAATTATCAAAAAATATATAAGTGGGAAGAAAGTACAATTCAAATTTTTGTGAAATAAATGTATATTTTTCAGTAATTACAGTGTTTAAGGGAGTTCTTTCGTCAGGAGCTCACAGAGCCCGCTTGCCATCGGGCAAGCTGACACTTTGGCCAGTCTGCCGTAGCTTGTGATCTATATTTCGTAGTCATCTATAATATAAGTAAGTAATAATTGATAAACATAATCATCACCTACCGAACGCTACTGATAGAGTTATTAATCGTCGGTGGTGCACAGTCTGCTTCTACTTTCGCACTAGCCTGTATCCACAATCTGTGCACAGTGCATCGACGTTTCCAAAATGGAATACGCTGACATTCACATATAGTTTTTGCAATGGCGCCAGTAGAATTATTGCGATTGAATATCAGTGACTACATCCTCAACGTAGAATTTCTCATCATTCTCTGTTGCACAGCGTATGCAGGATTTTAACAGAACCTGATCCGCCCCCATCAGCGAACATGAAACAATACATTGACTAATACAGATACCGAGACGTGCTACCGAGCATTCCCTTCGTGAACTTCCACTCGTCCGCAACGACAGTGGCAGTAGCTACAATTTTCATTACTGTACGAGTCTTTCCTGAAAATTCACAGGAAACAATAGGGCACGGTTCTCAGTATTGATTCACACCGAACCAGGCCTGAGACACTCGAACCCTTTGCGTCCATCAACAGTACACTGGATGCCAACAGAGTGACACATCTCCTTCATCTCCTTTTGTAACAATATCCCGTCTATATATCACTTCAAACCACACACCATCAACTGCAATATCAGAAAGTCGTAGTATAAACCCCTCCACTTCGAGCAGCGTAAGTTGAAGTAGCTGGGAAAAAATAATACTTTCCAACCCCTTCAATTTTACTTCAGAGAACTATGATACCAGCAACTCGGTCCTCGAAAGCCTCAAATACCTCGACGCTCATCTCCAAAAGAGATACCTCAAGTCCAACAGTATACACGATCCCACGATTCAGAATAGCCAGCTGAAAGTGCTCATAAAATTGCGTCACTTATCTAGCGGAGCACCCTGTAGACTGGCAGCGAACGTTCACGTGCGCGCCGCCATCGGGCCCCACCGTCGACCATGGAACGGAGGTCCTCCATCCCCCTTCAGGATTACGCTCTTTCGCGGCAATTTACATGGAAACGTTCGCGGCGATTCGCGGCAGAGCTAAGCGCGACACGGTCCCCACGAACGGAGATTTCGTCGCTGTTCCCGCCGCAAAACCCGTAGCGAGCGGGTTGTCCGACGCGCGGGGCTTTCGGGGCGCGCGGGGGCGTGGAAGTAGTGAAATTTCACGATTCGGCCGAGCGGAGGATGTGTCGGGAATGAAATTTCACGGTTCAACTGGCGCTCGTCGGTCCGTCTCGAAGGAGGAATAGAACGGCGCTGGAATCGTCGGACTCTTTCGTTAGTATCGCTCGGAGAATCGGAGGGTGGCCGACACCCCCGGCATAAACGTTATTCCATGAATGGAAATCTCGCGCGATTGCCGTCGGGATTTTCTTTACAGAGCTGGGGAATATTGTTACCGGGCGAGGCCAGCCGTGCAGGATGCGCCGCGTCGAATTATCGTAATCTACGTTCATGTTGTTACTTCAGCGGCGAAACGGTTTCGACGGGGGTGTCTGCATAGTTGGGAATTTTTTCGAGTGAGCTTCTTTGGAATTGTGGAAGCGAACCTGCGTTTCCTAATCATCGGACGACGGAAGGTCTGACAGTAAGACGAGATACGGAACCGGGTCATTTCTGACCTACGGTAAAATTTGTTTGCCTACTTAGACATGAGAGAGTGAACTTCTTCAGAATTTTCATCTTAACACATTAAAGTATCCTACACATATTTATGAAGTACAAGTGTAGGATTTATTCGCGAAATTGCGGCATTTATTTAAAAAATATATTATAGGGTGAAAGCACTAGTAGTCGACCACTTAAAGCTAAACACGAATGAAAAGTTCTGAGAAAAAATAAACAATCAATGTTATAAAATATATAAAATGTATTGAAGTAATTCGAATGTATTTAATGTATCACTAAAAATTTTGTGTTAGTATAAAAGTTCGGGGAAAATAAATAATTAGCGTTAAAAATAAAGTGTCCGAATGCTTTAATAATCGACCGCTTAACTCTGAAAGTCGACCGGTCCGATAGCTGGTTCGACTACCTTTTTTTAATATGAAATTCAAAATAGGTTATGTGCGCATTACAAACTAAAATTTATTTTTAAATATAATGTGCAACAATGGTAAATAATTAATAATGATAGGAATAATGCGTAATTAAAATAAGTTCTTTTAAAAACTTTATCAAAATTTTAATAAGATAAATTAATAGTTAACACTTGGTCGACTTTTAGCGTTCATTGTGAATGCAGTTAGCTTCAAAAGTCGACTATTGGAAATTGAAAGGGAATGATGGTCCAGTTACCGACCTCGCATAAATAAATAAATTATCCCATATTTTTTAAAATAGCATCATTTTCCAGTAAAAAATGTATAGAATTGAATTACATTTGTAGTTTCTATTCAAACCGCATTTATGCTTTACTTGTTGAATAACAGCAATGGCACATACAGAATCCAGATTAGTTTACAAATCATTTATTTTTTTACCTATGAAGACCGCTTTTTGTCGTATTTTAAAGTTAGAAATTCAAAATATAATATAAAATTATCATTTACTAAATGCTTTATTTCAGTATCTACTTATTTCTTTAAGCTAAACAATAAAAGTGGTCGACTACTAGAGGGTGGCCGATTACTAGTTAGTATGTATCTTTACAATTTCCAATAATGATTGCATGGAATTTACAAATATATTGTAAACATTCGTCCATTATGAGTCCCCTATTAACGAAAGTGGAATGGGGGTCAAAATTGATCCATCTTCGTCGGCAACCGGTTAAACGGAGGCTTGATTTGGGTATAAGGGGTTGTTACATTGTCGTCTACTAAGGGTGTGTTTGTATAAAATGTTTATTCAATTGTAGGGATAGTATTACTAAGAGCTCGATTTCTCGGTGACCTTTGTTGATGAAACCCTGTTGGGTTTCCTCCGACTTTTCTAATTATTCTATTTATAAGTCATTCTTGTCTCGTTTCTTTATCATACAGGCTTGCAACAAGCTCACAAGTTGTGCTATCATTAATTCCAGCCAATAGTCCCTCAATGTGTTCAAATATCCACAACCAAAAGTTTCTTGACCAACAAGTATTTGAAATCTAAATTCATAATGATGCTTCTATGACAAAACTTCCCTAAGAATTGTGAATTCTCCTCGTTGGCCATCGTGACAATTTATTAATAGAACACACTATTCACAACATCTCGACTATTATTAACTCAACTCAATACAATACACAGCACGATAAATTTGTACACTAAGAAAGTGATAATCTTGGTATGTCCGTTCATTATGGCGTTTGGTTCAAGATTGACAGCAAATCAATCTAAGCAGACGGTCGTCTTCAGCCGTCTTCTTAATCCCATTATGCATTTACTTCCTGAACACATTCGCGCGAGGAAGGAGGGCAGAGGGTGCTGCAGAAGTCATTAAAAGAAGCACAAGATGTTCTAATTTGTGACCGTCCCTTTGCGAGTGGTACCACGCGCAAACTTCGCCTTGAACCTTCCGTTCCCTCGACGTCCCGGTCTCATTGTTAACTATTCCTATTCGTTTGCTCTTAAAACGTCAGCCATTCAGATCCCGTAAATGAAGGTCCCTCTTTCCTTGCCCTCGCCGCCCTTCGAGTTCCGTCGAACGAAACCGCCCCGCTTCGTCTAGTTCGCGCTCGAAATGTTTCTTATTTCATCTTCTCCCCTTATCAAGCCTCTATCGCTCTTTGCTCTCTCGCCAAACGGCTCTCTCGTTCGTATACATACTATCCATTTTCTCCCTTTCAAGCTGTCTGCCTCCTACTCTGGCTTACCCTCCAGCCTCCCCTTCCTCCCATTCCCGCTCCTCCAGATTTGATTCATCCCTTTTTCCCTTCTCGGTGCCTTCCTCGACCTTCTGCATCGAAGTTAACGAGCACTATTGAGCGTAGTAACGACGCATGTAATTACATCGGCCAGCAATTGGATAAGCGCCTTATGGCTTAGTATAATACGCTTACACCGCGAGAATTTGGCGACGCTTATGGTCTGCTGCGTGCCATAGAAATTATATCACTGCGGCTTCCCTAAACAGATGGTCATCCGTGACTCCGACCACCGATGTTACGAATATCACAACGCTACAACATGTTCGCGAGGCGGTCCTACATTGTACACCGCGACTCAATTAATGGGGCGAATTTCTGGGCACAGAGATTCACTAGAATTCGTAGAAGTAATTATTGAAATTCACAGCAGAGTTGCATTTGGCAGGTCGAATCTTAATAACACTCCATTCATCGAAATATATAGATTTACCTATAGAAACTGTTTCCATTAACTTTTTTTACACCCCCTCTGCGCAGAGGGCGCCGACCAAAGCGTGAAGCTGACCGTGTAACTCGTTAAACAATAAATATCCCGCGACGTGACCAATTCTGCAGCAGCAAAACGCCACAAATTATTGAAAAAGTATCACGCAGCAATACTGGCGAGTTGACAGCTCATTATTCTTGATACGGAATCGACGAGTTATCGCCGAACACGTCACGGGCCGTCGAGTAAAGGGGGAGCGTTAAATCAGCCATGGAAGTTTGTTGACAGTGTTACGCGACTCGTTACACCAATACCCCGGGCGATTCTTAAGAACGTAAATTTCCAGGGGACGCTCGGCGCCGCTGCCTTCATAACGCGCCGCCCCCACGAACAAACGATTAATTTCGCGGCAGCTAGTTGCTAGCAACTTCGCGAATTCCGAGTTACGACCGTGCGCGGGAACTTCCTTCACCGTTTGTCACGGCCCGTTGTACGCGCTGTACAACGTCGCCTCACGGCAACATTGCTACCTGCTGTTCGTCCACTTGCACCTTCTCCCGTGCTTCGCCAGGAACACGGCTGTTTACGCGTTCGATTCGAGCAGCAGCTGAAACTTTAGCCTTCAAGCGAACTTTCTGTTTGGCTTCCACGTCGATTTTTGAGGGACGGAAGGTGGCGTGCATGGTTACGAGACAGGGTTCATGAAATTCTTCAGTCTTTCCTTCTTCTGCATTAGAGTGTAGTTTTAAAGGTTTTTCCTTGTGTGAAGGTTGATAAAACTTAAGTTTTCCGGGAATTAAAAAAAACAATATTGCACGTTCGTAGCTTTATTCTATCACCTTTAGGGACTATAACAAAAAATTTGCAAGTAAAAATATCCATTTGTAGCGGAATAGGAGCATCGTGAAGAGACCAATATTCAGCCGGATGCGGAAATGGATATTTTTACTTTAAAAATCTTACGTGCAGTACTTATTTCTTTTCTTAATTCCCGAAAAATATAGTTTTTTTTCAACTGTTACACTAGGAGGATTCCCTAATAGCAAACAAACAGTTTCCATGTGTCGGTAAAAGGAAGTTGTAAATATTCATGACGAAGTGTTCTACTAATAAATTAATAAGGGAAGAGTTACTTGAAGGTTTGCTCGTGTTGATTTTGCGTAGGATATGTATTTTCAGGTTGGAAGTTGCAATCATTCTCATCGCGCAGTGTGTTTAAATGCTTAATGAAACTTTTGCTTATCTTTAATTTGATGTTTCACTTATCTTTAATTGGATGTTTTACTTATCTTTAATTGGACGTTTTACAAAGTGGTTGCTTGTTATGTATGATTAAATTAACAGAGGCGTGATTAACGATGTTGCTGTTCCCTACTATGCGATGGTCTGCAGAGTGGCCACTTCTAATAAAAATTCCTGAGAATCTTAGACACCAGGTTACAGATCTAATGAATCAACTGGTTAAAAACTAACCACTAGTATAATTGCTACACGACTCACCACAAACACCAGAGTTTATGGTGTGTTGGAGAAAAGTATGTGAGAATCTTAATACATTCACAGGCTGCGTCACAACACGTGTTATGATTCCAATCTTGCAACACCATACATGTTGCGACATGTACACACATTCAAATCGAATTAAAGAACATATCATAAGTGAAAGCCGCCTCTCGGTTTGGTATTAGAGTATCCAGGAACCGAACGAATTAATTACACAACCAGAACGTATTACAAATAGCCACTAAACGTGTAAGAAACGCAGCGTTCAAAGGGTCGTCCGTTGAGTTATGGCCCCTAGTAGTCCCCTCGCCACCTTCCCGATCGAGCAAGACATGAGGAATAAACGTTTGGCTACGTGACTACTTTCGCGCGCTGAAATCGAGCCACGTAATTAGAGAAAGCCAGCGGCTCGAGCGTCGCGCGCTCTATTGCGCAACTAATTTATTCAGGCGTTTGGAAATTGAGCATCGAGGAGAATCCCAGACGTGTCAGGTCTGTCCCGTTTCATATGTGCCCCGAATGCAGTCTGGGAAGGTCGTGTCGCGGGCACGCGTCACGGTTTCGAGCGGCGTCACCAGCGCCGTTGCGAGACGTCTCGATCCTTTCGACGTCAAACACGCGGTTGCGTCAACGGAATATTACGCCAACACCGCCGCGCGATCCCGCGAAGCTGCTTATTTCTGGGAAGCGAGATTTTGGGCGGCGAGAAGGGGGGATTGTGCAAAGGGAAATTGCAAAGGGGACTGCGGTGGATGAGTAGTTTGTGGGTAAGTCTGGAGCTCGCGAGTAGGTGTCTGTTTCATTATGATAGGTTGAGAAGAAGGATTGCTTCCCCTATTTGCTGTTGGTTTCATGCGCAGTGGTTTGGAACCGTGAGCGTAGCCTTGAAGGGATAATGGCACACGCGAAAGGAGGTAATCGGTGAATTAATCTGTTTGATAACAGGTTTCTTTTAGACCTTTGCGATGTAATCTAATTTCCAATCTCATCATCCGTGTAATTTTAAATTTGTTAAGATTTCTGATCTTGTTAGATTTTTAGGTAATTGTCTGATCTTGTTAGATTTCTTGGTTGGTGCAATTTAAATATGCTAAATCTTAACTTTTCCAAGTGTCATGTCATGAGGCCCTCTCGTGCTATGAAACCAATTGTTTATCCGTATAGACTGAAGAATGCCCTCCTGATTGAATTAAATGAAATTAAGGACCTTGGGGTTCATATCACACCCACGCTAGATTTTTCTAAACACTATGCAGTGATCACTAACAAAGCCTTGAAGACTTTAGGCTTCATAAAACGTTCCTCTGCAGACTTTGTAAATATAAGTACTATTAAGTTATTGTACATATCCTTAGTTAGGCCTCATTTAGAGTACGCATCCGTCATATGGTCGCCCAATTCAATTAATTACAACACCCAACTGGAAAGGGTGCAGCATAGGTTTCTGCGGTTTGCAGAATATAAATACACATTCACAGGCCTGTCTGGGATCGTGATTTTGCATCGATATTTGTTAAACTAAATATGACTACCCTTACTGCGCGCAGAACTGTAACTGACACGTCCTTCCTGTTCAAGATTATTAATAGCGAAATTAATTGTTCTGCACTGCTGGAACTCATAGATCTATATGCTCCTACCAGATGCGGCAGGAAAAGACCACCTTTCATATTCCGCGAATTTAAATCAAAATATGGGTCACTTGACCCAATGAATCGCGTAATGATCACTGCTAGATCCTACACAGACTATGTCGACTTCTTTTTCGGTAGCACTTCCTCTTTTAGGGGGAAGGTATTCAGACTATTGTGTCAGGAAAACCCTATCACGTCGTTGTAACTATGCTTTGTATTGGGCAATGCCCGTTTATTTTCAATAATAATAATAATAATTTCTTGCTGGAGCAACTATAGATAAGGAATACACATGCAATGCACAGCAATACGTTCGTATTTATTCGTCTAGACATTTTCTAGTTTCCATGTAATTTCTGTGCCCACGCAGAGAGAAACCAGGACCTGCAGCAATCTTGATTTCTTTGCAAATTTTATCGAAACACATTATTTCCATTTTCCCCAGGTACCTTCCATTCGCCCACTACTCCTTCTTTTTACGAACTTCTTACTATACATGCAAAACGGAGAACAATGGAGCCGGTTATGCAAATGAGGCTTCCAGGGTGGCGGGATTAGAACCGAGCCGATTTGAAATAGTTCGTTAAAAACCGCCTAATAGAAATGAATGCAAATCGACGGGAATACCGTAGAAATCGACGAAGGAACCCCACGAAAATATCATCATCCCCTTTCCTTTCCCTTTTAACCACTCCTAACTACCAGCCAATAAAAATTCAACCCTCGGATGGAAACGATCGCGCTTATGCTCGAAGCAGTTGAAGGAATTAACCGCAGAATTATACAGAAGCCGTCATTCCGGCCAAAAATTCTCGGTAACATGGCCGAGGCAGTTCCCAACGTCCGTTGGAAATTTCAACCGCCGTTGCCGAGCTACACGAGTTTCCCCCGCAAACATGCAAATTTCCCCGAAATTCCGTGCCCCGGCGCAACTCGCCCAACGTCCTGTCCGCAGGAAAATCCGCGACGTATAATTCGCGAAATGCAACGGAGCGTTAAATAACAACGATCCCGCCGTTGTTCTTCAAACTCTGGGTGGATGGGGTTTTCGACGAGCGTCGAGGGTCGTTCTTCCAGTTCTTCCCTCGCCGCGAAATGGCGCGGTTTGACCGTGGCGAAAGAAGCCCCTCGGCAAGAACGTGCTTCACGGGAATGCGTTTCTTCGACGGGGGCCACGTCGCATCCCCTTCGACCTGCCGCGGCGCAGGCAACGTAAGAGCGTGGAATGCCATCGCGGCTTCCCGGTCCTTAGATTTTAAGCCGTCCTCCCGTGTTATCGTTATCGTCCTCTGACCGGAACGGGTCCCGACGTTCATCCACCCCATCTCCTCCGCCACATTACGTCCCTTCGGCGCTTTTTCCCGCGCGTCGGAGTCAGGGTGAGAATAAACAGTGGCCAGGTATCGATCGAGAAGTGCTTCGGCTGGATGTTGTCACAAGGTTGTATCGCTGGAAGAAGGGAGAGGTGGGGCGAGGTAGGGGCGAAGGGAGAAGGGAGGACGTGGGAGCGAGACAACGAGAGGAAAATGGTAACGTGGCTGCGGAGGAGGAAGAGGGCCAGGCTCGGTAAGACGAGCACGTTTTCCGGTGAACCAGACCTTTTCCTCGGAGGCACGATCGCGTCGGGGCAACTTTCCTCCCCCATGGTCCCAATCCCTTTTAGCTTCCGCGTCGAACGAACCGTGTACAAGCGGTGCCCGTTACGGCGGTATATAAGTTTCGAGGTTTACGTCGGTTCATGTTGGATTAAGTTCACCCCCGGCGATGTATCGACGCGGCCACTTTCACCCGCCACTTTCCTCGCCGTGGATATAATTTTCGCGAACGTTTCCGGCGGCCAGGGGCGTGATGGCTGGCCGTTGCTTGTGTGGCAAGCCGAGGGACATTTTGGATGGTTGTTATCGGTTCGTGGGGTGCAACGGCGCGGCGAGTCGCGCGAGCCAAGTGTTACAGAGGTATCTTTCTGTGAAGGATGAGCGGGGAGCATATTTGCACAGTAAGGAGGTGCATACCTGATAAAGAATCTTCTTGTAATTTGGTAGTAGGGTAAATTCCGGGAGACGCGGTCGACCTAATACAAAATGGCTATTAAAACTAATATAGAAATTACTTATTTTATCAGAAAAAAACCTATATGTTCAGAATTTTATGCTGATTAAAAAAAACTGGTCGATATTTGCTTTAAGACAATATTTACTGTGAATCGGGTTGAAAACTGAAGCCATGACATCTGACCACCTCTCCCGAGGTGCCGAGAGAAATGGTTTTCGTCGTTGGCAGAGACCACTCACATAATTATTCATGGAAAATTAAGAAAGGATAAAGCAAAATTATTTATGAGTGAATACAACTACAGATTCATTGATATTTAATTTGCTTACGCTAAACAAGTAAAGAATACATCAAAGAAAAAGTGAATACCATACTGGCGATTAGCAAGGCAATTGAATACAAAAGTGAATAAATATATTAAATAAACAAAAATAATATTAAAATAATAATAAAAAGAAAAATATAAACAAACATAATAATAAAAAAATCATAACTCGACCATCTCACCTTTCTGCAACGAGAGATGGTCTTCTCGTTAGCTTCGAGAAGAAGAGGCCAAATACTTTGGCTGCATTATTCCTCAATATGTCTACTATTTTATTATCCCAAACATTAAACGAAAATAAACTTAGACGTATATTTTAAATACGATTCTGTATTCATTCAACTGTTTGGATTCCAGAGAAGTAAGATGAATGTCCCAATTTCTGTACATTTAAGAGGGTACTCGTCATAAAGAAGGTGTAAAAGATTTGTTTGCGATCTAAAGTTGCAGAGTAATTAATTAATTCTTTAATAATAAATCAACTAATTCGAAAACTATTTAAGAAAGATATTTCAAGATGTTTAACTATTAGTAATTTGTAATCAAATACAATGCTCCAAATGTCTGTATTTCTGCTCACGAAAAATAGCGATGTACGTATTTCTACTCACCATTTGTACCAATTTCTGCTCACATAATATGTTGCCTTTTCACGTTAAACTAAGTTACATCCTTTATGGTGAGGTTTTATAACACAACAGTAAAGCATAAAATAATGATAAACAAAAAATAAAATGCCTTCGAATAGAAATAAAGGTTACAGCGTACATTGAATTATGAGGTTATATCACTAAAATTTTGGTGAGTAGAAATGCGGACATGACGGTGATTCACTTAACCCTAAACATGCTCACCTGTTTCCTACTTAAAAAAATTAAAAATAGTAAAAAAATCTAAATCCAGAGCACAATACGGTATCTGTTTATGTTATTAAATGACAACTTATACTGCATAAAATATTTTCTGCCCAATTATCGAATACCAATAGCGACACTGTTCCTTAGCACAACCAGCTAGAACACGATCGAAAAATCATGAGTCCCTCGTTTTAAAATTTTTTCGTTGCTTATGCTGCACTTTGATTAGCCCCAACATCGTGCAACACTCGCGTAAATGTTCAAATAATTTAGAATTATTTTGTCGCAACTATAGTTCAAACGTAACGCTTATAATAATAAGAAAAAATCGAAATGAGCAGAAATAGGGACATTTACCTTAATTGGTCTGCACTTTAACGCATTTTTACGTAGAGAGTCTGAAATATAGCTACTCGACCAACTCTTCGGCCGGACCGCGTCTCCCGGATTTACCCTATATTAGTATTCATGTAGATCTAAGCCAAACGTCACCTGTAATCATTACTGATACGATAAGTGTAGTCTAAGGAAAGAGCACGAAATATATAAACTCCACTCTCCACATCTAGATATTGCTGCCAGCATTCATACCGCTCTTTAAAACTTGTCCTGCATTTGATAACGAAGGCATTCTATTAAACGAGTCGCCCATTCCCACTAACATAATTCATTCGACAATCGTCGCACGTCACCGGCAGTGAATCCAAAATGGTGCTGCTCCACGAAAAACTTTGAGGAGGAACCCAGTCGTCCCGTGCTATCGGGGCAGTTGGCGAGCGAGGTCGCCGGATTAGTTGGCAAGCGCGCGGGGTTCGATCAAGCAATCCGGGTAGAAATAGGCGAAGAGTAACAATGAATTTCAAGAAGGGAGAGGTCACTTTTATTACACAAGGACCAGCCACGTATCGTGACTATTTCGGCCATGGAGCAGCTTTATTCGACCGAGCCTGACACTGGAGCTTGATCAGCTCAGGATCCAGTCAATGTTTGTTCCACTTTACCGCTATTTCGTTCGACGTGATTAGATCTGGTCCTGTTTTATCAGTCGTAAAAAGAATTCTCCATTTCACCGCAACTTTGCTCGCTTCTTTCATTCCTGATGACCACTTTCGAGCCATGCCCTGGAAACCGGAAGTCAACTCGCGGCACCCAGCAAGCCATTAGAGATTTTATCGTGACCCCTCGAGATTATTTAACACCGGGAGGAGGATAGCATCGTTGCGATAAAGTTTCGCTGTCGGTCCGAATTGGAAAGCTTGAATATTAAATCTGACTCCCAGGGAAGTGCCATTCGGCCGATAAATTTCGCTTCTTTCCACTCCGCCGTTCGTGGCGTCCCTGATAGCGTCAAATCCGTCGTTCTTACAATAGCTGCAAGTAAAACTATCATTAATCTGACCACCCCCTTCACCTTGCATTTGTCCTCTATCCGGGTTCCGCGGGGCTCCAGCGGCGGACATTAATTATCGGAAAAAGGTCGCGCAAGAACCCGTGGCCCTCGACCATATCGCGGCGCGATACGCACCCGGGGAACTCCGATCTGGCCATGTAAAAAGGCGCAAGGGTGATTTTTCCGTGGCCAAACGCGAAAAAGCCGCCCCGCTCTTGCGCCGTTCGCTTTCCTTTCTTCTGGCACGTCCCCGATTCGTGCTCGCTGACACGAAACCCACGATAGTTGATATTTGTTTCTTGGAATACCAGCGAGTTCGTGTCGTTGGATATTGACGATAATGTCCTGAATCCTATTTCGTTGATCAGAGAATACGATATCGAAGAATAATCTGTTCCGATGCTTCAGAGTTTTACCTCTTAAGTGCAGAAGATTTTCGTGAATATTTTTCCTTTCGTGAGATTTTTCATGAAGATTTTCGAATACAAATTTGCTGCGAATTGCTATATCGAGTAATAAAATTTCCGATAATCTAGGTATGACGAATTTAGATGTTTTTAGTGATTTTAGATTGACTTTTCATTTAATCTCGCCTTGCAGGGAAACTGTCGTGGCTTCGGTGGAGAATTTATTTTCACAAATTGTCCTAATTTTCCAATATCTACCATTGAATATAATTCTGTTGGTAGCGTTCATAGTACAGTCAAGGAAGATAAAGAACAGATGCACAGATAATTCTCACAAAAGTACCAAAGAACACCTTCCTGAGTGCTCACCTCAAAATACAGCGTCAACTACACAGTCTTCAAGGTGACGTCTTCCTACGCTCCAACACCCTTAGAGTCCAGCCTGAAGGACTTCCGTAAAATCTCCACCCTCGCAGGTCAAAGGATGCATCCCCTTATTGGCACAGGTTCTACTCGCTAGCGTATTGTCGACATCCGCGTGGAAAGTGGCCATGCTCGAGCGGCATTCAGCTCTTAAATTATTACTCAGTTACCGGGGTTTTATTGCGTCGATAATAAAAGCTGGCGATATCGCGACACCGCCCACCCCCTGGCCCTTCGCTGCCAGAGGGCCGTGTGTATGT
Organism: Andrena bucephala; assembly: GCA_947577245.1. Taxonomy (NCBI): domain Eukaryota; kingdom Metazoa; phylum Arthropoda; class Insecta; order Hymenoptera; family Andrenidae; genus Andrena; species Andrena bucephala. The sequence goes on along the minus strand of OX387717.1, from coordinate 14,425,423 downwards.
GACGTTTCGTTATAGCTGCGAAATATGGTCGTTACTTATACTACAGTCGAAGCGCGTCGCCTGGCATCGGGCGTCTTTAGCGCTCGCTTTCAGCCACGCGGATATTCGCAGCGTCGCGACCTCCGGCGAGGAGTCAGGGTGGTTAACGTGGCCCCCGTCCCCTGGAGTTTCGCGTAACATCGCGTCGTACGGCCGTTACCAACTCTTTTTATACGACGGAGTGACGGATATACGATTGGTACAACGACGAGTCGCGTTCCTTTGGTCCTAACTGAATCCTTTCGCAGAGTCTATCGTCGACGAGGCCATTTCACGGCGTTTTATGGGCTGGCGAACTTCCGGGGAGGGGGGGGGGGGGAATTTTTGCTCTCGCGTCGGAGGAGAATGGAGATTCTTTGGCCGGGTGAGGGTGATGGGGAGATTATTTATAGGATGTATCAAAACGTGTACGTGGAAGATTTTAATAACGATTCTTCGCTGCAAGAACGTTAGAGTTTAGGATTAGGCACTGTTAGATGTGATGAATTAAGAGCTATCCGATTTTACCTATTGGATACTATACCAATAAGGTAAATTCATTGCTCATCATGTTGATTTCTGTTTAACAGAAAGGGGAGCAAGCATTGTGTGGGGTGTTTAGAGAATTTCAAATCTATCGAAAATTGTTTGCGAATTTGAGTAGCGCTTCCGTGACAAAAAAGTGATTCGTCGCTGCTCCTTTGATCGATCATGTATTTTATTAATAGCCTTGTTTACGATGATGAGTGATTCTCTTACAATAAAGTAAGTATTACGGTAGACTAAGTATCGTGAACAGATGAATGAATGAAACACAACGAAACAGCAAACGACATCCGTTATCGTTTAGTCATCGTCGGTTGAAACATGTTTGACTGGAGTTTACAGAAATGACGTCAAAGCTGATCAGACATTATTCTTTGGACGTTGATTTATTTCCTTTTTTCTTACTTCTATGCTTAATGGATGACACGAGTCACCGTTCTAGGTAAGTAAATACAGCATCTTGTTAGTTAAATACCTACGTTAGTCGAAGAAAAACGCGAAATTGCTGACGCCACATTCGTATTAGGAAAATAGAAAGTGCAGCAGGTAAAACCAGTAAGTTATGTATCGCAATTTTATGATTCACTTCATTTGCAAAATCCTAGTGGCAATTAGAGTTGTGGGGGGAGTTCGTGCTGATGCTGGAAATTTCTTGACAATTCATTACACGATTACATATTGCAGTTTATTCATAAGGCACCTAGGACGATACCTAAGATTCCTTCAATTATCATGCATACGGCTGTGCATGTACACATTGCTCCTGGAACAGAAATGTGTTTCATGCAATTTATAGATATATAATTTTCTCTCTTAAATTGTGTAATTAGAGGTACTCGAATATAAATTGATGAATTTCCTTTGAACTGCCCATTTCCGAGTTCCCGTTCATTAGACTCGAGTCGAATTCATCGTAAACGTGAGATTCGATTACTATAAAACAGATATGTCTATACGAGAGAATCAATTTCTACGTGAAGATAAGTGATATATTTCCAATTAATCGTGATAAATATGTCACCCTTCTGTCTTTCATTTCTATTTGATTGACTTTCAAATTCCTTTTTCAAAATTCCAGCAACTTTTAACGTTATAAATCTTTGCTGTGGCGTCGGGAAGTCAGTACAAAAAAGCAAATGAAGGAAATGTTTCTCATATTTCCTTACATCTTATGTTACACGGCGCTCTGTATTCTAAGTCGGACAGCTAGAGCAAAGGCTTGAATCAGAGATAAGTTCTTTCAGCAAAACATTAAACCTCCTCCTGACATAACAGTAAGCTTTACAAGAAATTTTTTTATACTCCTTATGTAAACAAGTGCAGCTCATTCCCAATATGGGTATCCACTCGATGAAAACGCTTCATTAAATAGCCTCAAATAAATTATACTTTTCACTACGACTTACGATCTTCCTCCGTCACCGATTCGAAAATGTCGTGGTTTTGTAGATGATCAAACTCCGTAACGTCTTGTTCGCTGGAAGGAGAGGCATCATTGTCCGAAACGTTGGCTGGTGGATCGTGAATTTTCAAGTCGTTGCTCTGCTGTTGGTAAACAGGTGCAGATGGCTGATTAAAAGTTAAATGTTCGGTTACTGACATCCAACATCAGGCGTGTGACACTCTTTATTATTCGTCGTTGTAATTAAAAGAGGTGGAGCAATCTTTCGCCTGGGACTGCATAATTCACCAACGAACTCTTTGCAATTACGATCCCTCAACCGACACCTTATGCCTTTACTGGTGCAGTTGTACCTTCGATTCACTCACAATCAGAAACAAGCATAATGGCAGGCATGCAATGTTGCTCAGTGTACACTCGACAAATGTCGCGATTGATATGGACTGAGAGCGATAAAGAAACAGGATGAAGAGGGGCCAACGTGATTTCATTTTCGTGAGTTATCGATGCGTTCGAAGTAATCTTTAATCGCTAAAAATATGTCGCTTATCGGTTCCTGTGTTGAAGTTATGGGCTGAAACGGTTCCGGAAATAATTGCTTCAATTGTTATTTAGCGGATGCTCGCGAAATAGTTATAAGGCACCATTACATCGACGTGCGTTACGAAAAGTAGCACATTTCATTTGTCTTACGAAGAGTAGCACACTTCAATCTACCACGAGAAGAAACACGTTTTTATGTTTCTGCCGATAACAAGCATGTTTCGAATATACCGTGATGGCAAGCACGATTCACATTTTGCCACGAGCAGTAGAATTTTTCAAACGGTGCACGGTGGCGAATTGCCGGAATTTTTATTTTATTTGAGAAATCTGTGTAGTGTACTTGATTTATACAATATCAGAACATATTTCTCTGATAAAATCAATTTTTAAACTGCAATTCTCTAAGAGATATGCAACTTCAAACTTAATAGCGCTAGAAAGATTTCTTCAGGTAAAACTAGAAATAATTATGTTCCGATTTATTGTCGATGTAACAAGATAATCTGTCAATGTTGGTATTATCTAATATGCTCGAAATTCATGTTTATTACTTCTATGCATAATTGATGACATGAGTCACAGTTCTGGATTCATAAATATAGCATCTTGTTACTTAAATACCTACGTTAATCGTAGACAAACGCGAAATTGCTGACGTCCTATTCGTAGTAGCAAAATAGAAAATGCAGCAGGTAAAAGCAGCTAGTAAGATATTTATTGTTATTTTACAATGCACTTCATTTGCAAATTCCTAGTGATAATTAGAGTGCTGGGAGAAGTTCGTGCTGATGCTGGAAATTTCTTGCCACTTCAGTACCTACGCATAATAGAATGCGATGGCCAGAATTACTCTTAAGATTATTAGAATTAATATCAAAGCGAATAGGAATACAGACAGACACGATGCTCCTGAAACAGAAATGTGTTTCATTCAATTTATAAATATATAATTTTCTCACTAAAATTGTGTAATTAGAGGCATCTACTCAAATATAAAGTGAAGAATTTCCTTTAAAATTTGTTCATCAGACGGAGTGACTCGATTCGAATTTATCGTAAACGTGAGATTCGATTACTATAAATGACACGTGTATTTCTTCAACGAGAAAATCAAGATCTACGTGAAGATAAGTTATCAGTTTTCTGCTAATCCCGATAAATGTGTCATTTCTCTTTCTTTCATTTCTATTTGATTGATTTTCAAATTCCTTTTCCGAAAACGGAGCAACTTTTAACGTTAAAAGAGTTTACTCTGGCGTGGTCAAGTCAGTAGAAACAAAAATAAACGAAGGAAATGTTTCTCATATTTCCTTGCATCTTATTTTACACCGCTAGAGCAAAGGCTTGAAGCAAAGTTAAATCTTTCAGCAAAATATTAAACCTCATGCAGACAAAGCAGTAAGCTTTACAAGAAAATTCTTTATACTTCTCGTGTAAACAATATGGGTCTCCAATCGGTGAATATTCATTAGATAGCCTTACATAAATTACAATTTCCGTTAGACTTACGTTTTTTCCACGATGTCAATTTGGGAACGCTGTGGTTTCCTCGACGAATGAACACCGTAACGCCTTTTACGCTGGAGGGAGAGGCGTCCTTAGTCCCGTCGTTGGCTGGTGGAACGTGAATTCTTGTGTCATTGCTCTGCTGTGGGTAAACAGATGCAGATGGAAAAGTTCGGATACTGACATCCAACACGTGTGACACTCTTTATTATTCATCGTTATAATTTCCTCCGAGACATCTGCGTACAAGGGGGTGGTGCAAGCTTACTCACAGCAACTTTCGCCTGGGACTGCATACTTTACGATTGAACTCGTAATTACGATCCCTTATCCGACACCTTATGCCTTTACTAATTCAATTGTATCTTTGATTCACTCACAATCAGAAAGGAGCATAGTAGCAGAAATGTAGAAACGATGTTGCTCAATGTACACTTGCCAAATGTCGCGATTCATATAGACTGAGAGCGATAAAGAAACAGGATGAAGAGGGGGCCAACGTGATTTCATTTTCTCGTGTTATCGATGCGTTCGAAGTAATCTTTAATCGCTAAAAATATGTCGCTTATCGGTTCCTGTGTTGAAGATATGGATTGAAACGGTTCCGGGATTAATTGCTTCAATTGTTATTTAGCGGTTATAAGGCCCCATTACATCGACATACGTTACGAAAAGTAGCACATTTCGATAAGAAGTATGTTTCGAATATAGGTACCACGATAGCAAGCACGAATCGCATTTCGCTACGAGCAGTTGCATATTTGAAACGGTGCACGATGGCGAATTTGCCCGAAATTTTTTGTTTAAAAAAAGTCTGTGAAGTGTATTTGATTTAGAAATATTATTTCTGTTAAACTCAATTTTTAATCGAAATTCATATGCATAATTGATGACAGTTCTGGGTTCAGAAATATAGCATCTTGATAGTTAAATACCAAGGTACGTTAATCGAAGAAACACGTGAAATTGCTGACGCCCCATTCGTAGTAGCAAAATAGAAAATGCCGCAGGTAAAACTAGTATGATATTTATCGTTATTTAATACAGTTAATTACAGTTGTGGGAGGAGTTCGTGTTGAAGCTGGAGATTTATTGTTGCTTCAGTACACGATTACATATTGTATTTGTACATGCAGATGTACCTGTCTTGGAGGGAATATGTACCCATCAACCTCTAACTTTTATTTGTTTAGTCCACAGGTAAGGTATACGCGCTGTGTCGCTAACATGGTTTGAAAGTGTCTTGTTTTTTATGCTGAGGACACTTAACTCCTGTTTCTCTTTCTTCTATCCATGCAGGACGGGCTCGAGCCTTTCTTGAGGCGAACTTGCTAAACTGCGTACTTTATTTATTATACATTTATTTGAGCTTCTTTAATAGTACAACTTGTAATATTTCATTTAACACTTTATTTTAAAAAATACCAATAATGAAAAGACCATTCTGCGCCCCTTGTCAACTTTATGCCCTACGGAGCCGCCTAGTTTGGCCTATAGGGACGGGCCGGGCCTGTATCCTTTCTGGTGTTTCGATATTCTATAATAATTATCGTTACATCTACAGTGTAATCTATAAAATTAATAAAAAGAATAAACCAAGTTCTAACAGTACTTACTGATAATGTGCGCCGACCCTTACGACTGCTCTGACGATTGCTACAATTATGCCGAATCCGACTGAGCCGAATATACTACCTAGACACACTGCACCCGCAACAGAAATTGTGCTTCATGCAATTTATAGATACATAATTGAATAGATATAAATTGAAGAATTTCCTTTGAAATGGGTTCATCAGACGGAGTGACTCCATTCGAATTTATCGTAAACGTGAGATTCGACTACTATAAATGAGATATGTCCATTTTGTCAACAAGAAAATCGATTTCTAAGCGAAAATGAGTTATCTATTTTCTGTTAATCGTGATAAATGTGTCACTCCTCTTTCTTTAATTTCTATTTTATTTATTTTCAAATTCCTTTTTCAAAATTAGAGCAAGTTTTAACGTTAAAAGACTTTCCCCTGGCGTGTCAAATCAGTACAAATGATCAATTTCTTGAATTAAAAAATCCTTCAGCAAAACATTAAACCTCACCCAGACCTGGCAGTAAGCTTTACCAAATATTTTTTTATACTCCTCATGCAAACAAGTACACAGCATTCCCAATATCCGTCTCCAATCGATGAAGACGCTTCGTTATGGGAGTATCCTGCTTTGTAAGGTCTAAAAAATCGATTTTGTTTTTATTGCCTAAATCGATAGATAAACTATCCAATAATGTATTCACAAAGTTATAGCGGCCAATTCGAAGTATTTTTAAAGATACAGAACCGAGAACAGGTAAGCGGCGAGCATACGTGCGAGCGCTAGGCCGGACACGGGCGCGTGCTTCACCCTTTGACGCGTCCCCATTCGTCGATCATTACTTTTAAAGACAATCGAAACGGCAGTGTTGTGCAGTGTAATAGTACAGAATAGTCGTAGATTAATAGCTGATTAGCAGATCACTGGTGTAAGTAACCAATAATTAATATTTTCTCCTACCGAAAACTTTAAAGCGCGATTTCTCCAGTTTTCATTTTTACGATTCTTTAAAATTGGCGGGCGTGATAGCAAAAAAACTATGCGGCCTATTGAATTAAACCAAAGCTTATGCTCTTCAGTATTAAATTCTTTTCTATGTGAACTAAAAAGATTGTTAAAAAATTCTTTTTAAATAATTTTTATAGCACGTTAAAGTCAAATGTTGTTTTTAAAAAATACATTCTTCTTATCAAACTAAATAAATTTATGATTTCGCGCTTTTTTCTGCTTTTCTTTAGTTCACCCAGAAGAAAAATATATGAGCATTAAAAACCATTTTGATCTTTTCATTTCAGACAAGAATTACAACCAGAATCCTTCCCGCTAATTGGAGACTGCAGTGGCAAAGCGCTCCGAGAATCGGCTGATGAATCTGCCATATTTTATAATTTTATGAGAAAAATGTCTTTTTTGTACTCATCGAATATATGTTTAAATATACCTAAAAGTTTACGAAGATCAATTGTTCCTTTCCCTTTCAAAAAAATTCGCGAAAAAATAATTTTTTTGGACTTTGTAAAGCAGGACACTCCCTTAAATAGCCAAATATAAATTACACTTTTCGCTACGACTTACGATTTCTCTTCTTCCTCGATTTGGTGACAGGCAGGGGAGAGGCATCATCAGCCCTGTCGTTGGCTGGTGGAACGTGAATTCTTGTGTCATTGCTCTGCTGTGGATAAACAGCAGAGCAATGACACAAATGGCTGATTAAAAGTTCGGATGCTGACATCCAACACGTGTGACACTCTTTATTATTCATCGTTGTAATTTGCTCCGTGACATCTGCGTATACAAGGAGGTGGTGTGCAAGCTTAGGTACTCACAGCAACTTCCGCCTGGGACTGCATACTTCGCGATTGAATTCGTTGTAATAACGATTCCTTAACCGACACCTTATGCCTTTACTAGTTCAATTGTATCTTCGATTCACTCACAATCAGAAAGAAGCGTAGTGGCAGAAATACCGATGCAATGTTGTCCAATGTGTGCTCGCCAAATGTCGCGATTGATATTAACTGTGGGCGATAAAGCATTAGAGTGAAGAGGGGTTCAACGTGTCTTAATTTTCGCGACTTATGGATACGTTAGATGTACCTAATCTTTGGTGGCTGAGTGTCTTATCGGTTCTTGTGTGTTGAACCCAGGGTTCGAAATGATTCTAAAAATAACTGCTTCAGTTGTTACATGTATAACCGTTCTTCGCGAAACGGTTATAAGGCACCATTACTTATTCTAAATAACTGTTATAAACTTATAAGAGCGAAATTGATATCATAACTGTTTTCAATCCCTGGGCTAGAATGTGTTTTACGTTGTTACCGGTACACCATATCAAATATTCTGTTGTTTCCAAATGTTTACGTTTCTTCGCGATTCGTGTAATGCTCTCGCTACATCATATCGAACATTGTTGATCCAGTTCTTCCGTATCCCTCGTTTCATGGAGGTTATTAATTACCTCGTTTCACGATTGATTTACGAATTGTAAGATAAACAATAAAACATATACCAATCATCGAAACGGCCCCCGTTCAAACCCATTAATTCATCACGCTGCAGGGGAGACCGGGGTAGGTTGTAACACGGGGACAAATTGTAACATAAGTAAAATCTTTTGAACGACAAATCTGGTAACCCACAGCATGCGAGAGCTGCTTGACGATACGTTATTAGCACCGTCGGTTTTAGTGACACAAACGAGCGTTATGTATTCATTTTGTGGTTATAGCCCAGAATTTTAGTATGTAGAGCACGTAAGTAAATGTTGTCTTAGCACTTTGATTTCAATTAACCGTCGTTAGAAACCGTTTGAATTATTTCCTCTTTGTCGCAAACGAATCAGTACACATTGGTTTATAATAATCTGTACGCATTCTAGTAATTTGATATTTAGTTTCTCGTTTGCAGAGATAAAACGCAGAAATTCAAGCTCGGGGTTTATTGTAACATGTTACTACTTACTCCACTTTAAATGGTGATAAAGCAAACATGCTACTTGCTGACACGCCGGAAAACGGTGCTCTAGACGAACAGCAGAACAATCGAGAATCCAAAACGTAGAAAAAAAATATAAAAGCAAAAATAAAGAAAGCGCAGAAGAAGACTTTGACAGAATCAGATGAATAAGCAATGATTGCTTAACTCGTGTATATCAAATGTTTAATAATGATCTGTGTTTTCATTTATATTTTTTAGAAATGTTTAATTGCGTTCACATTTTTATTTGAATAAGTAAAACAGATGTGTTACAATTTACCCCCGACTGGGGCACATTGTAACAAAGGTTCAGAATTGTTTAAGATGAAGCTAGATGTCTAAGTGTCCAAGATTTTGTCACTTACTTACACTCAATGAGTACTACACTCAATAAGTAGTAAGTCACGCAAATTATTTCCTGATTGAGGAAAACACTTTCGAGAAAAATTCTGAAAATTTTTTGTTACAATCTGCCCAGGTCTCCCCTATCACTAATTATAATTGTCTTGGCGTTAAGTTTCTTGCCTAAAAACGTCCACAGACATTGAATTTGCGTTCTACTATAAGAGATAGGTAGTCTAGTCCCTTAAATCAATTAGAATTGGTGCCTCCGCTGCACGATATAAATTTCAATCCCGTGTTTCGCTGTCGAGCGCGGATAAAACGCCCCCATCCCCGAATTTTCCATAATATCGTATTACCCTATTTACATTTCGCATATTCATTTTGCTCGCTGGAACGGATCGCTTCCTAACGATCACGTTTTTAATCTCCGAAATCCCGATGCGCATCATTTCCTGATTAGACAACAGGCAGAGCACGAAACGTGCGAGTCAGCGATGAGATTTCACATAAAACTTTTCTATCATTAGACAAAAATCTCAGCAACAACTAAATGTAAATAATGGAAATAGTCGCGAGGGATGAGATTTTTGAAAATATATCACAAAACTTGTCTCACGAGAGTCTAGTTTCATAAAACTAATGGCAAAATAATTGAAAAATAATAAAATAATGAAATGAGATTAAAGTCACCCAAAAAATAACGGCCAGAAATGTAATTCCTTTATTTCCACCCTTAATGATTGGTCTGCAATTTCGAACAAAAATATGTGTAGTAGAGCTTTAAAGTACCTACTACGTGCATTTTGAAGCATTCAAATATCTTAAGTACTTGTTGGGAAAAAAATGGTAAAGATTAGGGTTGTTATCCTCATATTACCCTAACGAGAGGGGGTAGAGATCTGAAATTTCTTTCAGTGTTTTTTTAGGTATAGAGCATTATTTGGTTTACATAAATACTAAAATTGATGCTGGGTCCGTTTTCCCTATGCTTACCCGGCTATAAGCTTTTGTAGATTACGTAATATATGCACAGAATCGAGCGACCCGATCGATTGCAGCGCGTCCACACCGAACACACATAATGCGTGTAGGTATAAAATTCTAAATGAGTTCGCTTCCGTCATGCCCGTTTTATCTGCTCCGCGAATCTTATCGATTGAATCGTGTCGAAAGCGAGTTGTGGCTTTGCTTTCTCGCAATTTCTGGAACTGTAATATCCATATATCTTTCGAACATCTGTTAGGGAGAAGTATTTAGCATTTTCATCTAGATTGGAGTATTTATATATAAACTGAAACGAAGTAAAGTAAAATAAATTTTGCAATGTGAATATATTTCTCGAAGCTTCTCAATATTCCAAGGTTCATCTCGAAGACTTACTATACGGTGAAGTTACGTAAACATAAAGAATCGAATATATTGGATATCGTTGAAATCGTACGAGGTAATTGAATAACGGGTGGATTTTTCGAAGCAGCGTCTTTAATGGACTGTTTGCCAAGCGTGTCGTGCATCATTGTGCAGCTATATCACGCGGGTGCTTGTTAAATGTAGCGGTACAAATTCGAGATCGATGCCGTTACGTACTCTGCAACTGCACCCTGTTCTTCGGCGAGTATTCCACGCTGAAGAATATTAGACGAAATCGAGTATATACACAACAGGCAGTTTCATTTGTCCACTAGTTTCTTCGTAGAAAATACTAAAGTTCTTACAATCTATATAAGTATCAAAGGCAAGGGTGGTTTGTGGGGAAACATTCTGCCACTCGTTGTACAGTCTGTGACGTTGGGTCCATTGGTTTTGTTGGCAGTTTCCCGAAGCTTCCAATCGTTGAGGGTTTCGTTGATTGCTGACGTTGCTACTTTGCGGAAGATTCTCGCCACCTTCGGATTCGTTACGGTCAGGTATATCACAAAACCAATCACACGTATGACAGCTGCAACGATGATTATAACCAGTGACTTAGCCAATTCATTATCTGAAAACAGATGATCAATCGATAAGAAATTCCTGCTCAAATGGTTCGGTGCAGTGTTTCTTATAATCTAAAACGCCTGAAATAATCCATCTTGAATGAGACCCGCGCGGTTATTAGATTATTCGTGGTCGAACTGTTCAATGTGATAATTCTTAATCTGCGAGGTGTAATTTGAACTATTTTTCAATCTCGAAATTCGGTACAAATCATACGAAACACGTGGAATGTAATATTGTGGACTCTGGACTTATAGTTTTCGTTATAAAGATGATTTACAGTTTAGATTCAAAGGATACAAACGCCTGTGGACTATGTACACGTAGGCCTTGATAACAAAGATACGAGGCACTCGAGGCATGGCACAAAAGAGGCTTGACCTTCTGCTTTATCGAGACAGCCAGGTCGCCAGTCGCAGGTCGCAGAGGAGAGGTAGCACGCGATACTTCGCGAGGGGTCCTCGCAACTTTATGGATCAGCCGGAGCCAAGCGGTGTCGGTGATTCTCGATCGGGAATTGGGAGGGAAGAGGGTTACTAACGCGGTTGCATCTCGTTGCCAAAAAGTTGGCGCGCAAGCTGGGAAGCAGTGACCGAGGGAGAAGGACGGAGGGCACGCGAAAGTGGCGGGTGCGAGGGAGACAGAGAGGGTGACGCGAGAGATACAGAGGCGGCGGGGGGGGGGGGGGAGGGTCGGGGAAAAATGGGTCGGCGCCGGACTTTAATCAATGGTTTCGGCGCCGACCGGGCGTCGGGACGCGTTTCTGTAAAAAAAAAATGCGCCAGTGGCCTGTATGACGATGGAAATTCGAATTGTCGTTCGGTGGAACGGAGTTACCGCCTTGGTCGGTGGCTCGCGTCGCACCGGATATGCGTACACCGCGGTGAACCATTGTGTGTACTGTTTTTCCTCTCGCTCCCCACTCCTCCCTGCCCTTGCGTGTCATTTTTTTTCCACTTCGTTTTTTTGTATTCACTGTGAAAGTGGGAGCAGAGGGGGCGAGCCAGCGCAGCAGAAAAAAAAGATTAGTGGGACGTCGTGTCAACGATGTCACCGCGGTTGAATCAAACTTCGCTTCGGTGGGCGCGAATAAACGCGGTCGATCGGGCCCCGAGCTTTTTGTTTACGAGCCCGCGAGAATTCGTGAAACCCGCTCTCGAGGATCTCGGCGATCTGCGACGGACCGCGAGTTCAGAGAGACCCCGAACGAACGTGCCGGTGGGAATTGATTTCGCTTTTATCGTACCGTCGCATCTTACGAGATTTATATAGCAAACCGTCTTGGCACTCTTGTTTTAATCGCTATCTGGTTTCGATTCGTTGCCTTTTTTCGCGTGCTCGATTAGATATAATTATGCTGATTTATTGGGACCTGAAATGATAACCATGACAGGAAGTAATTGTTGTGACTACAATCTAAGAAAAATAACACGTGAATCAAATTACCACTACTTAGAAGTACCGACGTATACTTATTTTTAACGGAGGTGTCAAAATGACTTGTTTTTGAAAGGAACGAGTCATTTAAGGAAAGACATGCAGTTTTATATATTTTTCTGTTTTGTTTAACTTGCACTCTTCTGCTTTTTTTTATGTGCCCACCGATACCTTTATCTTAACTGTCAGTATCTAATGACTCGTTTTTGCTTGCGTTGCTTGATTGTGGATATTCTTTATCACGGTGAAATATATCACTTTCATTACAGTCAGCGTCAGAACATTTTTCGTCTAAATTATTTATGTTTTCCAGTAATTTTACCCTTCGTCTTTCTATAATTCCTAGGTAATTTTATGGATACATTTTTTTACAGATCACGACCGAAAATAGAATTCCGAATTTCAATTTTTCCGATTTTTTTGCACTAATAGACGAAAGACATGAAAAAAGTAAAAGAAGAATACAACAACTGAGCAAACATCACACACAAGTATTGTGTGGCATTGTTTATACAACGTATATGTACCGAAATGTATTCAGTTTTCTAAAAAAAAAAGTATGTCAACTATACGAAAATAATATGAGAAATTTCTGAAATCAAAAGTTTACCTGGGATCCGTTAGTGATCAAAATTACCCATCTCGGTATATGTAGGTATACAACATACAAATATTTAAAAAAAAACAAAAAACAAAGTAGAAAACTATTTTACAGAATTAATCATTTATATATTTCAATAAAAGTCACTAACAATTTGAGCAATGATTATAAGAAATGACAAAACAAATCAATTTAACCCGTTGGTAGATCTAGTGTTAAGGGGGGGGGGGGGAGGTGATTTAAAACGGCAACCGTCGACTACCTAATACATATATCCTTTCCCACACAGAAAAGATTTTCCCGTTAAATATGTGAATGAGACACAAGAGAGAAAAAAGAATCGTTCCGAATAAAATACTTTTACACGCCCTAAGTTGACAATCGAGCGCATTGAAAGACTGTTAGTTGTACGAGCTTGAAACATGGGACGTCATAAATATCTTCCGTTCCGTTGCAACGTTTCAACGATGCCCGTTCATTTTCAGCAGGCCGTATTTGACGATAATTTATACACTAAACGTAACTAGTTGAGCAGTCGCAGAGGTAACATAGATAAAACGATCCGCGTTCGCATGATGTCTAGAACAGACTGAGATAAGCATCAGGGAAGCTAAATGTGATTAGTACAAGGCGATAGGATCTTGCTACCGTGCTTCTTGGCAACGAGATTTATTGTACCGTGAAATTAAATGGTGGTTCACAAGGTCGGCAGAAGATATTTGCGAGGTTTTGGAGGTCACTGTGCGAGGCAACACGTTGACCCTATAATTTAGCATTAATGTCACGTTTTATAATTACAGAGGGCCGAGGTTCAACGCGCAAGGCGACGGCGCAACGTGCACGCGCATGTATGCAAAGGCGTAGGGACACGTGCAATCGACGATCGCATGTGCACGCGAGTTGCCACTCGCTAGGGGATTCCCGACACGTCGATCTTACGAATCGAAATCGCAATGCGATCGAGAACACCTCCTTCTTCCTGGATACGTACTTACTTCAATTACATCACTCATTCGTGCATATTTACGCTAACATTGGCGGCGCTACAGCTGCATTCTTCGTTTGTACTACATAGCTTGTACGCCTAAAGATTACAAGAGTTCACTCAAGGCGGGATCTCCTAGCTGTGACAGGTCGCAGCGACCAGCAGCTAGGAGATCCGGCCTTTAGTGCAATGGAGAAGTATGTATTTGTTTCTCCTTTGCACTAGTGGGACTCTAGCCGGTCGCTGCGACCTTTCCGATTTAGTTCTTCCGCCAGTCTGGGCAAAAATAATTTTTGCCGCCCATTATATTTAATTTCAAAGTTTGAAACTAAATTCAAACATATGTTACCTACTTTTCTACAGCGTTTTCAAAAAGTTTTCCTTTTTTATTCGTGGGGGCCAGTCGCGATGGGCTTTGAAGATTTTGAATATCATAAAATAGGACACGATTTACACGTTCACGTGTAGTCCAAGGGCGAGTGGATAACATTAGATCATAGAAATTAAGCAACACTGTGCACAGTCAGTGCCCACGTGGATCAAAGTCGATAGTTTAGAGTCCACTTAACTCCACAAGTTCCCAGCTGACGAGCAATCAATGCTGGTCAATGTCAGCTAACATCAACAAACAACAATGTTTTTCCTACGAAATCACGTCACTAGCCACTTAGTCCTCCCGTCCAGTCTGACATCCTTTGTCCATGGCTACATGAAAGTCTCCCACTGACCTTCTACGTTCTCACGAGGGCCCCCTCATCTCGTACCGCCTCGAGGCCTGCCGTCCTGGCGGCAGCTTCAAATTATTACGAGGAGTTACGCCGTTCTACTTTCGATACTTCAAACTGGAGCGTTTCGCCAAAGGATGCACGCGCGTGGGCTACGATCGCGTACGCGCGCGAGTAACTTGCGCAGGCGTAGAGAACGTGTTTACCACGCGGCGACTTCATTGATCGACGGGTGGACAGAATTTCCTCGGGTAGATCAACGAGGAACAGGAAGAAGAGTGAAATGTAATCGCGAAAGGCACTTGAGAAACAGCTGCAATAACGGCGGGCAGCGCAATGCGTGCACTAAAAACGAGCTGGTAAGACGATCACTCAAGGTCGCACGCATGCGTGACGCGGGAACGACGCTGGATCGACGCTACGCCGCGCCGCGGAATAGCAGTGAGGCTGACGTAATCGCTGGCGATGCCTGACGGACTACGAGCACGCGACGGCGACGAGGAGGCTCGTAACGTATGGGTACATAAATTTGAGCAGCGCGTGCCGCGGCACCGGAATGGCCGCTAATTTCTGGAACTATGTATTTTTAATTAGCAAGCTACGCGACGAAGGCAAGGTGACTCGAAGGAATTTACGCTGCCGCGAGCGCAAACAAGCGGTTTATAAATTTATGCTAAACATTTCCATTTCCATTAGTCTTTTGCTGAACAAGTTTCAAAGGCTGCGTCGGCTATCAGCGCGTGTATAGAAATTACTGCAACTACATGTGTAAACGCACGATTGATTCATTTAATTTTAGTCTACGAGTAATCTTGAATGGATAAAGTTATTTCTATTTCATTACTGTCAGCGTAACTTTGATAACATTCTAGATTCCAGGGTATTAATAATATCGCGTAGGACATTTCTCCCTGAAGCAAGCGAGGAAAGTCTGAACCGAAACATTTTTTGCTTCATTTTCGCTGCTGCGTCACTGAAAATGTTTCGCGTTGAGAAAAGCGGCATTCTGGACCTCGCTCTGGCTTTCCACCCTTAACCAACCGTACCCTTAAACGCTTAGTATAACATCCAACACCGAATCTGTGGCATTCTGCAACAGTCCAATTCCGGATCAGGGCCAGGTCAGTTCTAGGAATGTTTCGGGTCAACCTAAAACAGATTCCTTGCGAAATCAATTTCACAAGCGTTCCAAGCTCCATAACGGCTCTATTTCTTTCTATCCTACAGCTACCACAGGTTGACAGTAAGTATTAAACTGGGATTCCACTGAGGCAACTTTTTGGCAACCGGCAACATCGCCGCATCTTTTTTTCGCATGCAACACATGCAATCATTATCGCACTCATCGCATGCGACATGTTGCCTTGCGTTGCCTCAGTGGAATCCCACATTTACTTGTGCGTATCTCGATCTTCATTAACGTCTGACCTGACACACCTTTATACCCAGCATCCTATACTCTTCAGCATTCTTACTTCTATTCTCTTTGGATCGTCAGAGTGAAACTGCAGAACACGCTTCACTTCAAAGCTCGAAATCTTTCTCCGTCCTCGAAAGTGGCGCATAAAGTTCGTCCACTTCGTTTTCCCCTTGTATTTGCAGCTCATCTTCCACACACCATCGCGGGACCATTACGTATTACCCTGTACAGCATTTTCAGGCGCAATAATTTTCGGGTGAAACGCGTGTAACAGTGGCGTCGGCGTTTCCTGACGTTATCCAGAAACAAATGGACTTTTAAATTGCACTCGCGAGCCCCACCTGTAGTCCGTGCACGCGGACCCCTCGCAATGGCCACCGATAACGGATGCAGCGCGCCGCACTCGCGACAAATTCGTACCATTATATTTCCGTATTTACTTCGGCGCGGACTGCACGGCCAGTGCTTTGTCCTACGCGTAATTACGTCCCCTGCCGCTTAATTCACAGCGATTAAATTGCACGCCCCATCCCCCCTCCCCCCTCATTCCCCGCGCTCGTTAATTTCCCCGAAATAAGTGCATCCCGCGATCGCTGGAAGATTTTTTGGACCACGTACCGTGACCCATTCCTCTTGGTGTCATCGTTTCGTTATGCTTGGGGGATTATGAATAATTTTTTACTGGGCTCCCTGATTTATGCAGGTACAGCCATTCTTTTTCCGTGTTGTGAGAACGTTGCCCAGAAGTGCAAGCAACGTGGACGCGTCGGTTTCTTTGATAATACGGAAGCAATGTGCAGTTATGTAGGGGAGATCGGGGTAAGATAGCTAATTTACTTACAAATTAGTTTTTAATTTTAAACCAAAGATAACAGAGAAGTCCGTAAAAATGGCTTATTATTTTTTATCAATTTTTAGGAATTTTTTGCGAAGATACTAATGCGTTAATCCTTTTGGAATTTTAAGGATACTTTATTTAATATTATAACAAGTAATAAAAAATTATGACAGTCAAATTATAATATGTACAATAAAAATAGAGCTGTATCTTACATAGTTTTTTTTTCGAGGTTCCAAACGGCGTCGGTTGTAGCGTCTCTGTTAGTTATGTGAAACAGATGAATACAAGTTTTTTTCAATTTATTTGACAAAAATATTAACCTAATATGGTGTATTAAAATTGCATATTTTAAAAATGGCAAAACTTCAAACAATTATGTGTGATTTTTCGGAAAAAATCTGCGCTTTATTGATTTAAAAGAGTGGTTAAACTTAATAATTTGGTTACATATTTAGGCTCGTGTTCTGAGGAATATAATAAACCAAAAGTGAGCAAAATTTGAAGTTCATCGGTTGAATAGTTTTTGAGTTATACCCGGCGGCAATCTTGAAAACGTGGTTTCGAGAAAAATACGTTTAAAATGCATTTTAGGCATGCTGGGTGCCCAAAGGCGCGCTGACTCGAATGGCTATAATATCGATATGGAGTTGAATTTCGGCCAGTAACTTTGAGAATATATGTTTGACATTTTTAGAAGCGATTTATAGAAAAAATTTTGTTTCTATTTTTCGTTCAATTTATACGATTTTCTCCCCTTAACTTCCCGTCTTAGAATGGCCATCTTACCCCGATCTCCACTATTTGTTCTCAGGACCTGACAATTTATACAATTCGTAATTATTGATAATTAAAACTACTTACTAAATAAAGTTCCTATGCCTATTAAATTCCTTCATACATAATAAACTAGAGTCTACTTAAAATTAAATGTGTCACTCATCAACTCGATTATGATCGAACAGTAAACAGAGGAAACTTGCCGACAAAGTCGAGAGTATATGACGAGATGTCCACTAAAATCGAAGGTAGCCCTCTCGAATATTTCCCTTGGAGGCAAAAGCCAAAGCAGGCTATGCCTCGGGGACAGCGGTTGCAGACAGCTTTGTGTCCACACATTGAGAAACTCTATACACTTCACTGCCAATTTATAATAGCTTTTAGAATGATTCATTACGCGGAGTACAAGATGGCATTATGATGTGGAAACAACTCGGCAGTCTAGGGAAGGCGATTATAATGTTTTGACGGTGTTGCGGCTGCGGCGGAGGAGGGGAAGGGAAACGGAGAGACAGTGACACGATTCTCTTACGTTAATTTCGCCGGTAACTGCTAATTTAATTAAGTAATGGCTTTACTTGAATCGCGCACCCCTATTCAGCTCGGAAGTCGCATTACTGTCTTTGCAAATTAATAACAGACTATCTGAGGACCGCGCTTCGCGGTATTAAGATACCGTCTACGGAGAGTTATCTCTTCGTGTACTTTATGGCGTCGGGTGAAAGGCCGGATGTTGCGCGGAGCAACGTTACAAACTGAATCACGGTTTCAAAGCACGGATGATGCCGTTTGAAGTTACCATTGTTATGCGACAAATCATGTTACACGAAAAGATGCGGCGCACCAAATGGAATCGTCAAATGCGACGGGAAGACACAGATGGGTTGACAAGAAAATACATTTTCTCCTCTGTAATGTCACGGCGATGCGTAAAAACACCACATCGCTGGAAAATCTGTGTACTATAGGCAGAGAACTGCGTAGCGGCGGTGCCCCTTGAAGGCAGGTATGCCCGGGCGCTGCGTTGCGGCGGTGCCCTCGGTGGCCCGCCGGTGCCCCGCGGAGGGACCTACGTCTGCCCGCGGATGCTCGTGGAAACGTAGAATGAGCCAGTCTCGCACTGGCGTTCCTTATGTATCGATCAACCATTAAATAAACCTTTTTTTGATTTCACCCTACAGTTTCAGAAGTGGGATTGTGTGCCCTCGTGTCCTGGCGTTTCAGAGTCCATTCTGTCGAGTGTTTTGTATGGTGATACGGGTTGAGTTGGTGATCGTTCATCATTGTTCGTGTCGTTGTAACAGTCACGGTTACGTTTGTGTCGTTTCCGAGAGTTTTGTACGGACTGGTGCCGACGCGATTGACTTGCAGTGGATGCGTGTGACTTGTTTAAAGTGAGAACTTGAGATACTGAACATTGAAATTGGCGACCGGTTGCGATGGAGGGAGACCGTGTACTGTTTTTGAATTCGTGCACGTTGCAGCAATTGAAGGAGTTCGCGAAGCAGCGAAGCCTTCAAACAAGTGGGTCAAAAGCCGATCTGGTTGCTAGACTTGCTGCCCTGGATGCTAATTCCTGGCAGGCGATTGTAACGAGTGTTAATCGACGTGTCAGTTTGTCAAAAGGCGGAGCGGTACCCAAGACAGCGGTGTCTTCGCCATCGGTGGTCCGACGCGAGTCTGATGATTTGCGTAACGAGGGGACTACAGAACGACGCCGCGAGACAGCAGATGATACGCACGATGGTGCAGCGGAATTGACACGCCGCGAAATGGAAGTGTTGAGGCGCGAAAAGGAAGTGCTCGAACGAGAGGTAAGACTGTTGCAGAGACTTGCAGACAATGCCACCCCCGCAGTGAGTGTAGCGAGTGCCGCGAGTTCGACTTCTACGATCGGCATACGTTCGATTGCCGACCTCCTCCCTGATTTCAGTGGGGACAGAGATACGTTTGAGAGTTGGAAAGCACAACTCGAGCTTCTTCGAATGACTTACAACCTGGACGAGCGTTCGACGAAGGTGTTATTTAGCCAGAGGGTAAAAGGAAAGGTCCGGGATTGGTTTCACTCGCGACCAGCGCATCTTCAGTCCGACATGGCTGAATTACTTGGAAAAATGGATCGCATGTTCAACCGGCGACCCGATAAAATGAAATTACGCGAGGATTTTGTGAGGCGTAGGTGGCAGCGGAATGAATCTTTTGCGGATTACTTCCACGCGAAAGCAACGTTGGGAAACAGGATACCGGTTGATGACGACGAATTGGTTCAATACGCTATTGATGGCGTGCCGGATGTCCACCTGCGTAGGCATGCTCACCTGCAACGTTTTAGCACCCCGGAAGATTTGTTAGAGGGGTTCGAGAATGTGTCACTGGACCCCGAACCGAAAGAAAATAGTTGCCGACGGGAAGAGAAAAAGGACGGTGCGAAAGCATCCCGAGGAGGAGCGACGGTGTCGACACGACGTGATAGTACACGTTGTTATAATTGCGGTGAGACGGGCCATCGTTCCAGTACGTGTCCTCAACCAGCAACGCGAGAAAAAGGTGCGTGCTTTAGATGTGGAAGCATGCAGCACAAAATCCGGGATTGCCCGAAGGACCCGAAGCAGCCGAAGCAGCCGAAGGAGTCGAAGGAGCCGGAGAAAACACCGACCCTGGGAAGCACGACCAACGTTGTTGAATCAGCAGCAGAAACCGCCCCTTACCTGGTATCGTTATCATACGCAGTAGCAGACGAAGTTGGTAATGTTTGCACCTATAATGTTGTCGCGATGATAGATTCAGGCTCGCCTATCAGCCTGATCAAGGAGGATTTCGTTCCTCTCCGTGCGCGACAACCCATTGTAGAAAACGGTAACGCGTATTACGGAATAAACGGTTCAAAATTGAATGTTTCAGCGTTGTTTCCAACTAATTGTAGTGTGGGTGATGTTCCGATGAATCTGATTTTCCATATCGTACCCGAGGGAACGATGAAATGCGCCGCATTATTAGGAAGAGATTTTATGTCGTCCCCTCATATTTCTGTATCGTTCAAAGAGACCGCGGTAGTTTCTAAGAGAGATTGTAACCCCGCGACGGATGGCACGCGGAATGATGCACCTAACGAGATCTTGCTCATTGATTGCGGTGTTAGTGGAGCGACCAACGGTCAGAATTTGAACATTAACCCGCAAATTAGTTATAGTATCTCCGAAAAACTCAAAGATTTATTTACAGAAGAGTATGTAAATAATAAGTGCACAGATCCCGATCCGAAGAATGATGTAGAGATGGTGATTAGTCTAAAGCATGATCAACCGATCAGTTTCCGACCGCGTAGATTAGCGTTCTCGGACAAAGAGAAGCTGAAAGTCATTCTGGATCAGCTGTTGCGAGACGAAATTATTCGACCGAGCGAATCAGCGTACGCGAGCCCGATTGTGCTTATTCGGAAAAAGAACGGTGAAGTACGATTATGCATTGACTATAGTGTAGGAATAAATAGAATCACGATTAGAGACAATTTTCCGACCCCGCTTATCGACGACCATTTGGACCGGTTGCGCAATAAGCACTATTTTAGTTGTTTGGATTTAAAGAACGGATTTCATCATGTACGGGTGAGTGAATCGTCCGTGAAATTCACGTCTTTTGTCACCCCGTTTGGACAATTTGAATACCTCAGGATGCCATTCGGGTTGACAAACGCTCCAAGAGTGTTTCAACGTTTTGTAAATTCAATATTTTCGGAATTGATACGGCGAAACAGAATACTGATCTATGTTGACGACATCCTTATTGCCACGGAAGATGTTGAGGAACACTTTTGCATATTGCGAGATGTATTTAGACTTGCAGCGCGTCACGGATTGGACTTTCGGTTGGACAAATGTTCGTTTCTATTTGAAGAAACCACGTATCTCGGATATTTGATTGACAAGGATGGAATACGTCCTGGTAAAGATACAGTAGAAGCGGTTTTAAATTACCCCATACCTCGAAACACTAAAGAAGCCCACAGATTTGTTTGTCTGGCGAGTTATTTCCGGCGCTTTATTAAGAATTTTTCGAGTGTCGCAAAGCCCTTATACGATTTGATTAAGAAAAGCGTGAAATTCCAATTCGGTACCGAAGAACTGGCCGCGTTTGAAACTTTAAAAACCTGTTTAGCGTCGCGACCGATTTTGGCAATTTATTCACCAAAACTCGCGACGGAGTTACATTGCGATGCTAGCTCTAGTGGGTTCGGAGCTATTTTGATGCAGAAGCAACCAGATGGATTGCTTAAACCGGTGTTTTATTTTAGCAAACGGACTACCGAAGTAGAGTCCAAGTACCATAGTTTTGAGTTGGAATGTTTGGCGGTAGTGTACGCTGTCCAAAGGTTTCATATTTATTTATTTGGTATCAAGTTTAAAATACTCACAGACTGCGACAGCTTCCGACTGACACTGGGTAAAAGTAATATCAATCCGCGTATCTCAAGATGGGCTCTTTTCTTAGAAGCCTACGATTATATTATTGAGCATCGACCAGGGACGAAGATGTCTCACGTCGATGCGCTCAGTCGATGCCACGGAGTACTCATATTGGAGAGTACCGGGTTTGAACGAATTTTATCAGTAAAACAGGACAAAGATGAGGAAATTATAGAAATTCGAGACCGACTAGAAAACGAGGAGGATAGATATTTTGAATTACGCGATGGACTGGTCTACCGAAAGACTAAAGACCGAGGGTTATTGTTTTACGTACCGAAATGCTTAGAGGATAACGTCATCCGCACTTGTCATGACGATATTGGACACGTGGGGATCGACAAGGTTGTGGATAATATAAATCGAGTGTACTGGTTTCCGAAGCTTCGCGAAAAGGTAAAGAAATATATTGCTAATTGTTTAAGGTGTGTTGAGTTCTCGCCAACTAGTGGGAAGCACGAAGGGTATTTGCATAGTTTGCCAAAAGGGAATATACCTTTTCAGACAATTCATGTCGACCACTATGGACCGCTTGAAAAATCAGGTCGTGGATTCAAGCATATTTTGTCAGTCGTTGACGGGTTCACTAAGTTCATACGATTGTATCCCTGCAAATCCACCACCACCGACGAAACGATAGGACACTTGAGCGACTACTTTCGATCCTATAGTAAACCGAAACGTGTAATAAGCGATCGCGGAACTTGCTTCACTTCCGGCAAATTCGCGACTTTTATTGAGGAATGGGCCATCGAGCACGTGTTAGTTGCTGTGGGTACACCTCGTGCAAACGGCCAAGTCGAACGATTTAATCGGACTATTACACCAATGTTATCAAAATTGGTCGAGTCACCAAACAAGTGGAGTAACGCATTGATCTGCGTTGAATATGCGTTGAACAATACGTTGTGTCGGTCTACGGGTACTACACCCAGCGAGTTGCTGTTTGGAATTGCGCAATCCAGAAAGCCTAACGATCAACTACGAGAACTTCTTCAATCGTTGTCCACGGAAGAGCGAGACCTTCCTTCCGTTAGAAATGCCGCATGTACAGCTATTTCTGAGGTTCAGGAGGAAAATTCACGTAACTATAATAAGAAGCGAAAACCCTCCACTGTTTATAAAGACGGAGACTATGTGATGATTAAGAATTACGACACAACACCGGGAGTAAATAAAAAACTCATTCCGAAATACAAAGGACCTTATGTTGTGAAATGTGTGTTAGATTTCGATCGATACGTTGTTTCTGATATCGATGGATTTCAAGTGACCCAGATACCCTATACTGGAACTATAAGTGCGGACCATATGAAATTATGGGATTCTAAATAATGTAAATTATGTATGATATTGTATTTTATATGTTAATACCTTCTTTTAGTTTGTGGATTAACCATGTTTATATGTTTTATTTCTTACGACGGTGGACTCAGTATGTACAGACATGATGTTTGTGAACCGCGTTTAATTTTGTATCTGTATTATGTGTATTTGAGTGCGAAAGCAATTCTTTCTTTTTGTGTTCTCTACCAGTTTAGAAATTTTATTTTTGCGTAATGACCGGGACGGTCATGTTGTCAGTATGGCCGAGACTATAGGCAGAGAACTGCGTAGCGGCGGTGCCCCTTGAAGGCAGGTATGCCCGGGCGCTGCGTTGCGGCGGTGCCCTCGGTGGCCCGCCGGTGCCCCGCGGAGGGACCTACGTCTGCCCGCGGATGCTCGTGGAAACGTAGAATGAGCCAGTCTCGCACTGGCGTTCCTTATGTATCGATCAACCATTAAATAAACCTTTTTTTGATTTCACCCTACAGTTCCATTGTCTCTTACACTATTAGATCTCTGTGAACCTGAAAATTAGCCATTAGCGATCTTTAAAGCTGAGGTTCTTTGAAAACATCTTGGAATTATATTATCGTCTCTCTTTGAATTGTATTTCTGTTTCTGTTTTCCTTCCGAACTTTTGTCTCACTAAGTACTACAGAACACAGAAATGTCAATTTTAATTTTTCTTCTGATGTTTGGAAACAGTATCACCCAATTTGGATTAATACTCAATTCGTGAATTCAAACTTCATTCAGTTCTCCGCAAAGTCTACCACATATTTAAAATCGTATCTCCCTGTCAATGAAAGAATTTGCGGAGGAACCAGCCGATGGAGGATTCGTTAAGAAGCTCGAAATCCTTACAAACTCCCCCGCCGTCGCCCGGGGGGTCTCAGCTTCCGGCCGAAATCAGTCCCGACACGCAATCCCGTCACCCTCTGCCGGACAAAACATCCAATTAAAATTACGCAACGTCCATTGTGCACGCTATCGCGCACCTATCACCGACAGGGAGCGGCGGAGTTCGAAAAGCCGACGGCGAAACTCTCTCCCCCCCTCCCTCTGTGTTCGATGAAAGCGCGGAAGAAGTTTCGTCGTCGCCTCCTCGCCGAAACCACACCGTGACAAATTCGTTTTCCCCGGCAGCGCGTTTCCGTATTTACCCCAGCCGTCGCTTTGTCCCCGCGTAATTACGTTCCGCGGCGGCTTAACGCCCGACAATTACTCGCTCGGTCATCGTTAATTTCCCTTGAAATAAAAGACGACAATAACGTCGACGAGGAGCGCGACGCCGCCCCCGTCGCCGAGACGCGATAGAAATGGGGGGGCCGCGATACCAATCTTACGATTTCAACGAATACAAAGACGATTCCTCCGCTTCCGTTCTCCCGCGGTTAAAGAGGAGCCTGTCGGTGGACCAAAAGCGTCTGGAGCTCTTCCACTCTTCCCAGCTGCCATTGCTTCGGTCCCTAGCAAATTAAAATCGGTGTCTAGGAGCATTGTGTTGTGGCGTTTTACTCTGTTGCCAAACGGAATCAAATCTAAGGGTCTGGCACGTGTCTGGAATAGATCTGCGTCGTTGTTTTCCTTCAGTGATGGTTTTTGTATGGTTTGGGACTAATAGGTAGTCTATGGTTGAAAATGTTAATGGTGGAGAGAATATTAATGGGATGAAAATTGATTCGTGTCAGTTTTTGTCAGTTGATTAATTAAGTGGACGTTGTTGAATAGCAGAGATTTTTCTATTTGAATGAATCTTTATGAGAGTAAATCTTCGTTCGAATAAATTTTCTTTAATCCCCGGAGTAAAGTGGACGGTAGATATGAATAATGAATAATGGTTTATTCGAATGAATCATTTGTGAGTGAAAGAGATATTATACGTAAGTGACTCTTTGTTTTTCAATTTACGGAATGATACTGTGAGTTATAAATGAGTTATTTCGAATAAAAGTGATTTCGAGTTAAAAACAATTTATTATTCATCTGGTGTAACCTTCAAGTGCCATTCAGTATTCTGTGGCGACAGGTTTCGAAGGCGAGCAGATTAAATGACTGGTATTCGTTAATTCAAGGGCGCGGGCTAATTGATAACTGCAGCCATGATGAAGTTTAAGCGATAACGCTATGTGTAACTTGTAATACGTAATGAATTTAATTGCGTATCCGCAAACTGAACTTGAAAATCGACTTTATCACTGTTTACTTAGATATGTAGGGACTATACTCTGTGGAATATACAGAGTGATACTACAACTATGGTTACCAACTTTTTTCAGGGAAATATAGTACTCTACGGCCAAATGTGATAAAAGATATTGTACATTGTTAAAAAATATAATAATTTTCAGAGGAAAGTGGTACAAAATAAAACTGCATTAAAACATCTGATTTATTAAATGTATATTTTTTGTGCATTTTGCATTATTAATTAATTTATCGTCTTTAACAAATGTGTCAACGGTTCGATTGCACTAAAAATCTAAATTAACATATATGAGGAGCTCATTTTTTATGAGAGATAGACAGGCTCTATTTCATCATAGAAAAATCCTCTTTGTAAAAACCGAAGTGGCGGGAATAGAGAGAAAGTATGAAATTCTTTTATATAAATTTCGGCAAACAGGTCGTAGACAGCACTTTGTTTTAAGTCGCGTTCAAAAGTTTAAAGTTTAAATTCGTAAAATAAAGTTTTGATGTTGCCATGGAATAAAAAAATAAGTTAAAATTGTAGAATTTTATGTACTATATCTTTTTCTAATAGTATGCAGTACACTAGACAAAATTATAGTACAATACTATACATATATTATAGTACCTCTGGCAACGCTAATTACAACGTAGAACAAAGTAAAATTGTGTTATAAAATGAAGTGTAAGAAATTTGCAGAAAAGAGTAAGCGTGATATGAATTATCAGTGTCTACTTTTCAGTATTAATCATTATTCATTTCATAGACGCACACTATATTATTGAATGAAAGTGCATCGCGCTTGCGTCACCGTATCTAAAAAGAAGACCCACTACAGAGCCACGGAGTCATTCAACTTTATCTCTTACTACATCATTTTCTTCACTTTCACTTTCGAGGAGCGTGTAACGCGTCTCAGTTTCTAGAATCACCCTGCACATTGTACACGCCACTTGAGTCGCTATCTGCCGCGTTGCCGCCCGGAAAGCGAGTTCGTTCGTGCATTAACAAAAATGTATGCAACGATACGTAACGACGTATTTTCACCAATTACGGGATACAGCAAATAAAAGGTCTCCGTCGATCTCAGTCTGGCATTTTGTAACATGTTACATAAATTCTTACGCAACTTGTTACGGTGAACACGTTACGAGGGACTCGAAATCGAATTCCTCGGGGTTTCCTCAGTTGCGGTCGGGTCGAAGAAAGAATCGACTTTGGGCGATTTGGGGGTCTTCAGGCACGAAAGGGCTACCGCACTGTAGTGTCGCACAAGTACAGTGCTACCTGCACTGTACTTGTGCGGCACTCTACGAAAAATATTACAAATATTATTTCCGAATGAAATATTTCGTCACATTTAATCCCTGAAAGACTACGAATTCATTACTCCACTATTCCACCAACAAACCGTCAAACGTTATGTAAAATAATTATTATACTCAATGTAATAACAGAATGAACGTTACAAATGAATCTCACACCACTTGATATGAGATACGGAGGTCATCGTCGACCGGTCAACTGCAGCGTCACCATATTACATCAAGTAATAAACGACCACCAAGTCGAAAGAAAAAGCGGCGGAACGAAAGAGTGGCATAATTTAAAAAGGGACGAACCGTGTGCCCTGGTGCAGCTAGGCGCGGTGCCATCCGAAGGAAGCGTTTCGATATTTTCCAGAGGGGCAACGGCACTGTTACGAGGTGTGGCGCGGAATGAAACCTGTTCCCTTCCCGTACGTAGTATTATTAAAACAATGATTGCGCAGTGAACCGTTCGTCCGGTAGCACGGCTCCCGAGGTGATTTCTCACTTTTACTGCAGCCCGGATGATAGCCCGCGCAGCTCGGCGTTACGTAGCGTGCGGCAGAGGGAAGGGACGAGGCAGAGAGAAGGGAAACGCACTCGCAAGATCGTCGGTCATAAAGGTAGGTTACTACTTGGATCTACGACGGTTGCAACGCTTCCGCGTAGAATCGCTCTCCGCGCTTCATGCGCGTATCTCTCTCCGCTGGACAATCAGCCTCGCGAGCTTCATCCTACTGTCGAAGAAAAAAATCGACTTTGGAGCTGCCGTCGTTGCCTTGGCAGATGCCTTCGATTCCCAGATCTAATAATTCCGAGCACTGTTTGGAGAAAGCAGCGTTGAGACCGAGCGCTAGAGCCACTCTTTCTTCGGCTTGACTGTAATTACGTAAAGAGTATAGATTGAAACTCCACGTGCTGTTGGTTTCTTGTGGCAGCCAGTTTTTCTGCGACAGACTAATGCCAGGTATGCGCGATACTCATAATATGTATTATCGTTTACGTAATTGGAATGAATAAGATTTGTTTTTTCGAGATATACATAAGAATTAGATAGCCTAGAGGGCATTGAGAGGGGTCGCGATGACGGCGAGCGTGATTAACCTCCTATGTAGGGATTCGCTAGACACAACAGTCTATTATAAAACTGCCCAGTCATTCTTCTCTCGTGAACACGGCTTTTCTTCTCGACCCTTCGCGGATGCTCGTTTCCACCTGCGAGAAAACTCGCAGTACAGAATATACCGCATCCAGGAGACCGTCCCCGGTTCCGCGTTGCCCCCTCCACAGTCACGGCTACGAAGGGGTCGTGAGGTGGTCCGTGTACCAATGGGGGATCGTTCAACTTTGGCTTTTCAGCGAACGTGATCCTCTCACTGATTTATATACAATAGGTACTGTAGGGTGAAATCAAAAAAAGGTTTATTTAATGGTTGATCGATACATAAGGAACGCCAGTGCGAGACTGGCTCATTCTACGTTTCCACGAGCATCCGCGGGCAGACGTAGGTCCCTCCGCGGGGCACCGGCGGGCCACCGAGGGCACCGCCGCAACGCAGCGCCCGGGCATACCTGCCTTCAAGGGGCACCGCCGCTACGCAGTTCTCTGCCTATAGTCTCGGCCATACTGACAACATGACCGTCCCGGTCATTACGCAAAAATAAAATTTCTAAACTGGTAGAGAACACAAAAAGAAAGAATTGCTTTCGCACTCAAATACACATAATACAGATACAAAATTAAACGCGGTTCACAAACATCATGTCTGTACATACTGAGTCCACCGTCGTAAGAAATAAAACATATAAACATGGTTAATCCACAAACTAAAAGAAGGTATTAACATATAAAATACAATATCATACATAATTTACATTATTTAGAATCCCATAATTTCATATGGTCCGCACTTATAGTTCCAGTATAGGGTATCTGGGTCACTTGAAATCCATCGATATCAGAAACAACGTATCGATCGAAATCTAACACACATTTCACAACATAAGGTCCTTTGTATTTCGGAATGAGTTTTTTATTTACTCCCGGTGTTGTGTCGTAATTCTTAATCATCACATAGTCTCCGTCTTTATAAACAGTGGAGGGTTTTCGCTTCTTATTATAGTTACGTGAATTTTCCTCCTGAACCTCAGAAATAGCTGTACATGCGGCATTTCTAACGGAAGGAAGGTCTCGCTCTTCCGTGGACAACGATTGAAGAAGTTCTCGTAGTTGATCGTTAGGCTTTCTGGATTGCGCAATTCCAAACAGCAACTCGCTGGGTGTAGTACCCGTAGACCGACACAACGTATTGTTCAACGCATATTCAACGCAGATCAATGCGTTACTCCACTTGTTTGGTGACTCGACCAATTTTGATAACATTGGTGTAATAGTCCGATTAAATCGTTCGACTTGGCCGTTTGCACGAGGTGTACCCACAGCAACTAACACGTGCTCGATGGCCCATTCCTCAATAAAAGTCGCGAATTTGCCGGAAGTGAAGCAAGTTCCGCGATCGCTTATTACACGTTTCGGTTTACTATAGGATCGAAAGTAGTCGCTCAAGTGTCCTATCGTTTCGTCGGTGGTGGTGGATTTGCAGGGATACAATCGTATGAACTTAGTGAACCCGTCAACGACTGACAAAATATGCTTGAATCCACGACCTGATTTTTCAAGCGGTCCATAGTGGTCGACATGAATTGTCTGAAAAGGTATATTCCCTTTTGGCAAACTATGCAAATACCCTTCGTGCTTCCCACTAGTTGGCGAGAACTCAACACACTTTAAACAATTAGCAATATATTTCTTTACCTTTTCGCGAAGCTTCGGAAACCAGTACACTCGATTTATATTATCCACAACCTTGTCGATCCCCACGTGTCCAATATCGTCATGACAAGTGCGGATGACGTTATCCTCTAAGCATTTCGGTACGTAAAACAATAACCCTCGGTCTTTAGTCTTTCGGTAGACCAGTCCATCGCGTAATTCAAAATATCTATCCTCCTCGTTTTCTAGTCGGTCTCGAATTTCTATAATTTCCTCATCTTTGTCCTGTTTTACTGATAAAATTCGTTCAAACCCGGTACTCTCCAATATGAGTACTCCGTGGCATCGACTGAGCGCATCGACGTGAGACATCTTCGTCCCTGGTCGATGCTCAATAATATAATCGTAGGCTTCTAAGAAAAGAGCCCATCTTGAGATACGCGGATTGATATTACTTTTACCCAGTGTCAGTCGGAAGCTGTCGCAGTCTGTGAGTATTTTAAACTTGATACCAAATAAATAAATATGAAACCTTTGGACAGCGTACACTACCGCCAAACATTCCAACTCAAAACTATGGTACTTGGACTCTACTTCGGTAGTCCGTTTGCTAAAATAAAACACCGGTTTAAGCAATCCATCTGGTTGCTTCTGCATCAAAATAGCTCCGAACCCACTAGAGCTAGCATCGCAATGTAACTCCGTCGCGAGTTTTGGTGAATAAATTGCCAAAATCGGTCGCGACGCTAAACAGGTTTTTAAAGTTTCAAACGCGGCCAGTTCTTCGGTACCGAATTGGAATTTCACGCTTTTCTTAATCAAATCGTATAAGGGCTTTGCGACACTCGAAAAATTCTTAATAAAGCGCCGGAAATAACTCGCCAGACAAACAAATCTGTGGGCTTCTTTAGTGTTTCGAGGTATGGGGTAATTTAAAACCGCTTCTACTGTATCTTTACCAGGACGTATTCCATCCTTGTCAATCAAATATCCGAGATACGTGGTTTCTTCAAATAGAAACGAACATTTGTCCAACCGAAAGTCCAATCCGTGACGCGCTGCAAGTCTAAATACATCTCGCAATATGCAAAAGTGTTCCTCAACATCTTCCGTGGCAATAAGGATGTCGTCAACATAGATCAGTATTCTGTTTCGCCGTATCAATTCCGAAAATATTGAATTTACAAAACGTTGAAACACTCTTGGAGCGTTTGTCAACCCGAATGGCATCCTGAGGTATTCAAATTGTCCAAACGGGGTGACAAAAGACGTGAATTTCACGGACGATTCACTCACCCGTACATGATGAAATCCGTTCTTTAAATCCAAACAACTAAAATAGTGCTTATTGCGCAACCGGTCCAAATGGTCGTCGATAAGCGGGGTCGGAAAATTGTCTCTAATCGTGATTCTATTTATTCCTACACTATAGTCAATGCATAATCGTACTTCACCGTTCTTTTTCCGAATAAGCACAATCGGGCTCGCGTACGCTGATTCGCTCGGTCGAATAATTTCGTCTCGCAACAGCTGATCCAGAATGACTTTCAGCTTCTCTTTGTCCGAGAACGCTAATCTACGCGGTCGGAAACTGATCGGTTGATCATGCTTTAGACTAATCACCATCTCTACATCATTCTTCGGATCGGGATCTGTGCACTTATTATTTACATACTCTTCTGTAAATAAATCTTTGAGTTTTTCGGAGATACTATAACTAATTTGCGGGTTAATGTTCAAATTCTGACCGTTGGTCGCTCCACTAACACCGCAATCAATGAGCAAGATCTCGTTAGGTGCATCATTCCGCGTGCCATCCGTCGCGGGGTTACAATCTCTCTTAGAAACTACCGCGGTCTCTTTGAACGATACAGAAATATGAGGGGACGACATAAAATCTCTTCCTAATAATGCGGCGCATTTCATCGTTCCCTCGGGTACGATATGGAAAATCAGATTCATCGGAACATCACCCACACTACAATTAGTTGGAAACAACGCTGAAACATTCAATTTTGAACCGTTTATTCCGTAATACGCGTTACCGTTTTCTACAATGGGTTGTCGCGCACGGAGAGGAACGAAATCCTCCTTGATCAGGCTGATAGGCGAGCCTGAATCTATCATCGCGACAACATTATAGGTGCAAACATTACCAACTTCGTCTGCTACTGCGTATGATAACGATACCAGGTAAGGGGCGGTTTCTGCTGCTGATTCAACAACGTTGGTCGTGCTTCCCAGGGTCGGTGTTTTCTCCGGCTCCTTCGACTCCTTCGGCTGCTTCGGCTGCTTCGGGTCCTTCGGGCAATCCCGGATTTTGTGCTGCATGCTTCCACATCTAAAGCACGCACCTTTTTCTCGCGTTGCTGGTTGAGGACACGTACTGGAACGATGGCCCGTCTCACCGCAATTATAACAACGTGTACTATCACGTCGTGTCGACACCGTCGCTCCTCCTCGGGATGCTTTCGCACCGTCCTTTTTCTCTTCCCGTCGGCAACTATTTTCTTTCGGTTCGGGGTCCAGTGACACATTCTCGAACCCCTCTAACAAATCTTCCGGGGTGCTAAAACGTTGCAGGTGAGCATGCCTACGCAGGTGGACATCCGGCACGCCATCAATAGCGTATTGAACCAATTCGTCGTCATCAACCGGTATCCTGTTTCCCAACGTTGCTTTCGCGTGGAAGTAATCCGCAAAAGATTCATTCCGCTGCCACCTACGCCTCACAAAATCCTCGCGTAATTTCATTTTATCGGGTCGCCGGTTGAACATGCGATCCATTTTTCCAAGTAATTCAGCCATGTCGGACTGAAGATGCGCTGGTCGCGAGTGAAACCAATCCCGGACCTTTCCTTTTACCCTCTGGCTAAATAACACCTTCGTCGAACGCTCGTCCAGGTTGTAAGTCATTCGAAGAAGCTCGAGTTGTGCTTTCCAACTCTCAAACGTATCTCTGTCCCCACTGAAATCAGGGAGGAGGTCGGCAATCGAACGTATGCCGATCGTAGAAGTCGAACTCGCGGCACTCGCTACACTCACTGCGGGGGTGGCATTGTCTGCAAGTCTCTGCAACAGTCTTACCTCTCGTTCGAGCACTTCCTTTTCGCGCCTCAACACTTCCATTTCGCGGCGTGTCAATTCCGCTGCACCATCGTGCGTATCATCTGCTGTCTCGCGGCGTCGTTCTGTAGTCCCCTCGTTACGCAAATCATCAGACTCGCGTCGGACCACCGATGGCGAAGACACCGCTGTCTTGGGTACCGCTCCGCCTTTTGACAAACTGACACGTCGATTAACACTCGTTACAATCGCCTGCCAGGAATTAGCATCCAGGGCA
Source organism: Andrena bucephala (assembly GCA_947577245.1). NCBI lineage: Eukaryota > Metazoa > Arthropoda > Insecta > Hymenoptera > Andrenidae > Andrena > Andrena bucephala. The sequence continues at coordinate 14,392,328 of OX387717.1, read as the reverse complement.
GCAAGTCTAGCAACCAGATCGGCTTTTGACCCACTTGTTTGAAGGCTTCGCTGCTTCGCGAACTCCTTCAATTGCTGCAACGTGCACGAATTCAAAAACAGTACACGGTCTCCCTCCATCGCAACCGGTCGCCAATTTCAATGTTCAGTATCTCAAGTTCTCACTTTAAACAAGTCACACGCATCCACTGCAAGTCAATCGCGTCGGCACCAGTCCGTACAAAACTCTCGGAAACGACACAAACGTAACCGTGACTGTTACAACGACACGAACAATGATGAACGATCACCAACTCAACCCGTATCACCATACAAAACACTCGACAGAATGGACTCTGAAACGCCAGGACACGAGGGCACACAATCCCACTTCTGAAACTGTAGGGTGAAATCAAAAAAAGGTTTATTTAATGGTTGATCGATACATAAGGAACGCCAGTGCGAGACTGGCTCATTCTACGTTTCCACGAGCATCCGCGGGCAGACGTAGGTCCCTCCGCGGGGCACCGGCGGGCCACCGAGGGCACCGCCGCAACGCAGCGCCCGGGCATACCTGCCTTCAAGGGGCACCGCCGCTACGCAGTTCTCTGCCTATAGTACACTGGATGCGGTATGCGGCTTCTGAGCGTAGGAAGGCTCTGTGACGATTTAAAGCGCGCCATCTTTGAGAATAAACTATATTTATTGGTACTAAGGCTTTTCAAACATGACATTATCTGCTAGCAGCTATATTGGCGAGAGCGGAGTTTATTTTGTGCGACGAAATAATACTTTGTTCTATATTTATGGTATTTCTCACTGATTAATAATCCACGCCATCTGAATTCTAAGGCAAGTGCAGGTGAATAAGGCCTACTTAAGCATCCAGAATTTTATCTAAAAAAAATTATACCCATTTATGAGAATTTCTCATTTTATAGAAATCTATGAACATTAAAGTATAAACTCGTCGAATAACATTTCGTATGTAATGAAAGCAATAGTACTGCCAGTATTGTATATACATAGATTGACCTACCAGGAAAAAATTATGGCTGGGCCTTATTACCAGTTGAGACTTATTATTCGCACTTAGGTACCTTATTGTAAATATTTTCTATTGCTCTACGAACTATATGGAGGAACTAGCTTTACTACTTCGGCTTCGCCCGAAATTTAGATTCTGATTTTATAAAAAAAATTGTTATTATTTTTTTTGTGAAAATAGTTACATTCATCTGGATTAGGTAGTTAGGCATAATGAGCTGGAACACATTTCGTGACCCCAGAGTTTACCGTTCGAAAGTTTTTAGTCGACAAACACACAAATACTTTCTGCTTTATATATTAAAATTTATTTTTTTATTTGTGAAAATAGTCACATTCATCTGGATTAATTTGGTATAATGAGCTGGAACACATTTCGTGACCCCAGAGTTTACCGTTCGAAAGTTTTTAGTCGACAGGCAAACACACAAATACTTTCTGCTTTATATATTAAGATAAGCATACTTGTGAATGCAGAAACGTAATACACCAATCATGGACCTCGGGTCCATGGTACCAATGATCCCATTCAGGTGGCGAATATGGTTCATTCTCAAACATGGCGCGCTTTAAATCGTCACAGAAATTTCAAACCCATAGTCCATAACGTACCCAGTTTAAGTATATGGATCAGTGGATCCTCCGGCTTCCATGAATCATGCTGCACGCGAGTCCAAATTATAAATGTCGGTGGCCGGCAGTGTCGTCCCATTCTTCGCGCGTTCCCACAGGGCACGCGTTCTTTTCGGGCGTCGAGCGCGGATTTCGAAAGCGGCGCGCTGGAAGGCATGCCGTCCACGTAATCGCGCGAGCCGCGAACGTATGCGGAACACGATACGCGCGATCGAGTCCGCACAAAAATGCTGGCCGCCGCTCCAACCTGCCCTGAAAATTAAAACACACTGCAGGAGACCTATCCGCTGTTTCTCGAGCGACGCCACCGAGAATGGTAATGAGACGCCCGGCGTCCTACCTAATTCGCTGCGTTTCTCTTGCTGCATCGCGTCCAATGGTTCTGGGGGAAGAGGGGGATATTTAGACACTGTATCGCGTTCGCGGTGAAGAATTTTACCGTGTCGGCATTGCTCGGAGCGAAGTCTTCGTTGGGATTTATCGCTGCCGCTATACTTGGGCAACGGTTTGCTGCTCGGTGCACAGTGGAGCATCAAACGCGAGTTTCTCTGTGGGGGTTGTGAAGGAGGGAAGGGGCGATGGGATGGCTGAGTTGGTTGGAGTGAATCTGGTACCTTGAATTCCTGTGTTTCACAGAAAAGCTGATCAAGTTTGTGTATCAGTTGGTTCAGAAGGTTTCCTCGGGATTGGCGTCTTCGTAATGATCTGTGTAGAGACGAATGCAGCCTTGAAAATGAAGTTTTATTAGTGTGAGTAGCTGAACTTGTATTGATTAATCACCATGCACGGCGAGATACCGTTGGTTAAGATGGATACGTTGTCAGGGACGTTAAACAGGTTTATCATCCGTCGACACGCGCTTCTTTGAAATATTATCAGTACACATTACGAAAATGATATTCGCCAGCGGTACTCGCATTTAGCGAGCAAGTGACAGCCGGGCAAGTGAATTTCAAACGCGAAATTTCGTGACAGTCGGGGGAAATCCATCTTGTCACGTCGCGCGAGAGTTTGTTGAATTAAACACTGACCTCAACCCAGTTTCACTCAGTATTGATGCCTTGATGCATATCCGATGCCGACGCGTGATCAATTGCGCTGATGTATCACACGATAATTACATAATTTGACGTTTCTCCAGCCACTGCAGATAAAAGCAGCGCGGTGAGTAAGAATAAACATAACGTGAATAACGATAAAGAATACACACATACCACACAAGAATAAAGATAAACATAACAAGGGAATTACGCAATCGATTTAAAATATCTGTCGCAACAAAAATAAGCTTGCTTCATTCCAACAACTGTATCGTCTTTTAGCTCTGGGCTACTGGAACTGATACCTAAGTTCTGTTCGATTACACTTTAAGCATCCCCTGACCTATGCTTACTAGCCTCGCTATTCCTCGGTACAACTGCACACCGCCGTGCTCATTCAAATAGGCGGATCTGGTGAAAAGGTTGTTCCGAGAAAAATTTAATATGCATATAGATAAAGTATCTTTGTGCTACCTGGCAGCAATGACTTGATTTTAGCGAAAGTTGCAGATATGCCCTTTCGATTGAACACGGCTGCACTGGCGGGACAAGTTTAAGTGAAACAAAAAGCAAACAGATTCAGATTTATCCAAGATTCAAGCCGGGAATCCTCCTCAAAGCTAAGCTAAGTTTTAAAAAATTAGCTTCAATACATCCTTAAGCCGGAGATACTGAAAGCTAAGCTGAGCATGGTATACTATGCTATGTTAAGTTTTAAAAAATTACCTTCAATGCATACTTATGGAACCGTTTCCACCAAAAGCTAAGCTAAACTGTGCTATATTTTCTATGTTTCATAGAACTACCAGACATAGCAGAACATAGTTTAGCTGAGTTTAACTTCCAGGTGGATCCCCGGCTTAAGGATGTATTGATGCTAATTTTTTAGCGCTTAGCATAGTATAGCATAGCATAGCTTAGCTTACCTTCCAGGTGGATCCCCTGCATCAGATTGTCACGAATGACTCACGCTTCAGTACCGAAAAGCGTTCACTTCATTTTTGTAAATTCCTTACCCCATATCACCCCGATTTTACCAAAGTTACACAAACCCCCTTCACACTCTTCTTTCTCCAAATATCAAGAACCTACTCATCCTCAGGCTACCCCTATAAACCAGCAAACATTGTACCACACCTGCATGCCTCTCAGCAAGCGCACAACACCCAAATCAATCCCACAACGCCGTCGAATCAAATCCCTCGTATGCACTCGCGGAGCCAGCTTTCCAGAACCACGGTGCGCCAGAGGCACTGACGAACCGCTCCAAAAGGCAACGTGCCTGTGACCTTGAGCGTCCAACGTCCTCGACATTCTCGAGGGAGCGGAGGTGGGCAGGCAAGATGGAGGCGCGATTGGCCGAGGCGGGTAGCGCGCGAGCAAGTCCGCGCTCGGGCCCGCTGTCAACGCACGGTCGCGCTTCTGTCATCATCGTCTCCCGGATCGGGCGTTTACACGTGACGCGGGGCTGCCTTTGGTCGTGACTCGTATCTCGAGCGTGCACGCGGGCCTGTCGCTCGTCACCCCGACATGGAGAAATGCCGCGAGGGACACCGGGAAAGGTGGCGGACAGAAGCGACTCGCGCTCGCTCGCTCGCGGCTGCCCCGTCAGTGTGCCGCGATTAGAGGACCGAGGAGCGTTACCCAGCTGCCTTCTACCAGCGGGTTCCAGGATCGAGGACGACACCGAGCCCGTTCTTTCGTCTTGAGGCGGCCGGGCCACGCCACGGGCTCCGGAAACTTCCAGTGAATCGCTACCTGTTGATCGCGCGCGGTGTTATATCGGCGCTCGGCCGTTGCAAAATGTGTCCACCGTGGGGACCAGTTGTTCGACGGCTCTGAACGTTACGGTGCACCGTGGTTCGGTTTGCTGGACACGTGTTCCATCGACGTCTTGGTGTATCTGCACGGCGTGTAGTGGATACGTGGTTTTAGTTGCCGCGGAACGTGAACGGTGAGTGCCGGGAGACTGTCCTGGCAACTGTTCCCCATTTCGCTATGTTTGTTAACACGTCCATGGTCTTCCTACGTGGCTCGGGCTGGTAATTGGAGCGTCTTCCGGCTTCGCGAAGGTTCGTCGAAAGTTTGGGAATGGATTCTGTTATTCAGGTTTCTGGTGGTTGACTTGGATTCTACTATGATAATTGTATCACTTGTGAGAGAGAAGTTTGTTCATAAGTTCTCTAATTATCACTGTCGTAATGAGGATTTGAGGATTCTGTTAATTGTATTGAACCGTTTCTGGTTGATAGGGATTTTCTCCTTTGAGCGTAGAAGTTGTGCGCAGCTTGCTCGCGACATATCTGTCAGAAGAGGTAGATAAGGTTTCTGTACATGTGTGGTTTGAAATGTTTTCCTTGCAAGTTGTAATCTAGAGGATTTCACAGAATTCACAACAACTGCCCGAAGTGTCATGTAACGGTAAGAGTGAGAACAGTGGCGCAAGAGTTTATTTAAGTGGATTCGGTAGTTCACGGTCAGACAGCCCACGCGTGCACTTAATCTATTTACGGAGTTGCAGCACTTATTGCAGACTCGTTCTCCTGAATGTAACTCGAAAACTGTATACAGTAAACACTCGTATTGAACCCGACGAACGGGGCTGGCGGCGGGCGTACGACGTGCTGCGGACACTATTCCGTGCGGCCGATGCACAGTGGGGAAAATTTGCGATTTTATGGTCAAAACCACAAAAATAAATTTTTGAATTCGATAAAATAAATGCAAATGTCAATTGAAGAACTAATATGAGCATCAAATACCTCCAATTTTACTGTTAAATGTTTTAATACTAAGCTCGTATAAACTCGCAAATGTTTATGTGAGGTTAGACCGACCGCAAAGAATTAATCCAGATTTTCAAGTTGCTTCAAACACTTATATTGTGCTATCCAAAGCTCGGAAAATAATTTGAAGGCATGGATTCATTTCCTGGTGGTGCGTAAGATATCTTTTTGTCCTCAAAATAATTATTTTTCGGTTTCTAATACGTAATTTATACAATTTTTAAAGTAGTGTTTTAGAAATAACCTTTTCATATAAGAATCAATTTTCATTACATAAAATACTTATAAATCCCATAATATCCTGCAATGATTTTCATTTCTATTCTACGTTGAACTATTCTCATTCTATAAATGCAATTATTAATTGCTAATAGTTGCTAATCTTGTAATTATTTGCATTTTTTAAACACGATCCAGTGTGTCTTGTATAACATACGACATAACTGTGACCGAGACTGGTTCACATGTCATAAATTACAAACCTTTTTATTCTTTTTTAAACGATTTTATTCAGTTTCGATCCTGTTTGATTAAAAATTTCTTCTATGCCCTGCTGCACTGTAGGGTTAAGGGCATAAAATTGCATAGGTTTAAGTGTATAAATATAAATAATAAAAAAATCTTTATCCTTCGAAATTTTTGTAAGTGCTGTTTTTCGGATAATTTAGTTTCTCCTATATCAGAACGTAAAAGTACTGAATTTTATATATTAAAAAAAGTTTAGAGGTTTCGACCACGATAATGGATATAGTTCTTCAATTGAGATTTGTATTAAATTTGTAAAATTCAAAGATCCCATTTTTGTGGTTTTGGCCTTGAAATCGCAAAATTTCCCCACCTTGCGATGCCGCGAGTCAGAAAACCGAAGAGCGAGCGAGAGAGAACGAAACAGTTCACACGAAGTTGCCGTCGACTCTTTCGTTCTCTCACTCTCGACCGAAGGATTCCAAAAAATTGCGGGGACAGTCACCGCGCGTACTACGCATGGTAAAAACGGGGGTATAACGAGGATTTACTGTACATATTTCTACTCGGACGCTTGAATAAAATTGTGTTCCTGTTATGGTACACAGAATTCGTGCTTAAAAGGTTGACCAACCATTCCGAAACATCTTGTATTCACGTATGCTATTGCTGACTCAATCATGATGCCGTATTGACTTGGTGATGTGGATTTGTGTAATTGATGCATGCTGCTGAATATCTGAACAGCTGTATAGATCCGTAATGATTTCTTCCCAAATGCTAATTTTCCAATGGGTGGGTTGAAAGTGTTACATGTCAACACTTACAGAACCTTTATATTAAGCACACTTATTATGCTGTATTCAGCGAACATTTGAAACAAATTGAAAAGAATGCATCCTGTGATTAATGCAAGTTAAAATGTTCGAAAAAGAATTGGTCTTAGGGAATTATTTATGTATTTATTTAGTTTAGTTGGACTGAAGCTCTTTGAAAAATACAAGATACAATAATATATACTGAGCAATGAAGCGCAGATTAGAGAAATAATTATACAGGTAATACGTAAATAAAGTAGAATCAGAAAGCATATGAAGGTACTAACACAAAATCAAAATAAAGAAACTAACAGCTAGTTACAAATATGATTGGCCACTCTAGATTTAAATGTATGAAATGAGCAGTCGAAGAAATCGAATTGTTTACATACAGTGTTAACAATTACAAAGAACTCATTATCGCAATCAGCTGTTTTGCCATTTACTCCTTATGTTTCACAAAATCCACAGGATCAAGGGGTCTTCCTAGTGTGACAACTGAAAAAAACTTGAATTTTCGGAAATTAAAAACAGAAACTTGTATTGCACGTATCATTTTGTACATGTGTAGCTTTATTCTATCTCCTTTAAAGACTATAATAATTTCTTTGTAAGTATAAATATCCATTTATAGCGGAATAAAAGCATCAAACAAAGAAATACCAACGTCTTAACATTTTTTTATCGATTTTAGCAAACAAAATTATTGGTTCGTTGACCGTAGTAATTCAATTTTGCAAGTACTTGCAAAATTCTAGTTCGAACCATAAAGTAACGTCTACTAAGTATGCCTGATATATTTGAACTGCATCGGATATTTGGTTTTTTGTGGATACTTTTTACTTACAAAAAATTATTATAGTCTTAAAAGATGATAGAATAAAACTACAAACGTGCAAAGCAATACTTGCAACACCTAATTTTTTTTTTTTAATTCTCGAAAAATTAAGTTTTTTCAACCGTCACACTAGGAAGACCCCTTAAGAACGGTAATAGTACGTGACTATCCTTCGCAGATGAAAGTCTTCACCGTTGCCTTAACGTTCCAACGACGTATTGGCATCCGGTCTTTCGGGCTTGCTCAACTGTCCTTGACATTGAAGCATGTCAAGTCGCCCCGTAGACAAATTACGCAAGCCTCCCAAAAACGGATGTAGCGCGAAGCCTTTATACACGTCACGTTACATCTTCAGCCTGCCCACTGACGACCGTGCACCCATTTTCTGCATGAATTAAACTCGTATCCTGATCCTTGCAAAACAAGACCCATCTCTCGACAGTCACACGTCAAGTTTAGAGGTCATTCACTGCGTCATTTCTCCTTTTCTCCTGCCCCGTCCGACGCCAACGTATGCCACGAAACGAAAGGTCACTCGCGTTTAATTCAGTATCTAGACGGCATGGAGAATTGATTCGACGTGTCGTTTGAAGATACGCTGGGGTCAATCGATAATTATAGCAATTGCGGTGCACGGTCAAATGCGGGACATTAAGAGGAAAGATATAAGATTGAGGTATTTTTAACTGTTCAACGAGGACGATGGAAAAATTCTCGACGAGACAGGTATCTGGCGAAACGTTGCCATTTTCGTAAGTCGAACGGACCACGAATAACAACGAGTTCTGGCTCGTTGCATTGCGATGCGAGTGCCGTGTCGCGATAATGCATCGTTGCACTTACAATAACAGAACGATTGTTTCTTTAATTGCACCGCATTTGCAAGGGAAATCGCGCGTATCAATGCGGGGGGGGGGCGGGGGGGGGGGGGGGGGTTCTGGGTACAGTATCAATAAACATCGACCGGATTGTAACGTTGCAGATTGAAATGAAAGCACTTTTCCTGAAAACAGCTTCATTAACCTTTAATCGGCGGTGCACGCTGAACAGTCCGTCGACTTATTCAAGTGGCCTTATTTCGAACAAATTGTGCAGTTAATTAGATCTTCGTAGCGAACCAGGGAAAGCTTCTGCATAGGGGACTTTATTAAATTATTCACACCTTTGTTCGAGCTAAGGTGCTTCTGTCAATGAAGTGCAACACGTTTGTACAAACCTCCAGTTTCACAGCGTTTACTTAATCTTCGTGATCAGCAAAGACAGTATCTCTCAGGAAATTGTATAAATGATATTCGATGGGAGGTAAATCCGAGGAGTTTGGTGAGCGCGATAGAATTCTGTGTCCGAGGTCAATCGGTGTTTGCGGTGTTAATCGTGAGGCAGGTGGCCGACATTGAACGCCGTCAGGAAGAAGGATATAACCTTTTCCGTTTCAGCCAATGCCAATTGCCTCCGCGCTAGAATAAATCACCGACTGTACCTAAAATATGCTAAAATATGCCCTCGGGATCTGTCCGCCCGTCCTTCTGCCCTCTTGAAATCGTTCCTCTCATACTACAACGATCTCCAATTACAGGTCGGCGATGAGCTGAACGGAAGAAAGAGGAATCAATCGTCTGCCACAAAGGGCCAATGAACCCAACGAAACCAATGTACTCTGAAACGTTCTCCGCGCGAGGCCCGTAAGCTCCAAGTGGTTTCCGCAGAAGCATGTTGCCCACCTCGAAATTGCTCGAGCAGCCATCGGGCTCGGGGATCGAAGGCGGCCCAGCGAGGGATCCATCGAATGGCCCGGCCACGGTGCCATCGATCGTGGTGGACGACGTGGACGGGAACGACGACGATCCACCGCCTTACACGGCGATCGCGCCACCGAATCACGTCGGTTGGCCGTTCGAGTTTTCGGGGATTCCGTATTCCGCGCGCAACCCCGCGTCCTGCAGGGCGGAGGTGCCATTGGCGCCCTTCCAACCGGCCCTGGCCACGCCGGGCTTGGCTTTCCATCCCGAGGGAGCGGACGGTCAGCAGCACACGTCAATCTCCATGCCTTTAATGCCCTGCCGGCTATTCAAGTTCGGCTCCCACAGATCTCTGTTCCCGCACAGGGGCCTGTCGTTCACGGATAACATCTCCGCGAGCAAGGACGGCCACGGAAGGACACGGAGTAAGTACTGTGTACGGAGGGACGGCGCGCCTCGAATCACCCGAGCTCCGTGCACGGCCTACGAATCACTCATCTCTGGCGTATTTGCCCTCGCCGTTGAATGTAATTAACGTTCGGCCGCCGCTTCCGTGGATATAAAAAGACCGAGCGACGAGGAAAAGGTTTCAGCTCGCGCGCACATACTTTTAGTGGAAGTTTACTAGGCCTTCTTGGGGATTCTGGTTAGCCAGGTTTCCGGGAATTCTGATAAATACGGCGAAGCGGGGGTATTATAGCTATGGGAAGATGGTTCGTCGTTCAGCAAAGAGAGTTTGAAGATGAGGAATGCAAGATTATTAATGCTTGTGGGAAGACAGCAAAATTAGGAAATGATATATTGCTGACCTACTGCGGGAATATAATTTGTCCACTTTTTCCGAAATTGTGTATCTTTTTAATTATAAGGGACCTTTACATTTTTAAATCTTCGCGGGCACAGGGGCTGTATCTCGCTCGGAGAACAGTTTTCGAGTTCAAATGTCTCACCTTTATGATTTCCACAGGGGATTTATCGCGGAAAAAATGAAAATATCGCTTTTTTCCACAACCGTGAAAAATTGCTCTTTTTGAACTACGAATTTTATCATATCAAAATTTTATTTTCTGGAACAAGACTATAAGAGCATTTCGAATGTACAATTATCACTCAAAAGTTAAAAAATTAACAAATACGAAAATGATACTCAAAAATTACCAATTTGTGATTATAAGAAAACGTAACCATGGAGGGATAAAACTGTTTTTTGCAAAATCGGTAGAAATGAACATTATATTTCTACTTAATATTTAACTTAATAACATTATATTTCTACTTATATTTAACTTAATATTTATGCAATAAGCCATCGATGTGTCACTTCTGTTGACTACGTTTGCACTTTGATAAATGCTTTCAGGATTACTGTTAGGTATTTAGAAAACTGCTAGGCTTAATTTCGGAAGGCAATCACGTTTAATCACTCCTACAATTTTAACAATTTTATCCAATATAACACAGTTTTCTCACAGAAATCATTCGCCGCGTGTTAATTGCAGGTATTTATACGTGCACATTTAATGACCTGCTCTTTCGTCGACTCGTTAAGTAAATATTCAGACTTCCATTTGCTACTTTTCTGTCCAACTTTCAGCACGAAATTCATCCACGAAACCGACATCGCTGTAGCGAATACGTGCCCCAAGGTAATTGTGCGATTCACGATGATCGCCGCGTAATTAATTGGAATTGCTTTGGAAAGCGCAATTGTGCGTCGCCCGTTGAAAAGTTTGTTTGTCTTGCGATTTGTAAATCGCCGAGTATGCCGTCGCCTGGCCGGTGTTTTCATTCTTGGGATTGTTTCACGGTAACGAGGACAACGGGAGAATAAATCGCCGTGAACGCGGAGTGCGGCGCAAAATAAAATCCCCGTTGAGCGTTGTGAATGTTTGTTTTTTACTCTTTTCTGGTTTTAATCAAATTTTCCATCGTTTGGAGCACGCTTATCGCGTGTAACGAGATCTTCAACGCTCAGCTTTCGCCGCGCGGAAAATTCAAATTACCGTAAATATTTCATTGTAATCAGTGAATGTAGCACGACTGAACGCGTCCAGTTCGCTTTACAATTACGTCACGCATTTCTTCTCTCTCCTCGTTTTTTAAAAAGACACGTACCCGCCTTCCTTCTCTTCTTGTCATTATCTGACTTCCCGCTCCAATTTAAAATTAAATTCGTTATTTAATGTTAACGGCAAACAAACGCCTTTTGTTTCGTTACCGAACACTTGCGAATTCAAAGCCGCGAGCTCCTCTTCAAACTCCATTCTGTTCCCGCCGAAAAAAGGGAGAAACGGTACTCAAAAGGGAACGTGTATTTTGGCGGACGACAATTTTACATTATATTTCAATGCGTCCGTTGCAATTAACGCTGGCAAAGGAAGAAATGGAAAGGCTGGACTGTGGCCACGGTGAAAAAGAAAATTCAGAAATAATCGCGGCAGAAGATGTGTGACATATTTTGACCAGTATTATTATATTTCAACGTTGTACTGGCAATTTAATAATTGTCCTCGTTACTGCTTCCATTCATGTTCGTTATTCATTCATTTATTTAGTTACATTTGGTACTACAATTCTATTCACTGATGATAAACAAGAAAAGTCACTGTAGTCTTCATATTTCATATATTTATTTGCGCCATTTACCAGGAAACCTTAAAAATATTAAAAATTAAAGGAAATACAAAACGCCACAGTGGGCGCTGTGCAATGCGCGCGTCAAGGTGGTGATTCTGGTCGAATGATTTATCTGAAAGCAAAACTGTTGTCAATGAATATTCTCCGACTCAAAATCTACAACGTGGAACTTCATTGAAAAATTTTAACAAAAATTCGCCAAGTTATTTAACAGATACGAAGGTTGTACATTTTTCCTGATATAATTCTCTAAAGAATGTTTAAGAAAAATTTTCAGAGTTCTGCGATCTTTTTGAGCGAGTTTCACCTCGTGGAGAAAAGTGTTCTCTAGGTTCAGTTAATATTTAAACAAAAAATATTGACCCGTTCTCGATTTACGATGTCCACTATCTTGACGCGTCGCGCCCACTTTGGGGCCTTGTATTTCCTTCAGTTTTTAATATTTTTAAGCTTTCCTTGTCTTAAACTGCATGTTATATCCACAATAAAGTGTTGTGAAACATGCAAATGGTATGAGTTATTAATCGTCTTTAATCCAACCCAAAAGAAATCGTTCATTTTAGTCGTCTAATACCCTTTTAGTAAACCCTTGTACCCACTTAAAGATAGCTTATTAATTAATCGGAAATTCTCAACTCTTGTTTACAGGATATGGCGCCATTCTCGTGGCCGCAGCCGTCATCATCTTCCTCATGGTGTTGTCGCTGCTGGTACGACTCGTCATGGAGAAGAGTATCTGGCGAGGATAACCTCTGATCTCCTTGATTGCGGAAAGGCCGAAGACAAATCGAAAGAAACGCTTTCCTTCGTTCTCAATCCAGACTGAATCCAGAGTAAGCGTTATCACGGTATAATTCCCCTCGCATTTATGGACTCGCAGGTGGGAGTAATTACTCTAACGTAATTACTCCCATCTTCTCATCTCGAAACGGATGGACTGGAATTCGAATCTCGCGAGTCTTGTGCATCCCTTAGCTGATAAGTGCAATACGTACTAAGTACATATCCGTAGTATTTTAGGAAATGACGTGATCACGCGAATCCTTTCGAGATTCAGTGTTAAGGTAAATCTTAATTTTAGGACACTTGTATATATCCTTTTTTTATCGTCGTACTCGATATTTTGTAATCTAAATACACGTTTTGTTGCCACGAGGCACAGGGAAATAGAAGATATGTGTAAATCTACGCATTTCGATAAACCCTTTGTTTCTATAGACCTTTCTCCATTGTTCCATTATGTATTTTGCAAAGTAAGATAAGGAAGCTCTATAAATTGCCATATTTCCATGTACCCTTTGTTTTCAGAGGTCCTTTTCATCGTCCCAACTTCCTCGAACTTTTAATGTACCTAGTTATTTACAAGCCACCAGAAAGAAAACGGGTAAAAATCCTTCGTCTTATCCACGCGCAGGTCGACATCAGAGGACAACTCACCTTTGTCACCGCACCGCGAAGGTTAAATATTTTTGTTGACCCAATATCACGTTCGCGGAAAGAGCCGATGGGTTAGAGTTAGACGAGCAAACGTTTGCGTGTAGACTTTCAGTCGGGGTTAGCGTTTCGTCTGCCACAAACGACTGTTTCACGTCGAAATCGACGCGCTGTTCAACAGACTTTTGCCAAAATAAACATTGAAAGGAACCAGAATTAACTCAATTTCCTTCGTAAACAGCATACCAACAAATTTGTTTGTTTGCAAAAATCTTTGCTATTCTTCTTCAGACTAATTAATTAGTATTTCTGAATATAACCAACTCGCCTACACTTAATCCATTAAAATAATCAACCATCATACAACTAATCTCGGTGATAGTCCACCAAAATCATACTCAACCCGCCAGTTGATCAGAAATTTATTTAAAAATTTATCTACTCCACTGCATTCAATGCAAAGTGCATTTTTCTCGATTGCAAATCCAGAAATTCGCCACAATTTTATTAGACAGCATTCAGCACGCAATGCAAGCACATTATAACGATTTACCAGCGTCCCGGCAGCTGTGTCCGGCTGGTATCGCCGCGGCGTTATAACTTGAATCATGATTAACAGTTTTATATGGCCATTGTCAAGCCTAACTCTGATAAAGTCACTTTGATGCCGGTGTACAAACAGTCGGCGTCCCTCAGGCAGACGTCCAAGCAATGCGCCACCGGGGAAATTAGCCGGCAAAATAATTCATGGACGATGCTTTTATTTGACGTGCACGCGGCCACCGATATTGCGGGTGGTGGCGCGTCCGCGTAAACAAATGCGCGGCGAAATTGTTGATTCGCGCTAAGTACCCTCTGGAGTCTTTATCGCTCCGCGAATACCGAAAGCCGTGTTGCGCACCGGCAGAATGTTATCGTTGCGACTGCATCGATAATGGCCCCCGACTTCCATCCAAGCACCTCCACTTGTCTCTTGCTCCAAGCTGTTCGTCTTCTTTAATGATCTTTTCGGCCGGTGAACTGGTCTGGAAAGAGTCGCTAACGCTGGAAGAGGTGCATAACTACCGACGTCGAGATCCATCGATTAAGGTTGCTGAGTATGTGTTTAGACATGCTTTACACTTGATTACTCATGCTGATCACATGCGAATGCACTTAACTATGCACCTGCTGACTTTTCTTAATTGTATTTGGTAAGTGTGCTGTAAATATTAAGTACGTCGGTGCAAAAGTTCGGTGCAAGAGTCCTTGTAGAAAATACTGTAAGTGCCAAAAATCAAATTCTACACTGTAGTAGGTATTACCATTGGCACGTTGAATATTGTCCGATAATTTTTTTTTTAATTTTAGCACTTAAGTGTTTTTCTGCAAGGACTTTTCAAATGTCTTTTTTTACTACAACTGCTTGTACTTTTTCTAGAAACGTGGGAACAGATCATAGATAGTCAAGAAAAAATTCTTTGGTTAAAAGAATATTATATATACCTATTTTTATTTTTAACAAAGACTTTGGTTCAATTAAGAGAATGAAATTTTGCACCGTTTTCACCGTCTTAATATTATAGAGCAGTGGTTAAATTCGTGATGGAAGTCAAGGGAAGGAGTGGAAAATGAAGTGCTTATTTTTAGAAAATTTGTAGTTTTAAACTGTGTGGCTTTAGGTGAGACTGAATGGTACGCTTTATGTAATTGACAATGCCAGTGATTAATGGCGAAAGTTCGTGTCTTATTAAGGGAAGATGAGTATAAGGGAAGGTAAGTAGAGGGAATTCTTTTAAAGTTTACTAGAATAGGAGAACAACGGACTTCCGTTGCTTCGGAACGTAGATGGTTATCTTTGTGATTAAAAGCAAACGTACAATTCCTTGAAACGCAGCTTTTTATACACCAAATAGGAGAGTACCATATAACCTCAGAAGAGAAAAAAATAACTCCTATAAATGGAAAGAAAATTTCTGTAATAAGATCTTTTGTTTTCAAATACTTCCTTAACTGTAATAGCCAACGTTCCCCGTTTTTTTTTTTAATTTCTAACAATTACAGTGCGTTCGGGTACAACCATTTCAGATTAAAGTTTAAATTGCGTAAATTCGGGAGGAACAAGAGTCTGCCTGAAAAGTAAATGCAACCGCGAAATGGGGTGGTAGTCTTAAGAAAACGAGACAGACGGGTGGCTGAAACGAAGGTTGGTGGTTGCACGTGAGAGGGTTAGGGGCTTGTCAGCGGTTCCCGGCAGTTAATTACCTTACATGAAAGGAACTTTTGGCCCTTTCGACACTCGACTCGGTACATACCTGCGCGACGCTCGGTCCTTCTGAGCCTCGTCCAGCGACATTGAGTGCCATTCACCCCATCCTTTTTGTCACCTGCAAGGATTACGAAGTCCTAATTCGACGAATAAGTTACGTTCACTCCGCAAACAGTCTACGTCTACAATATCACGTTCGATGAACGGAGGAGGGTGGTAATTATAAATTTGCAGTTCAAATGTTGCAATTTGTATTATGATACTTTGGTATATAGAGATTCCTTTAAATTGTATCTCGCACAGCTCTCCCCTACCTCTCACATAGGGTGTGAACTAAGTCATGAACTCTCGATCATGAAATTTAAAATCAAATTTCTTTATTTACCGAACGCATCCCTCATAAAATTTTCGTGAGATAGATTATTTAAACTAGCACTTCGATAAAATCCCACTACCACAGTACAACCATTGTATTTTTTCTTTCTGTATTCCGCGTAGTTTCCGACTGCTATAAAAAAATCAAGGAACGAGCGTCATACGTCCTGGAAATAGCGCGAAAAGCAATGCCCCGTTCTTCTGTTGATTTATCGTCGAAGTTGTTCGATGCGAAACATGAATCCTCGATTCTGTAACTATGATTCACAGCGATATAAAGCGCCCGAGCAATAAAATCGCGCACAAGTTCCCGGGGAAAAGGGAAATCGGAGGGGCGAGGGGGCAAAGGGCAGTTCGATGGAACTGCCCCGTCGGTTGCGAAGCCTGAGAATCGATATGGTCGAGTGGGCCCGCGTTTTTGTTTCAACACTTGCGACCATTGGTACCGATTAAAACACGAATCCACCTATTCTCCTCGATGAAAAATAATACTGAAATATGAAGGGAGCAGAAAGATTTGCCTATGTTCAGCAAACTGGATTTCAAATTCCTTCCCTGCCCTTGGATTTCGTTCTTCCCAGCAAGATTATCCCTGTAAACCGTGAAATAATGCAAAACTATCGCGGAAAAGTGGAAAAAGGAAGGAGTGCAGGATGAAATGGAAAATCGTAAAGGAGCTCGAATTCTTGTCTAAGCATTACAGTGCATTACACGTGCAACAGCTCCTCTTTTAAACGATTGCTGCACTTGCCTCTGACGTTCTCTTTGTTTCACCAACCAAAGTTGCGCCCCCATCTTCGTGCGTGCTTCTGCAAGTGCGCGCTTAAACGTGATAATAGTTTCTTGTGTCTTTCTCTTGAATTGCACGCCACGATGGAAATTAACGCGATGTGAACTTATGAAATTGCCGACGTTCTGAATGTGTGGATGTGATGGATCAATAATGATCGGAGGTCCTTGCATGCTACTTGTTGGCTCTAGTTTTTAGAACACTTAAGGATGGCACAGGAGATTCTTTCTGGAAGTCAATAACGGCTAAGCTGCTTGAAAATTCTTGCAAAATTAAGCGTGTCCAAAGTTCGCTGCAATGATTCTGCACGTTTGTCAAGTTCACAGGGTCTGTTAATAATTTTGCCATCACTGTAGATCCGTATCTACGTATTTTGTTGTTCCACATTTTAGAAACTACTAGCTTAAGGAGGTAGGTTATCCTC
The DNA here is from genome assembly GCA_947577245.1 of Andrena bucephala. NCBI lineage: Eukaryota > Metazoa > Arthropoda > Insecta > Hymenoptera > Andrenidae > Andrena > Andrena bucephala. Next base: position 14,375,076 of record OX387717.1, on the reverse strand, counting down.
AACAGCCCAAAATCAGGCCAATCGTCAAACGCATATTTCTGAAGTAATAAATGAATATAGAGATCATTTTTTGTTTAATTTTTAATCGTCGTTTCGTTGACTTTAATGCACAAAAAGAAAATTTGAAATATATTTACAGGAAAAAAGTTATAAATTGAACACGATTCCGGACAGGTAAATTATCTAAAACACAAAGTAAAGGCATTTTTATAATCTATAAGACAGTCTCCATGTTGTATCGGGAGCAAAATTTTGATAAACAAATTATTACAATTTTTATGTTGATATATATGATTTTATCCTCTTTTTGTAGAAAAAATATTTTTTATGTTTTTTTCTAAGAATTTGTATTGAAAATGTGCTCCCGACACATTATGGGGAATAGTTCCCTTCACCTCCCTGTAAATTTTCATTCAAATCGGTGTAGCGGTTCTCGAGATTTTATGTTCACCGTTTTGGAAAACGTAGTTTCTGAGAAATCGCGTTTACAGTTGGACATGCAGTTTTGTCGTTATCCGATCCCATGTGCAGGGTCGTGCATTTTTTACTGTAATTCCTTCAATTTTTCGAATTTCAAACAGAATTGCAAAATCCGGAAAAACCATTTTCGAAAATTTTGTGGGTAACCTTCCCCTTAAAGTACCCGAAGTACCATAGAGTGTCAAGGAACTACGCAATCACTCGAGATAAAAAGTATCCTATATGTTATTCCTGGTCCTAGATTACGTATAAGTATTTAAAATTTCAGAAAGATCCGTTGCGTAGTTGCGACGTGATTGGGTAGCAAACATCCAAACATCCAATCGCACTTTTGCATTTATTATATTAGTATAATAATGGATGGATAAGGGATGAAACAAACAGTAGTAGACATCAAGATACACATTCTATTTGACATGGAGAGTTTCCACCCCCCACCACTTATAACTCGATTCCCCCGATCCCAGCCTTGAACTACCCCATCAGAAAAATACACCAGCCCCAAGTGCTAAAAAATACGCTGTGACACGAAAATTCTCCCAACGCCAGTGCCTTTCTTCCCCGTCCGCAAAGATAATCACCCAAACGATCCCCCGAATGGAAGCATCCCCGACCTCCATTAAAAGCAATTATGGCGACGTGTAGAGGCGAGGGTACGGGCGCGGAACGTCCCTATTGCACCTTTCCCGAGCGAAACTGGGATATACGTATACGCATTATAGCGGTGCATGTCCATGGGCAAACAGAGAGCACATTCCATCCTCGGCCCATCCCTGTCCCCCCCGTTCACCCTTGCGGCCAGCTAGAGCGAGAGGGCGGCAGAGATTGCAGCAGCGCCGGTCGCGGGATACATCATTCATACACAGCTAAATCTCATATCGGTTTCTGATCCCGCGGCTATGACGGCCTTTGAACCGTCTCTCCTTGCCACCCAACCCCCTGGTCCAACCCCTAGCGCTCTGTTTATTGTTACGTCGCATTTATGCATGAACCGCCGCGATACCATTGTCACGGACACATGACGAGCCACGGAGGGACGGGCAGAGGCGGAGAACCGATCGTGCCCTTTCTAGCCGGAAGTTGGTAACGGTGAAAATGGAGGCGGCCGAGTTATTGAGCCAAAACGGAAATCAATGGCACCCTCGACCATCACGCTCCCGTTCTTCACAGCCGCCTCTGTCACGGAAAGAACGTTTGTCTTGGCTATGGTTGGAATTAATCCAGTTTTCCACTTCCAACCCTCCAGATTCTAGAAAATGATTCTGTGGATGGAACAGGGGATGCAAGGGGTCGCTTGAGTTTGGAATCGTTTGTCTTCTGCATGCCGAGCAATTGTAATGCTTGGGGGGTTCAATTTCCGGGGGTAGGTACATAGGCAGAGGGATGCGTTGTTTTCTCAAGAAAGGTGAAGCCTGAGTTTTGAAGGACATGTGGATCAGAGGTTCAATTCCAGAAGGTGAATCAAGATTTCCAGGCGGTACGTGTGGAGAGGGATGCGATGTTTTGAAGGGAAGAAGTTTAATTCTTCAGGGTCAATCAGGGTCGTAAACTGTTCACCACTCTTTTCTCAAACAACTGCTATTTTCTGAAGTTACTTATTTTCAAACTGTCACGAGCTTGTTACAGGTAAACGGGAGTCGATTATTGATTTATTGATTATTGTCCACAGTTTATTCGTAGAATACGGAAAGAAGACTCTAGGAAAGAAGCGTTAGAGTTACCAATTACTTTTTTGTGAGAATAATTCTGTGTGCAGAATGGATTCGTTGTTTTCGTCCGGAGAGCTTGTCGGTGGTGCGATGTCGGAAGCCGAAATCGACGAGAGGCAGAACAAGAGAAGGCTAAACGGGCAGGAAGCTCTTCGACGAAGTCGTTTCCGGGCGAGTCTGATGCGTCTTGACTTGGATCCCGACGTTATCACGACAATTGAATGGCTCGAGTCCTCCATGCTTCCCGGCTCTTGCTGCGCGACCACGATAAGCTTCAGAAACACCGCCTAATGGTTCCCCTCGCGATTACTGGTACCTGTACCCTCGAATCGACCCGTTTCCCTCTTTCTACTCACCACACCGTCCCACCTCGTGGTCCGTCCTATTCTTGTGGACAGAAATTCTGGCCATTATGCGGTTCTGTATACCTCTCATTGTTTCAGGACAAGAAGAAAGCAGTAAAGCGGTCCAAGACTCGCGAATAATATTCTTTGTCTCAATCGTTGGGTGTTTTATGGTTGACCTTAAGTAATTTGACTTTTTGCAAGCCAAAGTTTGTGTCACTCAATTTTTTTAGTCTTTCTTTAAAATTATATGACGATTATATTTTTATTAATTTTAGAGACTTTAGTTGAACAAAAGAACTTAGATTTTAAAATATAATTTTGTTAAAGTAATAGACACATAAGTTGACGAAGTGATTATAAAGCTCTTCTAGACTCGCGATTTTTCTGAAATGCTTCTCGTGAAGTGAATGCACTCTTGAATAAATTCTACGTTGATTGCAGCCTCCTTCTACAGTTGTCAATGTTGATTTTAGATGCTGGCATTCTTGAGAAATGAACGATGTCACTCGTTTTACCATCTCGTTTATCCTCCATCTTCTTCCACCTTCGAAAACAACGTACTTAACCTTCGACTTCGGAATCGATGGACAATTTAACGCGTTCGTTGCCAGCGCGCGTTCTGGAAACCGTCCGGCACAAATCACTCTATATTTTCAGTAACGTGATGTTTTATTAGCTTGCCTGCATATTTTCCATCAGGTACAAGAAATAGTGTAGCAAAGAATTCAGATACCAAACAGTAGAATTCTGACTCTTCGGTCAGTGGACATTGAATAAAAATGTACAACAGCCGCTTACAGTTCACAGAATATTATCATTGCAGAATGATTATTGCATAATTCTGGGCATTCGATGCTCGATATACCGCGCTATCAATTCGTCGAAGCAATAAACATTTCCAGTAGCGTATGCGACGAAGCGAGACGCGAGAAATACGTGACCCGTGGCAGGAATACCATGACGAAACTGCAAAGTGGCTGTCACAGTATCGGAGCGCGTGCGAACATTCGAAAAAAGGGAATTTCGCCTATTCCACGTAGAACGTCGCGAGCAGACGTCATCGCCTGCATCCGCTTATCGGCTGCGAAATACAAATACCGTGGCGTCGCCTCGCTTCAAGTTCAGCAATTGAATTTGTAAATCGCGTGCCCCGAAACACAGCCGTTCACGGTAACAGCCGAGATAAGTGGCGGATCTGGCGATGCAGGAAACGTTATCGCCGCGCCGCGTCGCATTCATACCCGCCGTCCCTGCCGAAATATCGCGAGGAATGTAAAGTCCCATCGTTCCGATCTTAATCAGTTATTCCACGGAGCAGACTGCAATCGCGGCCCGCGCAATTCCCTTCCCGAGGGTTCGTTCTTCCGTATTGTTCCGGGGTCTTAATGCAATCGGTCCGAGGCGCTACGAGCTCCCCTGCAAACTTTCCTTCCGCCCTCTTGTACCTACTGCGGGGCGACAGGGAAATCGAAGGAGATCGACATAACGGGGAGTTCCGTGATAGCATTGTCCGATACGGCTACACGAATCATCGAGCGAGGAGATGATAATCTAGAGCTGTATTGTAAAGGAGTGTTAATTCAAGATTGAAGCACGAGTCGAAGGGAAGGATTCTAAGAAATTCTGTTTGGCAATATCCGGGGATATTTTAATAGGAGGTGAAGGAAAATAATTTATCTAAGTCAGTGGCGCAGTGAGGATTTAATTTTGGGACGAGCCGAGTTGGAGGGATAAAAATATTTTTAATGCAAATTCGATAAAATTCATTAGGTGATTATGAGGAATTATTAAAAGAATAAAATACAGTTTTCTTTTCTTCTCACAGAGCCTCTTCTTTGGGAGGTGCTAGGGACCCTTAACCCCCCTCTGAGTGCACGACTGATCTAACAAGCGACGTTCGGCAACCCGGAATTGCAGAAAATTATGAAACTTGGTGTGAAAGTAGAGTAGTTCCTTCGTAACGCAAGTTTATTTTTTGTTGGTGCCATAGTGCAGTTTTTGGGGGTGAAATCACCCCTTGAAAAAGTGCAGAATTCCTTTCCGTGGAATATTTCGAGAATGGTGAGAGATAGCGAAAAGGAATTCAAACAAAAGTTACATCATTCTTTTATATCTACAAAACTGCGTAAAAATAATTATCGAAAAATCTATATTTTTCAAGTTACCCTCACCGCCAACCCTTAAAATGAAGTTTTTGTATTTTGTAAATATATGCTGAAATACCACTGGATAATCTCTTTTCTTACATATAAATAGTTTATGTGTTATATTTTTTTTTGTAAACAAATAAAACCTCTATTATCAAATTTGATGTCCATTTTAGCAGTTCCCATTAATAAAATGGTTTCTTAAAGCAATATTTGCTTTGCCACGAAAAAGAAAATTCTGCATTTTTTTTCAAGGGGTGATTTTCCAAAAACTGCACTATGGCACCAACAAAAAATAGGATTGCGTTACGGATGAACTACTCTACTTGCACACCAAGTTTCATCATTTTCTGAATTTCCAGATTGCCGAACGTCCCCTGTAAGTTTTATAATTCCACATGAATCTTTTTTTAGCGCTTATTTAATTTCACTCTTGCTGTTATCATTCCTCACTTCCCTGTGTCGAAAACTGTAACTTTACGAAGTAGCTTCTGCATTGCAAGGAAACGACAGTTTACTCGAAAGCTTCCGATGTAGACACATCGTAATCGCGGTGAATGTAATACAGGTGTCTCGGAAGCAAGCCCGGCGTCGACGACAGGGCCGCGTGATTCGGTTAGCGGGAGTAATTGAAGGGCCATGTTAGTTTCACTTATGAAAGAGCCGGCTGATTGATCCACGAAGATAGACAAATATGTCGTGTACTACCAGCGTCGGTGTATCGTATTGGGCACAATCTGCGAAACCGGATTACAGTTCGCCGGCGCAGTGGCACCGATCGACAAACTAAACCGAGTTAAGCCCGGTATTAGAAGCAAAGCCTCGTTTATTAATTCAAACCGAAGTTAACCCCTCTGTGTTTCTCTTCGCGAACTCGAGGAAAACCGCTGGGGTATGACATTACAGTGGCGGGGGCCACTGTACGGTTAGATCAAAGTTAATCCATGCAAACACTACGCTTGCATTGATACCGGAAACGCGTGTACACGGAATAGTTTAGTAGCATTCGCGGCAATCGATTCTTTCTGGCGACCCGCTGCCAAATCATTCGCACGGCACCGTGCTCCAGTATTCCCGCTTCCATGACAAATGACATCTGCAACATTTGTCCGTGGTATGGATTAAAATCCACAGGAAGCTCTTAATTTCGATTGCATCAAACGAATCGGGCTCTGAAACATGAAATCACACTCTACGTGGAAGAAGTACAGTAAGGTAAAAATGCACCATTTCCTTCGTTACCAACTCTTCACTCTCGAAACTACCCTCCCACTTCATCCTATCCTGCACCTAATTTTATTTCTTCACGCGACCAGCGAAAAACTCCCGATCGCAAGCCCAACAAGAAATTGCTCCACGGCCAGTGCGACGCGGCGAAAGGATCACACACGCCAGGGGAATAGCTGGTAGCAATTTGCGAGCAACCTCGTTACCGAAAGTTCGCCGTCCGAGGGACCTTGCCTCCACTTACCTACGCCGCCAAAGCAAGACGACGGTCGCAGGGGGGTGCAGCCTTAACTCCGTTGATTCGTCGCCAGACTGAAGTCGAGCCACCGCCGGTTTAGGGGGTGCGCTTCACCGTGGTCCAACAGGGGGGGGGGGGTGGCGTGCAGCGGGCGAGCCGCTCCCCGGTGGAAAGAGAGTTTGCATAGCGGAAGTACCCTCGAATCGATTCATCGAAAACATCTAACCCTCCCGGAGACCCGCTCGACATGTCTCGTGGGAGGATTGGCGGGGAGGGGGTTGGCGGGAACTAGGACGCAACGCGAATAGAAAATACCCTGGCCCACCCCTCCAGCTTCTTCGTCGCGAGTCTCCCCCTTTGATTCGGTAGGCTGCACCCCGCCGCCGTCGCCGAATCCGCCGCGGCACGCGGAAGAAAATAGGAAAAATGAAATTCCTTCCGAGTACCCGCAACCCCACCGTCGCGCTCGAGTATTGAATATTCAAAACTTTCTTCGCGGAAGAAACTTTCGCATCTCGCGCAACCTGCCTGGCTGGGGATGTTTAAGACGGGGTTGGGGGGAGGCTCGGTGCCCGAAACCCTCCCCCTTCTTGTGGACTTTCACGTGGTTCCGGCGCACGACTGCGCCAGACAGATTTGATTTTATGAACGTTGGTGGTGCAGGGGCCGAGGGGGAAGGACGACGGTCTGGAAAACGTGAATAATTGGTAGCTTCTGAATACTGAGGCTCGATAGTCGCCCACTGGGGCGAACGTGGCGGCGCTGCCGCTTCTTTCGAATTACCGTACCTATTTGATGTTCTACTTCGAAACGGCGTCTGGCTTCCACAAAGGAGGGGTCCGAATTGCCGGTCCTCTACTGTGATTTAGTGAACGTGAATTAGGCAGCATTAAGATGCTATAATGCTACTTTATATTAATAAATTTAAGGGGTTGCGCTCGATCGAAAATCGATATTTTACGTTTGAACATTTGCCATATTGTCCTAAATCAATATTTCGAAGAAACCCTTCGTCTAAGGGCTAGATAATTTAATATATTAACCAAATGTCACCGCAAACCCGTCTTTCGAACAGGACATCAAGGAGATTGTAAATAACTGTGTTATTAATAAATATTTTTTAACGCCAAAATTCAGAGACATAGCTAAATACACTACTTTTCAAACAAAAAAGTTTTTTCAAATATAGTTTCACAGTTTCTAAGAAAAAAATTCCCAAAAATCACACCTTCTTCGGCCTCTTGACTGAGCGTAATCCCTTAAGCAAATATATTTACATTACTTGTACGTAAAAATTATTGAAAAAAAATAGTAAAAATGTATATTATGCGTTTTAGTACCGGTCAATATTACCAGTGTTGGTGGTTTTAGACAGTTTAACCGTTAAACTTCCGGCGGTGCTAGTATTAATGGAAGAAATAGTGGCGGAAGGAGTATTCCCATCACACGGGAATACGATTAAGTCCTTTTCACGCGGTCTTCCAGAAAGAGTGTGCTCCTCTCTCTGTGCATCCCCTGCGGCGTCATCATCCATGTTCTGACGCAACGCCGGCAGGATCTTTGCCATTCGTCCAAGGGACTGATCTAATCACGGCCCAGTGAAATGGAGTCAGAATGCTGAAAGGAAGCGGCCGGAAGCCGGAAGCGCGAAAGATGGTGGAGTTAAACGTTCGTAGGGCAGGGTAATTCAATTAACTCCGTGCACTTTGAACGAGAGCCTCTCGCGACACTGTGTAATGCGCAATCGACGCTCCGCTTTGAGGCCGTTTTCATATGTCTCGAGTTTCAAAGTAAACCTTGAACAAGATCCGCCTCCTTGTAGATGCGCTTTGACGCGCGCCGACCTTTCTCCGTTTGCGAAACGCGCCCGAAGCAGGCGAGTGCATATCTGGTGCAGAATTAAATCTGGATAAGCGAACCTGAACGCGAAATTGAATTTCCTTCAACCAGGACAATTCCGTGCGCGAGGTGCTTCCTAAAGCGGGGGTGTCATTGCAACGGCGTTTTCGATACGCAAAAGTTATAGGAAATATTCTGAACATCCCGTCTGATCTTACTTCTCAGTTAAAATCGCCTTTGTGATCCAAAAATTCCATTTCTTGATCATGGTACTTAAAAAACTTACTATTTCAATTTTAATATTTAATTTGAAAGCTGATTCCCACGATTATGTCCCTTATACAGTGTGTCCGCGGGAAAGCTAAACAGCCGGCTTCCTCCTAAACTATTGGAGATAAAAATATAAAAAAAATAGGGAATTGCATGGTTCGAGGGGGCAAATTAATTAGCACGAACGAATTTTCTTATCGATTATTATTTTAAAAGATACGATGGTCAAGTTCGGTTTTTCAAATGGAACTATTTTTTTTGAACACCTGAGTTGATAGTGCGTTCCAAGACAAATTCAATAAGCTTTAATGTATACACTTTATTTTCACTGGTTTTTAAGATATTGCGCTTGCAAATTTACCGATTTTCACTGGAAGAAAACTGTCTGGTATAGCACGGACCGGGGACGGTCTTACTGGTTCCACGGGTGACACTGCCTTTTGAAATAGATACCTACCTGCCAAAGGTCTACGCCAGGCCCAAAGGCTGGACAATTTTTTTCCGTCAGAAATGCTACTTAGGTAGGTACATCTGCGGTATATTTATTTCGCACTTGCTTCTACGCTCGGATGGCCGGTTCTTTTGGGAGGGATGCAAGTTCGATTGGTTAGGTTAGGAGGAGTGAAAGTTGCTAGACTAAATTTCAATCATAGGGAGCAGATTGTATCAGAACCATTCGGATTTGCATTCCTCACAAACGGCTGCTCTCTAGAAGAGGCCCTCTTCACAGCAATGCCCACCTTCTCTCGCACGGAATACGTTAACGCCTGCTTTTCTTCTGATATTGAAGCTCGTGTTTATACTCGAGAGGACCCCGCGTCGACAGCGGGCTACCCCTTTTCTTCCTGTGTCTCTCCACGAGCCGTGCTGACGGTGGATTGTAGGAGCGTAGATATCTGGATGCCAGTTATTGAATTCAGGAGACGTTAGAAACATTTTATTACAAAACACACATGTACTATAATTAAAGTAAATCGTATTCCTCTCGGGCAGGAGTACTGATAATGATCGAACTTGCGCCCCACTTCGCGCAGACCAATTACACGGAGAGTAGTCGGGTCACACACTGCCCAAATGATACAGGGTAATTCTGGAGCAACGCCCGTCAAGGAGATGCGCTGGCACCCCGTGGCGAGGACAGACCTTCGCTGTGCCTCACCCGATTTTTATGGCTTTTTCCGGAAAAAGGTACGAATCCTGGGCCGAACGTAGCGAATTGAGGTCGAGCCCCCGCAGTCGAGGGTGAATTATCCATTTGAGCGTATTAAGAAACCCCTTTCTTCATCATATCGAAAGGGAAGTGACGCCAATGGATTCCTTATGTTTTTCTGACGAAAATCATACCAAATGTCATGCAAATCGGACTACTTTGACACAAGCTATTTGTATTCCCTATGTAAAAGTTGTCCGATTTACACGACATTTGTAATGATTTTCATCGGAAAACCCCAAGGAATCCATCGGCGACACTTCCATATCCATACGATAAGGAATAACGAATTGTTTTATTTCATAAAAAGGTAGGTACAGGCCGATTCTGGTGCTGCGCCCGTCACCCCGTGGCGAGGACAACACCCCGCAGTGCCCATAGAATTTTATGGCTCTTTTCGGAAAAAGGTACGAATCCTGGGCCGAACGTAACGAATTGAAGTCGACCCTCCGCAGTCGAGGGTGAATTATCCATTTGAGCGTATTAAGAAACCCCTTTCTTCATCGTATCGAAAGGGAAGTGACGCCAATGGATTCCTTATGTTTTTCTGACGAAAATCATACCAAATGTCATGCAAATCGGACTACTTTGACACAAGCAATTTGTATTCCTTATGTAAGAGTTGTCCGATTTCCACGACACTTGGCATGATTTTCATCGGAAATCCCCAAGGAATCTATCTGCGACACTTCCATATCCATACGATAAAAAATAAAGAATTATTTTATTTCCTAACCAGATACAGGGTAATTATGGAGCAACGCCCGTCAAGGAGATGCGGCGGCCTGGTACCCCGTGGCGAGGACAGTCCTTCGCTGTGCCTCACCCGATTTTTATGGCTTTTTCCGGAAAAAGGTACGAATCCTGGGCCGAACGTAACGAATTGAAGTCGACCCTCCGCTGTCGAGGGTGAAATATCCATTTGAGCGTATTAAGAAACTCTTTTCTTCATCGTATCGAAGGGGAAGTGACGCCAATGGATTCCGGGCGTTCTCCCGATTAAAATCATGCCAAACATCATGAAAATCGGACTATTTTTACATAAGGAATACAAATAGCTTGTGTCAAAGTAGTCCGATTTGCATGACATTTGGTATGATTTTCGTCAGAAAAACATAAGGAATCCATTGGCACCACTTCCCTTTCGATACGACGAAGCAAAGAATTTCTTAATACGCTCAAATGGATATTTCACCCTCGACTGCGGGGGCTCGACCTCAATTCGCTACGTTCGGCCCAGGATTCGTACCTTTTTCCGGAAAAAGCCATAAAAATCGGGTGAGGCACAGCGAAGGACTGTCCTCGCCACGGGGTACCAGGCCGCCGCATCTCCTTGACGGGCGTTGCTCCATAATTACCCTGTATCTGGTTAGGAAATAAAATAATTCTTTATTTTTTATCGTATGGATATGGAAGTGTCGCAGATAGATTCCTTGGGGATTTCCGATGAAAATCATGCCAAGTGTCGTGGAAATCGGACAACTCTTACATAAGGAATACAAATTGCTTGTGTCAAAGTAGTCCGATTTGCATGACATTTGGTATGATTTTCGTCAGAAAAACATAAGGAATCCATTGGCGTCACTTCCCTTTCGATACGATGAAGAAAGGGGTTTCTTAATACGCTCAAATGGATAATTCACCCTCGACTGCGGAGGGTCGACTTCAATTCGTTACGTTCGGCCCAGGATTCGTACCTTTTTCCGAAAAGAGCCATAAAATTCTATGGGCACTGCGGGGTGTTGTCCTCGCCACGGGGTGACGGGCGCAGCACCAGAATCGGCCTGTACCTACCTTTTTATGAAATAAAACAATTCGTTATTCCTTATCGTATGGATATGGAAGTGTCGCCGATGGATTCCTTGGGGTTTTCCGATGAAAATCATTACAAATGTCGTGTAAATCGGACAACTTTTACATAGGGAATACAAATAGCTTGTGTCAAAGTAGTCCGATTTGCATGACATTTGGTATGATTTTCGTCAGAAAAACATAAGGAATCCATTGGCGTCACTTCCCTTTCGATATGATGAAGAAAGGGGTTTCTTAATACGCTCAAATGGATAATTCACCCTCGACTGCGGGGGCTCGACCTCAATTCGCTACGTTCGGCCCAGGATTCGTACCTTTTTCCGGAAAAAGCCATAAAAATCGGGTGAGGCACAGCGAAGGTCTGTCCTCGCCACGGGGTGCCAGCGCATCTCCTTGACGGGCGTTGCTCCAGAATTACCCTGTATCATTTGGGCAGTGTGTGACCCGACTACTCTCCGTGTAATTGGTCTGCGCGAAGTGGGGCGCAAGTTCGATCATTATCAGTACTCCTGCCCGAGAGGAATACGATTTACTTTAATTATAGTACATGTGTGTTTTGTAATAAAATGTTTCTAACGTCTCCTGAATTCAATAACTGGCATCCAGATATCTACGCTCCTACAATCCACCGTCAGCACGGCTCGTGGAGAGACACAGGAAGAAAAGGGGTAGCCCGCTGTCGACGCGTGGTCCTCTCGAGTATAAACACGAGCTTCAATATCAGAAGAAAAGCAGGCGTTAACGTATTCCGTGCGAGAGAAGGTGGGCATTGCTGTGAAGAGGGCCTCTTCTAGAGAGCAGCCGTTTGTGAGGAATGCAAATCCGAATGGTTCTGATACAATCTGCTCCCTATGATTGAAATTTAGTCTAGCAACTTTCACTCCTCCTAACCTAACCAATCGAACTTGCATCCCTCCCAAAAGAACCGGCCATCCGAGCGTAGAAGCAAGTGCGAAATAAATATACCGCAGATGTACCTACCTAAGTAGCATTTCTGACGGAAAAAAATTGTCCAGCCTTTGGGCCTGGCGTAGACCTTTGGCAGGTAGGTATCTATTTCAAAAGGCAGTGTCACCCGTGGAACCAGTAAGACCGTCCCCGGTCCGTGCTATACCAGACAGTTTTCTTCCAGTGAAAATCAGTAAATTTGCAAGCGCAATATCTTAAAAACCAGTGAAAATAAAGTGTATACATTAAAGCTTATTGAATTTGTCTTGGAACGCACTATCAACTCAGGTGTTCAAAAAAAATAGTTCCATTTGAAAAACCGAACTTGACCATCGTATCTTTTAAAATAATAATCGGTAAGAAAATTCGTTCGTGCTAATTAATTTGCCCCCTCGAACCATGCAATTCCCTATTTTTTTTATATTTTTATCTCCAATAGTTTAGGAGGAAGCCGGCTGTTTAGCTTTCCCGCGGACACACTGTATGTATGGTAAAAAATTAAATTTTTTAAAAATTTCTTCTGACCCTCCCAGAAGCTTCCAAATAGTTTAAAAGAATGTCGTCTAAAATTTTATTAAAATATATTATGGATTAAAGGTCGCTTAACGGCAATGAAATATTACTATTTTGGTATAAATTTAAAAAAAAAAAATTTTTTTCCTTTACAGCTTGTTCTAACTGGTTGGGGGACTGGAGAATTGGATGAGTTTCGTTGTTATAGGTGCTAGGGCCAGTATCTGGTATGGTACCCGGTTTTACCTAGGCCACGGTGTGCAATCGTAAAAACGGATCATATTTTAAATCATTATTTTTTTGTATTTTTCCTTCTATTAAACAGATTGGATATGTACCATTATTTAAAAAAGAGTTTATTCTAATGAATCCCAATTGCAATTTGTTTTTTACTTAATAATGTCAAAGTTATGAGATTTTATTCTTAACGACCCGATTTTGCCCCGGTCTCCCCTACATGCGAAATATAAAGTCCTTGAGCGACCTTTATATATCAAAATATACAAATAAAAAACACGGGGATATATTTTTTTGTCAAATAAAAGATTTTAAGAGGGTCAGACAATATATATTTTAAAGTTGAAAAATAAGGACCACCCTAATGTCCCTGCAGCCATGTCTGTTTATTGTGTACACTTAGAAGAAGTATGCCAAGCAATAACGGTGCCTCCAACGTGCAAGCCTTAAGCATAAATAGATAAGGCGCTGAAACCATTGACCTACTCCACTTGACGGCGCGACTACTGTGAGATTAATGATGATTAGAGTCGATATTTGGCGGACGATCTAGAACCCAGATATTACCACTCGATGCTCGATCCTTTCTTTCCTACCCCCTCTTCCTAATTCCAAAAAAACTTCACTTCTGCTCGAAATTTCTATAGGTAGGTACATTACACGAGGTGTCACGAAGTTAATCAGTTTTCGTTTGACAATGTCGCTCGATACCGACAAATTCTGCTGCTGCGCGCTCTTCGGGGAGAAAGAGGGGCCACCAACGGAGCGTCAGAGACGCGGAGGGATTACTTCACGCACGAGCAAGCCCTTCGTCGCAATTCCAAATGTTCCCACGGCGTTGAAGCGGCGACGTCGCGGCGCATACGCAGGAATTCACACCGCCAAGTCGGTTCCTGGAACCAGGAACCAGCCGCGACCCTACGAGGATGTTTGCTCCCATCCGCGGCTCCCCGTCGCTACGGAATTCATACTTGACATCAAAGCAACGTCTGCTCCCGATGCATTATGTTAACGCACAACGCACCCGGCCGCGTACGCGCGCAAGCATTCCCGCACCGTTCGCGTTTACACAGTCTCTATGGTACTCTAATCGGTTGCCAACGAATGGACGCCGTTTGGTCTGTCGCCGCCTCGGGTATGAGCTGTAATTACTCAGCGTCGGGACGCCAGCCAGCGCTCGTCTTCGTCGCTGCGCGCTAATGGTACGACGAAATGCTTTTCAATTAATGGATTCGTAAAATTCGGGGATCAATGAAGGATTTGGCATGGCAATTGGTTTCCGTGCGATTGCGCGGCAGGAGATATTTTCGCGCGGGAATGTTTACGTGATTGTAACGTGTTTAACGTAAAATATAATACATTTACTAGCTTAAAGTTCCCGGCGCGTGCCCGAGTTATATATTTTTTTTCGATGAAGGGGAGGAAGTTTTTAAAAGGATTTCTTAGCGGGCACCTTGATGCTAAGAAGAATCTGCCAAACTGTCGTGGTCATAGGATCAGTGGTTCCAGAAAAATCGGGACGAGTCAGTGAGTGAGTGAGTCAGTACTATTTGGATTTTGTATAAGTATATAGACAAATTATTTAAAAAAAAATAAAACCGTTAAAACCTTCCTCTTGTCAAGTCGAACAAAGTGATGTAACACACTTGTGAGTACAGTTTATATTTATTGAGAAAACGCATTTCAAAGTATGCAACTTCAAATTTATATAATAGTAAGTATAAGTATAGATACAGATATAGATGTTAGAATTTTTTACATAGAATAGAATAATGTTTTTTAACAAAAACTATTGTTAAATAGGCTATTTAAAGCTGATATATTGATATTTTCGTGCAAAAATCATGCGAAAAAAATCAGGATTTCAGTTTTAAATAGCCGCCGTTTTGTTATAAATAATATTTCGGAAATTCCCTCCGTTAATCAGAGGATACATTAATATCCTAACGAAATCTTTTTTGTTTTTATATTTTAGATAATCTGGTTCCGAATGGCAGTGTTCACCACAAAATCAAATTTTTAAAAAGGCTTCTTGGATGTCGTTATTACTTTATTATAAACGTAAATATTTTTCTACGAAAAAATTGCAAATGTTCTTTTAAATGCAAAGAGTTCTGTAAAAATATATGCTTTCACTTTTTCAAAAAAATTCACAAACATTCGCCCCTTTTCGGCCGCCTGACTAGGCATAACCCCTTAAAACAAGGCAAAGTATCGTGAAAAACCAAAAGCCCAACGCTCTCTAGCTGCTATCTCCCTTCTACGCGCACATATCGTTGAATTTCGACATGTGTGATTACGCTTACCTCGGAGTTTATATAAATTCCCCCAGCACACGGGTCTAGATCATCTAAATTTGGAAAGATGGCGTCGCGCAGGAGGAGCGAACGCACAGGTAGTAGACTTGCAAATTGACTGTGAGACCTAGCCCGCCCGTCGAAATACGGTTGTTCGGATGAGCGTGTACCACTGCTGCAACCTCTTGCCAGCTCTCGAGCTTCGGCGCTTTCCCTCCCTTTCGCCTCTTTTCTTCCTCTGAAGCAGCTCGTCTCGACGGCAAGCTTCTCGCCCGATTCACGGGACGGACGAGGCAGCTGGGCGCGAAATACGATAAACTCTCGCGAATCCCTCGCGAGTGACGATGTCGAAAAATATTTACTCGCCGGGATGCCCGCCGGGCGTGCCTCCCTCCTAAGCCTTTACCGCCCTCAGCCCCCGTCTTCCTCCCGCCCTCCCGCGACACGTCTCTCGCCCTTTTCCAGCACGCCTCGTCGGGAACTCGTTTATCCGCGGGCCCAAAAGGTATTTACATAAATCAGCCATGCAATCTCTTTTTATATTTCGCGAAAGTATGGGTCGAATGTACGCGACAGGCTTGTATACAAGCGCCTTCCCCCGCTCTCCCTGCGCCCCCGCGCCCCGTGGAGCGCCACGCCAGGCCGAAAAGCGTCCGAAGCACACGGCCGTGCGCGCGGCTATGGGTGTTTCCGGGACGGGGCAGCTTTTTTCTTGTCATTCTTGCGAGATAAGCGGGTCACTGGGAGAACGCATTCGTTTTTCCGCCGTGCTCTCCTTGTCCCTCGCCCCTCGCGGCCCCTCTGCTCCCCCTTCTCTCCTCTTTTTTTACACCGACGGAAACTGTTCGTCCGCGCCAGGGGTGAATACGATATACGAGGCTCGCGACCCCGCTGCAGGGCTCCGTACCCTCGCGAGTATTACGCTTTTTCCAAGTTTTATCTCCGTATGAAATAGCCGGCCGAATGAATTCGCCGTTCAATGAATTCACCGCTACGACGTCGCGTAATAAATAGCCGTGTCCGCCCTTGGGATTCCTCGTTGTACGGCACTCCGCGATGTCGCCCCCGGGCTCACGTGAAATTTTCTATACGCGCGGGGGTGGAGTGATCTTCGTGCTTGCTGCTGGTGAATTTTTCAGTGCACGCGAGACGCTTTCCGTAGGGATCAAAGCTCTCGCGTTTTATTCTAATGTTGATAGCGGAGTGACTTGTTTAACTTCCAAATAATAGGGTAGGATTTACGCACCGTTTTGGTTCATATTATTATCATATGTTCCATTAAATATTAAATCTACTTCAATCCTCCACTATTGACTCTTTTAAGCGGCCATTAATCTTCAACTTTTGGTACTTCTTTGTTATAAAGTTCTGGGGGTTACTGCTTTCAGGTGTTTCTGTTTTTATTTTTGTGTCTCTCGATCTGTACACTATTGTTTGTTACTTCCTCGTATATACATTCGACTTCTTCCCGTTTAAATAAATAATTAAAAACTCCAACACATTACCAAATGTATTATCCACGGTACTTGAGTGTTACTCGCTACCGAAATTTTCCAGCGTACCAAGGAAACTAATAAAAAAGACCACAAGTCAGTCACCTCGGAGTTCCCAAGCTACTGGCGTCCTCGGTTTGCACCGCGTCCGCGTATCAGTGAAAGGGGGATGGACGAGCCGGGGGTTGGTACCGGTACATTCGGTTAATGAAATCGAGGTCGAGTGTAACAGGGTGAGTTTCGAGGCTGGCTTTGATGTCGATTCGACCAGGCGGCAGTGTCGCGCGACGCCCCCCTCCACGGATCGATGCCCGCTGAAATATTAATTAATCGACCGAAGACAAACGTAGGCGCGGACCCAGCGGCGTCCGATTATTTCCGGTCCGGCTGCCGACCAGCCGAGTCTAATTAATTAAACGGAATCCGTGAGAACGCGAATTGTTTCCTTCCACTCTTTCCCGACCGGGGGCCGAGGAAATCGAGCGTGCGTCCCTCCGGCCGCCGATTAATTGCACCCCCTTCCAACCTCCGCCCCTCGCGGGATCTTGTATCGTTACCGCGATCCTTCCGGCATCCTTTCCCCGCGGCGTCGATAAATATCCTTCTCCCACGGAAATGATGATCACGCCCGTCTACCCCCCTAGCCCGTGATAAAGCGTCGCTGGAGGATGTTTTTACTTCCCCTCGATTGATCACTTTTTGTTTTAAGAATGGTAGGTGGAAGCTGGGCGAGCACGGTAACAGGTGCGAAGTTGGAGGAAAATGTCTGAAGGAATGAATTCGTAGAGCCAAGGTTCGTGTGCTGGGATTCTTCGCGAAGAATACAGGGCGATCTAAAATGCTGGGCGATGGATTTAAGAGTGGTTACAGAAATGGTCGAAGAGTGTCTAGATCAGGGTGAATGGATTGGATTGTTATTTCGAGTTTCTGCGTAGGTAAAGGTTTCTATTTTATTTTTAGTATTATTATTTATTTCACGGGTAAAGACCCATTAGCTTACAATACCATAATACAATATTCTACCACTTTTGGCATGAACAATTGTGTTGATAGACTGTGTAGAACTTCAGATTCTGTTGCGCATTTAGTGGATTTCTTCTGCCACTCATTATACTCTTTCAAGCAATCTGACAGAAAGGCGGTTAATAGTTCTCGTTAACTCCTATTATTTGTATTGCATTTTATTCTATTTCTTTTGCTAATAATATATCTTGGCACTATTTCATTTTGGCTTTAGGTGTTCTGTTTTTGTATTTCTACTTGTATGTACTACTCCTCTACTGATATTTTCTATTCTATATGTACCAAAGGGTTTTCCCGTATATAAATAAATAAACAAATAAAATACACGGTTAATCAAGTTAACAACGAAACAGTGAAATGAAAAGAAATGCCAGTGCGAAAATAATCAAACAATAAAACAAGAAAATAATAGAATTAATGAACTACTTAGGAAACTAATAAAATTCCCGCTAACGGTATTTAAAGGAGGCCAGTGTACCATTAAAGAAGTCAACATGTTCGCTATAAATATTCGCTAGTTTACATATTCTGTTGAAGGAGTTATCCATATCAAACGAAGGGCTATGTCTCGATAAGCAAAAATGAAAAGGAAATCTGAGAGAAACAAAAAGGCGCACAAAAATTAACAAGAGCTATATTGCATATTTGAGAGGTTTGTAGATGTTACCATTTTTGTGAGTTGTATATTTGTCTCTAACCGCGTTCATGGCATCGCATAAACTTTAAATACAAAATCTTTAATAGCCGTTCCATGGTAAGGATATTTTGTTGATCCTTTCGCTTAATAAGGACGTTTCGTTCTCCCTGTTGTATTTTCTGCTCGCAGCGCGGGAAGCTTTAAGGGATCGAAAGTATGCAGTTGCTGAGGAAACGCGAAAAGCCGCATGCGAAAGCCAGTTATCAGGGAAGATGGTGGAAAAGTCGTCGGTTGACAGGGCGATTTATATCCACGGACAGCATGAGCGGGGCGCACCTGCATTTTCCAGTTGCTGATCGTAATTTACATTTGAAATTGCAACGGGAACGTGTTTTAAATTTTTAACAATACCTTCTCCATGGACTTTTCATCAACGTATTTGCGTTGAATTCGAAACTCCGCGCTCGTCTCGTTAATTACGCATGCTAACGACTGTTAATTCGCACGGGTGAAGTAATAACGCTCTGCACGTAAACGCATAAACAATGGTGGAAAAAAGCCTCGCGATTTCATGGGCGACCGTTTGACAAGCAATTCGAATACCAATGCCGGAGCTGCACGTTTCCCCCGAAATACGTAGTTTTTCGATGACGATACCGGATGAAGTAGTCACTTGTAACCGCTCATCTACTGCGATAATATCATGCAGAGTGTTCTGTTCACTTCGACCACTTTCAAAATTAACTGAAACCGTAAAAACGGAAAGTAAACTTGAGAAAGTAATAAACATTCTTCCCACATATTTCATCTTGGCTTCAGAATCACCAAAAATACCAACATCGATCAATTTGACTATTAAAAAAATATTACTTGTGTCATAATTGTTTTTAGAAGAAGATCAACTCTTATCGACCGAGGTCTACTCGATATAATCGTTATACTAAAATAAAATACACATTACAAAAGTTATACTTCTATAAAAAAAATGTCACAAAACGAGACACTCAAGCTCAAGACGCAACAATATTATTCACGATGGGTAGAAACGACAAAGAAGCAGTGGGCGTCGTCTAGCCGTGTCAGCGAATCGGGACGGAGGTCTGGAGACGTCGAGCAGCCGGATCGTTTCCGATTTCTGCAGCCGTATCAGAGACGCGGTAGCGTTTCGAAATCGTCTTAAGCGTCCGATAAGCAGCTAGTTATTATCCGAGCCGGTTTGCACATCCGGTTGCCGAACCGTTGCAGCTGAGGGGGCCGATTGCTTAAATCCGGATTATCCCTCGCCCGCGCGGGATAATGCCGAAGATCGTTCTCGGTCTGATGCCGTTCAGACGAAAATTCATGCGCCGCGACGGAGGAGCCTTGACTAGGCCGTGGAACAATCGTCGGGACCGGAAGTCTGACAACGGGATAAATTTTCCCCCCAGTTGCCGCCCCATGGGAACCCGGCTGGCTCTCGTCGCGCGAATCACAATTATACCCTCGTTAAATTATCGAGACGTAAAGAATCGCGAAACGGCCGGCGGACTGCTTTAATTCCCGCTCGTCGAATAATGCGCGATTTAATCGAAAGGCAAATTTGGCGTGAAAATAATATTGCGCTCATACCGATGACGCAGTGACGAACAACTGTTTAATACAATTTATCGGAAGCATTTTTATCTTTCCTTTTCGAAGGTGGTTTCTCTCATTTTCTCGTAGGGTGCTATTATTTATTTTAACATTTTAATGCACTCGATTGGAAAGCTACCAGTGTCCAGGGAATGTATAATTATTCAAAAATTAAAAGTAGATCGTAACAAGGGGTCTATTTAGTTGCTCGTTCATTCTCCACTCTGTTTTCTTTTGTATCTTATTGTTAGTAGGTGGGGAAGGAATTAGTGGAAGAACGCGGATGAGTCGGGGGGTTGGCTGGGACGAAGAAAAATAAAAAGACACGGGGAACGTAACTTATCACGGTATTATGAGATACTAAATTCCCCGGTTACTTTATCTCGGAGGGCAGGCTACCTCCTCGAAGAATGTTTACGGTAAAGGGGTGAGCCTTTGTTTCCGCATTTCCGACATTACTCCGAAATTACTCCGCCGCCTCGGCCATCTTCCCATCTTCCCTTTGTCCCCGTCCCGCCTATCTTCAAGTGTATTTAAAACAATACCGGGTAATCGACTATGGTTTCCTCCCTCCGCGCTCTGTAAGACAAAGGGGGACCCCAGGGGGTGGATTCGCGAGAACGCTTTAAAAGTATATCGTCCGAAATTAAATCGTAAGAAGAACCGTGGGTGGAGGAAGCTTTTTAGGCGAGACGCGACAAGACCGCGGGGCAAAATCGCGGGAACAATGAAAGAATAAAGGCCCTTCTCCGCGGGGGTAATTAGCGTGAGACGCATTAACAAGACGCCGGGCAATTTCGAGCGGACATTTTGCACGGTAATCGGTAAAGTGCAGCGTTCGTGGTCAACTCACAGCTATCGGTGATTTAATTCGCTTCGACTGTGACGAATCTGTATGAACAACAGCGTTCTTGGGACTTAAATAGGAACTATGGGCGAGTGAAAAAAAAATTATCCCAAAAATTTAGAAAAGAAGAATAGCATACCTATTATACACTTCATGGCGAATTTTTAACTTTGAAATTGAGACATTTGATGGAAAAAGGGCACATACGCCAAAATGCCATTTCAAGAAAATCGATTTCAAAGTTTTCATTATAGTATAACTTAATAAAAAGTAATGCAATTAAATCCAATTTTTTTAGGGGTGTAGTTATCGTGTCCTTCAAACGTTCTGAAAACAGAAGTCATCATTTGGAAATGATATGTGTCTTTATTTATAAGTTTCAAGCGCGTGGTTTATTATTATTACGTCTTTATTGCGTCTACATATATACATAAATATAGCGAATATTTACAGGCAGGTACTGTTACCACAGTACCGATATAGCTACTCACAGTGCAAAAGGCGAGGTTCAGCGTGAATGCTGCTGTATACCTAACCATTAACATAAAACTATTTAGATTATAGACTGAAACTAAAGCTAAGAATACTTATATAGAATGAAAGTTGTGGCAGCACGTTTAAAAGCGGAAACAGAATGAATAGAGCGAACATCAGCGGGAAGAGAGTTATAAAATGATGCAGAAGTGTATGAGAAAGAGGCCTGAAATTTAGCAGTGTGATGAGACGGGATGGACAGTGCTGATTGGAAACAGGTGGACAGTGCAGAATCGGAGTGAAATGACAAATTGGAAGGAAGAAGACAATGAAGACAAGGAGGAGTACGGCTGGAAAGGGTTTTATGAACAAGACAACACAAATGGAGGATCCACCTCTGACGTTTATGTGCCCCTTTTCCGTAAATTCGTAACAAAGTTGCTTCTTTGTTTAGTTATTTAAATATAAATTGGTTTACTTACTTCGTTACACATATTTTATACATTGCCTAAAAAAAATATACAAAATGAAGCACAAAAATAAACAAAAAATGTAATGTTTTAAGTAAGTATTAGTTTCTTCAATTTTTTGCAGCAAGCTGTCTTCCAAATCAATTTTTTCTTTTCTAAATTAGCTTCTTTCCTTGCGAATTCGATACTCGCCTCACTTTCCATATTTCCTCGCTTACACAAATTCCTGTATGAAACAAAAGTACTTATTGCACGACAGCACGGTAGCTGGAGAAGTACGTATGGAAATCCAGAAACATTAATTTGTCTCGAATTGGTGAACATGGGGAGAAAAAGTGCATTTTTTCTTATAAAAGTCTCAATCGCAAAGAATATGTTCAAGATATCGCAAAACCTCTACGTACTTTTCTAGTTTTAGGCATGCAGAAAATAAATCTTTTTGGTTTTTTCTTCTAAGTCAAACGGTATAGCCGTGAGATTGGACACCGTGGAAAATGTCGCTCTTCAAGATCTTGCGTATCACGGCTGTACCGCCGCTATTTTGTAAGAAAAAAATACGATTTTTTCCGGCAAGAGTTGTATAATAACAGACATCATATTAAATTTTCTGTTTATTTTATTATCTTCCTAAAAAAAATTCCGTAAGTGACTGCAATTTTGCTCCGTCCAAGGTGGCCTAACCCCTTAAACGATTTAAGGAAAAAGGGCACATAAGCCCTTTTTCCATCAAATGCCTCAATTCAAAGCCAGATCGTTAAAAGTCCCCACTTAATAACTTCTGCGAAGACTACATCCTACGAATTTATAACTGTAACAACTTTCTAAAAGAAAACGAGTATCCTCCCCTTCAGTAGAACGAGTGGAAATACAAAAGTCAAGGTAGATTGCCGCTACGCAGGGAGACTCTTCGCGAATCCGTCCCTCCGCTGGTGGAAGCAGAGAGTGGACCCGAAACGCGGCCGTGTTTCGGTACGATGATCATGCTCCACGGACGTTTGGCTCTTGAAGCTCTCCGGAGCAGCAGGATCCATTCCACTTTCGCATGCACGCACAGGGGGTCTGCATTATTGCGGCTTATCCGGTATTACGCTTATGTGACGCCGGTAACATCGCAGCCTTAAGCGCGCATGGTGTATCGAACACGGAATTACCCCATGAATTCACCTACCCCCACCGCGCAAATTCTGCGCGCACAACGTTGGAGGGTTCGCTGCCAGCCAATCGGCAATCATCCCTGTATGAGGAGCAACCGGCTGATAAACATTTTTCCGTCGCATCCTTTGCGACTTTTCCTTGCTCGCTTAATACCCTGACTCTGACGGAGTATCGGACATGATAGGGCGAAGAATTTGAAAGTATGTGGGAGAGTCGGAGTGACGTATTTAGAAATTAGTATTTCGTGTTGCAATGGTACATGGATTGGAGGACTAAGTAATGCTCAGTGACTACTTTGTTGCTCGAAATTTACTGCAAATTTAAATAAGATTGCACTGCACTGCTTATGTGAAATGGTAACTTGCCATGGTGCATTCCATTTGCAAGAGAAACGCTGTGTACCATTAAGGTGACCTTCCGGTCTAAAAGTCTATTTTTTGTTTATTTCGTTTTTCGAATGTTCAACCTTTTAGGAATACGTGTTTAAAAGGATTTGTGGAAATTCGTAAAATTCTCGAAGTTATAGGCATTTGAGTAGCGGCAAATGCATGGGTCACAATCGGCCACGCGGCGCTCACGTAAAACTTTAAACGCGTTTTTCTCGAAACAGTGTTCTCAAAACGGTGGGACCTGTATCTCCAAAAGTTATTATCCGATTCTATTGAAACTTTTTATATTTTGAAGAATATACTTCTGGCTAGGGGGAGGGGGGAACTAGAAAAAATTACAAAAAATTGAAAATTTATAATTTTCAAAGGCATTGAAAGGACGAAAAATACAGGGAAAAGTGATTTCAAATTTGAAGGGACGTTATTTTCTAAAAAAATGTAATTTTTGTAGTTTTTTCTAGTTCCCCCCTAGCCACACGAATAATCTTTAAAATAAAAAAGGTTTCAGTCGAATCGGATAATAACTTTTGGAGATAGATACAGGTCCCACCGATTTGGATAAATTTTTTGACGCCTTGACTTTAACGATTCCTCAGGGCCGTCTGCAATGATTAATTATAAAACAAAAGATATATATTTCTATAATTTAAGAAATCCTTAATACAATGCAAAAAGTCCCATTAAATTATATATAGTAGTTTTCCTTTAATTAATTCCTAAATATCACCTATTTTTTTGGGCTCTAGACCGGAAGGTCCCCTTAACTCAACTTAACACACTATCGTTTTACAGAGTTTTCCACTTGCTATTGTGTATCAACAAATTCTCTGCCACGGTATAATTTTCTCTTCTACAATATCGAACACTCCACGATCAAAAGTTCCACTCAATAACACTGTTAATCGGTATTAACGCCCCACGAAGCCTCTAATAAGAATCATCCCCTGTTGCCTTTTATTCTCCCATCGAATCGTCGCAATAAATTACGCGCCTTAATCTGTGGATGTATCAGCGACGATCCCTTTTACCCACGAATCTCAGCCCACCCCTGAGATGCAGCGGAGCTCTGGGTAAACAAGAAACGGAGCCATTTAAGCGCAACGTCTATCGCGTTTTTGCGCCTCGCGTGGTGCGTCCGTGCCTTTCTATTCCATTACGTAAATTACATTCGCGACGGTTCACCGGTGATTTTTATATTCCGCTCCTCCAGGGCGCATCTAATTTTCCTGTCCCCCGCGACGCAACCCGCCCTCCAATCCCCGTCCTCCGCCCTTAGTCTCATTGCCCCATTATTTGGTATTCAAAATTTACGCTGGTCTCGTTTCGAGGGCCCTCGAGGCGGGTCGTCGTCCCGACGGTGCTCCCGCGTTGAACAGGGTCTGACGACGACGTTCTGATATTCCGCAGACAGCCTCCATTACGGCATTCCGATGCCGCTCGTAAGAGGCACGCACGAAATTCATTCATTCGGTAGACGGCGTCAGGCCGTCAGCCGGGTCAACCGTAGACGCGTTGTCGATGAGTTCATTAGAAGCCAGCCAGCCCCGAGGGGTGATCGAGGGGAGCCGCCTTGGAATCCTGGAAATGTTTCACGCCTTTTATTACGACTTATGCCGAGAGCCGCCTAGAATCCGAAGGCACGAGGGAGCTCGAACGCGGGAAGCAATTGAACGCGCTCGTCGGTCGTGAATGGAGGTATCGATCGCTGGGTGCTTTGTGTAGATAGGGTATGCAGTGTACTCGCAACACGTGAACGCTATTTCAAGGGTAGTCGGGTTACAGAAACATTGTATTTTTCATTCAATTATACCTCTGTCTTTTTCTAGTCTTAAGGTGCGAATCCACGACGACTTTTCTATCACGAGACAAAAATCTCAGTAATAACTAATTGTAAATAATGGAAATAGTTGCGGGAGATAAGATTTTTGAAAATATATCATGAAACGTCTAGTTTCATCAAATGCCAAAATATTTGAAAAATAATAAAATAATGAAATAATTGAGGCATTTGATGGAAAAAGGGCATATAGGCTTATGTGCCCTTTTTCCTTAAATCGTGTAAATCGACTCAGGTGTATGTTATATATATAATATATCAAGGGCACTACTTCACGTTCAGATTAGCTGCTTAGATGCTGTTTTATTACGTAGTGTGATCAGCCGCTGAGCAGCCGCGCTACTGTGCTGTCGTGCAATAAATACTTTTGTTTCATAGAGGATTTTGTGTAAGCGAGGAAATATGGAAAGTGAGGCGAGTATCGAATCCGCAAAGAAAGAAGCTAATTTAGAAAAGAAAAAATTGATTTGGAAGACAGATTGCTGCAAAAAATCGAAGAAACTAATACTTACTTAAAACATTACATTTTTTCTTTACTTTTGTGGTTCATTTTGTATTTTTTATTTAAGCAATGTATAAAAAATGTGTAACGAAGTAAGTAAACTAAATTATATTTAAATAACTAAACAAAGAAGCAACTTTGATACGAATTCACCACATTTACGGAAGAAGGGCACACAAACCACTTGCTTGAAACTTATAAATAAAGACACATACCATTTCCGAATCACGACTTCTGTTTTCAGAACGTTTGAAGGACACGATAACTACATCCCTAAAAAAATTGAATTTAATTGCATTACTTTTTATTAAGTTATACTATAATTTAAACTTTGAAATTAATTTTCTTGAAATGGCATTTTGGCGTACGTGCCCTTTTTCCATCAAATGCCTCAATTGTCTGATGAGATTAAAGTCCCATGTGAAACACGATATTTTGGTCCCATCGTAGATTTGCACCTCAAGAAAGGGGTGACTTTTCACATTGAATTTAATTAGACACTTCTAAACACGCTATTATTATATAAACAGCTTTGATGCAGAAACGAAGAAAACGATACTTCGTATGTAAGTGCTTGCTCTGGAAATACTTCTCACACTTAATCCTTTAATCTTTCGAATCCAGCGTTTGCTACCATAATGTAACCCACGACTCATTGCTCTCTATCTGTTTACACGAAATAACCCCAGCAACGTATCGTTAAAAAATTACACAGCTCTTCGAGTTCCATGGAACCAAAACAATTCACCCCGCGATCGATCGATTCATCGACGGGAACAACAAACTCCACAACAAGTGCCGAGCCTGCCCCGGATCTCGACTGGCGCACGAAGCGTAAACGCGATTACGCATCGGGTGCTCGTTAATCAGGAAAAATGTGCGAGTTTAATTTCATATCGCGATCACCGCTGGCCGAGTCTGCATCCTGCCTGGTTAACGACATAATCTCGTTAAATAACGACGTGATCCGGCTGCGAATTCGACTCGAGCCGTACAGCCAGCGAATACTGCTGATTACGGACCTATTCCCAGGATTCTAACAACATTCGAGCCCTTCCCGGTCGATGTAACCCACCCCCTAGAAACTCGTCGTTTCGCCGCGCCCGCCCCGCAACCCTCCGGCAACGTTTCTTGGCCCATGGTCTCACGGTAGCAGCAACGCAACCCGATACAGGTGTCGGTGACTCGGAACCAGGCGCTCCCAAGTTTAAGCTTCCCTTAACGCAGACAGTCTGCAACCACGATCAGCTCGGTTGCTGCACGTCTGTCTCGTTTGCTTTCCCGAACCCGGCAGAGCGCTTAATTGAGTACAATTCGGACTGATTAAGGGCCACGGGAAGATTGCGCGAACAGTTTCGCTGGTATCCGTCGAGTTGGAACGTTTGGTAGTCGCGACGGGGTTGCACTCGCTCGCGTCGCGAGGATTTTGAGTCGATGCGGAACGGTGACTTGTTTGGGGGTTGGAGGAGGTTGAACAGCAGCTACTTCGGGACTTGTTACGGACGACAACTGCTACTTTCTTCGGGCTCGGTTCTTCCTCGATAGTCGGAGATGAGTCTTTACTTTGGTGTGGTTGTTGTCTTGAGCGGTGGAGTGGCACCTGAAACGCAGAACTTCTATAGAATCTGTGTGTTTAGTAGTGTAAACGCGAACCCTTTACGCTCTAACATAAGTACTCGCTCGTCGGTTTACTCAGAATAGATTTATTCAATGCGGTGCTTGTTAAATACAGAACTTATAGGAAACAATACAGCGGAATAGCTGCAAAAGCAGTAGGACGTTACTACATGAATTACCATTTCTACCATTTTTATAAAGTTAAGCTTCGGTGTACAGTTAATAATTATAATAAAACCATAAAAAAGTATATATTT
Organism: Andrena bucephala; assembly: GCA_947577245.1. NCBI lineage: Eukaryota > Metazoa > Arthropoda > Insecta > Hymenoptera > Andrenidae > Andrena > Andrena bucephala. The sequence continues at coordinate 14,347,490 of OX387717.1, read as the reverse complement.
CTTAAAAGATAAACGAGATTTCAGTGTTTATACGCAGATGATGATTAGGGTGACTGTACCTAATATCGCCAGGCAAAAGTTAAATCGCTGTCAATTGAATAATAATTGATATTTTTGCATGCAGCTTGTATCAAAGTAAAGAGAAATTATTCATCTTTCATGTAGCATAAGTTAGAATCGTTGAAACCTACAAATTTTTAATTAGGACTCAACAAACGTAAGACATGCAAAAATCGGGTCCTGAAAAAAGTGTACCTAATATCGCCAACTTAAGAAATATTGATTAATTCATATATATATATATATATATATGTATATATATATGTATACATATGTATATATATATGTATATATATGTATATATATATGTATATATATATGTATATATATATATATATGTTTTTAAAATCATGTTCACATGTGCTTTTATTATTTCTTGCTCTATAAATGTATTTTTATGCATCTTTGATTTCATTTTTATTAGAAAAATATAGAAATTTAAAAATATAGATTTTTAAAATATTTTATTTTTTATGTTCCGATGTAGGTACATATTGGACAAATAAAGTTTATTACGGTTGCTCGGCACATTTCGTAACCCCACCTATAACAAACATTACATCGAAACCATTGTTCTGCGGTAGGCGGTATTGAGAACACCCATACTGCTAAAAGAAAAACATTATTTTCACTACGGAAAATATTTGAATCGATTTAATTCCTGAAGTACATCATTAATTAGGTATTTCTAATAGATATCATTGCATTCACGAAATTTTTAGACTTACCTTCTCCGAATGTGATGTAAAATTGTGGCAGTTCAATAAATTTTTATACTACTAAGATTCACTAAAATACTTCTCCTTCTGTAATTGCTGACCACATGATGCTGCAATTACAGTATGTCTTCCTACATATGTTTAGGTACTAATTCAGTGCATAACCGACAAATTTTAGAGCTTACTTTGCGAGATATAGCGGGCGGCGATATTAGGAACAGTAGCGATATTAGGTACAGTCACCCTATTAGTTGAAAAATAAACGCTAAAACTACATACTTATTAATTTTCCAAATAATTCACGATCTTTCCAAGTCAATCCAACAGTCCAGAGTCCAGCTCGATCCACAAAATTCCAATTTGCCCAATCTTTAACTGCGGAAACAGTTCGGGTACTCTTTCCGCAAATGATAAGGGCACGTAAAATGTGGAGGTTCAGGCAGAGAAGATGCCGCGAGATACGTGGTTGGAAACGATATCGGGTGGCCTGCGTGTTCGTGGCCTGTGCTGATGGATACGTGTACGTGTGCGTTGAGGCGCGGATAGGTTATTGCTCGAAATGCAAACTCCTCCTCCCTCGCTATGACTTATCGGACGGAACTTGTTGCGCGCACACGATCGGCCCGCGAAACAATTGTTTCCGACCTTTGCAGTATCACGACACCGTGGCGTGTCGATTAATAACACGGGCTACACGATAAAGCCCCGCTTCTCGCGTCACCATGCACGGGGGTAACAGATCGAAGATCACTGCGAACGAATAACGGGGACGGTGGTCGTCGTTGTGGGCGGTGTGAATCCGCGCGAACGATAGCGAATCAGCGCGAACGATAGCGAATTCGCACAGGTGATAGCGACCGGCCGCGATAAGGGTAACGATATCTCATAAGATCCATGATATCCCGCCGACTTCTGCGTACACGTTTGATGGATTGCCCACCGTCGAACAATGGATTATCTGGTGTTAAATGCTTTTCTGCACCTTGAAAATCTGGCGTATTATCGCTACCTTTTAATTCTGAGTAATAACTATGTCTTCTGGTAGAGTTGTTTTTGACGATTCGTGAAAGGTGCACGTGTGGGCGATGTGGAATCTTGCGACGACCAGATTGTGGAACAATCTGGGAGAATGGTTCCTCTTCGGGAAGCGTCGTTGATCACCTTCGTACTTCTTGCGCACGATTTCTTTGTAGTTCCTACCAAATGTGTTTCTTTTAATGTCGATGACTTTCTATTGAATGGTTTAAAGATGATAGGAGATGATGCATTCACGTGTTTTATATTATACTTTATCGCGTTATATATTTTCCTGAAATTTTAACAAATTTTAGTCGGAAGGAGAACACATTGGAATAATACACAATTTTAATCTGTGTGCCATAGAATTATATGTAGCGATACGTACTCATTTGATGACTCCTGGTCTGCGCGTGACTGGCACCTTATATTTGTCGGTGGAAGAAAGTAAACGACTCACTTTCATTGGAAAACTTGAGAATCACTGCATGTAAGTACCAATAATATTTAAGGGGTTAGACCAGTGTGACGGTTGAAAACAGGCCTGTGCCTTATAAGAGTATTGGAAACACAAAAGTGAACATTCTTCATTAATTCTTCATGAAGTTTTTGTTAAGAGGGTATATCCGTTTGAACGCTCGGAAAATGTTGTACATTTTGTGGATTTTTTTACAAGTCAACAGCTTGATCAAATTTTTCTGCTTGAAAAAAGTTTCAGTTAAATATCTATTGTTTTTCGAAAGTTATGGATACATATCCGAAACTCTCTCGATTTTAGACGGCTGTACGATGGCCCTGAAAAAGCTGTACCTATGGCGTAGCTGAAAACAAAAATAGTAAAGTTTCTTTTATAAAATATGTTAATAGCTATCAACTCACGGCGCCGATTTGGAAAATTTTGAAATATAAAGAAATGGTGATATCAAAGATAAAGTTAGATTTTTCTAAGAGAAACGTCCACCTTTATTCTTTATAAATTATAAACGAGGAATCGGAATAAAAAAAGGCGTCGTAGATCGATGTGGAATCTTATTACGATTCTGCGTGCAAAATTGGAAATGAATTGGTTGGATGTTGCGTGAGTTTTTAGGGCCACCGTAATGAAAAATGTAGTTCTGCTGCGATCGGTCGAGCTTCCGCGCTGCGCCGCCCTGTGCTACCTGGGTTACTTCACTCAAATATCTATAACTTCGTAAATTTTCCGAATTTTTACATCGGACTTAATTTATAATATTTCTAAAACATCAATCTATGAAAATATGTAAAAATCCGATTTTTTACACTTTCAAACGGTTAAACCCCCTTGATATATCGAAAATTAACTAAATAGCAAGTGTTTGAACATTTTTCACCGATTCCTTTGCAGAAAAATATTTACAAAATTTTTTAGAACTTACAATAAAAAATGGTATTGAAGAAACTGAAGGTTATGACGAATATGTGTGGAAATTTGTATTACTATCGGACCATTTTATTATTATCGAACATCGGACCTATCGCACGCCTGATGTATTCCACTTTTTCATGATTTTGCAACTGATTTTATTACTTCATAACATGCTAAAATAAAGGACCAAACCGCACATTGATTAAATTTTTACTTTCTTCGCAATCTGCGTTCAAAAAGGCCTTTTTTTTTACTCGTCACACTGGTTTAACCCTCTAATTTACCGACGTGAATCATTTCTCTTACCTACCGCATTAACATTTCTCTTACCAAACGCTACAATTAGCCCCAAAATGCTTAAAACAACACCATCTTCGAAATTCCTCGATCCCACCCTTTCTTCCACTAAACGCTCTCCACTCTCCCCAACGACAATCGAATGCACTCCAGCTTCAGAACCCTTTTGTTTAAACACCCCGCGCAGCTTGTCGCAACAACGATCGTTCCGGCAGTAATAAGCACCTACGTACCTTCAACCCCCGTAAATGGTGCCACTCGACCGCCATGCGAATGAAAAAAACAACAGTCACCCCTCGTTTCCACTCTGACGACCCTTCAGTCTCGGGACACAGGCGGGGAACAGGAACACGGGAACCAGAAACGGGGACGAGCGCGTACAGAAGAGAAGCCAACGGGGCGAAGAAGAAACAAACGTAGATTTCACTTTCGAGTACAAAGTGTCCCGTCGTCGGCCTTAGTAATCACGCGCTAGAAAAGAGGACTACTCTATCGTTCCTCGCACTCGCCACGTTCGAATTCCTCCCCCTCCCTCGACTTTACTAGCTTAAACACTAGCCTAAGCCTTTGACACTTGACTTTTAAAGCCGCTAAGTGGATCAGCCGCTACAGCCACTTTCAAATGTCACCTCCGCGATCCCGCCGGATGAGCGACGACCAAGTCGACGTCGGCGACGGAGACGTCGCGGGAAGCGGCGCGACGGCCCACGGATTAACTCGTTCGAGGGTTACGAGGCCGCGATTATGTGCCACCTGCCACGATTGCGGACGCTCGAGCATTAGCCTGTAATTATACGCGGCTCCGCATGAAACAGGTAGTATTATGTCGTCGTAAATGGGAGACGGAATATGTTGCTCCCGCGGCTAATTGCCAGCCACTCATTGCCATTTAAGAGCTAGCGTTGGCAGAACGTTCGAAAACCGTGGATGTTATTAGAGGCGGTTTGGTAGATTGGTACCCTTTGGTCCGTGAAGTGAAATGCGCGATAAACATCAAGTTTGAAGTAGGTACGCTGTGGAAATATTTCGAGAATCATGTATGCGAGTGTGGTACCTAGTCGATATTTTGGAAGCTACTCACACTGTAGGGGCTTAATTTTAGTAAAAGTTCTGTATTATTAGGTTGGATACGATATTGCCGGTTCGCGCGGGGAAGTTTGAATGAAACTATTTCTTGATTTTTAACTAAAGTAGGTAGTTACTGTATTTTACTTTTGTGCCAGCGTTAGCAATTGTTATTGTATCCCAATCATATACAAAGGAACTTTTACGTTATCCGCGAATGCCAATTTTTTGTGCGCCAATACAATACATGTGCAGGGTTTCTATGATTTTTGATGTTTTCATTATTGTTCAGAATCAAATGTTGGATGTGTGGGCCAGATGAGGGATTATGTAGTCGGTTTTTGTGGGATATTTTTGTTACAGAGAAAGTCAATTTTGCAGCAGCACTGTACTGAATCTTGGACATCTATTCCTAATGGTATACATATAATCAGGCTGAAAACAGTTTTCACGTAAACAAAATAATAATAATAAAAAATCAAATCCCTCCTAAACAAATGACCACTACGTAAAACCAATACATCAATTTTTTAAAAATAAAATCATTCAACTAAATTTTAGTTTTTAGTGCATTTTTTATGGAATTAAATAAAATCGTTTAACTAAAAAATTTAGTTGTTAGTGCATTTTTGATCAAATTAAATCAAATTGTTTAACTTAATTTTTGTGATGTATTTGTTATTACTACGTCTGCTTGTACTTTAACTAGAAAAAGTGGCAAACAATTATAGTCCTTCTAGATAGCAATGAAAAAAATGTGGAAGGTATATTAGATAAATAAAAACTTTGGTTCAATAAAGCGAACGAACTTTCGCACCGACCTCCTACTACTTACTACGTATACTTGAAAGTCACTTTAATTTGAAAGCTAAAATGCCACTGTTCTCGGTAATCCATAATCCCATCAAACCTCCACATATTTCTACGACTAAAACATTCCTCTTCATTCAATTGCGTCCTCCTAAATCCCACTTTGACCTACTGCGTCTTTAAAGCCGTTGAATTAAATTCCTTGAATAACGTCAACCGACATGAAACTTTCCAACCAAACGCAAAACAACATCGTGACAATACCCCGAATTGGCGTGACGTAGGCCAGCTTGAAGGGTCTCGGGTATCTGTAAGTACCCGCAGGTGTCCAAAGTACCCACTACGCATAGAACACGTAAAGAATTCAATGGCAGGCAAAGTTCAACGAGAACTTCCTAATTCTGCTGGTCACCATTTTTGAAGTATCTGGCAATTATCAGCAGGATCCCGTACCACCGGTGGCGGTACCCTTAAAACTTTTCCGTTCACCGCCACCGGGTTATCAGGGCACGTGACTCGCGGAGGTTGATAACGGCCGCCGATAATGATCCCGGCCACGCGGATCGGACACCTTGTCCTGCAGCGTAGTTGCTGCACGTCAGACTTACGTGACGGGAGCACGTATGTGCGAGGAACGCCATCCGTTCGGGACCGTCCGCGGACGAGCAGCGAGATTTAATAATGTAGAGTAGAGGGCCAGACGCTTGGTACACACGCCCCGGAATTGGTACACACCGCTTTCGGGCGTCTTCAATATCTGAGCAGCTCGAGGACCGCATTGTCTAGGGCAACGTCCCAGCCCCCGAGCTTTATGATTCCCTTCTCTGTCCCTTTCCCTCGCCGCCGATGACGACGATGACGAGTATTATGCGCCGGATAATGGCCCTACGGGCCGCCATTCACTTCCACGGTACACGTGCAAAGAAACCGTGCTTGACAAACACCCCCTCGCCCGTGCCGCCTGATTGAATTATGCCTCCCCCTGGACTGGGGCGGGCGGCCGTCTTTCAGCCCCGATGGAAGGGGCAGAGATGAGTCGCGCGAGAAGACGGAGGAGGCTGCGAGCGATTGTACTGTACGCCACTTTCTTCGAAATGCTGGGTTAGGCTCGCTTTGTGCCCGCTGTGCTTTCGGCTTTGAGGATTTCACTGTGCGTGGGAGGCATTTGAGTAGGTGGTGAAAGTAGTACAAAGTAAGATAGTAGCGTGATTCAGTATCGGGAGCTTATTGTGCATAGGGTAAATCCGGGAGACGCGGTCGACCTAATTTAAAATGGCTATTAAAACTAATATAGAAATTACTTAATCTATCAGAAGACACCTAGGGTAACGGCACCAGTAGTTGACCATGTATCAGTAGTTGACTACTTTTCAGAAAAACATGAAAAATAAGGTTTTTAGAAGTGACGATCTTTTGAACAAAGTGCAGTTCTCCAACTGCACTTGTTCAAAAGATCGTTACTTCTAAAAACCATATTTTTCATGTTCTTCTGAAAAGTAGTCAACTACTGATACATGGTCAACTACTGGTGCCTTTACCCTATATGTTCAGAATTTTATGCTGATTCAAAAAAACTGATCGATATTTACTTTAAGACAATATTTACTGTAAATCGGATTAAAAACTGAAGTCATGACATCTGACCACCTCTCCCGAGGTACCGGGAGAAATGGTTTTCGTCGTTGGCAGATACCACTCACATAATTATTCATGGAAAATTAACAAAGGATAAAGCAAAAGTATTTGTGACTGAATACAACTACAGATTCATTGAAATTTAATTTGTTTACGCTAAACGAGTAAAGAACACATCAAAGAAAAAGTGAACTACCTACTGGCGATTAGCAAGGCAAATGAATACATAACTGAATAAATAAACTAAATAAAAAATAATAATAGAATAATAATAAACAATAAAAAAATAATAAAAAAATCATAACTCGACCATCTTTCCTTTCTGCAGCGACAGATGGTCTTCTCGTTAGCTTTGAGAGGAAGAGTTAATATGGCCAAATACTTTGACTACATTGTCCCTCAATATATATATCTACTATCTTATTATCCCAAACATTAAACGAAAATAAACTTAGAAGTATATTTTAAATACGATTCTGTACACCGCTGTTTGACAAAAGAGGTTAAATGTAACATCAATTTACCTTTTAAAGCCTATAAATCCAGAAAAATCCACAAGGAAGCGAAATGGCGCTATTCATTCAACTGTTTGGCTTCTAGAGAAGTAATTGGTCTGCACTTTAACGCATTTTTACGTAGAGAGTCTGAAATATAGCGACTCGACCAACTCTCCGGTCCGACCGCGTCTCCCGGATTTACCCTAGTGTCGGTATGTAACGCGAGCTTTTTTTGTTGAATTTCGTCAGTGGACTGGCGTTTCTCCTATTCCATAAGCTCTCGATGCTTCCATGGCATTGTTATATCGATTATGCCATGGGTAGATGTTGCATATGCTGGCTCAGAAATGTTTCCCACGATCTAGCGAGTATCATGATAGAAGACTGTCCCATGAAGGGAAGCACCTCATTTACCATTTCCCAAGTCCCTACAGAATCACCTACTTGCAAGAGGGACATATCAGGGAACAAAGGTCACCGAACGTGGTCCTCTAACGCAGACCCCTACCATAGTAATAATTATTCCATCCAAGGGCAGGACACCCCGTGGACCGCCCAGCTTCGACCAAGGAACGATTTCCGATTGAGATGTAAATAACAGCAGGGAAGTTTCTCAGGAAGAAAGGACGCGAACTTTTTTAATTTCTCCCTTCCTCTATCCCCATTGTCCCTCCGTCCCTTGCTGCTCCCACTGTTCGCGCGTGCCCCAGGAAAGTTCCGCGGCACGCGAGATGGACAGCTAATTTCTGCATGCAGAGGACGCGGCGGCCCGAAGAATGAAAATGAAGGGCGACCGGTAGCAGGAGCTGCGGTGAGGGTGGAGAAAAGACGAAGGAAGGAAGGAACGCGCGGGTCCTCTTCCTCGTCGTCCTGGGCGTTTGAGCATCCAGGGGACGCCACTGGAGAGACCGTCGACAGGAAGTCCTATTCCAATTCCAGCAAGTTAATTGGAATTGTTTGCCGCAGACGCAGCGAGCCGCTTGCCTTAGCACAGTTCCGAACCCTATTCCTCCTTCAGCAGCTTCCTCTGTCGTCGGGTTCCACCCACTCGACGAGCCGCGCCGCGAAACTAACGCCGACCTGTCGCCGTCATACGGATCCTGATGTCGTCAACGGAATTAATTCCTTCCGCGACGGGCGTGACTTAAATTTCTCCCCCCCCCCCCCCCCGAACGAATCCTGATCAGACGCCTCAAAATGACGAACGGGAGGTCCTTCGTTTTCTAAATTTCGATAGAAGGTTCTTCTTCCTTGGTAGTGGGAAGCTCGTTAACCTGGCAGTGCACAAGTGAACGTCTGAAACACAAGTATCTACGTGGGGTCATAGACCCCCTTTATAAAGTAACATTTATTCACCAGGGTATAGAAAAATCTGAGTGTATTATGACTCTTTATTAAGGCTCAAATAATATAGATCTAAATGAACATTAACATTGCTCTAAAGTATACAGCTAAAAATGAATAAGCAAGCAACTTATAAACTACTTAGTCATCAGACCAGTTACACTGTCCAACACAATTTTTGGTCCGCAATATCCGCTGAGTGATTCTTCTATAGTTTTTCGCCCTGAACACGAATCCGCAAGCAGAATTGCTCTATCACCCTCAGCTTTTGAGAAAATGCAAATTTTCAACTTTGAACATCTTTTGTGTCGAAACGGCAATAGTTATTCGGTTGCTCGTTGCGTCAAATTATTCTATGAACCCTCCCGAATACAACGATATAAGTTATTACAACGATATAAGTTATTATTATATATATATATATATATAGAATACATAAAATTTAAAATTAATAAGGCTTTTTAAACAGTCTTCGTACGTTCGCCGGCTTCATGCACTGAATTTTTTTATTAATAAAATCATTCCGGACAGTGCTGGATTATCGGGCGTGCCGGTTTATTGGGTGCCAGATTATCGGAATTCCACTGGGTAAAGACATAGTAGGAGGTTTGATTAAGAACACTGTCCAGGGTAGTAAGCGGAACTGGGTTTTTGTTGTGTCTGTTTTTTCCGAATTAAATATTTTATGCGTAGATCAAAAAGAATATTTTGAGTAAATTGCATTTGCAAACATTCACAATCGTCTTGGAGAGAGAAGGTAGGATATTCGTTTTACAATAGGTACTTATCTTACAATAATGAGTTACAATTGTAAGCAAAGTTGTATACGTGAGTACTCCAGTGGTGGTGGAAGTTTTATAACAAAAGTTCTTGCAGCCGCGGTGCCACAAAGAGAAGACTCGAGTTAAAGCAGCAAAACACTGCGGACTCGTTGAGATATACGTTAATGAACATTTCCTTTGTAAGTTACTTGTCACGTCTTTCTTAGAGGAACTTCAAAAGCCAGTTACGACAGTCAAAAGATCTTCCTTGTAAAAAGATCTTCCTTGCCAGGACATCCCACTTTAATGCGACATAATAAGCTCGTTTATAGTGGGGAGTTTAACTTTGTTTCTTCTAGAGAATGCGGGGCTCTACTCTAGTGTGAAAATTGAAACACCAATGTCGTTATGAGACAGTCACGAAGCATCTGAAGGAGTAACGGTAATTCATTTCCTGTTAATCAGTGATGAATTGTTTCACGATTTCAAGAACTCGATAAATTTGTAATATAATACCATATCTCCAGGTTGACGTAATCTTATCGAGATTTATCTATTAAATGCAGATAGCATAAAAGTGAGAGTGGCGAGCAGTAGAAGCATCAATCCCGTCAAGTTCCAGGAGTTCTAGGAGTGAACAGAGTTTTACGACAAAAACATACGAGGTAAGTATCCAAACGCTTGTCTTTCTTTGCCATAAAATTGTAAAATCAGTTTTTAAATTCAATTCATCGATGTTAAATCAATCGAAGTGTTTTATTGATACACTGGCTTATAAGGAATGGGCAGAATTTATCTTGACAAACAGATGGTGTAATTACGTATTCTGAAATTGAAAATATTCGATGTTCGCTGGGCAGTTGAATCACTTGAAAGGCAGTTGAAACTAATTGTAAATCAGTTTCATAAAGTATCAAATCAAAACCATATATAATTCCAAAACTGTAATCATCAATCCTACTGAAGATTTATCTACAAAACAAAGTCTTAATAAACTATCTCCGACAGCAACATTTCGTAATACCCATCAATTAAAATTCATTGAATCCTAATTTCCTTGCAGATGAAATTCGCTGTAGCAATACTGGCTGTCCTGGCACTGGCCAGTCCCCTAACCGCGTTCAAGCTCCCAGCTTCAGGCTCAGGTGCTCTTGCCAAAGAGTTGCAGGACTTCGTCGACTTGATACCGTTTGACAAGGTAATCTCCATCATCCAGGCATAAGCTACCCAGGACAAGGAAGTCCAAGTCGCCCTGAAGGTCCTCGACTCCAACGAATTGAAGGAGTTCGTCGCATACGCAGAAGCAATACCAGCAGTGAAGACCCTGCTGAATCACATAGAGCAGGCTGGTCTTGACATCAACTCCCTGTTAAACAAACTGAACGACGTGCTGGGCCTCGCCCATATCTCGTCTCTGGAAGCTTACGAGTACAAAATCTCTGGCGGACTTGTAGGTTTCGGGAATGACCTTGCCTCTGTAATACCTTACGAGAAGGTGTCTCAGTTCGCCGAGGAGAAGAGGAAAACCTCACAAGTGTACAATGATTTCATTCATGAGCTGCTCAAGCCTGAACTCGTGAAAGTATATTTGTCCCTTGCGTCGAACACGCACTACGTGAAACTAGTCCAGGAGGCTGAACAAACTAACATCGACACCGAGATTTTCACGGAATACTTACCTATGCTTATGGTGTCTAAAACTATACTGTCACTGCATAAACCTTAGAATTTTTGTACTCTACAGTTGCAAGTGATTTATCTAAAATAATGTAATAAATATTACATCGAATGTTACACTTCTGGCATGAATTTCTTCTTATTCCTCTGTTTCCCCTTTTCCCGCAGTTGGTGAGCAACTCCTCGACTTTTTACAGGAAGGGTATCTGATTGAATGCTTTAACTTCTAGGGTAAACGCACCAATAAATGAACACTTAAGGCTAATGAATGAACACTATTATAAAATTATGTTTGCAGCGCGATTGATTCCACGTGCTGCAAAAATTGTTTGGATACGAAGCAAGAAATTAAAACAAGTCGCTAATTAATTAGTCGCTTATTTTAATAACTTATTTTAATAAAAAAATGGCCAATCACTGGTATAGGTTCATTTACTGATACATCCACCCTAATTAGCGGGCAGCAACTACCAAACTATATTTGATATTGTAACGGAGCACGGTTTAGTCCCTACCGAACGTAAAGAAATTAGTGTTTCTAATTCAATTGAGTTCTGCAAGTTATTTGCCGGATGCCAAAACGATAGTCCTTCTAGCTACGGTCCGACGCAGAAAGGATCCGGGTGTAAAACAGTAAAACACTGTAGACTCCTTGAGGTAGATGAGACCGGGGAACATTGATAAACTTTGGGAAAAAAATCGTGTAGACCAACATAAATAATATTTTAATAGATTCATCATTATGTTCTTATACAAACACAAACTTAAATTCTTTAAACTTAAGCACCAAATAATTTTAAAAAAATCCTGAAATATGCAGAATGTCTCAATCCTCCCTATTAGGGATTGCAATACCGGTAAACCGATTTACCGGTTTAGCGGTAAATCGCGAGAACAACCCTTAAATTTTTATCGGTAATTCGCCAAATTTTTACCAGTAATTCGATAAATTATGTATAGCAATGTAGCGCATATATGCATTCATTACTTCCGTCGATATCTACTCGGTTATCACTGAAAAAAAACTTCAATTAATAATAGAGACGAAAACCAAAGTATCTCATGAAGAACCAACTTTGATCCAAAAGAAAAGTAAGAACTGAATCAAGCCATAAAAAAATAGACGTATTTTCAAGTAGAAAAAGTAAAAACAAATATCTACAAATGGCATATGATTTCTTAATGACTACTCGAGCAACAAGTGTAGAATCTAAGAGCGCTATATCAGGAGACCAAAGTTTCGACAAATTATGTTTTTTTTGCGTGTTTACATGTTAAAAAGAATTGTTAAATAAAAAATATGTAATTATGTATATAAGTTATGATTTTTTTCATTGTTTTCGCGGTGAAGATCCATATTAATATGTAATGTCAATAGTTATACAAATATATCTATTTTGTGTTATATCATTTTATATTTTATGTTCAGAACAGTTTTATTTGCATACATTTTTTATAATGTTCAATTAGAGTTAAAAATTTTTTGTAAACATTTACTTTCATATTTTCAATACCTTAAAAAATTACCGGTAAACCGGTGTTGAATGAGAATATTACCGAATTACCGGTAATTGAAAAAATCGGTAAATTTGCAATCCCTACTCCTTATCTATGATCCTCTAGCGTAAGCCATCTAATTTTTCTTATAATGTCAAGAGAGCAGAGAAACAATGACAAAATTTAGAGAAATTTTAGCCACAGAATTATTAGAGCTCTTTCCAAACAGTAGTTCTGGTAATACAAGTCGACAAAGTAGAACTCGTAGGCTAATGATTACAAAAGGATCAGGCGGAAAACCAGTTAGACGAATGTGTATTCTTTGCTCTGAGAAAATCAGGAATTCTCTGAGTCAACAGCAAGCGAGGAAAAATATCAAGAAGACTGGAACATATCGTTCCAAATGTTTAAACACACCACAAATATGCTGGGACTATTTTAGAAATTATTATGCAAAATAAGTGTAATATTGTAAGTATAATGTTGTATGTGTTTATGTTATATTAATCATAATATATCATTACTGTGCAGAATTCTTGTAAGAATTTAGAAAAATCCTTTCTTATCAGATAAGTAAAATCGTCACACACTTTTATGGGTGGCGCGGCTCCCGGGAAAGATAGGCATCACACAGATGTGAGTAACGTGGAAGCCTATGTGCCAATGCAGTGGTGAATTTTATTGTTTCACAATTCCAGGAACTCGTTCAATATATGACATATCTCTAAGTTTACAGAATCTTATCGGCACTAATCTATTGGATGCAGGCAGTATATAAATCGGAGTGAAAACTATTAGAGGCATCAATTTCCTCAAGTTCAAACACGAGTGAAACGAGTAGTGTCAGAAGAAACACAATGGTAAGTACTGAAACAGCTTTTATTTCTTTCCCATGAAACCATTTGAACGGAACTTTGTTGTAAAATCAGTTTTTAAATTCAACGAATCGATGTTAAACCAATCGAAGTGTTTTATTGATATGCTGCATTAACTTAGAACGAATGAGCAGAATTTCTCTTGACAAACAGGTGGTGTAAATACGAATTCTACGTATTCGCTAATACTTTAGAATAAACCAAACCTATGCCTGCGAAATGACAATTTATTTCTCTCGTTATTCGAATAATCTAAACACTCGTTTTTTCGGCTTTAAAGTGTAAACTTCGGTTTAATTAAAGTTAGACCTGCACAATACCACCCCGTCTACGTTCTTGTTCGGAAATTCGAAATAGTTGAATCATCTGAAAGACAGTTGAAACTATGTTAGTTTCATAGAGTATCAAGTCAAACTCGTATATAATCCCTAAACTGTGGTCATCAATTCTACTGAAGATTTATCTACCAAACAAAGTCTAAATGGGCTATCTCCGATAGCGACATTTCCTAATACCCATCAATTACAATTCATTGAATTCTAATTTCCTTACAGATGAAATTCGCTGTAGCATTCTTGGCTCTCCTGGCCTTGGCCAGTCCCCTGTCCGCCTACAAGCTCCCAGCTTCAGGCTCAGGTGCTCTTGCCAAAGAGTTGCAGGACTTGGTCGACCTAGTACCGCTTGAGAAGATAATCCCCATCATCAAGGCATACGCGGCCCAGGATAAGGAAGTCCAAGTCGCCCTGAAGGTTCTCCAATCCAGCGAATTGAAGCTGCTCGTCTCCGAAGTAGAAGGAATTCCAGCAGTGAAGAATCTGGTGAAGTACATACAGAACGCTGGTCTGGACATCATCTCCATGATAAACAAATTGAACGCTATCCTGGGTCTCGGCAATATCGCGGCTTTGGAAGATTACGACCTCAAAATCTCTGGCGGAGTTGTAGGTTTAGCGAAAGACGTTCTGGCTGTAGTACCTGTGGAGAAGCTTCAGCAGGCGTTTGAGGAGAAGAGGAAAAACTCCAAAGTGATCAACGCTCTCATTCATGAGTTGCTCAAGCCTGAACTTGTGAAGGTATATTTGGCCCTTCACTCGAACAAGCACTACGTGAAGCTAGTCGTGGAGGCTGAACAAGCTAAGATCCCAGCAGAGATATTCGCGTCCCACTTGCCTTTGCTTATGACTAGTAAAATTATACTGGCACATAAAGCTTAGATTCTTTGTACTTGTACTTGAACAGTTGAAACTGATTTACCTAAAATAATATAATAAATATTGTATTGAACATTACACTTCTGGCATGATTTTCTTCTCGTTCCACTGTTTCCACTTTTCCCACGGATGTTGCGCAGGCCGTTGATTTTTTAAAGGCTGGTTATCAGACTGTTCCGCGTTGCATAGATTTGCGGAAAAAATAGTCACGGGCTTTCATTAACCGTTAGGAGGAATAATTTATTAGTAGGCATTCCTGGGATCCTCACATCTGCGTTGCACACTTTATTAGACGGTTTGACCGTTGCACGGGCCAATTTGTCACTCGGCAATTAAATTGAGAAGGTAGAGAATGCAAAGGTAGGCCAACGCTTCTGGCAGCCTCATGGGTACCTTCGGAAGGGTCGCCGGTTAACGCGCCCGCACGTGCAACGCAGATGTGGGTGTCCTTGTGCTTTCTCGTCGTCTTACGCAGGCAGGTAGGAAAACTTTGCAGCTAAATTTCCGCATAGAGCGATTTCCGCCAAATTTAGCCACTTTCCCAGAAAAAGCGCGCCAAGGGCGCAGGGAATAGATGGCGCGATTGGTGCTAGGGAAATTACCCGACTGGTTGACACTGACAACGTTAGCCAATCGGGTCAATGCCACCACCGCCAGACTCACTTCAAGAAATCGGAGTCTGGCAGTCGGTCAGCACAAATCAGTCGGAGAAAAAAGGTCTTGACTAACAGGTCATATTAAAAAGGACGATACGCGTTCGTACGTGACTCACACGAACAACACTTAGTACACTTACAATTCACCGTTTTACCTGTTCATATTTTTTTCATTGTTAATTGTTAAATCCTTGCTTTCATTTTATTAACTCTAACACGTTAACGCGTCTAGGGTATCCGTGCAGTTCAGGTGTCGAAACGATCGAAACGGAGCCTTACAACTTCCGTTGACTCGAAAGCAACTTTTTGGTCGCATCGAAGTTGCATGTGAACAAGACTGATTGCTTCAACTGTCCCACTGTCGCGTTGTCGTATAGGTAGGTATTCCGTAAACAAAGTCAGATTACTCAAGGAATGGACTGACTGCGTTCAGTCCATCTACCCTGTGCATATTTAATGCCTGGTCCTTTATCTAAATAATCGAGTTCACTAGTGTAAGCCAATGGCTTTTCACCCACCAATATCTCCATCAACAACAAACGTCGTTTCTTATTGAAAAGGAAATCAGTGTCTCAATAGTTACCGAACCGTCAGTGCCTACACTACAGTCACTTTCTGTCCATCTAATTCTTCTTATAATGTCAAAAGGGCAGAGAAACAATGACAAAGTTTAGAGAAATTTTAGCCACAGAATTATTAAGCCTCCCTCCAAACATTAGCAATAGTTAAAGTTACCAATATTCTGAAATGGTTCAGTATATGTCATGAGGTATCGGTACAGGTCTGGCGACAGATTGAGCAGCTGCCCTTACTATATGCACGTAGCTGCGGGACTCCCTGACGATGCGCCCTCCTGCCCCCCCCCCCCCAATTTTTTAACCGGACCTATACTAATACTTCGTTTCACTTTTTAATAAACAATGAACGCCGATTAAGTTATAAGGGAAAGTTACTCAGGGTCATGTCCTCGACACCATATATCCAAGGTCCAGGTCATACATGAGGTTGCTTTCTTTGTGTATAATAACCGAATAAATGTAATGTAACAAATACTATCTTTTTTTGGTCACAACTCTTGAACCAGAATCATCCACGCTTTGCACAAAGAGAATATTACTGGCCCCCCTCCCACTGAAACATGTCACAGGTTCAAGGTCATTGCAGTTGCGGCCCCCTTTTATGCAATATTACCACAATAAGGGGTGGTTTCACCCCAAAAATATGCAAATGGGCCAAAATAAAAATTACTTAATTAATATTTTTCGGTCCCCTGAAACATATCCAAAAACCAAAGCAATCGGTGGCGGACATCTGAAAACCTCGCCTTGTCGACAGGAAGCGACGAAATATATCAAGAAGACTGGAACATATTGTCCCAAATGTTTAAACACTGCAAATATGCTTGAACTGTTTTATAAATTATCATCCAAAATAATTGTAATATTGTATAATGTTGTATCTGTTTACGTTATATTACTGTTAATTATTCTTGCAAGAACATAGGAAAATCCTTCCTCGTCGGGTAGGTAAGTAAAACCGTCACCCAGATGGAGGTCACACGGAAGTCAACGTGCGAATGCAGTGGTGAATTGTTTCACAATTTCACGAACTCGTTGAATATATAACGTAACACCATATCTCCAAGTGTATAGAATCTTATCAGCACTAATCAATTAGATACAGGCACTATATAAATTGACGTGAAAACTTGAGTGGAAAAGGTTCTGTCGCAAAAAACTCAACGGTAAGTACTCAAACAGTAAGATTTCTTTGGCATGAAACCACTTCGAACGGAACTTTGTCGTAAAATCAGTTTTTAAATTCAATGAATCGATGTTAAATCGGCGACGCGTATTCAGTTGACGCATTTTATTGATACGCTGGATTAACTTAGGACGAATGGACAGAATTTCTCTTGACAAACAGATAGTGTAAATACGTATTCTGAAATTCGAAATATTCTATGTTCGTTGGGCAGTTGAATCACTTGAAAGGCAGTTGAAACTAATTGTAAATCAGTTTCATAGAGTATCAAATCAAAACCATATATAGGTAATTCCTAAACTATGGTCATCAATCCTACTGAAGATTTGTCTACAAAACAAAGTCTTAATAAACTATTTCCGACAGCAACATTTCGTAATACCCATCAATTAAAATTCAATGAATTCTAATTTCCTTGCAGATGAAATTCGCTGTAGCACTTTTGGCTGTCCTGGCCCTGGCCAGTCCCCTGTCCGCCTATCAGGTCCCAGCTTCAGGCTCAGGTGCTCTTGCCAAAGAGGTGCAGGGCCTTATCGACCTGATACCGTTTGAAAAGGTAATCCCCATCATCAAGGCATACGCGGCCCAGGATAAGGAAGTCCAAGTCGCCCTGAAGGTTCTCCAATCCAGCGAATTGAAGCTGTTCGTCTCCGACGTAGAAGCAATTCCAGCAGTGAAGAATCTGGTGAAGTACATACAGAACGCTGGTCTGGACATCATCTCCATGATAAACAAAGTGAACGATATCCTGGGTCTCAGCCATATCTCGACTCTGGATAATATCAACCTCAAAATCTCTGGCGGAATTGCAGGTTTAGGGAAAGACATTCTGGCTGTACTACCTCAGCAGATGATTGAGCAGGTGTATGAGGAGATGAGGAAGAACTCCAAAGTGTTCGGTGATCTCATTCATGAGTTGCTCAAGCCTGAACTCATGAAGGTATATTTGTCCCTTCATTCGAACAAGCACTACTTGAAGCTAGTCTTGGAAGCTGAACAAGCTGAGATCGAACCCGAAGTTTTCACGGGATACCTGCCTCTGCTTATGATTGCTAAATCTATACTGGCACTTAAAGCTTAGACTCTTTGTACTCATACTTGAACAGTTGAATCTGATTTACCTAAAATGATATAATAAATATTGTATCGAATGTTAGACATCTGACATGATTTTCTTCTTATTCCCCTGTTTCCTCTTTCCCACGGTTGTTGAGCGACTCGTTGATTCTACAAAGGAAGGGTATCATATTTAATGTTTGGAAAGTTCCTTTTAAATTGGGATTTATTTAACTTTTAATTAGTGTGCAGCGACTGCGAATGATATTTGATATATATATATTGTACTCGAGGGTTTAGGTGTCTGTGGTAAAAGTTTGTTAAAGAAATTGCTGGAAATGATTTCCTGCTGCAACGATGCATGCCTTGCATAGACTTCTAATTGACTGTTAGAGACAAACATTTCAAATTTTGTTCCACTGTTGGTACCGACAATATCACTCATCTCTTGAAAGATTTTTGGAAATTAACTAAAGGTCATCACATTTTTCCACACTTTGCTTCACTAACATAGCCATCTAGAAATTTGCTGGGTCTCGTATCAGAGTCCCCAGCCATTGGGAACAATTTTGTCCGTGTGTATACGTACGTGAACATACCTAGAACTTTTTGTTTCTATCTCAGATTCGCAATAGATTCTAAAGATACTGCTGTAATAAGTGCTAGTGTAATACGAGAAAATAAGAGAAGATAAAGAAAACGATACTTTGTACATCCACTAAATTGAAAGTAATTCAGTGTAAGATTACTAGAGTTTCACACATTAGATGTTAATTTGAGAACTTCTCCTACCAAATTTTAAGTACTTATCTACTTTTATAATAACTAAGCAAACTTCTTCCCACATTGTCCTCTTTACATAGTACAGATTTGCCCTCTTCGCCGATTAAAAGTACTTCGCCGATTAAAAGTTTAATGTCATCTTCTTCGAAAATCATAATGTATGTATGTTTCGCTGGTCAGAACGTCAGTCTTCTTCCTTGTGCTTGCACATTCATTAGTTTTACAAGAGCAGAAGCTATACAGGAACAGATCAAGCTGTTCTATTGCTGGATACCCAAAACGAAAGAGTCGCTCTGCAATCGTGTCGTCAAATACCTGTTCATCTATAAAAGCCAATGAATTTCACGTGGCCACTAAGCTGTCATTCAACAAGTTGTCGCGAGTGAGCAGGGGATTATTAGTTCCTAAAATTAATCGCAAACGAAACAGTTCATAGAAGTGTAGCTAATCAATCCTCGTAAATCTTTACGCATACATGGTCTGCCTTATCGATTACGTAGAAGGGTACCGCCATCGCTTGCGTACTATCGATTGACAAAACTACAGTGTGTACAGCAAGAGCGTGGACGCGGTATCTCCGTGTAAATAATTATTTTTTGTTAATTTTTTTATATAAATCGATAGTACATCTAAAAATCTAACACGCAGTTAATTAGTAGTGTGTCCAATCTCTACCATTTGCGATTATTGCTTGATAGTGTCCTGGGTATACTTTCGATCAACTTTTCGACGTATGAGACAGGAGGAGACCTCCACTAGGGCTTTTAATTTTAAAATACGCTTTCCTCATAGTTTGTACTTCATAATAAATCAAACATTTTTTATTGGATTACCATCAGGGGATTGAGATGGTCAATCCAACAAGTTGATACCGTTACTCGTTTTTCATTCCGTGAAAAGGCGACTTCGGTGTTTCGGATCATTATCGTCTTGAACTGCCCACTGCCCTCTAGTTCCATCAAACCAACATTTCGCTGATATTAACAGACCCTTTTTATTTATAATTTGATCATTTTTTGGGCATTTAAATTATCCGTAAAGACAAATAATGTCCCGAAACCGTGAACGTTGAAAAGTCCCCAAAGACGGACTTTCAATAGATGTTTAATACTCCTTTGGATAACTGGATTTCCACGGGCAGACTAGGCTCGTTTAATATGACTCCAAGCCCAAAAAGATGCCTCGTCGCTGAAAACAACATTGTCCCACCTTTTCGTGTGCCCACGCCAGCCGTTTTTCGACGTGCTTTGCTGAAAGCAACGGCTTTGAGACTGTACTCCGCCATGCAACAATATTTTTCTTCAAGCGCTGTTTAGTTGGACACACTACTAATTAAGTGCGTATTAGTTTTTTAGATGTACCATCGATTTATACAAAAAATTTTACCAAAAATAATTATTTACACAGAGATATCGCGTCCATGCTCTTGCGGTATACACGTATCTGTAAGAAGTATAACGTTATCGGATTGAATCATCCTATCTTTTAAGTATTACTGTATGCCATTGTTGCGTATATCGCAACATTTTCTCCATTCCACCGGCTACGTGTGATTTTATTTATCAACTCATATCTCGAGCGTACTACAGAGGAGTAATTGCTTTCACATGAACAAAAGTAAGCGGTGTGTTTACATTGCATAGTATCTTACTGGACGTGACCGATTAAAAGGAGTAATATGTCTGGCTGATTTCTGGTAGATTTCATGGTTATGCGAGGCCACAATATCATTTATGGAAGATTACAAACACTTGTACTTCTGTTGCCAATATTTCGCCCTCGAGATTATGGCCTCCACTTGCCACACTGGGTACTACGAAAAGTGACGTAATCCAAACGTAGTTGAAAATTGAAAATTATTATTTTGTACAAGGAAAAGCTCAATGTTAATCTGCGAAAATCATAACTATATAGGAGACGATTAATCATAAGAAGACGAAGAAGAATAATAAATGCAAGTTATGCCACGGGTTTCTTACTATTCCAAAAAATATATATAAAAAAAAAAATTATGTTAAACGATTTTATTAAAAATGCACTAAAAACTAAAAAATAATTCTTTTTTTTGTACAACAATTTCGATGGTGTTTTTTCACTTTAAATAAAATCGTGGAGTAGGATGTTTCTCATATTAGAATATGAATCAATTTAATACGAGCATCAAGCGTCGAAATTAATTTGTTGTGTGATACCCTGCGCCACGATTTTGTTTAAAGTGAAAAAACACAATCGAAATTGTAGTACAAAAAAAAGAATTGTTTTTTAGTTTTTAGTGCATTTTTAATAAAATCGTTTCGCATAAAATTTTTTTATATATTTTTTGTTTTCAATTTTTTTAAATTTAATTTCAAATCACGATGCGACTAGCGAACAGAACGCGGGGGCTTTTTGTCATTTTCGTAAAGAACACGAGTGGCTGATTTCAAGTCGTTTGGATTTGTGGTTATGGGTTATATTTATTGATAACTGAGTAATTTTTTCACCCGCTCGGAGTTAATTTTTTTTTAAAATATTGGATTGTCATCCAAACTACGCACGCCTGCAAAGTTTCAAGACAATTGGGTAGTTGGAAGTGGGTTAAATTTGAGTTGCCAGATTTGAACCATACAAACAAACAAAAATACAAACAAACAGCGGATCGAAGCTGAATAAAATCGTTTAAAAATGTAATATTCGTACACGAGTGACGTTGGGAAATAGTAATGTTTCTATACAGAACTTACACGTGTTTCATTTATTTATCTAATGAAAACCAACACGTCCAAAAACAAGCAGTCTGTGAATACATCTCTATGTTTACAGAAAATTTCCCGCGCACAAATCGTTTGTATATACCACTTCCCTTGTTTTGTTCCGCAACAAGCATGAACGTAGCAAGGAATTCGCGGAAACATCTCGGGCCGCGACTTGGGCGTCCCCAGCGAAAATAAAAAATGGGACACGCAGCGCGTGCAGTAAATTCCACAATGGCCCGGACCATTAAACTCTCCAGATAAAGGGAATCTAAATTTCTCACGGTAACAGCGCCGCGTAAGTCACCAGCTTGTTACATCCCGTCTAAACGGTCCATCCGAGACGAAGAAAAGTTCCCTCGACCGTCATAACCTGCTTGGGGGCTTCGTTAAAGTGTGCATAAAGCGTGCCGCGCGGAAGGAAATGGTTATCAACGTACGATGGCCCAACGATGGTCCACTTCGCTACTCTAAGTGAGAGACGCTTCTCTCCCGTGTGCCCTGAGTACGCCAACTCTTACAAAAATCCTCTCGCTTTCCTCGCCGCTCCGACTAACTAAATATATCTCTTCCCCGTAGCCCTGCATCAATCTCCACCGTCGACAATTGCAACACAGCAATGATTTCGTCTTAACATCACCTGGAAGAATCAAAACCACGCGAGAATGAATCCACAAATAATGATAATGAGCATGGCGGCCGCTGTCTCGATGGCTTTCATCGGCTTTCTGGCCTACCGAATCCGCATACGTTCCAGCGATCCCGATTTCACAAACCTTCCCCCGTTGCTAGACAACAGCTCCCTCGACGAGGATCTGAAGGACATCATGGGCTTCGTCCCTCTCCGCGAGGTGAAGCAGATTATCGAGAGATACATGAAGTACGACGGCCAGATCGGGGACACCGTCGGTTTCGTTAACGATCAGCAAAGGTTCGTGCTGCGAGAGCTGCAGAACATGCCCGAGGTGACGAAGTTCATTTCCTTTCTGCGGCATAACGGCCTTGACGTCGACCACTGCCGCGACAAGCTCAGAAGATTCTGGAAGACGTCGCCGAAATTCATCAGGAACGATCCGAACCTAGCGAACGGCGGCCTGACGGTCATGATCAACCATATTCTGACGACCATACCGACGGCAGAACTGCACGAGCTGCTACGCCAGAAGATGAAGTACTCGGGCAGCTTTCGAAGGTTCCTGCAGATGCTCAGGTCGAAGGAGTTCGGGGAGTTTTGCAACGCGATCGAGAACAGCGACGTACTGCATCATCATTATTTCTGGGCGAAAGAGAGCGGCTTGGAGATCACGTTCGCGATCGAATTGTGGAGGAACCTGCACGTTTACTTCACGCAGGCGCTGGTGCCGTAGAACGCAATCATCGGGGTTACTTTTCGCATTAATGTACCGGGCGTGGAGATGAATAAATTTTGGCAACTTTAGAATTTTTTAAAACTGCACGCTATTATCTGACGAGTGAGGTAAATAAGAGTATTACTTAATCGCAGCAAAACGGATAGTTGAAGAAGGCGGAAAGATGCAGTGATTTTTGCACCGATACACTATGATACTTGAAAGATAGCGATCTGTTATTCTGTTTGATAACGTCACGTAACTCGGAAACACTTGTGTTTACCTGCAATGCGCGAGTCACGAGAATGATTGCATATGAATAGATAAGGGAAATGTTTGTATACCTATACATTGTAAATATCATGCTATTATTCTATCGCGTGATTAATGCTGCTTTTCGCGATTTCCTTGTCAATGACTAAGGTCGGTATCATATATATTGGCCGGTGAGTTTCGTGAGGGGCATTCTCCCACCACACAGTTTGCCTGCCTCGGTGCTCCTTTTCTCAACGTTTTCTGACTCGCTCTCGTTCCATCTCGCTCTCGCCTTCGCAGAACAAGAGTGGGCCAGAAATGGTGGGGATAGTGCCAAGCTTCTGGGGTGTAGACCAAACCGAGCTGTCAGCGTAGAAATACACACATCAGAATAGGTGTGCGTTAGCTACGAAAAAATTCAGGAGCTTTATTGGTTAGAACATTGATACTTTCTCGATAGCTTCATCTCGTATTGGTCTACGCATAGCTTTGTAACGCACACAACTATTACGCTAAGAATAAATAACAGCCAAACGGCTAGGTTCAGGCGGAGCCGAGCAGCGTTCCCGTTACCCCACCATACCCTGCGAGGACCGCGCAACTCCAACTGACAAATCCACGATCGTCAGATGGTGGTGGCTGATTTCTCCTCGATCGCTGTTCCCGAAAACGAATTCACCGGCCAATATATTTGATACCGACCTAGGATCTAGGCTTTGCACCCTATACAAACATCTGCTTGAGTATGGTTCTCCAAATTTCAAAAATGATGTGTGGACATACCAGGTACCACACAAAAGTAAAATAATTTACTACAAGTAGTTAAGGGAAAAGAAAATAGCATTCAAAATATTTATTATTTGATTTTATACATAGTTTATTACATTTACTGCGCCAACATGACTTTGATCGCCAGCAAAATGTAGTACTGTTGGTTGAAAACCACGCTATTAACTCCAGCCTGTTCAACTTGTGTCAACAAGTTAAAGAAGTGTGGGTTGGACGTGATTCCGGTGATGAAGTCTGCGTACTCAGGAGACAAGAATTCGTTGACGTAGTCGAAGAAGACCTCGGATGTCATCATCTTTTCGTCTAACAGTTCTGTCATCTTTTCGAGGGGTATGATTTTCGTGAAATCTTCCGCGAAACCGAGAAGCCCACCAGAGATCTTACGATCGGACGCTTTCAGAGGGCTGACTGGTCTGATGTCGAGGGCCTCGTTTACTTTCTGTATCAGATAGTAGATGTCGACGCCAGCGTTCTGAATATAGTCCGACAGTTTCTTAAATTCGGGTGTAGCTTCGAAATCGATGATGAACGCCTTCGACTCCTTGGACCCCACGAAGCTAAACGCTAGGTTGAACTCCCTGTCCTTAGCCAAGTATGCGTTGACAAGTTCTTTCGCCTCATTGAGAGGTATCAAGTCAACGAAGTCCTGCAGTTCCTTGGCGAGCGCGCCGGACCCCGTGCTTGGGATTTTGTAGCCACTGGCCACGGCCACGATTGCCAAAATTGCTAAAGCGAGCTTCATCTGCGAAATAATTACGATTCGATGAATGATAGAAACTTTTGCGAAATGGGAATTGCTGAGTTTATCCAATCAAACAGAAGCACTTAATGGCTCAAGATAATGAAGTTGAAGTGGGAGACATTGAATGAGAATTTGATAAAAACACTTGACGCGTCCCATGCCACGCCACTTGTCTACGACTCGCGATATTTGTCAGAAACGAAAATGTCAATGGGTTCGATATAAATTGCATATCATTAAGTTCTTGAGTAGATATAAAGGTTCTACTGAAAATTTTGAATTTTTATTAAAGATTGAATATTGTGAAACCCATTCGATTGCCTGGTGAATATTTCGAATTTCTAGATAAACATGTAAACGATATACAATTGATCGGTACACATTTAATTACATTAACGGAAGTTTGTGTTAGAAGCTAAATAAACGATTGTTTGAATTGGCCAAATAGGAATAGCAATATCCTTTATCCCGTACAATTTAGTTTGCTTTATTCCAAAGTATTGGAACAATTAAATACGCATTTTTACGTTTAAATACGCTTAAGCAAAAGCTGGTTGAGGAAAATAATACGTTATTTCTAATCCGATATAACGTAGCAATTAAGTGCTGATATTATTTAAAAATTAATTCTTTGAATCGTAGAACTGGTTTGATAACGAAAAGTTTGAAATTATTTCGTACAATACATGTAAGTTTTTTCGATTCTTACCTTGCTAAGTTTCAACAATTTTAATACTTGCAGAAATTTAATATACGATTATTCGCGCATTAAACGAGCTTTATATATTGTACGAGCCCGCTCAATTTAATGCGATAAGATTATTTAGAGAATGGTAGGGCATCTGTTTTCGGTAGCCCAACCTGGGTATACGTGTATACGTGATCTATCACAATTTTCTGATTAGATATTGCTGGGATCAGCAGATATTGTCTTGGAAATATTTACATTTAAATACAATAAAATATTAATAATATTTAATATTTTTATAATATTAATATGTTCAATTTTATAATATTCAAATAATCTGCGACCATATTGAAAGAAATAAGTGCTATGAATAGTCAACTAAAAATAACCGTAGCACTACTACGAAATCGACTATTCCATAAATAATAAAATAATATTTACAATAGAATAGCTACTCTTTTCTACTGTTTTTTTTATTATTAGAGTGTGTGACATTCTTCTGCCCTTTTTTATCAATTTGTGCTGATAATTCGAGGGGATTAACAATTATCATCGTGAATATGGGGCGTTTTTCTGGAATACGTCATACCTACCATATTTTTTTATTGTGATCGTTTCGGTTCGATACAATCGACTTGTTTGCTGAGGGTCTTTTCACGTGAGGCGAAAGGTACATATTTCGAATATATTTATTCTCCTATCACGGCGTTAGTTAAAAAAGGGATGAAAGGTGAAATCTGCGCAAATATGTTCGAAATAACAGTCGTGTGCAATGAAAATATGTCAGGCGAAAACAAACATAGCAGGGAAAGAATGCGAATTTAAAAATTCTGAAAATGGCAGTTAACAGGAATGACAGGTGCAACCTTTGATCCCAACAAACGTCATACAAACTTCGATGAAATTTCATTCGCAGCTGGACTCAGATACACATAAAATTTTAACGGAACACGTGCGAAGTAAGGAGAACGCGGTCATCTATATCACGCTAAAATTATCAGTATAATGGTCATCGCTCGCGATTGTTTTGTTAGACATCTGAGTACTGCCCTCTATCTTAAGCTTTACGCATCACAATCTCGTTATGATAAAAAAAAGTCACGAATTTTTGCCAACTAATATTATTCGCGTTGAAAATTTTAAACTATTTGGCGTGATTTAACATTTCTTATGTATAAATCGAGTTTAACAATGTCCGAAGTGATTAGCTGAATAATAGATTCTCCGGAATCTTCGAGTGGTGCAAAACGCGGGAAATTTTATCGACGATATAGTAGTTTATACAATTATATGTCTTCCTGTATCTTGAACATCATTTTCTACTTTAGTCGACAAATACAACCAAGCAAAGAATTATGGCTTTCATTAATATCTGTTTAACACATTGGTAACGCAAGTACTGCGCACTTATTCAAGTATTTAAACATTACGTAGGTACAGTAGAGCGCGGATTATCGGAATAATTGAAGAGGCATTTATCGAACAAGGCCCGATAAATCGGTAACAGCGTTCCCGTCCGATTATCCCGCCAAAACGTTCCTCTCTTCGATACAAGGATCCCAGATTACGCTTTTAAACATTCACGTTTCAAATACCCAGCGTTCTAATGTACATACAACGTCATTCGTTGAGGGCAACACAAATTTGGTGGTTGAGGAATTATGTTTTAGACTTGATAAAACATGGTAGTTTTTACTTATAATTTATATATTAATAATTCATCAACATTCTTTGATCAAATATTTCGATTATCTAGCAGGGCCTGTCTCAAATTCGAGGATATTCACTCTTAGAACGACAGATCTGCATAAAGAAGTCGATAGCTGGGGTGGACTTTTGAAATTGGGGTCTGATTGTAGGTGTCTGGTAATAGTTACATGTACGAAGTACTGTCACAAATCTAATTAGGTACAGCTGATTGTTATTGTTCTATTTGGCTTTTCGTTGGAATGCTTTGGCATACCACTGTATTGCGTTTCAGGTAATAGATCGCGTCTCAAATACATAAATATTCGTTTGAACAAGAAATTTCTACGATGTAGTTAATTACCAAATAGAAATTCGCGAGAAAGAGATCTGATTGTGAGTCCTCTGGTGGCGACAAATATAAGAAATAGTGTCACATACTTATTAATTTGAGCCTGAAATTAACTCTTTCACTGAAAGTGGAGAACTGGAAGTACTGCTCCAAGTTTGGGGGGGAGGGGGATTTTAAGTGCACACTACTGACGAAGATCTTATTTCGTAGCTTATCTGGTAACCCTACGCGTTGCCATATAATTTCTATTTTCCAAACATTCCTATACCAATATCTTAGATTGAAAAGAATCTGATTGGTGACAAAGAACATGGTCACTTTCCAATCACATTTAAAAAAAAAGCTACAGCGCTCGAAGAATGATAATAGTTTCAAGGGAATTTGCTCGAAAGGGCCAAGTTGAAAAATTCCGAGCCAAAGCGTTGCACTTCGAATTCTGCGAATATTTCTCGATGGGCGATCAATTTCGCCCGCCATCGGCTACGGCGCTTCGTTAACGCGGCGCAAACTTTCTCCGATCAAACGAGAAAGCAAAAGGGCGCCGCGTGCAGCGAATGGCTCGGGGTGCTCGTAGCCGTTCGATAAATAAAAGAGGACGGCACGTTCGAGCACGTGGCGCTAACTTTTTAAAAGGAAAGTAAGGGGTGTCTTAACGGTCGCGTCTTCGTTGCTGCCGGGGGGGGGGGGGGAGGGGTGAGTTGCGTCATCCCATCAGGGGGAGGGGGTTGAGAGGGAAAAAGAGAGTGGAACGAAACTGGCGCTTAAGCGTTCCACTAATTAAAATTGTTACAATTTAATAAGCCGCGGAACTCATCATTGGCGCGCTGTAATGGAAATTTATAAGAAGTACGGTGAAGGGGATGGAGGTATGTGAAATCAGGGGTCTCGATAAACAGAAGTCGAGTGATCAAGTGATCCACAGAATCCCGATGAGAAATGTCCAGAGGGGATTAGAAAAATCGAAGGACGAGAGAATCGAGGGTGAACGTGATAGAAGGGAAAGATAGGGAGAGACTGAGGGATGACAAAATTGAGGAAGTAAGGGGGCTAGGGAGATGAAGAAAAAAGGAAAAGGGAGGAAAAAGGTAGTTGCTTCGAAGTGCAGTGAATAAGTCATATTCGTGGCATCATCATCTTTTAACTCTTCTACAGGATATGAAAAACATTTCCTACGTGCATTGTTATCAACTCTAAGTATACCCGTACTAAATATGACGTTTCTCATGGATTCAGTGCAATCCTTCTTTTTAGTTGTTTTATTTTCCATTTTTTCTTGGCGCTGGTTGATAAACAAGGGAAAGAGTTCATGATAAGTTCACAATTTCTTTATTTTTATTTCTTACAATATATGTGGTAGGTAGTAATAGTTTTAAGAAAAATTCGGGCTATTTTTATAATTGAAGTTTATTGAAAAATACGAATGAAGACCGACCGCATATGTAAGAAGGATTCAAATTTACAAAATCGAATTATTGAAGAGCGCGTAAACGTGGAAACCCATAGGAACGGGGCCGGGTGCTGGGAAATCAAACCCGAAGACCTTCTTGATTAGCACTCTAACTGGTGCGAGATCCAATCCAGCGTTAATCGCCTTCTGCCTCATCTCGATGAAGATTGGTGTACTGTACACGGTATTTATGAGTTTCTTGAATTCCGGCGACCGAAGTTTCTCGACAAAGTTTCTGAATGCAGGGGAATCGCGCATCTTTTCCGCATACAAAGCATCGAGTTTGTCTATTGGAAGTGTCTTTATGATCTCATCGGCTAGGCCCTGGAGTCCACCCATGTTCGAGTAAGTCTGCGTATATTTTCCAGTGCTAAATACTGATGGGGGCACGTAATCCTCCATACCGAAAAATTTGTGTACTTTCTGGATC
The DNA here is from genome assembly GCA_947577245.1 of Andrena bucephala. Lineage (NCBI taxonomy): Eukaryota > Metazoa > Arthropoda > Insecta > Hymenoptera > Andrenidae > Andrena > Andrena bucephala. The sequence continues at coordinate 14,317,909 of OX387717.1, read as the reverse complement.
AAGCCGAATATGTCCAGTCCAGCGTTGTGTAGATACAGCACCAAGTCCTGATACTCCTTCATGGCCTCAATCTTGCGTACCAAAACGTGGAACTTCTCGCCCTGCAGATACTCCATTGCCTTCTGTACCTGATCGTCTTCCAAATGGGCAGCAACAATTCCCATGATCTTGTCCATATCGAGGAGGGCTGTGAACTCGTGGATGTCCTTCGACAGCTGGTTTTCGGCGTAAAGGCCAAATGCTACTGGCACGGGGCCGGGTGCTGGGAAATCAAAGCCGAAGATCTTCTTGATGAGTACTCTAACTGGTGCGAGATTCAATCCAGCGTTAATCGCCTTTTGCCTCATCTCGATGAAGATTGGTGTACTGTACACGGTATTTATGAGTTTCTTGAATTCCGGCGACCGAAGTTTCTCGACAAAGTTTCTGAATGCAGGGGAATCGCGCATCTTTTCCGCATACAAAGCATCGAGTTTGTCTATTGGAAGTGTCTTTATGATCTCATCGGCTAGGCCCTGGAGTCCACCCATGTTCGAGTAAGTCTGCGTATATTTTCCAGTGCTAAATACTGATGGGGGCACGTAATCATCCATACCGAAAAATTTGTGTACTTTCTGGATCAAGCCGAATATGTCCAGTCCAGCGTTGTGTAGATACAGCACCAGGTCCTGATACTCCTTCATGGCCTCAATCTTGCGTACCAAAACGTGGAACTTCTCGCCCTGCAGATACTCCATTGCCTTCTGTACCTGATCGTCTTCCAAATGGGCAGCAACAATTCCCATGATCTTGTCCATATCGAGGAGAGCTGTGAACTCGTGGATGTCCTTCGACAGCTGGTTTTCGGCGTAAAGGCCAAATGCTACTGGCACGGGGCCGGGTGCTGGGAAATCAAAGCCGAAGATCTTCTTGATGAGTACTCTAACTGGTGCGAGATTCAATCCAGCGTTAATCGCCTTCTGCCTCATCTCGATGAAGATTGGTGTACTGTACACGGTATTTATGAGTTTCTTGAATTCCGGCGACCGAAGTTTCTCGACAAAGTTTCTGAATGCAGGGGAATCGCGCATCTTTTCCGCATACAAAGCATCGAGTTTGTCTATTGGAAGTGTCTTTATGATCTCATCGGCTAGGCCCTGGAGTCCACCCATGTTCGAGTAAGTCTGCGTATATTTTCCAGTGCTAAATACTGATGGGGGCACGTAATCCTCCATACCGAAAAATTTGTGTACTTTCTGGATCAAGCCGAATATGTCCAGTCCAGCGTTGTGTAGATACAGCACCAGGTCCTGATACTCCTTCATGGCCTCAATCTTGCGTACCAAAACGTGGAACTTCTCGCCCTGCAGATACTCCATTGCCTTCTGTACCTGATCGTCTTCCAAATGGGCAGCAACAATTCCCATGATCTTGTCCATATCGAGGAGGGCTGTGAACTCGCGGATGTCCTTCGACAGCTGGTTATCGGAGGCTTCGTAAGCTACGTAAGAAGTCTTGAAGTCCGGGAACTGAATGCCAAGGACGGTGTAGATGACGTCTTCGATCAGAGCCACGTCGATATTGTTGCTGACGAGGCCAGAACGGAACTTCAGGTACCGCTGGTTCGTGTACAGAGCGTTGACGAATCCTTGGTGGTTAGAAGATTTTAATTCAGCCACGAAGTCACGGAAAGCCGGGGATGTCCTCATTTTGTGCACGTATCCGTGAATGAAGAGGTCGTAGGAAACCTCCTTCTTGATATCCAAGAACAGACCCTTCAATCCACCAGTAATACCCTGGGTCTTCATCGCTATCGCGGGTTTGTAGTCCGGCAGGCCTACTATTTCGTTCAGTTTGCTCATCAGGTCGTACATGTTTAACCCGTTCTTCTGTAGGTAGGCGACGAAATGGCGGAATTCGGGGATAGCCTCAATCTCTGTCAACAGCTGCTTGAAGTCGTCGGATTTCATGTATGCCAGGTACCCTTGAACTTCGGCGTCTTCACCGTAGTATTCCAAAAAGATGTTTATTACTTTCTCCATGGGGATCATGTCCACGAAGTACTGGACATCCTCGTAGAGGGGACCGTTGCCGAATGCAGGGAGAAAGTGGCTGTCGACGGTTGCAAACGCAACCAGCGCTGTTAGGGCTACTACGAGGAGCTTCATCTGCAAATAATCGATGACATCAAATTGTGATCAAACTAACAGGAACTACAGTAGGGGAGACCGGGGCAAAGTGACACGAAAAAAGTTTGAAGTCAAATAAAATTTTTCCCGTTCAATAAAAATGTTTGGAAATGGGTTTATAATATAATTAAAACATTAGTATTGATAAATGGCGAAGAGCAATACTTAAAATAAACTTAGAGTATATTAAAATTCAACTTGAAAGAAATGATGCAAGAGGTATCACTTTACCCCATGTATGGGGTAAATTGAACTCCTATCCGGGGTAAACTGAGGTACCACAAAATAAGAACTTTAATTCGACTATAGGTAAATATTAACCCCTTCCGCTGGAATGACGTGTGTAGCACGGCAGCTTCTGGCTTTTTTGCACGGTGGTTGTCAAAAACTATGGAAACTTTTTTGTGGTTAGTTTCTGTTCCACCACGCCGCGTGGCTTTCTAGCCAGCTGACAGGTTAGGATATTGCACACATCACTTGGACATTGGTTCTTAGCAGCCATTTGCAGCTCAGTTTACCCTGGTCACTTTACCCCGAACATGTACTCAGTATAAAATTAATTATTTAATAATGTTAGGATAATGTTTTCTTAAACGCGTGTACATGTATGTTTATAAGCTTCTTATAAACACGCAGAAAAAATTTGGAGTTTAAACAACACATTTAAGACACATTTATTCAAAAAGTAAAATTGAAAAGAAAACCAATCGGAAGTCTCTAAAACTTAATTTTCAATTTTTTAAATGAATTTCCATTTTTCGATATCTGAATGTGCATAATTATCATTGTGGTATTACACACATTTATTACGTCACCAAAATTTGTAAATATATTCTATTGTTAAAGAATAAATTAAGGAAGCTCATTTTACCCCGAGGTTCACTTTTCCCCGGTCTCCCCTATTCGAAAAGGGATCACGAGACGTTGGGAGCAACAAGGCGAGTTTAGCATCGTTAAATTGACATTTCTCCTAGAAACGCTGAATGTTGAGAGCAACGCTATGGAAAGATTATAGTCTACAGTTGAGGGGATTTAAAATAAAACTTTAATGGAGCACCGCGAAGAATAGTCGCGATGCTGAAGGAAATGTGTGTCAAAAAACAACCTTTTTTGGGTGGACTAAGAAGATTCATAATATTGAGAATGGAGTCGCTAACTTACCCTGACGGCTCCGTCGAACGCTACTAGTGTTGAACGAATTGCTTGCACCCGTTTTATATAGATGATGTCTCGTACAAAAAAGAAGAAGTGATGATATAATTTGACTGGAGACGAAGATAAGATTTCACTCGTTATCACCGTCACCTGGTGAAGAAAATAAAGGACGTGCACCTGCGCTGAGATAATTGCAGAGATTGGTCAGCAAATAATTTGACGCCACTATCAGTATCTACTGGGTGTGATTGACAGCTGTGAAACTTCCAAAATACATATACAGGGTGTCCCAGAATTGAGGAGCAATGCAGAACATGCAATATCCTGATGCAAGGAGACATCAAAAAGTCCTTTACCGTTTTGGGATCCCAGGCTTTCACCTAGAGATATTAACAGTTGAATATTAGCGGTGGAATTTCCGTGGTAGGAGGTTCAGAGCCGAAGCAGCTGACGCGGAATAGTGACCTCTAGCAAGCACACGCTGGAGGCACGGGTAGATACAGACCAAAACACAGCAGAATCCGACCGCACTAGTTCAAGCCACGAAACTGGGATAGCGCCATTAATGGCTTCTTGCATCAGCATATTGCATGTTCCGGATTGTCCCTCAATTCTGCGACACCCTATAGAATCGTTATGATTTTGACAAGTCGATAATTAAATTGTAGGATCAAATTCTGTTCGACGAGATACCATCTGCCTCTGATTTCTCTGTCTATCGATATGACTGTTTGCCGTGATGAATGGTTTTTAATTTGGGTCAGTCGTGTAGACGAAGTCGGTACAGGGTGCTCGTTCCTACTGTTTTCGGCGTCAAATGTACTTAACAATGCGCAAATTTAATTTAAGGAACTCTATTCAATTTCTAACAGTTTTAACAGACTATAAGCAGCATAAGAACATTCTTTAACAATTTTTACATACAAAGAATTAAGTTATTTTAATAAAAAGGTTTCGAAGAGTTAGGCAGAAGGAAAGAAATCTGACGAATCAGGAGTGTATGTTTTTCTAATGTTTCGGTGGTTGCTTGGTAAGCTTAGTGATAGTAAACGGAATACTTATTTAATAAACAGACAAAAATACCATAATTTATGAAAAAGTTGTATCCCACAATCTATATCGCATACTATGTATAGATTCCTTAAAATAGACGAGTGATATTAATATGATACACGCAGTCTAGTGTCGTGTATAGAAACATCAGTTTTGAACTCTCTTTTAATATATTCACTGTCATAGGGCTCACGAGTGACCAACCTGTGGAATGCTTGTAATAAATAAATAAATCCGTAGGTTTGCAAGAATTATAATTTTAATTTATTTTTTAACCTCACAGTCAATTTACTTTAATGCGAAAGATGACTGAAACTTTTTCCCACCTGTGACGCCACCAGAACACGTGCCACTTGTCATCGGTGTGTTATAAAACATTAATATATAACTACCCCAGTACCCACTTCATACATTCCACAAATGAAAAATTCCCGCACAAACCATTCACATAGGCGCACTCACGAAAAACTGCAGTAGATGCGCTAGTTGCGCTTTCTTTCCCGAGCTTTGCGTCATCTTCGCCATTGCACCATTATTGCAATCTACAACTGCTTGCCCTGGATTCTGTTTTTGGTATAGTACGAAAAGTAACAACATGTAATGAATATTAAAAAATATTTTTAGAACACATTTAATACACGTTAATTACACCGGTAACAGATGTTGTAGAAACACGAACACCTGCGCACTTTATCTTCAGGTGTGTTCAAGGTTTAGAAAACCCAGTACACGTATCAAATGGATGCGAATCGTACTTTGATTCGTGATGACACGCTTTACTAAAGCAAACACGACAATTAATATGAACATCCTCCGATGACATTATTGATAATATTTCCACTCTTAATTGTTGTTCTCTGTGAAAATACTGACAAGGGAACACCGCGAACACGGACTCACCGATTGGAAACGCAGCTTTGTGGGATTTTAGAGTGACTCAAAACAAGAACAACGGTGTGTTTCATTTGGGCCCTATCGCCCTTTAAGGGGGTGAAAACTAACCTCAAAGTCAAATTTTCATTTCCACATTTTCGCGTATAACTCTCAAAGTACATCAGACAGAAAAAAATGTTTCAAACAAAAGTTTAATGGTGCAATAAGCGCTACAAACTTGCGTATAACAAAATTTTGAAAAGAGTTTTTTTTTCGTTCTGTTTTTTTTTTAAACTCTTTTCAAAATTTTGTTAACGCAAGTTTGTAGCGCTTATTGCACCATTAAACTTTTGTTTGAAACATTTTTTTTTATCTGTTGTACTTTGAGAGTTATACGCGAAAAAATGGAAATGCCAATTTGACTTTGAGGTGCCAATCGGTGAGGCCGGGTTCGCGGTGTTCCCTTGCGAGTCCCTCACACTTGCATGATCGAGATACCCACATACATCTCTCTATCTTAAAATTATATTCCTTTACAAGATGAGAATAATTTTGACATCAAGCACAGAATACCTGATGCACTATAACTCATGTACTTCTAAACATTTTCAAATACAGTGTATTTTTTATGTAAGGGCACCATTTTGTTTGGTCGCCATTTTTCTCTATAGCGTTTGCTGTCAGTTGTAACTTAACTGTCACGCAGTAAAAAAAAATTGTTACTATTAAATTAAAAATTATTCCAAAGCAAAATAGTGCCCTTACATTAAAAACAGTCTGTACATTTCTCTTCAAGTTCCCAACGAGTAGTGCAAGTATATATATGTCACGGTAAAAGTAGAAATCGGCAAATCTGCACATTTATCAGTTTGATAGGCTGGTATATGTGTACATTTTCCGGTAAATGTGTACATTCACCAGTTTGTTAGCCGGTAAATGTGCACATTTACCAGCCTATGTACTTTTACAGTGACATATATAATGATCCTCAAACACTTGTGCACGTAAGAACGAAAGAAAAATTTCAACTGTTCCCTACAGGATCCCCGTCCTTATCACATAAAAACTTCTGATTATATAATATTGAAAATAGTCGTCTCTAAGTTCAGCTATCAAAATAGTTGCTTGCATTCTAAAATTTCATCGACACCCAGACTTATTGTATCACCGATATGGGAGTGGAAGCATGTAAATATCAACATATTAGAAACTTGCATATTTATTTAACAAAATTGATGAAATTGCATCTTGAAATGTAACCGTTCGTCTGCGTGTAACGCTAGACAATTGACGGCCACGAAACTCGGAACATATATATCGTTTAGTAGAATATGGTGAACTTCCAGCCAAGGACTCGCTCCAGGAATTCCTTGACGAGAGCTACGTTAATGCCAGCGTCCTTGGCCTTCTGCAGGACAGCTGCGTAGTTGGGGTTAGCTCTGACGGCGTCGACGATCCTCTGGGTGGTGGGCGCTTTGAGCTTGGCGATCAGGTCGGCGAACACCTTGGATTCAGCCAATTCCTTGTAGTACAGTGCCTTGATCTTTTCCACGGGCCAGAGTGCCTTGATGTCGTCGATTAAGCCACGGACTCCACCGGTGATTTTGTAGGTCTGGACACCAGGCTTCTTCAGGGCTGGGATGCCCAGGAAGGCGTTCGCCTTGTTCACCAGGTAGTAGGCGTCCACGCCAGCGTTCTGGATGTAGTTGATGAGCTCGTACACCTCGGGGAGAGCCTCGGCGTCGATGATCAGGTTCTTGAACTCGGACGATTTAAGGTAAGCGACCATGGTCTGGACCTCGGTGTCTTCGCTCACGTATTCGAGGAGGATCGACACCATCTTATCCACTGGCACTATGTCGATGAACTTCTGGAGTTCATCGGCCAGAGCACCTGTTCCGGCTCTTGGGACCTTCCAGGCGTTCAATGGGCTGGACATGGCCAGAACGGCCAGAACTACTGCGGTGAATTTCATCTGCAAACGTACATGAATGTTAGATCGAGGAACGTGCAATAGTTTCTGGTTCCAGTTAGCTGCAGCTAATAGCCGAGTCGCTGCGGTATCGAATTTTCATGATTATTAAATTCTGAATGAAGAAGAAGCAAAGTAAATCTGAAGAGTCGAAGTTAGCAACGTGTTTGAAACTTGGGAAACTTGCCTGCCAGTCTTCAAAATTTTATAATATGCAGAAATTCTCGTAAGCGTGGATACTTTTAGCACCACTGAGCAATAGATTATATAACAGTTATATACTTAGTACTACAATTTCAGACCGATCGAAAACTTCTATTTAACGTGTTCTTATGCTTTGTTACTCACCATGTTGATTCTTCAGTTGGACTCAGCTGAATGTTGATTTCCGAGTTCCACCAACCGTTTATATACACCTGTTCCACCGGTTTGTTGTACTTCGATAAGATTACTCGGGTAATGTATGACACCATGCAAAGTTAATTGATTCACTCGATTGCGGTGTAATCGTATTTTTGACCATCTTAGATAATAAGATCGGCACGTCACCTTAATACCGTTGCGCGACAAATATCTTAATAATATTATTGAGGGAGAATCATTTCGCAGATAAAGCAGCGTGTCGAATATTCTAGATGGTACGTTCCGCAGATGTGGTTAGAAACGTGAAAAGAAATTGATGGTAAGCACTTAGTACTCTTTCGCCCAGGGAAAGGATACTTTTATTTTAATATTCCCCGCCAGACGGGAAGGTGCTCCAGCATTTTCAGTCTCCTCCGTAACGGAGTACGCTCTCTCGCGAAGGTTTAACGCAATTTCGCGCTCCACCCCTTGCTTTCCGCCGGCATCAGCCTCGCAGGGCGCAGAGGGTGCAGGTGGACGACACGGGAAACGACGGAAGCAGTGAAGGCTAAAGGACGAACTCCCTTATATAAATTCTAAATGATATTACGTCACTCGTGCCGGTCTTGTCGACGGGCGAACAAAAAGATTTATCCACTTCTGCGCCCTTTCTCGTCGGCTGCATCATCCCTTATGCCGTAGTGAGGCAGGGAATAAACAGACGGTCCTTCCACTCCTCCGCATTGAAAATGTCTGGCTTAAACGTCCCATAATATAGAAGAGGAAAATTAGAGTTGACTAAGAAGTGGGGAAACATAATTTTTCTTCGCTTCGTTAAGACTGAAAAAAGGGTAATAGCTTTGTTCTCAATTTCAGAGACTCTAGCCATGTTCAGAGCATTTGGCGTTTCACCTATTCAACCTACAATTTCGTTACTTGGCGTACAAATGAGCGATCGTTAGCAGGACAAATTCTTGAATGTTGCTGTTGCATATTTCCAGAAAACGAAACATGCGGAAGGTGATGCTTTAATTGCCGCGGACCGCAGGAACGGCGTCGTAATTGTTCTCCGAAGGGCGGGCAATGGCTTCGACGTTCCACCTGCGTTCAAGTTGCAACGGGCAAGTCGTATCAAATTATTTTCTCCCGCTGGCCAGGCAAACTTTTGCCCGATATTATGGCGGCACGTGGTGGTAACAGCCCGCCATGCCATACTCATCGTTACCGTCGTAACGGCCTCGAGGATTCTCACGACGAAACAAGGAGCAACTAGGAAAATGTGTTCGCAGTTACGTGCCGACTGCCCTTCGTTTAAGGATTTCAATTGCCAGAGTGAACCTCTCATTGAAACATTCGTGACTCGATGCGGGACGTCAACGTTTCACTTTCCATGAAAACTGCGCAACGATCGTGTTCATAGGTGTACCAACTAATCGTGAGAGTTGAAGGAGAAACTACTATAGGGCTAAAGGAATCTTGAACTGAACTTCTTTTAATATTTAGAGTCTTATCCAAAGTTCACGATGGTATAAAAAATTGTTTACTTCTGCGAAAGTGACCTTTTCAAGTATTAATTAACTCCAGCAAAATTAATCAATAATCGCATTATCGATTGAACCCGAATATCAATAAAATCGCTACATGTTATTTCATCGTTCGACCTCGGAGGCTCGAAGATTGGCGATAAAGTTCGATTCTTATCAGCTGCTTCCCCTCGCGGTCCCGAATCCACTTTCTCTCGGACACACGACTATCGAGCAATCAGGCAAACTTTGGGAATCGTCTACTGCAGGAAACCGATGGAAGATCTTGCGAGAGCATCTCCGAGACGAACACCAAAGTCGACGCAGGGAAGTGGGTAAAAAATCTGTTCCGCCAGTTGTGATCTGGCGACAGGAATCGTTGCTGGAGCAAACGTGACGGCCAATTGGAAATCCCTTCGATTTGATGGGCCGAAAGGGGTGGCAAGGGAAAGAGACAAAGCGCGCCCCTGGCTCTCTTCAGCGCGTGGCTTTCAGGGGAATCGAAAACGAAGAAAGGCTTGGCGATCGGGGGCGGGTAAGGGGGGGGGGGGGGGCCGTAACAAATCCTCCGCGAGTAATCGAGGTCGTGCCTCGGCTAGGTTTTACTCTCGAACACTTAACTCTATTGCGATTGGATTCCCTACCCGGTCCTCTTACGCGCGCCTCTTCCTCTCACCCCTACGACCACGTCTCCCGTCATCCCCCTTTCCTTCTCGAGCGTCATCCCTGCTCCCATCCTCTCACGACCGTCTACGCCCGGCCATATCGTAGGACGGTTTCTTGCACGCGAAAACCTTATTGCAAGCGACGCGATAAAACACCCTGGAGACGAACGGGACCGCCTCTCCTCCGATGAACCTTGACACGGTATGAATAGGTGGCGCGACGGACCTTCGACCTTCGAGCCTTTGGCGACATCCAACGTTCGACTGGTTCGCGATGGTGGATTAAACGGGCCTCGATTATTTAGAATGGCCATCGGCGGTCGTGATCACTTTCGCTCGCGGATCTTTAGATCCCTCGCGTCAGTGGGGGGCACGGACTTGTCGTTGGTTATCGCGTCGAGATGAAAGAACGATATCGGCGAGACAAATATACGCTATCGGAATTATTGGAGAATGTTCATTATCGGACCTAACGGAGGTAAATGATAATTGATAAGTGGCCGATTATCGAGACTGCCCCACTCTATTCGATTAGATTCGACGCGATAGTATTGTGCAAACATATTAAAAATAGATTCAAACGGGTACCTCGAAAACAGGCAGTCGGTGTCTTCTTGAAAATTGTTTACCCACTTGGATTCTAGATAGATCCTGTTTTCAATAATACTTATGCCTGAACAGAGATTTATGGTATCCCCTAAATATCTCCTAAATTTCTCCTAAATGTAAAGTACAGAATCTTGATTTTTGTATCGTCAACTAACTACCAATTCTAAGATTCATCACCATAGGGCCATAGGCTATTGTATATTTCGATACCGCGGCATGTCAAACAGCATCCATTGATCATTGCACTAAAGTCTGTTCTGTGCAGAGTTGGGCATTAACCCTTTAGCGCCAAACGTATCATATATGTATGATACATTCCTTTTTTTGCCGTTTCGTCGTTTGCATTCGTATTTCACAGTTTGCAACAGTTTAAGTGATACATGTTTAGCGTAGTTTTATTCACTGAAGAAAGTTGGACCTACCTGCACCCTGTATTCTTTGGTTTTATGCATTTTGATCTCTGAAAAAAATTAATTAAAAAAAGTAAAAAAATAAATTCAGACCATTTTTAACGAAAAAAACAAAACGGGATATTTTCCTTCAACGCGATCTAGGTGCGGGCGCTAAAGGATTAAGTAAATGAAAAAGTATTTAAATAACGGATCAAATAAAAGTTACTTTAACTTTAGATTATTTGACGAATGAAGTTAAGTTGTTTTATTTGTCGAACGTTTCAACGTCAGCGACGAATAAACTTTTTTAATTTAACTTTAACTTTAACTTAGACTTTATTTGACGTCGAATAAAGTTAAACTGAAAGTTAAAGTTGAGAAATTTATTCGACGCTGAAGTTGAAAAGTTCGACGAATAGAAATATTAACTTTATTCATCAAATAATGTTAACCCGGATCAAGCTTATTCGACAGGTGGCGAATATTTTTTTTAACTTTTATTCGTCATTCGAAATTTTATTGAAATAAATATTTTGCCGTTCTCTGGTTCGGTGGAAGACTCCACTCCATTCATCCCTTTCGCTGCATGATCCCTGAAGATTGCCGAAAGCACCATCGACGACGATCACGCGGAAGAAGCAAGCATTTCCTGTTTCCCAGCCGGACAGGGGGGCCTCTGGGCTCAGCTAGAGCGGGCACCAAAGAGCCGGGCAGGGGTAAATACACGGGGTTAGCAACCCCTGGGAACACGGGCTCGCTTGTATTTCAATGTCGGGACATCCGGCCGTGCCGACGAGTGATGTGGTCTGCTACCCCCGTGCATCCGGCCGTCGCCAAACTGCGCTGCGTGTGCACTCGACCCGGTTGTGTGTTTGCGCGGCTTCAACTTTCCACGACGCCATGCTGCCCGACTTCCGAGTGTCACGGTGCCACTGTCTAACGCACGAGTCCCCCGTGCATCGTGTGCAAACCGCGCCCTTTTGCCTTTGAACGGCTGACGGGGGGATCGAAGACGGTTGTCGTGGCTGGGACAAGTGTAATTTGGGAGGTTGGGGCACCCTTAAATGTATAACTATACGGAGTAGTAGGTTTGTGGTTAGGGGCACACAGGGTGTGTCCTCTGTCACTCATTATAGGGGATCAGTCATATGGGAGAATGTATAGAAGTTATGTAGAAAGTTAATGAGCGGCCGCATAAAAGTATGAATACTAATACTAATGAATACTAATAATAGTTGGTATTTTGTTTGTTGAAATTCTTCGAAGATTTTATTGAGGATCACTGAGGCTCATTCTTGAAGATCTTTGATACATTTCAAATGACGCAATACCCTTTGAATTCGGGTTGGGTACGTGTGCATCGAAGTACGATTTATGGACCCCGAGGGGCAAGCATGAGATAAAGGGAACGCTTTCCCTTTACTGGGGGGTCTCGTTTACTGTGACGACAAGCGTTCCACTTACTTCGGCGTGCCCCTCGGACGCCTAAAACTGTATATACTTTGGCGCACGCGTACTGGATTCTAATTCCAAGTGAATCTTCTCGAAGGCAAAGCGAGTTATGCACAAACTTTATTCTATATTTTTATCTACTGTATGTGTGTATGTATGGTTTCGATTTGTATATACATATCTGCCCTAAGGGAGATTGAAGAACAGATATATCGCGATAACTGTAATTCTTTTCTCTATAAATGATAGTCACATGATAATCACGCCACTTGTTTCCACCTGCGCGCGCACACTTTTATCTACTTTATCTAGAATTTCTCGGCCAGAAATGAATACGTTACGTTTTTACATTCATTCTCATAAATGGCACCGTTGAAAAGGAATGCAATAGCTTAAATGCTATTTCACTCAACATGCAGATTTCTGCAATAGCTGCTTCAGGCTTCCCCCTGTACTGCAATACAAGATTTGCTTGGACTCATCAGGCCCCACATTTTAACCTCAGTTTCTTCTGAAAATCTCTCGTGCTTATCATGACACCTCATCAATTCAATTACACGCCTACACCGGCCCATAAATACATACTAAACACACAAAAAACACAAACACGCAAATAAACATGTAAATGATTAAAAAGGAAAACCATAGTAGATAAAATCACGTAACAAAAGTGGCCACAACTAATAGCAGATTAAATCACTGTTTCACGGTCCGATCTGTGAAATTAATTAATCAACTGCTCTTCAATCCTCACTTCTATTATAATAGAGATAATTATCGTTCGAGCAGTGCCGGGACGATCGTCGACAACTGTGAGAATCAGCTTGACGTTCTGACCTCGTAACGCCGTGCAATGCGACGCGGTAATATCGTAATCCGCTGCGTTAAGGCTGGATTATCGATGCGCTTCGTCTGCATCGTCCGCGCGTGTCTACGCCCTGGTCCCGATAACGAGCAAACTTTTGGTCCCGACCACTCCAGCGAAGTAATTATGCTTGAATTCCTCGTCGAGTTACATTAATTAACGTCGACCGCTGCCGTGTAGCGCGCGATCTACGAGGATGCTCGAGGAGGCCCTTTGTGGGGGTGGCCCGCGTGTTTGTAACGATTACGAGGAACACAGGGCGCCTAGACGTTCGCAGCCACGTTTTCTTTCAATTTCATTTCATTTCATTTCATTTCTTCGAATGGAATATCCCTTAGATTTTAGAAGAAGCATACGTGAGACAGATGAAGCCAGGTGAGACAGTGAAGGATTAAGGAATATATTGGCGGTCGCTTAAGTTCATATTTCTGTTAATACTTTCGGTAGATTTCAGTATACGTTTGCTTTTACTCTTCCCCCTGGTTCCTTCAATATCCCGGCGTTTCTGTGACGTGCGTGTAATCCAATCGGTCCAGTCAGCTCGGGTTCCCAGACGCATTCGTTTCCACTTCGTGCAGGGTGGATCACACGACGAACCGGAGGAGATTCCCAAAATGCAGCGGCGAATCGAAAGCAATAAACCGTGCTGCACGGATTTTTTCGACTTTGACGGGACGTCTACCGCATCCCGACACGATACGTAGGTGCAGCGCTCTTTCGACGAGGCGTCCAACGTCGCGCGGAATCCCTCGGGTCGGCCAACGAAATCACATTTTACCTCGATACACCCGGTTTCTACAGGAGCAATTTTCTCGAGAGCAAACAAGCCGACCTTCTCGCATGCATTAAAGTTTGAACGGGCTCGCAAGAAGGCAGCGGCACAGTGCGCCGCCACTTCCTGTGTATAACGCCGAAGGACCCCGGACGTCTTCGGCGACGAAATGAAATTTCGATCGATCCAGCCTGCAGCCACCTATCGGCCAAAAGATCCCTCGATGCCTCGCTTTCTTTTTCACCACCACAATCGGGCTCTGCCCCCGCCACTGTGCCCTGCTTTTCGCGTGTATTCACTATCCGGATGGGGCACTTCCCTGTTTATGAGTCAAAGGGCTCCTTTCTCCCTTCAAGCGTCGTCGCCTTTGCGTTTATCTCGCTAAAGCATTGTACGGCGACGCTGTGCTGCGACAAATTCTGTTTTACAAGAGCACGCGTGTGTATTAAGAACACTTTTTACTGGCAAATTGTTGATTAAAGCGACCAAAAACGTCTTCAAATCCATTGGTAACTGAACCCTTAAAAAGGGAGTTCGAGAGACAGAGGCTGGTAATAAAATAAAAAGGGAATACGAACTCTGTGAATTTAATCTAGTTAGGTGTAAGGTGGCATGTGAAAGACAAACAAAGAGGAAGCTAAAGTACCCAATTTAAAAGTGATCTGAGACATTAGGAATAAGCACGAGTAACAGCATAATGTGCGAATAAAGCAAAAAATACAATTACCCCAAAAAAAGTGAGTCGTAAGGTACATAAGAAAGTTATTAGCTCCCAAAATCCTATAAATCTATTCAATCGCTTACTGTAATACCACAATAGAATGTAAACAATGGCAAACTCGGTTGGCTCACAAATTCCATGCAAATGAAGCCAATGACAGTTAAACGTAATTGTCAAGGGTATTCCGAAGCACAGCTGGAACGTACAATAGTAGTGAGTCCGAAGAAATCTGCAGCGTGTCTGACGCATAACGACTCATTCCACTGGCGCTCGCCGTGAACGCAGAATGCAGCACGCGACTACAAAGGTGTTCTCGTGGAAAACTCCGCCAATATTCGCGGTACGCTGCCCACTGCTCCCTCCCTGAATCCTCCTGAATCCCGTTAAACGGTTGAATTTCTGAATGTTCTTTCCAGGAATAATGCTCGCCATCCTCCGATTAGAAGTAACCGTCGCCAGACCGTAATTCTTGTTCGGCCCCGTTGCGTTCTATCTTCACGGTAACCCCCGAGGCCCTGGCCAGTCCTTTCGCCCGAGCATTGTTTCAGACGGTGCAGTTTATCTACACGAAACCACATGTTATTGTTGTGCACTTTGCCCGTGCTCTTGTACACTGTTCATTCGTAACTCCGTGATATAATAACCGGCAGCAACAATGCTTTAATCCAGCCACCGGACCGGGGGCACAAAAGGTGTGAGCCACGGAAGTAAGCTGATTAGGAAGCTGCCCCCTTATTCTCGTATCCTGCACCTCACCTCGAGGCTCGCCCTCCTCCCTTGATTTACCTTCCTCCTCTCGTCTCCATTTTCTACGTATTTCCTCATCCCTTTCTCCCTTCTCTTTTATGCAATTTTCACTGAAACTTATTACTCCTCTCTTTAGTCATTCGTGCCTGCCTTTCTTCAGACTTTGTCTCTTCTTTGCTTCCAGTTTATTCGATAACAGTCTTCTTGTTTTTCTATTTCTTTCCCAATTATTTTATCCATTTGTCGCTGCATATTCGTCTTCCCCTCTCGTTTGTCTAGTGCATTAACGCGACGTCTGTTCGTCGATCCACCATCCATTTCTTTCATCTTCTTTTTTCTGAAGCACCCCTGCGCTCGAAGATTCCTTCGCCGGTACACGATTCCTTCATTTCTCACGAGTTCCAGCATGGTCGTGGGCACCGCTATATATCAGAGCATCATACCTGTCGGTACGGCCGACAGCACCGGAGGAAAGTAATTTATAAAGACAGCGACACGACACTTTCCTTCTACCCTTCTCGAATCCTCGAGCACGCGATCGGCTTCCTCCCACGGATTCATCGCCAGCCGCAGGCTGCGTTGCCTGCATTTCTAATCAGGCGCACGTGAAAAGATTTCACGAACCCCCCGATCGACCTTCTCGCCACTGCGATTAATCGAGAAGAATCGAGTCTTCGGGGTACTAATGAGCCCGCCGATTATCGTGGCCTCTGCTTTCATGAAAACAGATGTGCCTTTGAACGTAGTCGCTTTTTGTCCGCTTATTCGGAATTTATGGCACCCTCGGGTGGTTGCTTGCAAATTTCCTGAAGGCTGAGCCAATTTGCGAGTGCTAATGATTTTAAACCTCGATGTGACCGTGGATTGGATTAACTGTAAGCGTTTCGCTCGCGACTTCTGGGCGAAGTTGCACGATTAATAGGTGGGAATGGAATGCCAAGGTAATAAACACTTTCCACTTTACGTTACAACATTACGTTCTAATCGGTTAAACAATTCAGAGTCCATTGAAAACACTTGTTATTGAACTTGTATCACGAATGTCTGACTTGACTCTCATGTGATCACTTAAAAGCCACCATGGAAAGAGGAAACTAATTAACAGTACACAAGATTTTATTCTTGATTTATGCCAATTATAGTTAAACAACTATGTACATTCTTGATTGAACGCAGTTTCGAAATTTCCTTTTCACCCTTTAGTGGTACAGCGATATTTAGTAGTGCAATCAATCACATGGTTGGCAATGCTATCCACTTAAGTTTCCCATAATACTTGCTTTTAATTAACGCAATGGACATAGTAATGGACATTGTCGATAGTAATACCAACATCCAACCTAGTTACTTGTTACTGGAAACAGTGCATCACCGTGAAATATTGCCAGGCAGGGGAAGCTTAGCTGTTTTTGCAGGTTCGAAAGAAGGGACGGCAAGATTGATGAATCTGTGCTCATCAGTGACGAGCCCTTACGAACGGTGACAGCAATTAGTGGCCCTTGCCTCTTCCGAGGGCCGATTGAATCGCCAATTCGAGAAGCCAGGAGCTGTTTCCTCCTTATCGGTATTCCTCTCTTTCGAGTACTTAATCCATGATTTTACTTCGTCGATTTCGATAGTAGGGGATATCGCCATTGATACCGATAAACTCCTATCTCTTTTCATACAACGTCTTGACGTAAACAGCACGCTTCTCAAGGAGCGGGGCAACGTATATAAGAATCCCTTCTATGCAAGAGAAACCTCTTGCTGAACAAACCTCTGTTCAATAGTCACCGAAAGTGGTAACCGCTGACAGCTTCGATCTCTGTGCTACTCGACACATACACGATATACGTTCAATCCATACGTACACCAAAGTCTGCTCTCTGCAACTCTTTTCTAACACACTGATTCGTTGAATTTCATAATCTCAAGAAAGGTGAGCATTAATATCTCACGTTGCAGCCTCGTCAAGCGTAAATTGTTAGTAAACCGGTAAATCATCTCATCCTGCTTCCAAGTTTCTCATCGTACTGACTGTCCTTTCCTCCTTTACTCGAAATCTATCTCATAGACAGCTTCCATCGTGCACTCTTGAAAATCAAGAATATGTAATTTGAATATAGTAGTCCATCGAAACATACAGCGAGTCAAAAAATTATTGGCACACCATTTAAAACAGAATGTCTTTTTTAAAATTGGTCCAAAGGACTTGAGCTTTTTTGAGAAGCTACAAGGATTAGTTTACTAGGTGGCGTGTTTCGTCGTTTCGAGAAAAAATGCAATTGGTCGGAATAGGGTAGAAAAAAGTGAAGGTCGCTTTTTCATCTTTTTCTTCTGAGTCTGCAGTGAAAAATTAAAAATCCCGTTTGTAGATTTAAGTAAGTTGTATACACGCTGAAAGTGCATTACAGTTATAGGCCGAATACTGTAATTGCCACCACTTTTAACTGTGTGTAACTCATAGCTAAGTTACCCGATTTCGATGAAATTTTCAGCATGTATACAAATCTACAAAAGGCGTTTTTAAATTTTCGTTACGGTTACAGATCTTTTTCGCTTTTCCGACCAATTGCAAATTTTTTCAAAACGACGAAACACGTTAGTAAACGCATCCTTCCAGCTTCTCAAAGAAGCTCAAGTCCTTTGGATCAATTTTAAAAAAGTTATTCTGTTTTAACGGGTGTGCCAATAAACTTTTGACTATACTTAAATCACAAATCACCTGTAACGATCGCTATAATTTCAGCAACTATATAGCAGGCATACTTTCCTTGCTTTTCATTCTAAGAAGTGAGAAAGCCCGCGGATTTTCTTTATTCCAAGTTCGAGCTGAACATGACTCACAGCACAGCGACTGTTTACGATTCCCCGTGGAACGAGCGCGAGCGTGGTTGCCCAGGTTCGCGGGAATGCGGCAGAATTCTCCGAGGAGGCAGTTATCTTCGATAACCGCGAGCCCGGTCTTCCTCGGCGCGTTGGCACACGCTCCGCTCAGACGCTTCTGCCCGCCTATCCGCGAGGCAGCAAGATTTTAATCTCCCGTTTTACGCGCGAAAAGCCAGGGTAATCTTGCGGGGGGGATTTACGCGGCGCGCGCGATCCGCCTTTTAAATTCGCCGACCGCCGCTGCAGGAAGTGGCTGCACGTGATAAGTATAGGCGATGACCGCGATCATCCCCCGTGGCGTCTCCCGACGCGGATACGTGTGCCCGTGGCACGACAAAAATCCGTGGCGAGACGCTGTCGAGAAAGTTTACGAGGTCTCCAGCAAATCTTCGTGATCGTAAATTGGAAATTGCAGAGGTTCGCCGCGAGATCAGCAGGGATCTTGAGGGGTCTCTTTGTTGCACGACGCGGCGCGTTGTTACGATCACACCTTAGAGTCTGTAGGATGGATGAGGTAGGTTGTTAATCACAGGTTGAATGTTTTGTTACTTTTTTTGAAAATCGAAGTGTTTTTAAAGGGAATTTTGTTTTTCGTTAGAGGCGTATTATAGGGTGCATTTACTGGGAGATTCGCGAATGTTATTTTATGTTAGTACTTTAGATGCACTAGTCTCTTGTTAGCAAATTTTCAAAAAATACACAAGTGGCAAAAAAGTACAATTAAAATTTTGTGAAATAAATGTTTATTTTTTAGTTATTGCATATATATATATATATATATATATATATATATCTTGTACATATTACTGACAGTATAGAGTAGATACTAAATGTAAATACCTACAGATTGTGATAATTAAATTTTTAAACTTTTTTTAAATTTTAAATCAGTGGTGGATGTTTTTATATAGTTTGCTTTTACTAATTATATTCTCAAGCTACTAAAAGATCATTAACATTTTTAACAAATTGTCTGATATTTAAGGGGGCCCACTTGCCATCGGACAATCTGACACCCTAGCCAGTCTGTTACTGCTTTTTAGTGTAAGTTTTGGTATTAGTTTTAATCTTAAGGTTAGGTAAGAAATACATTTTCTTTATCTTTGTCAAGCTTGTATGGAACTATTCTCTTGTGCAAAAAGACAATAATAATGGAAGCATCTTGCTTATGGTTACTTGCAGGACATTGTTAAGGTAAGTAGAGGAATGAAGACGAGAATAACATCTGGTGAACCTATTGTATGAAAAGTACTTCAGAAATCGTCCAATTTGCAGGAGTGTTGAGTGCAACATCTTATCAAAATAATTTTTATTTAATGTTTCCCTAAACTCCAGTGTCTTCGTCGATGTATTTTGTTTCCTAAAACAGTACACATAAATTATAAGTATGTAACTACGATGTCTATTATAAAAACTCACTGTCTTTGAGCTTCACTTTTATCATTCTTAATCACGAATAATCTTCAATAGCCACGAACCACACTGTAGGGGAAAGGTGGGATAGTTGATCACAGTTTTGCTATTTTATTCAAATAATAATAATGGTTTGCTTCGTTTCTATTTAATTACTTAAGTTGCGATTCTTAGAGTATTCTCAATATACTTGAACAAATTTGAGAGGTGAAAACTAATTTTAATGACTGAATTGAAATATTTTCTGGAAGTGACGTTATGCACAAGTATCCCCCACTAAAGGGGAGACTTGATCAAAAGGTTGGGGAGACTTGATCAGTGAATTTTAAGAGTAAATAACACATTAATTTTCTAAAAAATATTTATTATCTTAGTCAATAACATGAAATAAAGGGAATATCATAAATGGAAAGTAAACTATAACTAACTTGAAAGCATTACTGAAAAAATAAAACCGATGAATGACATAAAACTCTATGACATAAAACAACATAAATGCATTTTTAAAAGACATTTCACTTATTGTTAGATATCATCTAATTCAGATGATGATGAAGAAAAGATTTTCTTTCTCACTTTCTGTGCCGTATTTTTCTGTTTCATAAGCCGTTCTATGGTTTTTTCTGGGGCTTTTTCACCTGTTCAAGTATCCCACCTCACATACTGATCAAGTATCCCTCAATGCACTCCATTTGAAAAAGGTGAAAGACTAAACTTACCTTAAATATTTAGATCAATCAATAAATAGCATTAATAGACCAGAAATGGCTGTTTTTACTTAATATATTTTAAATCGTTGAAAATGCAACATTCAGTGGAAAAGAAGGAAGATCAAGGTGACCGAAATATTTACTTCTTGGCTGCAAATAAGATCGAAGCTACTAACTACATTATTCTATGCTCCCGAAAGAAAACTGCAACATGAAGTGTTGTGATAATTCAAACATTACCACGATACCGTGACAGCAGGCACAAATTATCAATATATTAATTAAAAAACTGACGTGATCATGTATCCCCGATGATCAACTATCCCACCTTTCCCCAACCGTTACCAAAAGCCCGTACGAAACGGGGAACAAGACGACCTATCCTTCCATTTAGATCTGCCGTGAAACATGTATGTACTTAGAGATTTGGATCCGCGTAGCGCCTGTACAAGTATCCATGGATCACGAAGCGTGCGCGTTTAATTGTCCCGCGTTATACCAGT
Source organism: Andrena bucephala (assembly GCA_947577245.1). NCBI lineage: Eukaryota > Metazoa > Arthropoda > Insecta > Hymenoptera > Andrenidae > Andrena > Andrena bucephala. The sequence continues at coordinate 14,297,103 of OX387717.1, read as the reverse complement.
TCCCCGACACGCGAGTTGACAGACCGAGAATGGAATCGATGGTCCGCGTTAAGCTCGAAGTTCGACGGATTCCGAGCGATCGCTAAATCGTTACGCAGACTTCCCTTACACCGCGAGGAACGTGCAAACGAGGTACTTACCGCGGATTCGGATCCCGTCGGGATCGTCCAATTTAAAACTTTTCAGACACGCGAATCTCTCCACGTATAGCTCGATTTTTCTACGCGTCGCGAAGGACCTAACGGATATTTCAAGTCCTTCTGCCAGTATAAATATTCAAAGGAAGATTCCCATTATTCACAGCGATAAATTCTTTAGCACATTTCTAGCTCAACGACTTTAACGACTATCCTATATTGCGCAAGTGTTCGTGTTCTTGAGGTAGGGATACAACAACTGGAGAAATACAATCTCATTAAACGTAATTGTTCCTTTTATAGAGTCCACAAGATTCTGGGAGATCGAAGAGTATCAGTGGTGGCAGTAGATAATGCTGTCTGACTTCAAACTCTGTCTTATATTTCGGTGTATGTAGGGGAGACCGGGGCAAAGTGAACTTCGGGTTAAAATGAGCTTTCTTAATTTATTTTTTAACAATAGAATATATTTACAATTTTTGGTGACGTAATAAATGTGTGTAATACCACAATGATAATTATGCACATTCAGATATCGAGAAGTGGAAGTTCATTTAAAAATTACAAATTTAAGTTTTAGAGACTTCCAATTGGTTTTCTTTTTAATTTAGCTTTTTGGATAAATAAGTCTTAAATGTGTTATTTTAACTCCAATTTTTTTCTGCGTGTTTATAACAAGCTTATTAACATACGTGTACACGCATTTGAGAAAACGTTAATCCTAACTTTATTAAATAATTAATTTTCCACTGAGTACACATTCGGGGCAAAGTGACCGGGGTAAACTGAGCTGCAAAGAAAAGATGCGTGAGTGATTTACGTATTATTTTTATGTGAAACCCGTCTGCCATAAATTATTGAAGCCCAATTGAAAAAAATTGTGATAGAAAAATATATATTTTCGTTAAAAAAATTATTTAGATAGAATACGTACGTATTTTAATAATAATTACGTATGTATTTGTTTTAATAATAATATGTCAGACTGTTCACGTAAACAAAGTTCATTTAAAAACTAATTTTCAGAAGAAAGTTACAAAGTTATAAAGTACAAATTATTAACGTTAAACTTGTATTAATGAAATATATTTTTAAAAAAATAGTTTAAATAGTTTAAAAGTTCGAATAAAGGACTTAATCTTGGGGGGAGCCGTGTTGAATGGATAAAAATATTTGTAATGCAAATTCAATAAAATTTATTACGTGATTATAAAAATTTATTTAGGGAATAAAATGCATTACTTCATGTCACTACTTGAATTACTTTAGTCACATTAATGTATTTTTTCGTTTTTCTTTGAGCGAGGGGGGGGTTCTAGGGTCCTATAAATAATATCATGATGACTTGTAACGAACAAAGCTTCCAGGTATGTATCACGGTCGCCTCTATGCACGTTTAGGTACTATCTTCCAATCAGTATTGCAGCGGAGCAAGACGTCCATCAAAAGGATGCATCGGATTTTTGCAGTTTATCGTTTAAAATCGTTGGAGAATCGGGAAGACTACGAGAAAGAAATAGAACGTACATATATCAAGCCGCCGACGAAGGGGATTTCGTTTCGCGAAGGTAACGTCGTGCCCAGCGGCCTGATACGCGCTCGCGCAACTAAATCCAGCGGCTCTCGCGAGAAAACATAAATCATTGCCCCTTACCCGCTTCGACGGGCGCAACAGCTATTTTGTAAGCTCGACGAAGAGCAATGAGTTCGTAAATCAGTCGAAACTTTCCCCGTCTGGCGAGTAGAGAGGGAGGGCGCGTAACTTACGATCTTAACAGGGCTAATTGACTACTCTTTTTTTCTACCTTTTCCGCGATCCTTTATTCCCCGTTGTGCACGCATTCGCACATATACACGCGTACGTATACAAACGGGGCGAGGAAAAACAGGTCGCGTCGCCAAGGGATATTTAACACCACGTAAATCGACGAGCAACTGGGAAACGCGCGAATGATGTACGACGACTTTTCTCGTTTCGGCCCCCTCGTCCCGTTTCTGCGTTCTTCCGACATCCTTCGACCCCCCTGGCCACCTAACCTAGCAGCGTTTCGAAGAGCAACGAGCTGGTGGCGCGCAATTATAAAAAAGTTGCCGCGAGTTTCTTACATATTCGACGTCCCCGCGAATTCTTCGTCGGAAGCCATAACGCATCATAATGACTCGTCGCCGGGGGTTCTTTCTAAAACCATTATTTACATGACCATTATATACGGCAATTATCATTACCGTGGAAATTGTAACGGACTTCCCTGATGGAAATCCAATTCCTTGCGGATGCGGTAAGTCGGAAGGAGCTTGAATTTTTTTCAGAAGAAACGTGTAGATGTAAATCTTCGAAGCTCCTTTGCAAAACCATCATATGTAGGAGGAGTTCCTTAGTGCCGGACGCTTGAAATTTTTCTCAAATAACAAGAGAGAAATAATATTAAATCAATCTCCTTAACTGTGCACACGCGACTGGAACGTGTCGAAACCTAATTGTTGCTTTTTCAAATATCATAGATAGATATAGCTAATGTCCGGTATTAGGTGCCGTTCGGCGTTTAGGGAACTCTCGTTAATTACTGAATTGTATCCGAAACAATTTATACAATAATTAAACCTTAAGAAGAGAAGCCCGTATGAACGGCATATTTTTGTATCAAATTTTTAGAAATTGTTTGGATAGATACCAATGCGCTAATCCTTTCGGAACTTAAAGGGTACTTTAGTTAACATTATGACAAGTAAAAAAAAATTATAACAGTAAAATTAAATATTAAATATTATAATGAATACAAAATAAGTAAAGCAGTATTTCAAATAGATTTTTTTCGAGATGCAAAACGTCGCCGGTGGTAACGTCTCTGGTAGTTATGTGAAACAGATCAATAATTTTTTTTGTTCAATTTATGTACCAATTGTAAGAATATGAACCATAAATGGTGCAAAAAAGTTTATGGAAAAAAATTTGTTTCTATTTTTAGAGTTGTAGTGTTCCTGATTTCTCTATTTTTTTCGCATCTCGAGAAATGAGAAATAAGATTATATTTCTCGAGAATTCTCGAGAATTCTCAAGAATTTAAAAAAATATTGCAAAATTTATATTTTTCGAATAATGTTGACAATATTTATCTAAATTTTTATTCAACTTAGACAAAACTTGTGTAAATGAAAAAAACAGATATTAAATATAATTGATAAATCTATTTATTTAATACAAAATGTGAGCAAGGCGAAACATTACTTTTTTGTTTTAAAATAGTTTTTTAAAAAGCACAATGCGTCTAAAGTCGCGTCAGCCAATCTACTTCCTTTTTTATGACAAAATCTGCGGCTGTAGAAAAATTTCTGTCATTTTAAGTGGATGTTGGTTTAATTGTATATAGAGCATCGGCGATACGAAGAGAAAAGTTTATAAACAATCGCGCAATTCTTCGTATGTATTGCTAACATTTATTACAGATTGTAGATGTGCTTATATATTCACGATTAACTAGTAACACACAATTTGAACGAACTGAAAATTCATTTCTGAAAACAAATGGAATTTATAATAATTTTTCTACGCCTTAAGTTTCTCGAGAAACACTGTAATTTCTCGAGAAATGAGAAATAAGAAATTATAAAATTTCTCGAGAAATTCTCGAGAATTCTTTCTCGAGAAGGAACACTAATACCACGTGAACTTACTGGATCTTATACCAGCTGAGAAGCTCTTTCAAACTCTTACACGAGTAAACCATGAGCAGCACGGAGTTATTGAAAATTCCCTGTCAGCAGTGTCCATGGAAGAGGGTCATGACCACGGGCGTCCCTAATCCAGCGGCGATACGCCCGTGGGATCCCGTTATTAATAATTATGTAATCCGTTTAGCTACGGCGTGTCCACGCGCCGCCGCCGACTCCTACGATTCGATAACGAAAGAGACGCGGGTCCACGCGCTGTTGAATCTGTAAATACCGGCGTGTTATGCAAATCAGGGACACCGGCGCGCAGAGAGAGAATCCACAGTGCAGGATGTACACGTGTACGGATGCAAGCCGACGCGGCGCTATAAGCCGAACCCGGAATAAGCATGTAAAGTAGAGGCTGCGAGCAGGTGACACGGCTGTGCCATCACGGTGACAAGCGCGGATGTTCCGGCTGGAAGGTGAAACACGCGACACGATGCACACCGTTGATGAACAGGGCCCACGCTGCCCCCTGTCCTCCTTCCTGCTCCGCCCTCACCTTCCTCCTCACTTTCGACCACCCCGAGGGGGGATTTAAAATCTGCGCTTCTCACGTGTAATTCGTGGAGCAGATGTGCTGCCATTCAATGTGCTGCTGGCAGAGAAGATGTAATTAAACGCCTGAGGTCTACTCGAATGATGAACAAATCAAACTTTACTTTCTTTATCTGCCCCTCTAATTTTGCACTCGGGATATATACCTACAGATGTATTATTGCCATTCAACTTTGAATTTTAACTGAGTGGGTTTTCATTTGAGCTTCTCCTCGCGTGTGGGTTTAGCTGATTAATAAGTGATGAAGAGAATAGATTGGTCAGAGTATTGGAAAAATATCAGGAGAGGAGTCGTCAGTGATTTACCAGAGTTAGCAGTAATGCATTCCAATGTGCATTCCAAAATAACAACAGTGAATTCTTTTCAATTTAAAACCATACAGCGTAACAAAATCACTTGTTGCGTTGATATGTTGTGGTGGCGTCTGTGTGGAACAGTTATTAAAAATACATGGAAAATTAATTCTGTCTTTATTATACAGCATGGCGAATAATATCAGAAGCTAAAAAATTCTGACTGCACTGGCAACAACACCTGCAAAACAATGTACTGTCGAAACTCTATTTTTTAGAACACTTAGTTTACCGAGTACTAGGGTTAGGCCATTGTTGTTCGCAATACCTCGACTGTAACTAGGGTAATTCTAAGAAGAAGAAAGTAACGAGACGTTTCGTATAGAATGCATAGTTGGAGGAAGCCGGTTTATTCGTTCCGAAGTGAGCCGAAAAGTTCTTTAGTCGAACGTCGAAGCCCATCAGGAAGATGCGGAGGAAGACACAACAAACCGTTACTTTTTCCGTCCCCGGGGCGGCGCGAGGCAAACTTTTGAACTCGGATCATCCAATTAGGATGCAAAAGCCTCGAGTTTAGACGTCTTTGTGGGTTGGCCGGCCCGTGGGACAAATCTCGCTTCAGAGAGCCTTTTGCTTTCTTTCGCGGGCCAGCCGATGCGAAAAGAAGTTAAGACTTCTTACGGTGCTCAGACTGAATCGTAAATAACACTTTTCTCCCCACCTCCCAATACACTTACTCACTCTATTTACCTTTAATTCCGAATGATTCGAGGCGGCTCTAGCCAGTCGCGTAATTCCTCGTTCGATCGTATTATACGAAGGGAACTTTCTTTAACACTGCGCGCGATAGTACGACTTTTACGAAAATCTTCTACGGAACCAATTCAATTTATTACTTTCTATTCTTTTTCCAAGACAATTATTGATTTGAAAAATTATGTTGTCTGAGAAATAATTGTGAATTTTGTAGAATAATAATTTGTAATAGATCGATCAAACTTCCTATATACATATACCTGTAGGTTCCAAACTAAGATATATTCATCCTTCAAACTTGCAAATTTGAATGTTCATGTCAATACATTTCTGATAATTATTATTCATTACAGTGCTTGTTGAGTTGTACACATATCCCAATCCCAGGATTTGAAAACGACAGCTCTGAATGTAATTCTCCCACGAAGCCAACAAGAAAAGTGTAAGTTCCGTGATCCAAATTTTCATCAATTACGAAACGACATACAGTCAGCTTTTTCAGCCAGTCGAATCAAGCCGCGTCCAAGGCGCGGCCAACGGCCTTCGAACCGCCATATTTTAAAGGCTGCTGCCGCTCCGTGGCACATCGTGTAATGTTCTTTCACGCGGAAGCCCGCCGTAATGAGACGCTGAAGAATTCAGAACGAGGCGCTGCTGCGAAAAGCGCGCCAGTCCATGAAATGCTCTTTTCACTTCGCGCCTTCTACTCTGCGGAATTGCCACTCTGTTTTTCAATGAACCCACCCCGTGTCGCGCTGGACCCGAGCGCACGTACGTGCGCGTTCCCGATGCCCCCAGCTAACCAACCACCTAAAGTAACTACGAAAACAAACGAAGTTGAGACCCGGCCCGCGGTCACCGTCATCCAATCCCTTTCATTCACAGGATCTTCGCCTCCGAGTCAACAAGCACTCCGAAGACAATCCATCCTTATGCAACGATACCAGCTGTTCTTCACGCAATCGTTATATAAGCATCGTCCGATATTTGCTACATATTTTTGCGCATATCAATAAGATCACAACTTTACCGCACCAGATAACGATAACGTGTATCTTATCGAACGCAACCATTCCGATCGATGATACAGGCGAAACAATTAGCTCACCGAACGTGGAGGTTCTCCAAGCAAAGTTCCCCACTTTGCACCAGACTCGGCAAGAAGAGTTTTTACTCGATGCAGAATCTCGGCCGGGCTGCCAGTCCATCCCCCCTGGTCGTTCCTTTTTTTAGCGATAAAGCAATAAACGGAAGTCGTCGGAGCATAATTAATGCCCGGCCGGGTAAATCACCGGGGTTGGGAGGGGGGTGGGGTGAAGTTTCGAAGACGAGGGGGGCATGCGGCGGAAGCGACTCTTGGTTGCATTATTAATCGGCGCGTCTCGCCGAGGACGAGTGGCGCGGATCTCTGAGACCGGGCAGCAGGATTAAAGAGTTGCTAATATCGCGTTAATTGTCCGCTGAAGGAGACTTACTAGCTGCTGGATATCGCTCGCTAAGTAGCAGCCCGATGGCGGCAGCGTGGAGATAAGAAATTCATGGCAGCCCGTATGAAAAGGCATTTAGAGACGTTCTACTTTGACTCGAAGGCCGAGGGATCTCCAAAGGATTTTCAGTACAACTCCGACGTCTTTCAAGGAACTCGAACGCGCCACGGATGATACGCTCGCCGGCGACGGTACTAATTCACGAGAAGAATCTTTAATTTCTGGGTGATGCACCGGTGTAGCTTGGAGCTTTCAAAATATTGCGCAGCTTGCCGAGTGAAAAGAGAATCTTGAACCTGTGATCTCGAAAGAGGAAGGTTAAAGGTTATTTCTTTTGGTCTCGTAGAATATTATGTTAATACACTGCTTTTAAGTGGAGATATTTAGTGAAGAGGCCATTTTTTGGGCTTATTAAAATCAACAGTGTTATTCTATATTTTATTATTAATATTGGTAGATTTATTTGATGAGCTAGAGACTGATATAATAAATAAATGAGTTTGTACCACATTTTTTGCGAAATTGAGTTAGTAGCAATAATGTATTTCAATAAATTTTAGGTTTGCTGCCTTTAAGTTTGGTAAAAAAATGTCTTTTATGGATCACGACTCAATATGAAATCTCTTGAAGCGCGCCGTAGGTACTGCAGCTAATTTGCTATTTATTTTCAAGTTAATTGATAGTGATATCGATTTTCCTCAACTTTTACAATCTATTAATTTTTACGCACCTACCAGATTGTACAGACTTGTTAGTACTTTTCTTCCGTATCGCTATGCGTCTCGTTTTGCCGACACCGATCTCGTAAATCGAATATGTGCGGTTGCGAACTCATTTTCCCCGGCCTTAGATTTTTTTCATTGGTAATATTGGCTCTTTCAGAGAGTCTGCACTCAAACTTTTGTAAGTACAGGTACACGCCCGTTGTTTCGTTTTTCGTATGCGTTCTCGACTTTCTTTCATATTGTTTTGTACACGAATGGGACTTTTCCCGTTCATAAATAAATAAATAACTATTCAAACGGGCCAAAATAAAAAAATACTTAATTGATATTTTTCGGTCATGTAAAACATATCCAAAAACCGAAGCAATCGGAGGCGGACATCTGAAAACCTTTCCTTGTTAACAGGAAGCGAGGGAAAATATCGAGAAGACTGAAACATATTGCCCCAAATGTTTACACACACAGCAAATATGTTCGGAGTGTTTTAGAAATTGTGGATGGCACGGCTCCCGGGGAAAGATAGGCGTTACAAAAATGTGAGTAACGTGGAAGTCAACGTGAGAATGCAGTGGTGAATTATTTCACAATTCCAAGAACTTGTTCAATTTATGACATATCATCATATATCTAAGTTTACAGAATCTTATCGACACTAATCTATTGGATGCAGGTAGTATATAAATCGGAATGAAAACTAGTAGGGGTATCACTTTCCTCAAGTTCAAATACGAGGGGAACGAGTAGCGTCACACGGAACACAAAGGTAAGTACTAAAACAGCTTGTATTTCTTTGCCATGAAACCATTGCGAACGGAACTTTGTAGTAAAATCAGTTTCTAAATTCAATGAATCGATGTTAAATCAATCGAGGCGTTTTAATGATCCGCTGGAATAACTTAGAACGAATGGGCAGAATTTCTCTTGACAAACAGATGGTAAATACCTACGCATTTTACGTATTCGCTAATACTTTAGAATAAACCAAACCCAAGTCTGCGAAGTCGTTATTCGAATAATCTAAACACTGGTTTAGTCGGTTTTAAAGTATAAACTTCAGTTTTATTAAACATAGACTGCACAATTTTTTTCTACCCCGTCTACGTTTTTATTCGAAAATTCGAAATAGTTGAATCACTTGAAAGGCTGATCAAACTAAGTCAACTGACTCATAAAGTAACAAATCAAAATCACATATACTTCCAAAACTCTGCTCATCAATTCTACTGAAGATTGATCTACCAAACAAAGTCTAAATGGACTATCTCCGATAGCAACATTCCGTAATACCCATTAATTACAATTCATTGAATTTTAATTTGCTTACAGATGAAATTCGCAGTAGCATTCTTGGCTGTCCTGGCTTTGGCCAGTCCCCTGTCCGCTTTGAAGCTCCCAGCTTCAGGCTCAGGTGCTCTTGCCAAAGAGTTACAAGACCTGGTTGACCTGATACCGTTTGAGAAGATAATCCCCATCATCAAGGCATACGCGGCCCAGGATAAGGAAGTCCAAGTCGCCCTGAAGGTTCTCCAATCCAGCGACTTGAAGCTGCTCGTCTCCGAAGTAGAAGCAAATCCAGCAGTGAAGAATCTGGTGAAGTACATACAGAACGCTGGTCTCAACATCATCGCCATGATAAACAAAATGAACGATGTCCTGGGTCTCGGCCATATCTCGTCTTTGGAAGATTTCGACGTCAAAATCTCTGGCGGAATTGTAGGTTTAGGGAAAGACATTCTGTCTGTATTACCTGTGGGGAAGCTTCAGCAGGCGTTTGAGGAGAAGAGGAAGAACTCCAAAGTGTTCAACGGTCTCATTCATGAGTTGCTCAAGCCTGAACTTGTGAAGGTATATTTGTCCCTTCACTGGAACAAGCACTACGTCAAGCTAGTCCTGGAGGCTGAACAAGCTAAGATCCCAATGGTGACTTTCACGTCACACTTGCCTTTGCTTATGATGAGTAAAACTATACTAGCTACTAGCACTTAAAGGTTAGATTTTTTGTACTTGGACTTGAACAGTTGAAACTGATTTATACCTAAAATAATATAATTAAGATTGTATCGAACGTTACACTTCTGGCATGATTTTCTTCTCATTCCACTGTTTCCTCTTTCCCCACAGATGTTGAGCAGCCTGTCGATTTTCTACAGGCTGGGTATCAGACTGTTCCGCGTTGCATAGATTTGCGGAAAAAATAGTCACCGGCTTTCATTAACCGTTAGGAGGAATAATTTATTAGTAGGCATTCCTGGGATCCTCACATCTGCGTTGCACACTTTATTAGACGGTTTGACCGTTGCACGGGCCAATTTGTCACTCGGCAATTAAATTGAGAAGGTAGAGAATGCAAAGGTAGGCCAACGCTTCTGGCAGCCTCATGGGTACCTCCGGAAGGGTCGCCGGTTAACGCGCCCGCACGTTCAACGCAGATGTGGGTGTCAATAAACGAAGTCAGATTACTCAAGGAATGGACTGACTGCGTTCAGTCCATCTATCCCTTGCATATTCAATGCCTGGTCCTTTATCTAAATAATCTAGTTCTCTAGTGTAAACCGATGTCTTTTCACCCACCATTATCTCCATCAACGAAAAACGTCGTTTCGTATTGAAAAGGATCTCAGTGTCTCAATAGCTACCGAACCGCCAGCGTCTTTAGACTATACTAATCATATAAAATAGGAAAAAATGCTTCAACTATATGAGTAAAAATCATTAGTATCTAATACAATGATGCTACAGATTTGACTTGTTACAAGATATTCCTGAATTCTTATTTCGAATACTCCTTATCCTATCCTATTGCACAATAAATACTTTATGTGCGGGATTTTATTTATTAGACAGATTGTACGTGGAATAATATCGCATTTCGACGACTTGTTACCAAAGGATGGACAATGGAACATTATCGGTACTTCCTCTGAGCGAGACTACGAAATTCGCTAAAGCTGGCTTAGCGAGAATCCTTTTTTCTTTTACTGTGAAAGAAAACGTCGTCCGACAGCATCGATTTCCATTGCACGCGAAAAAGGACAAGGTATTCCGTACGACCCATTGTTTTTGCGATTTGAACCGAAACAAAAGCAAGGATCGATGCTACGTTGATCCCTCGAGAGAGGCTGGTTTCAGTTTCACTGGCAGACAGTAGAATGCTGCTTATTAATAATACAAAGGAGCAAAGTATTATACAATAGTACCTCGAATAATCGCGGTAATCATTGTACCTATCAGTGCTGGATTTGGAGATTTGGCGCCCTTAGGCTAACAAGCGTCTGCCACCCTTTCCACGAAATATCATAAAATATTTTAATTTGAAAGAGTTGAGACAATTTTAAAATTAATTCAGTATGAGTTATTGCTAATTTGCCACATGAAAGAAAAGTGAATTCTTCTTAAAGTTGTCTCAAGCATCTGTGTTTAAACTTTTTCCAATTTCTTTCGCCCAAAATTTGATGCCCCCCAAAATATAAGGGGGACGCTGCAGCCTACTTAACCTATATACAAATCAACACCTGGTACCTATAAAAATACATTAATTCTGAAACCGATATTTCCATCATTTTGCAAAACTTGAGGGGGGATTCTCCTGTGACAGCCCCAAGAGTAACTGATATTTATGATTTTTAAAAAAAAAAACATTGTTATATTGGATTAATCTCTTTTGGTATATAAGGAGGCATCTTCAAACTTGCATTAAATTTTTTTTATATCGTCTACAACGCAACTATCTATCTTTAAGAAATTTTTCTTTTTTTACATGTGCTACACGCCATGTCAACAGGAGTTACATCATCGGAGAGGTTAACAAGATTCCATAATAATTAATCCTTCATGGTCACACGGGGTGTATTGCACCCCAAGAGCAATTTTCGATTTGAAATGTCGCACCTTTACGTCTTCCAAAGGGGATTTATCGCAAAAATAATAATAAAAAAAATTTGAAAAAATTTTCCCACAACCATGGAAAAACGCTCATTTTCAACAACAAATTATATCACATCAAAATTTATATTTCTAGAAAAAGACTATTAGAACATGACTGTATATGTATTACGAATGTACAATTATCACTGAAAAGTTAAAAGATTCAAAAATACGAAAATGGTAACTCAAAAAATGTCGCTGGGGTACAGTGCACCCCGTGTGACCAATTTGTGATTATAAGGTGGAACCACGAAGGGTTAATCAAAATATCGAAGGATTGACATAAAGAAAGTTTTAATGCACGTTTAAAGATGCCTCCTTATATCCCAAAAGAGTTTAATCCAATATTAACAATAGTTTTTTCATAAAAAAATTCATAAATATTAGTTACTTCTGGGGCTATTACACGAGACTCCGTCCTTAACGCATCCAATAACCACATTAATCGGCAAGTCTCTACCCAGTAGTTCCAATCTTAAATCACATATCATACCTCCACTGAGAACCTTCATTTTGCAACATTTCCCACCGCCTCAAGGACACAGGTTTCCAAGATTTCGTGATTTCGCTAGAAATCATCCCCGATCATACCCTTCGACCTTTCCTCTCGTGGGGTCACTTTCCCCGACGGATCCGCCGTGAAAGCCAAGTGTCCCGCGGAACGCCGTAGTAACTGATACAGCAGAGAGAACGGGAATAAAACGGGGGTAGTTTGGGGGACAAACATTGAAACACATATAATACCTGTGTATAGCCGACAATGTAACCGTCCGAGGACAATGTATTTTGTTCGACGTTGAATGAAATCGAATTACCGTCAGATCGAGAGAGGCCCCAGCTCCGCCGTTCTCTTCTTTTCTGGTTTCAATTCCTGCGCGGCTCCTCTCCCCAGCGTCGCGATTGGACAAGCGCCGGAGAAATTAAATTTCGGCCCCGCAAACAGAGAGAACCGTCGGGGAAAAGTTCGTTAAAGGGAAACGCGGCCCCGTCGGGAAGAAAGGCGGGCCAAACAAGCCACGGCTCGTTTTATTTCGCCCCCGGATACAATCGAATATCTTTTTGCCCCGTCCGCCCTTCCCTGCGAGACCCGCAGCCGTCGCGTGTATCTCTTCGGGGTCTAACAAGGGGGATTGGTCTGCGATGCGCGGAGCACCGTACACATCGGCCCCTCTAATTTCTCACGCTTCGATTTGATCGTTACCCTCGTTAAAGGTCGGACACTCTGGAAGATAGGAAGCGCCGCTTCCGAGAAAGTCGCGGATAGGAGGTTACGTGACGCTGCTTGACTGGAAACGGGGGAGCATGTACGGACTGTTATGTTAGGAATGTGTGGCCACCGTAGATTGCAGATGCTGTCTAGTGATTTCAGGCAGGACCTGCAGAGAAATTCGTGGAGGCTTTTGTTCGACGTTACAAAATTACTTCAATTTGTTAAGGGAAGATATGGTGAAGAAACGATTGCAGTAGTATTGTGTTTATTATTTTTGATTGGCTTGGTTACGTATAGATCTACTTTAACACGTTCCGTGCGGGTGACGTTACCGTCGCGTCATGGGGAACTCCTGTTCTACGGAGGGTGACGTGTACGTTCGCGGCATGGGCCCTCATCCAAGAAATATCGGAGGGGAAGAAGGGCTCTAGAGGTATTGTGTTTTTTTTTGCATATGCAGAATTCAGTTCAGTACGAACCTTTTTAACTGTGTAGGTATGCAGTCGTTACTAATTTCAAGGTAAGCAAGGTAAGTTGTATTTTTTTTGTCCTATTCTACTTCTTATCAATACTTTTATTCAATTTCTTCATTAAATATTATGGAATATACATTTTTGAGGTAGAAACATTGCGAAATTTTTAATGTGTACAATATTTAGTAAAATATTCATTTTAGTAACATTTTTTTTAATTGTTCTTGCTGAAAGATTTACCAAAATCATAATTTATAGCCACATATAATAAGAGGCGAGGCGAAATCAAAATGAAATACGGGTTGGCCAAACTAAGTAAAACTCTATCGTACGGCGGGTGAGGTGGCTGCCACGTCATGCCTTTTTTCTTAAGAAAAACCAATTATTTTTGGTTATAATGTTATAAAATGTCGAAAGTACCGTAAACGTACCGTAAACGATACATTTTATACAAAAATCTATTTTCGCCACATGGCAGTCCCAACCATTTTTGGTCCCGCACGGAATGTGTTAAAAAAGTCCACCAAAGAAATTTAAGAAACCCGTAATATCACAAGATAACGCTTTATTTATTAGTTCTTTGAATCTTTGCTGACACAATATTGGTTTTGTTTCTTCCATTTTATGGTGCTAAGCATGATAAATATTCTGCGTATATTCTATAGTTATACCTGAAAGAATTTGCAATATGTATATCTCTGGCTGTTGAATAATCTGTGTAAAGTATCGATTTTATGAAGATAGAGCATCCAAATCGATTATCAAGTACTCGGATGATGAGTGGATGACGAACTCGTTTTCGGACACTCGAGTTTTCCTCCGTGCCGCGACGGATTACGCAAATACGTAAAATTCGTCGGAAGAAATCGAAAAGAGAGGGCTTTCTGTCGTATCCAATAGGGTGGAACATTTGCATGAACGGGGATCACAAACAGACGAGATCAAAGGGCCCTTGATCTACGGTCCGATCGTTTGCCCTCGCAAGCGTCGTTAATCAAATAAAAAGTTGCATCTCCTTCGAGCAGTGCTTAGCCACGTGCATTCCGATCAAAAGAGAATGCAATTTTCTTACATTCGATCGTTGCCTGTGCACGGCAACTAAAATCAGATCAATATTTTGATACCACTTTCTCCATTACTTCTGTGTCTAATCAATCAGAGGATAACAAGATCGAACTGGGTTTTTTTTCTAGTACAAGTCCCGTAAAATCTAACGCAAGATTGGATGGTCGTACGGGAAGCTTGAATAACATCCTCCGGGTCACGTCGATTGTACAAGTGGAGTATTCGTTTATTAGTTTCCCGTTAAAAATAGAGGAGAGCACGAAATCACAGCGTCGAATCGTTTCATCGATATTTCGATGTCCTGTTATTGACAGTTGCTTCAGTGGTCGATGACGCTGTGGGCGAGTACAATCGAAACTTTTTCCAAATACGGACAAGACTTTTTTTCTCCTCCTCCCAGTTGTGTCACGCGATTCTACCGTTATTCCCTTTTCTGCGCGGGCATACGCAGACAGGAGGGTTTTTGAGAAGCGACACACATCACCGATCTCTTTTTTGCGGTTCGAAATACAGTCGGATTGAATATATCGAATACTCGAATCTCCACGCGAGTCGCGGTAATTGAAACCGCAACGATCCTGTAGACCACTGCACCTCCCCTTTTTTATCTTATTTCTTATCTTCATATCTGTGCATAGGCATCTGTAAATTCTACTTTACTTATTATCTCGCTACCACTGGTGTCTTCAAAAGAATCCCTTCTCTCTTTTTGCGACGGGAGACAAAAGACACAATTTTATTCCTACCTCTCAAAATACGACGCTGAACCATTGCTCTAACTCGAGGAAGGAACTCGAGGAAAGCACTCGCAGGAAAGAAATTTAAAAATTATTTACTTGGACACCTGCAGTGGCGGGTAGACTGCGAGCGGAATAAAGATGGGGGAAGGTACGCTGCAGGGTTACCAAGCCTCGCAGGATCTCCTCGGTTCCAAGCCTCCTCTCCAAGGATCTCGAGGATTGAGCGTGAGGCACGGGGGCTATTTGTCATCGTCAGCGTCGCGACGCCCAGCCGATCGACAGTGAACACTGCTAAACCAATTAAAACTATGTCGCCCCGGAGAAACAGCAATCCGCCGTGTCGAAGGGCGAGAAGGGACCGAGGGAAAGTTGCGTCTGCCGCAACGTCGGCCCGTGGAAACAGAACCGGAAGCATAAACTGGACGGGCCGCGCTCGCGCCGACCGGTCCGTCGTTCCTCCCGCAGTTATGCCCCCCAGAGCCTGTAATCTATGCCTAGGAGGAAGCCAGCGGAACGCTCGGTGAATATGCGATCGCGTGCACTCGCATTTCCAGCCGCTAATGCGCGATACTTCGATCACCATTAGCCGCGCGTACACGCTCCGCAATTTCGGCGGTTACCGAGGGAGGATAATTAATTTGTAAATGGCAAGCGGATCGATGGCCCCCGTCGGATCCTCTTAATGAAATGCGGTAGATTCGTGCCCGGTTTCGGAGTTACCGCTTGCTTTTATGTAACTGATCGATGTTATTCCCGCTGCTGCCTGTTGGCTGTGTCACGTCTATTTCAACCAACGGCGAACGAGGAATCGGTAGCTTGGCATTCGTATGGAGGGTTTGTTCAAGGGTTTGTTCAGGGTAGAATGGGGAACAGCTTTGTAGGTAAGTGTAATGTTAATTTATTGAGGAGTTGACGTGGGAAACGATGTGTGTAAGTGTCAAAGAAATGAAAAATTATTTCTTTAGTGGAAAAGGATGTAAATGTCATTCCGAATGCGGTGGTAAATGATGTAGGTGCTAGAATAATTTATTTTAGCTTCTACGGAGATCATAAGTACCAACGTCGTTGTGGTTGAAAAGAAAATCCTGAAAATCGTCACTTCTGGTATTTAGGATGAATGTACCAGTAAATGAACACGTACCAGTGAATGGGCATTTTATTTTAAAATAAGTAAAATAAGTTATTAAAACAAGCAAGTAATTAATTTAATTTGAGACTTCTTTTAATTTTCTGCTTCATATCCAAACAATTTTTGCAACACGTGGAATCAATCGCGCTGCAAATATAATTCTATAATAGTGTTCATTCATTAGCCTTATGTGTTCATTTATTGGTGCGTTTACCCTGCATCATTCAACATTTTTTAACTGATAAATTGTTTGACTCACAGCGCCGACTTCTGAGACAAGAGGATATTAAATACAACTGTTAAATGGAATTGAGGAGCAAGGTAATCTTACAAATCGAATTATAGGGAACAGAAACTATTATTGCAACTCCTAAAATTAGTAAAGATTAGGAACTAAACTGAAGATACTTTTCAGCAGACACCAAATACGAGAAAATGTCAGCATATCTTTGAGCCTACTTGCAACTGCTTGCTACCAGTCAAAGAACTAGTACTCCTGCTCACCTTACTACCACTTATCAGTACACAACAACGGATTAAATTCAGAGAAAAAGAATCCGCTCTGCACAGTTCGTACTTTCCGCCAATGTATCAAAAGCTACAAATCACAAAAACTACCTCCCACAAAAGTACCGCCAATAGATCGTAAAACGGCGTCCCGGTGTTTACAAATGTAAATTGCTTCACGATTCGTAACTTTCCCGCAGTGCATAATTGAGTACCGCCGTACGAACAACTCGACAACTACGCTACAGTGAAACGTTTCAGTGGATACAGGCGTTCACTGGTCAGACGGGCGTCATTAAAACTCAATTTACGTTCCCTACTTTATACAGCTCCCCTCGATGCTACGTTTTTACTGCCCTCTGTGAGCTGTAACTCCGTGAAAAATCGATGCGCGCCGTGCGAAACCGTGAGACGCCATTTCTATCTTCGCGGGAACTCCAAGAAAGCCAGCGGCGTAGGCTACGCGGGACAATAGCCCTCGGCGTATTTTCTCTCTCTCCCTCTCTCCAGCCCTCTCTCTCCCTCTCTCGTCCATCACCACTAGTTGCACCCCGTGCATGGTACTCGATGTAAACGACCAAAGTTCCCGGCGCCGGCGTTGCAGTTGCGTAAACTCGAAGACGCGCCCCGCGAACAACAGCTAACTCGACTACCGCGCGTGCACTGAAAAATTCCGCACCGGGGTTAATTCAATATGTGTCGCGTTCTAGGCGCGCCAAACTCTCGCCGCAGGAGATGCTAATTACGTTTCAATTTGCCCGCGGAACGGGCGCGCTGGATCATCTCGCGGGCGACTATTGGACGATTCGGAAGTGTGAGTGACGTGTGTCCAGAAAGAATCGTCTGGAATATTCATGGCCAAACACGTGGCGAGGGTTCTCGGTAACTCGCGATAATTCTGGACGCAAATAGAACTATCTATTCGCAAAAGATGATGGCGATCGATGGTATAAGAGGAGTGCCTTATATCAAGGGCGTCCGCAGACTTTCTTCCAAGCGGGGAGGGCAAATTTTATATGACGGTAAAGAAAAATATAATAATGAAAAAACCACCCGGGCGATGACTCCTGCTTTTTTAAACACATTTTGTAGTGCCAATTTAATTAAAATTTTAAAATTGCAATTTCAAAATATTTACTTTTTTAGTGTAATCTTAATAAAGATCAATTTTTAAAAATAAGCGATTTTTTCTCAAAACCCGGGGGAGCAACTGCCCTTCTTTGCCCCCCTCCCCCCTCCGGATCCTCATACTTGCATCGATGCACTCTCCTTCATACCGTGGATTGTGAGAGCATTGTCGTGGTGTTGTATTTGTTAATATAATTACCTTTTTTCAAGTTATTAGCGAGTGTCGCCAATACTCTCCTTCAACCTCCATGTAATTCAATCGCACAAGAGCGTGACAGAAGGATCCAACTTTCCTGTCCCGGAAGTGGACGTCCAGGAGCACGACGATGTCGCTAGTGTCGCCCGACGTCCAGTTTAAAGTAGAAAATCGAAAGTGAAAGGGTTTAAATATCCTGATTTATTACCCTAACGAGAACGCGTCGCAATCAACGCGAAGGTTACCGAATTTCATCTAAACTTGCACGCCATTTCGCCTTTTTCCCGCGACTTATTTGCTTGCTCGTTCTCCACCGCGTCGCCACCAGTTGCGTTCCAGTGCGCTGAACGTGGAACCAGAGGAACAGGAATTGTCGAGGTAGCTCGTCTACCATGCAAACTTATTACACCAGTCGCATCCAGCGCGTGATAAGGCCGCGCCACGTGGAAGTTGCGAGGCCATCGGGGGAAACGGAAACCGGTGTATGTTTCGTAAAGCAATAACCGTCTGCAGGCATAATTGCCAGATTTATTCCATCAAGCGGCGGACCTCCGCTTGAAACATTAAATCCATTGTGCTTGGAGAACCGCGGCCCCCTCGATACCTGGATTTCGGGATGAAAGGGGCCGAGGCTGATTGGGACATGTGTTGAGCAGAGATTCATGAGTCTGCAAGTCCGTTTATTCTCTAGGAAGCTCGGGTAATTTGTTTCATTCGTATTCAGCAGCCACGTTGCAGCGAAACGTGTAATTGGTTTAGAACAACTCCAGGGAGAGATGCGACTGCTGTGATCGTTCGTTTAGATGTTGTTAACCCACTTTTCGCTCTCCCAGAGCATTAGTTCGCTCGTGATACAACGGGACGATGGTTTGCGAATACACATCAGACAGCTCCGCGGCGCACAATCCACCGAAACTTTAATAATATTCGTACACGGGTTGAAGTTGCAAGTACAGCCACGTAGATTCTGTATAGATGGTGAACCATTATCGAGATAGACGGCGATGATTAATTAATAGAGTAACGTTTCGTGTAAGTCTGTTTCGGTGACTCGTTTGAAATTAACAGGATTTTCTCCCGGCCTCCATCGATCCACGTTCATTAATATCCGCTCGCCGTGTCTGTTTACTCTCGTGTAACATCGCCGCGGCCATTTAATAAAGAACCCAACAGACACACGCGCCAAGAAACGTATTTGCACAAGTTTTACATCAAACATTGCCGGTCGATTAATATAGAAACGCAAACATAATGTGTCCGTTCATGCGGGATGTCGAGTAAACGGGGATGAAATCGTTGCCCGTGTGGCTTCGCGTCGATAATCGATGCTGAACGCTGCTTGTTTCTCGTTTTCGATGGGAACGAAAACAAAGGGAGAGATGAAAGGAGCGTACGAAGGTGGAATATTCGACATTGTTTCTGAAACGTTTAATCTGTGCTTTCTGCGAAGGCCTCCTTTGCCTTGAAATTTTACGTATTATATCTTTGGTATAGATTAACTTATGAAAGAGGCAGAATCTAAGAATTATTTATGTAAGAAATTCAGCTTAAAGAAATGCAATTCCAAACTGTGGTTATCTACAGTAGAGGGTCATTTGAAGAGTGCTTGTAGAAAACAATTTAAATGCCTAAAATCAAATTTTTCAGAAGAGAGAAAAAATATTCTCTGACTTCAAATTATTTACAAAATTGGATTTGTTTTGATTGTTAAATATGCTTAAGTAGATAATACCACAAATGCATCATCAAATTTTCCATTTTATGCATTAGTGTTCGATTTTCCGAACCACCTCGGTCCCAAGTAGTGCAGATAATTGATGCTCTACTTACTACTATAACTTGATTCTTTATTTACCTTGAAGATAGAACTTTTTAAACACCCGTTCATAGAATTGAAAAAGCTGCATTGCTTTCAATATTAATTTGTGAGTAGCCGGTGTTACAGGGTGAATGTGTAATAGTGATTACCACAGCAGCATCGAATTGAAATAATTCCGATAACGAGCTCGACGTTTACGTATTAACAGTAACATAACAAACAGAGGAAATTGCACGTGCACCCTCCACCCTCGATACCGTGTTGTCCTCTTCGGGGAGGAGTAGAGAGGGAGGCAGTCTCTCGCGTATTCCTTCGACTTCTTCGTTTGCTTTTTCCCCCCGCTTCCGGCGCGGGGGAACGTAGCGCGCCGCTGTACCGGATGAAAGCAGCAGGCACGCGTCATGTGGTGGTAGAAATTCAATTTCCCGTCCGCGCCGGACGTCGATGCTTTTGGGAAAACAACTGTCAGCCAGCGGGAACGAAACGAAAGGTCCAGAGCTATTTATCGGGCTTTCACGACACGGGCTGTGATTCCGCAAGACGCTGACGCTTCTGCGAGTATTCCCTTCAGCTCGTGTACCGACCCTCAAGAACCGGCGCGAGGAAACGTGGCCATCTCGCAGTGAGTCGTACTATGAAGTCATACAAAATAAAGGAACATTGATTCTATTTGAAACGAGGCTGGCTGTGAATGGAACCTGGCATTGTGTCTCATTTCCTGGAAACAGGATGATAGGTGATTTCAGTTTCGATGATTCTCCATTCGAGAACTAGTTTTCCTCGTTAGATTATTTGTTACGAAAGGATAATAAATAAATTAACCCTTCGTGGCCACGCGGGGAGTATCGCACCCATGGCTATTTTTAATCTTTGGCAATATTTCTCTAAATTTTTAGAGCTTGATATTAAAATTTAAAAATTTGGTATATTTTAACCCCAAAAAATCGCTTTTTTCCAAAAAAACTATTTTTCAAAATTTTTAAAATTTAAAAATTTGGTATATTTTAACCCCAAAAAATCGCTTTTTTTCCAAAAAAACTATTTTTCAACTACAAGTCATTTCTAGAAAAATACGTATGAGTATTACGAATGTACAATTATCACTCAAAAGTTGAAAAATTAAAAAATACGAAAATTGTAACTGAAAAATTCCCCTGGGATGCAGTGAACTTCATGTAAGAAGTTTCTTCTTGAGGAAAGTCGTCACTGTTCACGAGTGGCAGTGACTTATCATCAGAAACAAGACACCAAGTCTAAAATTGACGGTGATATTAAATTCTAAACCCTTAACAAAAATACATGATCTCATCCTTCTGAAGTACTTTATCCAGAAGAAGTATAATGAAACACCATTGCTGTCAGTCAGCAAAAATTCATGATGCTTTACCGCGACGAACAAGGACACTCTCGATCAGCCGAAAATAGACAGAAAAATTTCAGATCCTCCTAAGAGACGATCGATACCGTGGCTAGCTCGGTCCGTGCACAGCAGACGAAACAACACAGCATGAACGGACGTCCTGCGCGAATAGAGGGAGTTGATGGGAATTTGGCACGCCGTTTATTCGGTGGCGAACGAGGCGAATCGAAGTGAGGGATAACGTCGATACGTTTACGCGCTTCCGTGTTTCCGCCGCAATATCCTGAAGCTCATTGGTTCCTGATAATCCGTGAGTGCGAAATCACCGATTTGCACGTTCCGCGCTGATTGAGTGCGTGTGTACTTTAACGACATTATACGCGTCGTCCCGTGATCTATCTGGACGGGGCCGATAATAAGTTCGGCTTTACTTTCGTAAGACACGGACCCTGCGATCTCGCCAGCATATGCTTCCCTTTCAATAGATCACATTTCCTCGAATTCCTCTTCCTAAACACACAATTTATGGGGAATAGGTATAATAACGCGTAATTAATTATTTTGATACTTGTTAGATGGAGCTACAAATGGGAAGTAATGAATATTTCCTTTCACGAAACGATCCCTCAGGTAAACCGAGGCATAGGTACCAAGGTTAAAGGAATAATGAATTTTTTACGGGACGTTAAAAGGAGGTTTGTCTCTGTGTACGATTAAATCGCTAATAAATATTTCAAATAGGAGAAATGACAGCTCAAGACGAATCTCCAGTTCCTATCGACGAAGATAGACCACGAGGAGTTTCAAAAGTCACATGTTTCCCATTCGACTCCGTTACATGTATACCTGAATTACTCCAGCAGCATTACGAAGCGGCAGTTAAAACTTGAAAGATATCTGCACGCACGAAGTTCCTTGGCAATCTGTTCGAACGACCCAAAGGCCCTCCCATCCCGTCCGTGGCGGTTATAACTGCCAAAACTATAGCTCGTAAGTTCTAACTTCGGTAAGTGGCCGGGTATAAATTACCACTTAACCGGTCTTGATTTACGCACCGACCTAGGAAGCTGCGCGTCCCAGAATACCCCGTCCAATAACGTCCACCGACCACTGTGTCGTTCGAAAATCATTTTAAAAACAGAACACACGCGATATCGCTTCAAACTTCCCATCACGATAGAAGTTCCAATCCGTTCACCTTCAAAATTTCGTCTCCAAGCTTTATTGCCTCCCTCCGATCCGTATCTGTGGAAATTCGGTAGCAATTACAATACCGTCCCCGATATCCAACGATCAACCGACGCGGTTGTCACGGAAATACACAGAGGACAAGATGGATCGAAGTTGCAGAGAGTTAATTGAGAAATGAAGACGAGTCGATTCCGTCGTTCGATCGCGTTGATGAAATTCGCAAGTTCCGCGGGACCTGGCTAGATGAAGTGCCCACCCTCTCCTCTGAATATCGATTAGCGATAATTTCTGCCCGCTGGAAACTAGCGGCCAAGCACGCGATTACCTATTGTCAGGCCAGACAGCCGGAACTCCGTTCTGTGATAGAGTGCCATAAACAAATTCCTGCTGGTAAGTGAGCAGGCATCCGCGGCATCTCCAACTTTCGCGAGGATCTTTCGTAAGGGCGAATGAGATGAAAACAGTTTTGCATACGTTTTCGAAAGGTACGATTACAAAAACAACGGGCCCAGGGAATAGTTGTTGCGCGTCGCGGCGGCAAAGCGAAGAGAGTGCCTCTATTGTTGTTTGTTTTCTTCTCAAAGCCGTACTCGATCCTCTCGACCCTTCTTTCTAGCCGAGCCCATTGTTCGCGGGTGTGTTAACGAACCACGAGTGGCTCGCCAGGCTAGTAATTAATTCTTAACACGATAGTGGCATGATCCAGTGGCCCTCGCTCTTTGTTCCCACGTTCTCGAGGGCGATAAAGTTCGCGTACGACGATTCGAGATAACTCGAGTAACCGCGGCTGTGTGCGCGCGCGCCTGTACGTAAATTCGCGGCTCTCGAGGTTTTACGAGCCCGTGGATCCAAGGTCGATCGCAATCTCTTCACGTTTTACTGTCTCCTCGAATGTACTCCATCGGGATCGCTCGCGGTACCCGCCACGCTCGCAGACGCTTAATGTGTCCGATCGCAATCGGTTTTTACTACTTTCCCCTTTTCAGCAGTCGGTGTCCCCTATTTTTTTTACCGAACTTCAGAGTTTTTGTTCGAACTGGTCGTATGTGTGTGAGGAAAGTAGATATGGTGTAGAGTAATATGATTAAAACAAAGTGAAATGTTGAATTTTTGTGTTTCTGGATAAATTAGACATACCAGTCATATCAATTGTTTAATACAGTTTGATTATATTTAAAATACATTGTTGACGAGTAAAATGACCACACACAATCAAGAAATTTTAATTTTTATTATAAAAAAAATCAACTTTTGGAACAAAGAATATACAATATTATATTTTAATGTTGGAATTGTATATTTCCTATTTAGTGGTATATTTATATTTGATTTATTTTTCGTCTGTATTTCACCAATTTTAATACATAGAATGGTGAAAAGGCGAGGTCCAGCTAAATATGCTATTAGGTCTAACCTATGCGAAAATATAAATGTGAGAGCATAACATTAGAAAACAAAAGATAGAGAAAAAATATCTAAGGTGAAACTAAACTAAAAACTAAAACTAAGTTTATATATTCACAATTCATTTTGAAACAGAACATTACGTGAGCCCATGACTAAATTGAAGAGTCATTGTATAAAACAATGTAAGTGCCAAAATGATAAAATAAATATATCGTAAAATGTTCTACGTGTCAATGGTCATACTATAGTATAGAATTTGATTTTTGGCACTTACAGTGTATTCTACAAAGACTCTTGAATTATTGATCCTTGTCGGACCACACACGGACTATTTCTACTTACCGGTCTCCGTCCCTATTTCCTTCCAAGCGCTCCAACAAAATTCGCACATTACCCGTTTGTCCCAATGTTTCTGCTGGATCAACGCCCATAAACAACAATCTGGCGAAGTTTCGGTTACAATGTCGCTCTTGGGAAATTGACGGCGAGTCGCGTGTCGCAAGATGCAGCGCTTAACGATATCAGGAAGTTTCTTCGCCAAATAATCTCGACTGCGAGAGGACTTACATCGACGTCGTGGAACCGCCATCTTGTGGCCAGTAATCCGGGCTTTGCAAGTCAAATCGCGAGAATGGATTTTCGGGAATGTCAGAGGGCCCCGTTGAACCGAGGAGCGAGGGCAGAGCGCAGCGTTTGCAAATTCAGGGACGCCGTTCCATTTAAACTCCTTAAACGAGCACCGCCGCGAAATATGGCGGCGCGGATTGTTTAATATATTCGGCGAAGGTCGTTTTCCCGTTAAGCAGAGAGCCCCGTCGGCGCTCCCATCGAATCGCGTCGCACATGCATGCAGCTGAACTCGGATCAATCTGTAAATGCAAATGAATGTTACACAATGGAGCCCAAATATTTGCATTTCATCGTTAAGGTCGTTTGAATAACTCGGCTGCCGAGCTGCCCGGGCTCCCAAAGTTTACAATTCAAGTGCTACCTTCGATTAAAAATTCTGCTTTAATAAAGCATCCGCAACCATAAATAATCTCGATTAAAAAAAGAATTAATTTCAAACTGTATCGCGGCGGACTTCGTAAACATGCAAATATTCACCCTCTCCCCGGTTCTTGCGCAAACCAGCCCCGCGTAATTAACGATAAACAGCGCCGGGCGTAATATTAATGATACTTCGCTAATGCCCGGCGAAAAGGAAGAAATCATTAGTATTCCGTGGCTGGAAATAATTAGTCTTCGGCTGGGTCCGACAAGAAACCTCCCATCCGATCTACGCGAACCTTTCGAACGGGGGTAGTAAGAAAAATTTCAGAAAAACGGGCGACGTATGTTAAATAAACAAGATTGTTGGCAGGACCGCGATTTTCCCTTCATCCTCGTTTAATTAAGAATTCCGCTCGTTATCATCGTGGCGCACCGTTCGTCTTCCAGAAAAAGGGTTTTCGTTTCGGGGTTAAAATGCGATATTAGGATTTTCATTGGATAATATGATATTGAAATATTGTTCATTTCCAACTGGATAAATGTCTCTTACTATTAAGTTACGTTAATGGTACTCGCATGGGACTTGTAGCTACAGTTACTTGAGCACCAGGTGTTGACGTTCCGTGACTTTTTTCAAAACCTCTTCATTAATTTTTATGATCCATAACACTATTAATATACTGCTGAGTCAGTATGGATCCAATTTTAATAAATCTACTTAACGCTTGTTATAACCTCTGAATCACTGCCATGATCTTATCTACCGCCTCTTCACAAACGTTTACCTTGAAAAAATTCTTATCAGCCTATCACTACGTTCAAACTGCAAAGTGGCTTGATAGGAAGCTATGTAATACAAAGTACACACATAGGTACAGAATCTTGATTCCTTGATTGAATTGACTAGATTTTGTCGATTATCGTTCCAACTAATCGTGACGAATTTAAACTATTGGGAAATCGATAAGCAGATAGCTAATAATAATTTCGAGAACCCAGGGGCATAATAATTTCCTTTAGCTTCCAGTGATCGACCCACGCCTTTCACTCTTCTTCCTTTTCTGTTCTACAAGCAGATCTTCGTCCTTTTATCAATTCATAGCGATTGTCATTGTGCAACTCCATCCCCTACAGATATTTCTACTAGTCCTCTACCTTCTTCCTCGATTTTCACTATCTATCGAGCACACTTCGCGAGCATCCCATGCAGCAAGCATGAACACGAGGATTCAGAAGATAAAAAGAAGAGTGGCGTGTACAGTGTCCTGGAAAGTGCAGATTACAGCTGGAAGAACGATATTCATGGATAGCAAAATAATACAGTTCATCCCCATTTCCTTCTTCTTTCAAGCGAATGCTAGCTATCGCGCATTTAGAGGCAGCAAATTTCGCGAGGAAAAATTGGATAATTAGAAATCGTTTGTACAGGAAACTCCCTTGAGAAGCAGCTTCGTAGGCGGCGCACGAAATTTAATTTAGGATTGAAAGTTGAAGTTTCGAGTCCCCCAGTAGCCGAAGTGTAATGAAAATGTGAGGCAGCGGGGTGTAATGAAAGGGTAATAGTCAAAAGGGAAACATCGGGGTTTTTCCGTTTTACTTCACGTGTTCGCCAGAGCATGTCTTGAGAACGCTAATTGATTACCATGGAGGCGCTCTATCATCCGGGGTCGATAAAACTGTAATTACAGCGTGCAGCGTTAATTCCGCGGATGATGTTTAATGCGATTAAAACTTGCCTCGGATAAATGGAACGTACCGTGATAATTATCTCTGCAAAATGTTTGCATGAGACTGATAAGCCCTGCGGAACACCGAAGAACTTCCCTTTTAGTAACGTTAGACGCGGGACTCGAGGTACACGCTGGTGTTTGTGCCACCGCATTCTCCTTAACGCTACAAGAAGGAGCTAGCTTATCGCCGATCTATCATTCTCTGATATCAGTTCCTCGTTCACTACGTTCTTCCATAGTTATCGTGTTTTCCATTGAATGCACAACAAAGGAAGCCACCAGGGTACTTCAGACACCACTTGCGTCCCTTCAAACTTATCACTTTCTTAATTGTCAATTTCTTCCACGAGCTCAGGCAATATATGAATAAGAACGTATAATAACTGAAGTCATCTCGTTAATGACTTTCTATCCATTTTAACGAAGAAAAACATGGATTTCAATTACGACAGAATAAAGTTGACTTAAGAATCTCTTTAACCAAATCGAATCAAATGTCAGCTGTTTCTAAATGTAATAAAAATTTACAATTAAATTTACGACGAGTTCTTCTGAACACACTTTCCACGTTAACGATTTTCCCATTCACCCTGTTTTAGGAATAAGCTTATAGCAACAGTCACGCTGTATATTCAGTAACTCAGAGGATATTTTAATATCCTCCCGTTATTGTTTCTTTGATGCCGCCCTCGGAGGTCGCGCAACAAAAACCCTTAAAACGCAATCGACGTAAGGAGCGAGCATCCTCGCAAAGACGAGATTAATATTAGCATTGTCGAGTGCTTCGGTCGCGGGAGCTAAACGAAATTGCTTGCTGAACGTGCATAGATTCATATATCTTCCGGTGACTCGGTGCAAAGGCGTAATCCGTGGCGTGGCTCGCCATATTGGTGTTCGGGGTACGAGGACACTCGACGCGAAAGGTTTCAAGGGAAAGCGGTTCCTCCTGCATCGAAAGGGACGCTACCCACCCTCCCTCGGAGATAAGGAGGGAAAAGTAAGCCGGGGATACCGGTGGCGCAATAAACATCATTTAACGTTGGCCCGTTGCTTGCATTCCTGAACGCCGCCAGGGGTTAAAAACGGTGGCCCATTACCGCGAAACTCGCCCGTGTCCTGTTTAGCGGCAAACGTACGACACCGTTCGTTTATTACGTCGCACCTAGCCGTTGGTAGAATGCTCGGAATTAACCGAAACTGCGCGTCGGTAGCTCGCGAAACAAATATATCTGTGGAGAAAAGAGAACGCGAGTCTTCGTAATGGATTTTTATTTACGGCGGAGGTATCGCTCGGAGTTTACCTCGTTTAGAGATACAAATAAAAGAAGGCTGCACAGTTATTGTGCTTGTTGTGATTGATAACTGCGAGGTAGATTAAACCCTCCTTTTTCTGATCCAATCGAATTTGTGGTACAAATAGATTTCACAGATAACTAGGGCCAGTAGCGCACCCAGAGGAGAGGCCAAGGGGCCCTGGTGCCCCCAAAGAAAAAGGAAAAAGGAGATTAATGTAACCACGTCTGGAGTAATTCAAGAGCAAAAAAAAAGAAAACTGCATATTATTCTTTAAATCAATTTTTATAATCACCTTATGAATTTTGTTGAATTTGCTTTCAAAATATTTTTATCCCTTCAACTCGGCTCCCTCTATGATTGAATACTGAGTGCGTTACTGACTAGGTAGGGCAATACAAGATGTCTTCTAAGAATATTATCACAGTTCACTATTGCTCATATTAATGAAGTTGGTACTCTTACAAAATAATTAGGTACACACATTGAAGTCGATGATAACGACGACAACTTCGCACCTTCTTCCCTCCTCCATCTTTCTCCCAACCAGACACCCACAAACACCTTCGATAGATGAGAACCGACTCCACATGCAGCAGAAAAAATTTGGATTTTCGGTCACGTCTCCGACACCCCCTTGGCTCCTCCTCCTCGCCGTGAAGGCTCGTCTGCATGAAGATCACGGTATCACGGCGGAGCCATAATTTACGAGGGGCGAATCTGCGGAGGACACGCATAAACGTGAGAATGATGACGCTGATGTTCAGGGGCATTAACTTCCGCGTTGGTCCAGGCGAGGGTGAAGGCGGCGCGGTCCGAGGGACGTGCGCGATCGCCCAGGCGAATAACAAATTGGATATCGCCGTGGGTCGAAGAGGCCGGAAATCTTTCGCTAACGACCACCGCAGCACCCTAGCCGTATTTGCATTTACATCGGTATAGTCGCTCATAAACATAATAATGCCGGGGCGAGAAAGGGGCGAGCGGGCGTAAAACGCCGGCTCGCGTAGCCGCGCGAACGTTTTCGATTCGCTTTCGAGAGTTCGAGCGCCGGCCAGGAAACGGAATTGTAAACGCGCGTATAATTTACAGCGGGGCCGCGCTCCTCCGCGTATCGCGCGAATTATACGCTCCCACGGGCGCATTTGCATGCGAGCTTAGAGGGGCGAGGGTGGCCAGCCCTTTTGCATACGCGGCGGACTTTAAATACGAGGCGGGCAGCGCCGCGACGCCATGATACAGGTGTACCCCGCGGCCTGCTGCTGTATTTAGAGGCAGCAGGCACGTTAACACCTACGATTCTCGCGCCGCATCTGCCGCAAGGCGCGGGGCAAACCGCGACGGCAGCCGCGTGGCGGCGGAGTTGGCCAACTTCGCGCAATCCAAGTTTCTTTATGGACGAGGGTGAGGCTTTGGAGCAGGGACTGGCGAGGAGCGGGGGATTCTTTGCAGTGGAGCGCATAGAGGTGGAAGGCTTGTAGAAGAGCAAAGGGTGGAGTGTCAGAATACGTGTACGGGGTTGTGATGATGAGGGAGAAGGATAAAGCATTAGCGTTGAAGGAGTGAAGTGAGAAGCTAAGGTACCTAGGAGGTGCGGAGTTGAAGGTAGGACTACAAAGGAGAATAAAAAGGACGTGTTCGTTTCGCCCTGAGCCTGTTAGTGGATTTATCGGTAAGGCTTGCTTAGCAGACCCTGCGTTAGACGCGGACATGTTGGGAGTAGAAATACGAATCGGTAGTTGAGGGAGAACTTGCGAGAGAGCGGGACCGGTAGAAGTGGAAGGAGAAAGGAAGTAAAATTTGTTGATGCTTCTTCTGTTCCTGAATGAAGCTTGAGGGAACTTTAAACTGAATTTATGAGTTAATCAGCCCCCAGAAAGGTACAGAAATTTTTTCTAATCTTAAATTTCAAGGTTTTGTACCTCAGCAGGTTCATCCTACTTGAAACGTAAAGAAACACTTACGTTTTCAATTTTCTCTCTGTAATACCGAACGCGTAGTCACAGGAGTGTTTTGTCCCCGGTGTTCTCGGAAAGAAGTGGAGCAGTGTGACGATTAAAAGCTCTTAAGTACTCCGCGATACGAGGAGGAGTTTGAAAAAGACTCGTTGAAACGGTGAGCGCGCGCCTGAATGATTAAGGGGTCAAATAGACAGGGAATAATGAGGGCTGCCGTGTCGCAGAGGGTTTATCTTCAAACTGACGTTCCTTGAGACACTGTAAATCATTAATTATCCTCCTTGACGCTCCACATTGAAGCGAGCCGTACAGAAGAAGCCTTTGGCTCGAGGAATCTCGGGATGTCGCAAAAAAAAAAACATCTAAATATTCCATCAGACCAATATAATATTCCCGAATCTATATCCTACCTACTTCTGGAAAATTCTCAATATCCGTGAAACTAATCAACCCACCTCCCTGTCCACCGAATCACAGGAACTCTGAAAAGAAGCCACACACATACACAAATTAGCCATCAGCAGTACCAATAAGCAAGAAATTTTCATTTCTCTCAAAGAAACCGAGATAACGTTACCGGGCTCGGAGAATTTCAGGCGCCTACGCGTTCCGTGCCAATTAGGCGGCAAGGAAGTAAACAGAGACGACATTCAAGGAGAGGGAGGGGGACGGGGAGGGTTGGCGGAAAGGGGATGAAAATCGTGCGACTATGACGCGTCGATGCGATTGCACTTTCGCAGGATCATCGTTCACAACGACACGCTCTTAGGCGGAGTAGAGGTAGTTAGGCTCGTATTACATTTACGCGACGTGCCGCATTAATTTATTATCCTGTAGTCGCGTTAGCCATCGCTATACCGGCGCGCTCCTGTTACAGGCGCTAAGGTAATTATAACTCAACTCCCGACACGCGAAACTATGCAAAGCCAATCTAAGCCCCCGATCCGCCGTCCCTCCCACGCTTCCAATTCCCTCAGCCTTTCCGTGAGCATACCTTCCGTCGTGGCCTAACGTCTTGGATAACGAAGATCAGTGTCGTGATGGATCGATGCCCGCCTTCCTCCCCATTAAATCGCGTTCCATTCGTGGCTGCGGCCTCCCGAATGCTACCGAACCGCGGCTCCTCCCCACGATGTCCATTATTTTCGTACCCCCAGGCTCGCAGATCGACTTTCGATAAATTTATTCAGTGGCGTAGTTCGTAATTAGTGAGTAGATTAGAGAGGCTCCTGTTTAGACGCGACTGAGGATTTAGGGGGTGCAGATTTGGAAGGGTGTAGGGGTTGCTGGGAAATTCGTGGTTGAAGGTAGCTGGGAAGTATTTGTTAAAGTAAATGGAAGAGAAGTGAATATATTTTCGAGTTCTGAGTTCTATCAAATTCAATCTTGCTTTTCAGTAATGTGAGGTTAGGAAGGTTAAGAGATTTTTTTGTATATGTGGAACAACTTGTCTCTCGGAAAAATACGATGAGTTTCCTGCAGCTGTTCGTTCGGAACTGCAACTGCAGAGCTTGCAGGCTGCAAGTTTCCAGAAGTTGAAGATTCATCGAGTAATGTAAGCAAAAGATCTAAAGGTAGGTATCCATTAGAGAAATGTTCAAGGTTTCATAGGAGAATCTGTCTGGTAATTACCCTAAGCGCAGTTTGTTCCCCAGAAGAAATTTTGCGAGGATAATTTAAACGGTCGATCGAATAATCCCATTTTCACGACGACGCATCCATATTTAAAGGAAATTCAAGGAACCCCAAGCCAGAGTCTAAACTCTCTCGAGGCAATCCGCTCAAGATCGCGCATAAGCAATGTCCACTGTTTATTCCAGACTAAAATAGGCTTTCCCTCTTCGTCTGCGTTATCTTCGTGACTTAGGAAACGTCCTAAATACCCCGCTGCATAAATCAAAACCTCACAGACTTATCTAAAAGCCTTCAACGAATATTCCGCAAGCTACACACAAAAAAATTCAAGAAACAAGTTTTTATTTTCAAGTAGTTCCTAACCAACTATGTTAGTCAAATTAGAGTTGGTTAATAAACGACAAATATAAAGTAGTATGATACTATGGAAATAATAATAATAATTTTTAACATCGTGTATATATATTTTAAACAGTTCAATGTTAATATAAATAATTTTAATACGAAAATTGAATATTAAATTGGTTAGCGCATTCATTCGGAGCGTCTTTTATAACCAAAATGTCAGAAAAAATGTTCATATGAATCTGAATCTTCGTTCGTTATTTAAATGTCAAAACATATCGATTGTGCGACGTTGCCATGTTCACTGTTCTACGTAGTTTCCAAAAAAATTGCACGTAAACGTATTTTTATGAGCATTTACGAAAAAACCATGTGGTCAGTTTCGCTGAAATAAATTAATTCATTTCGTGACATTTCGATGTACTTTGGTGCCAATTTTGGTACACTTCTTGAATATAGTTTTCCTGTTTCAGCAGAAAAACTGAAACTATAATCCTCTTTTTTCGACTCTGCCATATGCCACTGTGTTAAAATGCATCAACTTTAATTAAAAATTTGTCGATAACTATGTGGTAAATTGATTTTAAACTTTGTACAAGGGTTTTTTATATTCCAAATTAGTTTTGAACGAAATTTGAAAGAATTCTTGAATTTAGTAGATTATTCAGGAATATACAATCGAAAGACGAATATCGTGAAAAATCCCGCAGCGACAGCCGCGTGAACGCGCGCGTAGTGTGTCTACCCAGAAGGGATGGTAACGACCCTCTTAAAACGGCGCGAAAGTTCGTTTGCCTGATACTTCCGATACATTAAACCGCGGATTTGTGAGTCAGCCGCAGTATTCGGATTAGCAAAATTGCATTTTACGGCTCGCGACCGCATTCCCCTGGCTGGGGTACATAAATTTGCCGGCAGCGTCGTCTACGCTTCCTTCCTGATCGATCCCAGCTTCCGTTACCACCGGGACGCCGCTTCTACTGACTATCGTTTCGCGTTTTACAACGTCTTACGGCTCCGTGGCCCGCAGCAACCCGCGATCGAATTCTCATCGCGTCGGCTGCCCGCCAAAAGCTTGCCCGGGGAACGGTTGATTTACGATCGGGACGCAATTCGGGTTAATCTTTTCCACGGCCAGATGAAATGGAATACTTAATATCGTCTTATACGAGGGATAAGCTCCCGAGTGAGTCTACGCGGTGAATAATTGGGTACAGTGGATTTGTGTTGAGCTGACAGCTTAAGGGACTTCATTTAGCAGTGATTCTTGGTTTGAAGACACGCTGAGTTTAATTTTGAGGCTCTGTTTGGTGAACCGAAGGTGAGAAATTAATAGGGTACTTGTTTATTAGAAGAACGCTTCTTGTAAGTTATTCAAATGCTCCAAGAGCTTCTGATTTTGAGAAATTCTATCTCTAAATTCTGATAATATATGTGACTGGACTAATCAATGTATCGAAGGAATGAAAATGATTTACAGAAGCAGACATTACTGTAAAACCGTCTTCTGACGAGTGCACACGAAATTCGTCTCATTTCCGTCCAAGGTATCGCCATGTTTCCCCTTTCACCACGATTTTTACCACATCCCCTGTAATTACACAGAGACAAACAGACGTCGTGGTCTGACCGACTGAAAGTTTGTTCGACAAAGTCCTGTGGCGCTCACGTGCCACAGAAACGCAGTATCATGCGGCTGCCTGTTGAAATTCGATCCTGCCGTAGCATCCAACGAGTTTTCAGTGCGTTCAGGTGTTCATCTTGCTCGGAACGCCATTGTTTCTCTTTCCAGAGGCGATTATCCTGAGGGTTAAAGTGCAAGGGGTCGT
Organism: Andrena bucephala; assembly: GCA_947577245.1. Classification (NCBI taxonomy): domain Eukaryota; kingdom Metazoa; phylum Arthropoda; class Insecta; order Hymenoptera; family Andrenidae; genus Andrena; species Andrena bucephala. Next base: position 14,263,503 of record OX387717.1, on the reverse strand, counting down.
TCTTTCGTTCGAAGGTGAAGTTTGCAGGACACGCTGCGGCGTTCCCTGAGAGGGGTTTTAAAAATTCAAAAATTCCTTGCTACCAGGTGGCAGTAAATTGCTGGAGTGCTGTGTTCAATCGTGGGATAAAGGTGTTGCAACTCAGAAACAAGAAACCGCATTAGGAGCGTGGTAGACGTTAATTGGCTTATGATTTATGTTTGTCGAGGGGCACCTGACGTTTTCTCAAGAAACCTTTGCGAGAAGTAATTGCGTTTAAATTTGTTGAAACGCTCGAGGTCTCTAAGTCGACTGGTGCTTTAAATTATTCCTCGACGCTTGCTTCACCGCTATTTTCAGTCTTCTAATAATTAAATACGCGCCACTTATATTGTACTAGTTGTAATAGACAAAGGTTGACTTTGAAACCTGACTGAAAATAACCTTCCAAAAATCAAACAGAATTCCTCTCCTATTTTCGAATTCCTGGTGCAAATACGTAAAATCAGTCATACGGATTTTCTTCGAAAAAAAAAAACGATCGCAACTCTATCGCATGCACGAAGGTGACGCAACAGTACCGTTCGTGGTACGTGTTCCGTTGCTTTGGAATAGTGAAGTGTTCACCGTGCCGTGGGAGCACTTTCTTGGATTTTTTATACGACCCAACCGACAGTGGCTGCATTATGGACAGGCCAGGGCCACGGCCCTGGGAATTGTATTAAGGGAAAGACGGCAGATGCTGCGCTTAGGGAGGCTTCGTAACGTTGCGAGACGACAGACTTCCTGGAAACGTGGAACTTTTCTCATCTGGAACACGCGCCCTTGACAAAGATGTTGATGAAAATTACCCTCGCACGCATATTGGATGAGAAATTAATTAATGCATTCATTAGTCTATCTTATAACGAGTGGTTTTTAAAGATAATTATAAAGGTAATAATATTATACAGGTAATTATAATATTATAAAGGTAATTATATTCAATCTATATTAAGTTATTACTATAAATGATAAAGAAATAGGTATTTAAAACATCTATGAGGCAGATCAAGTATTCAGTATTGTTTCAAAGTGGATCTATTGTTCTACAAAGTATAATAGTATATTTTGAAGATTCCTGAGACGAAGCCCACGTTTCAGCACCTCAATAACTTTAAATCCGAATCTGCATCGCTCCCGAAATTCAATCGAATAAAATTCAGAGCCAAGGAATTCGAAATCCTCTCCAAAAATCTTTCCAATCCATAAAACAAGTATTCCAGTTCCCTCTTCGAGCAACGATAGCGAGACCGTATATCAGCAAGCTTCTCCGTGCTGGCGGCGACCTACTGAGGCCAAGGCAGACCTCCAGCCGAGCTTGCAGAAGAGGAAGCGACGCAGAAACCCCAGGCCCCGAAGACACACGCGAAACATCACGAGCAGGAAGCACGGACGAGCCAAGCAGGAAAGCGACAGCTCTCTGCGAACGTCGGATTTCGTATCCTGGAACGGATGGTGATAATATTTTCCAGGGCGGCGATGTGACAGCGCACACAGTCACGCTTCCGTGAGTGTCGGTGTGACGTGCGACTCGGGTTTGGAATGATCTCTTGCCGGTTGCGTCGCTGGTTCGCGATGCACACGTCGGTTTTTTAACGACAAATTTTGTGTATTTGACGGGAGTGACGAGAATGAACAACAGCAGTTTCGTAGCACTGTGTCTATGAAAATTGAGTTGCAGTGTGGCTGGATTAGATTAAGATGGACAAAGATCGTAGGTAAACAGTCTACCTTAACTGGAAGATGGAAAATACTGAAATACGTAGTATATTACAATTCATAAAGGAGTAACTCTACATTTCATACCAAATCAGAATAATGAAAGAAACTTCCGCCGTAGGAAGCTCCGTTTTCGCGTGACAAATTCTTCTGCATTCCCCGCAACAAATGTACCTTTTCAACTATCATCCCTCATTTCCCCTTTAGTTCAGAAATTACTAAAAGTATCACACAAATTCACCTGCTACTTGCAAATAGTTCCACGCAACAACCTCTGCTCGCAACTGCTTCCAAGAAGCTGCTATTCATCGTGATGCATTCAAGATGCAAATTACGCAGAAGAAATTGCAATGTCTAAATAATAAAGCCCCACGTCAACAGCCATGACGAGGCCACGGTCGCGACGCAGTTCACGAACGCATCGTAGAGGTTCCCCGCAGATAGTAGCAGCGGAGAAGCGAAACGGAGTCGATCACGTAGGCTCCTGGGGGTGAAGGTTGCCCGTGGGTGCTCCCAGATGGAGGAGGCGGGGGTTCGGGTGAACAGAGTGGACGGAGGAGCGTGGTTTTCGGCGGATACCGAGGCGGGGTCACGTTCCATGGAAGTAAGTTGGCTGGCAAAGCCTTCGGGGCTATCAAACTTCGGCTTGATACATCGAACCCCAGCAACTTCTCGCGCCATATTCTCCCCCCGGTGCCCCCTGGCCCCCTCTCCGCGAGCCAGGGACTGATCAGCCCCTATTGTGATTCGTGGCCTGCACAGACACCGCAACCTCCACCAGCGCCGACTCTATTTGCGGTGGGCGTTAATACGGGTGATGGAGCCGGTTGGCCAGTCGGCGTGTCTCACCCCTCTCGAACGATCAAGGGATGTGCCGTATGGGGAAGGGGGAGAGGGCCTAGCGTGGCTTTTATTGCGAGGAAACGTGACCCGTTCCGCTGGGGACGCGAGACCCTGCGAACGGAGATTTTAGAGGGGGGAAGAGCCGCCCCGAATATTGATACCTTCGGATGTTGCAGCGAGATGGACACTGATTTTTGCGGGCGGGTAGATTTGCAGGGAGATGTAGCTGTGGGGAGCTACTTTCACTGTTCTTCATTTGGAACGTCTTGAAGGTAGTGGTATAATATCTCATTATCGAATCAGTTTCATGTATGTTTAGTATTAGTATACATAGTGTTAAGTATTATATAATGATTAGTTTTATGTTATGGTTAGGCTTATTAACAGTTTATACTGCGGCCTCGCCTTTTCTCGCCTTTACTTTCTCCTTATTTACTTTTTTTTCATTTTGTTTAACGAGTAATAAAGACTAAAAAATAATAATAATAATAATCAAGAGGAAGAATAAAAACTCACTAGTGTAGGGTACAACTTTTCGCATTTGAGCTTTCGTTTCCGGGGTAATTGGGCTTCAAACTTTCTCAGGTACGCCTGCGTCGCATTGTCAATTTCGAGATTCTAGGTCAGCCGGTGAGCAAAGGTTTCTGCTGGTGTTTGTAGTTTTGAGTCTTGTGAAAAGATCGTCTTTTGTTGTTTATCGTATCTGTGTATTGTCTAATCGGATTCGTAAGAGTTACTGTTATTGATAAAGTGTCTTTAAACCGTCACTGTACGGTAGGTACTAAGAAACTTTTCAAAGTAATCAACAGAACTTACAACACTTGCGAAACTTATAAAAATATTTACTACTTTTATAATGATTAATCAGGTTTTTAATCCTTATACTCAACAAAGTGTCCAGTGACTTATGATCGGTGTGTACGTACCAGTATAAGAGTCGGGCGCCTGATCACAGTCTCGCGTCAAACTCGTGCGCACAGAGAAAAGTAGCATTCAGGCGCCAGCCGCGTCTGACCACGAGCGGTGCGTATCTACTTGCTGGCTTACTATTCCCGAGAGCAGACGACCATTTCCCTTCTTGTTGTCCTACGTGCAACGACGCATTCGTCTGACGAAAAAAACCTGCTCCCTGATAGAACTTCACTCAACCGACTTCGGTTCAGACGGACGTATTAAACTGGAAAGCTGGCGGAAGGTGTAATCCAAAATAATAGCATTTTAAAGGTCTGAACGATAAATTCAGCTCACTTTGGACCACGCGTTACAGCGAATTTACGTTGGACTGTTCGGTAATTCTGGTTTAAGCAGACGTAAATTCGCCAGTAACTGGCACGGCTTCAGGAACGAAAGAGCACACGCGTATACCAGCAGCGGGAACCGCAGAGCGGAGAGGAACGAGTCCAGGCACGGACAATCGTTAGGAATAAGTGGACACGGCATTCGAGATAAAATACGAGCCTCGAAGCCGGGAACGAGGGGGCGGAAACACGAGGGTACGCTATTAGATTATGGGTGGTCGAACAACAAGATTGCGGACGAAAGGGAAGAGGTCCATTAGTTTCGCCAGCCGTATCTTGCGCCGTGTAACTGGGTTAACAATTTGGCGCTCTTATTCTCTGTTGCCGACCTCTTCCCTCGTCGAGCACATCTGGAAAGGGGGGAAGCGCGATTGGAAACTGTTCCGCGTTGCAGCAGTTAAACGCGACGGTTTGAAAAGTCCGTTTATTAGTCCTGATAAAGTTTACGAGGTATTTCGCGAATAAAAATATTATCTGTAAGCGGGAGGAAATAAATACAAAAGCAATAAAGTTGTTTAGGGACAATTTGGATTGGAATATTGATAAGGGTTTATTGCCTGTAGGTCTAACGATGTTTAAACTTTAAAAGCTATGTGTAGTGACAAAGGATAGAGTGCTAGGAAATCTGCTAATTATGGTTCTATGTAAATCCAATCGAACACTATACGGGGCTTCTGACACACAGTCACGCAGGTTTTGAGGCGTTAGATAAAGCATCATTTGCTCGAGAATACCTCCCTTTACATCCCAAACATTTTAACTATGCAGTCACTCAGGATGCTCAAAATGTAATTAAGGGGGCTCCAGCGATACTAGAATCATCAAAAGGAATGTACAAAAATGATAAACGAACTAATAACTCTCCTTTCATTATAATCCCTATCATTATAACAATACTAATCTGTACCTGTATCGCATTTGTACGACTACTGACACGGTCAAAAACTAAACTACCGATTCTCCAGTTCCATCACAGACGAGAACAATTGAAGTATTCTAAGAGTGCCCGTTCGAGGTCAGCGAGCTGAGATATTGCCGAGAATTCAAATTTCTTGGCTCGCCGAACGAAGAGGACCCGGAACGCGTCGGATCGGCAAAGAAGCCTGGCTCGTAATTCAAGGAACGGCAGCGGGCCTCGGTCACAGCGAGAAAAGAAAATATCGGGTATCAAATAACTGCATACTAGGTGAGCCGGTGCCCCAGGACAGAATTAAATTCCGTCGAGACACTTGAGAGCGCGCTGACTTCCCGTGGAGGGGTCGCTCGCAAGGGGTGGCTCTGCGATTTCATTCCGTCAGGAACGGAGGGCTCGAGAGCGTTCTCGGGGGTTCGGCCGTCTGCGAGTTTGTGGCATCCAACGCACCCATCCCATTGAGATGTTCAGGATCCCATATCCCTGTCCATTCGACTCGTCCTCGGCGTCTAGAACCCCGCGTAGCTGTAATCGAAGTCAAACCCTTCCGAATATATTACCAAACTAACGGTTAACGAATTTGTTTATCCACTCTCGGGGAAATAAATTGCGCGACAAGTCGAGAATTGTGATTTCTTGGTGATCTTGTATTAGTTGTCGTCGAGGCCTGTGGAATATTGCAAGACAATTATGTACCTTAATCCTGACTTACCATAGCTAAAGAAATAACGAATCCTTGAGTTTTAGCTGCTCTACAAACGTGCAAAACTTGAAGGAAATTAGTATCGCATATTTGGCAAATCTTCCTTCTAAATAGATTATATTAGAAACAGGTAGAACTTGAAAATATAATATTCCAAATTCCTATGGAACCATATGAAATAACTCCTGGCTGGTTTCAATTCAAATACATGTAACCCGAGGATTTAACAAATTAAATTTCGTCTGAAAACTCCAGTCTGCAAAGGAACTCGACGCGGGTCGGGTCCCAGGGGGATGCCGTTGCGCAAGATCAAAAGAAAGCTTTAAGCAACGAAGCTCTGCTCGCCAACAACGGAAAGATATTCGCCGATGGTGAAAGAAGAAATCATTTCCTAGACGTTAAAAGAACAAGGAAATAAGATCCTTTAATCCAGTTTCCAATACTTGAACCAACACTGCAACAACACTGAACGCACAAGCGAAACTCTACCAGTCTTACTATCGCAAAATTACAACAAAAACATGTATTCCTCTCAAAATTTAAAATTAAAAAACACTGCGTTCTCGATGAACCCGCGAAGGTCCCATTAAAATCGCCGAGCTTCTTCAAGATCCCACAGTAAAACGCATCCCCCGTTATCCCTTCGCGTATATACTCCACGGCGATTCGTCGAATCCTCTCGAGCGGTGGTTCTTTAGTTTCAGAGTATCCGGATTGGTCGGAGTGGCTCGGATTAAGCGAATCCGGCCCGCCAGACGCGGGACCGCTGCTCTTCCTCCTTCGCCGCGAGAAGGAAAGACGTTTAAAGGTTTTACCTCTCCGCCGGGCTATAGTTTTCTTCCAGCTGGCTGCTCCGTCCGGCTTCCACGATCCCGAACGGGGGATACACCTCGAAAATTTTCAGGCGATCCCGCATTAGCCGCGATCGCAACTCTGCCATGCCCGTGACAGATTAATTGGCCATCCTCCCTTTCGCGGTTCCTCTTCGAGTGCATCGACGTATCTCCTCCTCTCCCCGGCAAGAGAAAAGAAGCATCATGGAAAAATGCACTGTACCGTGTCTCGAGAGCATCAGGGTTTCGCGTTGATTAAGGAGCGCTGGAAATGCCCAACTGGAACACCTTGAATTACAGTATCACAGGGTGCCCGTTACAAAGCAGCGAGCCAGCATCCACCAAACTTCCCACCGCTCTTTATCTTGCCAGGGCTGTCGCGCGTATCGCCGCCGCCGCAACTCCTCTCTGCCCCGGAGCGAGGAGCGAGCCGGAGCCACGGGGCTCGTGGAAATTCTGGGAGCGTTACAAAGCCCGGATACCGAATGCAAAACTTGCCCCTTAGTCGCGCGTACGTTCCATTCGAAAGTAGATTGCCAGACGGAAACACTTTTCCGTGTGCCGCGTAAATGAGAGGTTATTAGGGCGGAAGCAATTAAGTGGAGCGCAATTGGTTAATTGGTGGGTCTCGGGTAGGAAACAGGGTAGACGGCCTGCAGGGCCACGGTATCCGAGCCGGGGAAGCGTTCGCGCAGTCTGTAAATTGTTCCTTCGGGTTGCAATTTTGTTAAGGTTCACACTCAGCGTTTCTTTCATAGCCGGCGGCCACGTTTTCGAGAGAAACGGGACGGGCTTGGATTTAGCCCGCTTCCTCGAACGCGCTGGCTTTTTCTGACGGTTAGCCTTTATCCCCGTGTGCACTGAGACAATGAAGTCTTTTACTGCTGTTCCTTGCGTTGCGCTTTCAGGGGAAGCTTTATGGTAAGCGCCGTGTTGTGGTGAACGGAGGATGACGCTGAGTGGGAGCAACATTTCCTGAACGGATTTTAACGAATTTAAATAACGTACAGTGTCTTAGATTTTTCTTAGGCAGCCACCCTGCTACAGGAACACACGGTGGCTGCCGAGGGTGCTGAGAATACAGGTTTCTACAAAAGAAAGAGTGATACACCAGGGGATTTATTGTCACAGAAATAAGATATCTTGTAAATTAGAGACGAGAATCAGTATCGTTCTTTCTTTCAAGTCGAATATTCAAGGAACAGTCATTGAGAGAATTGTAGGTTATTCTTTAACAATATTGAGTTCAATATAGTGTATCATCTAGTTTTTATTAAAAAGTCTATAAGAGAAACGAGTGAAAAATGACTAGTTTTCAATATATTATTTGAACAAACTGACGTATTACGAATCTGCTTACGTGGCTAGATTTGTTATAAAAAAATACATCAATTTCGTCTAACAGATTTTTCTGTATATTGCATACTTTCCGAGATATTGGGGCAAAAGTGTTTTTTTTTCACCCCCTAGATACGGATGATTGCCGATAAAAAAATAGATATCAAATATTTTTCAAGATCTATAATCTACCTAAACCTCATCAAATGTCCCTTGTAAGAAGAAGACGAAGAAAGGAAACGTGCTCCTTTGACAGCTGATAAACTACATTAGCCTGCAGGTTCTTAGTAGCGCAGATTCACCAGCGGAAGAAAATTAATATTTCACGGGCAGCCTACCCAGAGAGCTAATTAATTCGGCTGTAATTAAATCAACGACGAAAAAGCGCACTCGCGTCGGGCATGCCAAGCGACGTCGTTCGTTCGTGCTGGTAGAAACGATGGTATCGGTCGCGGAGCCCGATTTCGCCCCCATCTACAGGGCCGTGGAACATGGCCAAGAGGAGCGGGCCGTCAGGGGGGGGGCAGGGGAGGTAAAAAATAGAGAATAAGGAAGTGTAGGGACAGTAAAATGTCGTTTATAGGCCGATCGGATGAAAAGCGCCGGCGAACGCCCCCTTTATATTTCGCTCGGAATGGCTTCGTATCTGGACACAGGCTGTGGCCCTACCCCCGCGGGGATAGGGCGCATTATAATTCCCCATAAAACGTTTTATGATGACAAAACGTCCGTGAACGTCTTCTCGCGACGGCCATCGGGCGGAGGTTATAGTTTTAGAGACGATCGGGCAGTAAAACCGTACAACGTGCGCGGAGCCCTACGCGGTGTAAACGCGCGAAACGGCTGATCATTGCCCTTTGTCCTTCCTCCGTCCGGCGTCGAAACACTTATTTGTAAGGCCATGAATATCGCGACGGAGATGTATCGGACGTATCAGATCCGGGAGCAGAGCGGCTGGCAGCGTCGGGGACGAAAAAGCGCAGTCGTATTTCTGCTCCTTTATGGGCAGGGATAAAAGCATTCTCCTAGCGCGTTCCGGTGTCCCTTGAATAAAAGATCGGCGTTTTAGCGGTGACGCTGCCTTCGATATAAATGATATTTAGAGATAGTGGGGCGATGTTCTCGGCGATTGTTTGGCGTCCTTCCGGTGGCCTGCTGTCACGTGCACCACTGCTGTGCTTTATATTCGATGAATCGTGGGTAGTTTTATTTAAGGTAAAGGGGAGTGTTATATAAAAGAGGCGTGGGACAGTAGGTCATAGAATTACATTTGTTGCAGGCTCGATGAAATCTACGGTTGTAAAGGCCACCCAGCCGAGAGCACTTCGTCCCACGAATTTGAATTTCGAGGAAACCCAGAAATCAAATTGGATCGACGGTCATGGAGGTAACTGAAATTGGCTATCGGTCTCCCGTGCCTGGCAATACTCACCTCGTTGGGTCGCCGCGAAATGCGGTAACTCCAACCGAACCGGAAGGTCGTCGAATCCGAGCGTGGCTGTTTGAGTCGAAGGCGAGGGGTCGGGAAGAAAGAAGACGAGACAAGTGATCTTGCTCTTTTTTTTTTGTCATTTTTTTCAACAGGAACGTACGTTTATTTTGCACTGAGCAGAAATACAAGCTATTCATGAAAGATGAGGTTACAGCGGCCGCAAGCCCCCCCGCCCCATATTCCTCTCCGCACCCGCCTCCCTTTCGTGTATACACAAAGGAGTCACTTTTGCACGTATCCCCGTTCGTTACACGCAAGCAACCTCTTCCTCACATACTTTCTCTCGCTCTCTCGCTCGCTCTCTCTCTCTCTCTCTCTCTCTCTCTCTCTCTCTCTCTCTCTCTCTCTCTCTCTCTCTCTCTCTCTCTCTCTCTCTCTCTCTCTCTCTCTCTCTCTCTCTCTCTCTCTCTCTCTCTCTCTCTCTCTCTCTTTCTCTCTGTTTCGCTCACTCCACCTCTCTCTCTCCCGTTCTCTCCCCGTTTCTCACGTCACCACTTTCCCCCTCTCATCCCTCCCCAACCCTTCTCGAGTGTGCCCTTCGCGTTCGCATTTTTTTTTTCTCATTTTACTTTACTTCACCACCGGCGCCCGTATCGTAGAGCAAGATTAATAATTATACATGTACATATAATTACATTTTTGTGCATTATCATAATTTAATATACATACAGATGATATATTATATATTATATCTTGGAAAATAAATATATATATATTTTTATGTATATATATATATTTTTCAATATCGTTCGTTTTAATCTTTCGTGTAATTCTCCTTAAAAAATAACGATATTTAGTGTACGCTACGGTGTTAATAAGAGCCACCAAGAGAGGAAAGAAAAGAATGAAGAGGAATAAAGTGCTGCGAGGCGGGTTCGAGCCGCTCGATTTCGCTTCTTTCTCTCTCTCTCCCTTTCTCTCGTAGACACACACAAGCACACAGTATGCACCTCGACGGTTACACGTACATATACGCAAAGGACACGGAGAAACACGCGACGAGCGCGCGCGCGCGCACACACACGCGGCCTCTCGAAAACTTTCTTTTTCTCCCTTTTTGCATACTTCTCGCCCATTCAATTTCCCTCCATTCACTCTCACTCTCTTACGCTCTCGCTTCTCCCCCCCCCCCCTCCCCCCGTCTCTTTCACCCTACACCTTTCTTTCATTCCTTCTCTCATGCACTCCCACTACGAACTCCCGGTCCGCTCGATCGTTCTCCCAGCAATTTTTACGCGATTTTGAGGTGGCCAACGACCTTCAACCCCTACCCCCGGCACACGGGGTGACGATAATTTCGCGTCGCGGGTTCGCTGAACGAAAACTGGCGGCACCATCGAACAGTCTCGTTATCGCGAGCAGTCGAAACAGGGAAATTGTAATAACGTAATCTTGTGCTATTTTTCGGACTTGAAAATTGTGGTTGTCATCTGTGACAAATTAACGTCATCGTTGAAAAGTTGTTTCGTACGAGGTGTTCTGAGATTCTAACCGTAATAAAAGAGATGGCGAGTTCTCGTACAAAATTAATTTGGAAATGTGTTGACTTGTATTTGTATTATACAAGATGTATTTTACCATGAAACGAAAAAGGATTTGAATGTTCAGTATTATTCATTATTATTTGTTCACGCAACGAACCACAATCTGTCCACCCTTACCGCGAATTGCAAAACACCCCGTAAACATGATTTTTACACATCATACAGAAACTTAAGGCATTCCACGAACACAGCTGTATAATTCCAAGCGCCAGTAATGCAGTTGCACTGACCCCGCGCCCGTCGTCAAGGGGTTGACCAACGTTCAAGCGAATTTTGATTACACTCCAACGAGATACGCTTCGCGATAACACTGAGACTTTAACACTCTCTCCTGTAACCAATATTACTAGCCTAATAGGACGTCATGCCGTAGAACAAGCCAATCCCGCCATAATTCATAAGCTCGGGGCAAAAAACGACGACGGTAACATTCTTACGAGAGAGAATTCCGGACTGCCCCCGAAGTACCCCATTTCCCTCGCCACTCTGCCCAGAAATTGCGCCGAGGAAGCTGAAGCGCTCAGCATTTCCCGCGGCCAACCTCGGCGCGGCGGCGAGCGCTCGCATAAAAACGAAGCAATCGTGTCCCGTCGGGAAGTGGCCATCGCATAAGCTACAATATTCCGTTGATTACGAAAAGAAGCGGCCGCGGCTCAGAGCGGATGGGCCGGCTCAGCCGCTAATTCGCACCTAATCGCGATCCTACTAAACGACGAATCGAGTCGGTCTCCGGTCGATCACGAGCAAGTGATCCCGAATCAATTCGAAACGCAACGACCCAGACGAAAGCTGGGATCGGCAAAACATCAACAAATTCGACTACCACGATTCTCCGTCCCCTAGATCCTTTCCTAGAGCCCATTTTTCTTTCGCAGAACGACGACACTCGCGATCGTATTAAGTAAGTACTTTCGCTTGGCGCGGGCAAACGATCACGCAGGGCCCATTCCATTTTTAGCCGAGGGGATTTTTTAGATTCTGGTCGATGCGCGGTGATTGGCGATTATAGATCAAGATTTTGGAATCGCATGTTTGGTTATTGTGATAAAGGGAGTTTGTTGCGAAAATGCGAGTAATACTGGGCAAGTGTTGGAATGGCCTAGCCGTGAAATCACGTCTGCGCCAGTGAAAGGTAATTAACACTTTGAGCACGTTGATAGTAGTGTTTGTGTTATATGTTTTGTCATATTTAAACGTCAAATAAAATAGTGACACGTTATGAATGAAATAAAACAGAAACAGTGTAAAATTCAAATTAATTTGAAATTTAATTTAATTAATCATCTAACTCCATTATCAATTCAATTTTTTGTTTAACTATTCTTCTAAAAAATGGCGTAAAGGCGGCATTCTTCACTCCTTGAATGAGCAATTTAGCCTGTTAGGTAAGGAAAACGAGTAGACAAATCGTTCAAAAATATTTCTGCATTAGTTAAGGTCAGTTAATTCGTCGCAAACATTTTCAAATACACAGAGGAACTTTTCTAGTAAATGAATGCCACAATCAGAAGATTAAGTCCGACTCAAAGTGTTAATTATATTTCGAAGGAAATCAACTGACCATTCAATGCCATATCCTCCACCACACATTCGACTACCATTTCCATGCCACCTCCGCCTGCATTTCTGTATTACTGGTGGGGATACCTAGCCAAGTGTCTTTGAGCAGCCATTTGACTTCACCCCGACTATAGCTGATCGTTTCCCGTCGAAGACGTCGCGGTCTTGAAATGCCGTGGCCGACACATAGAAGGAGGACGTTGTTCTGTGTTGAAAGCAAGCTCACTCAAGCACGATGAGAAATTTGTTTATTAATGAATTATTTACAAAGCGCGGCCGGCCCGGTCGCTCCGTCAGCCGAATAAAGAAGCGTGCGCCGTTCGTAAAACGCAAAAAATCTCTAGGCAGACAACAATCAGGATCGATGGGAGGCGCGCTGGGACAGCGGGAGACGTCCTCTCGATCGACGAGCAAACATCGTCCGGGGATTCGCGAGCACTCGGCCGAGGACGCTTATCGAAAATAATAAAAATAAAGTCCCCGGTCCCGTGCCGAACCTGCGAGACACTCGCGTAAAACTGCTCCCAAAATATTATCTCGCCCCCTCCCCTAACCGAACCACCCAAAACCCCCGCCCGATAGGGCAACGGCTCGTTCGATCGACGTCCCGCGGCCTTCCGTCGCGCCTCCCATCGATCGTTCAGCGATTTCGTGCACACATCGAATTAAAACGCTTGAATCGCAAAGGTACGCAGGAAGAACGTTCTATTTCTCTCGTCACCGTCGAGCTAACCTCCGCATCCGGTTACGCTCGACCGATCGACCGATCCGAGTTTACAAGCACACTCGCTTGTACTCCATCGTTCGCGAGTTAATTTAAACGGTTTTAAAAAGCCTTTTACACAGCGTCCCCTCTCGCGACCTCTCATCTCTACGACGAACAAATACGGCGGTGTGACGTTGAATGTAAAGAAGGGTGGCGGGTAAGTAGTGCTTACGATATTAGCCATAGCAGCGATATCAATGATACAAGGGCTGATTAATCAAGACTCTGGCGTGGTGCAAATAATTTAAGTAAAAATTTTCGCGTCGAGTAGGTAGCGACTCCTAAGAAGAATCGACCGTACACGTTCGTTCTTTGTCCTCCGCTTTCTATTCGCCTAATTTCTCTCGTTTTCTACTTTCGCGCAGCCGCCCCCATTCGATTCTCGACACGCTCCTCACGCGAGATACACCTCCATACCTCGATACTCACTCACGCATCCGGTACAATTCAGCTGCTTTTGTACATGTCCCTTCCTCACGCACGTGCACGCAGTCGCGGTCTTTCTCTCACACAGGAATTTTCGTGGCTCCGGTTCGTTTCGTTCGAGCAGTAATGATCGTTCCCTGACGGTGTTCCTTCGGGAAACGAACCGAAGGACCGAGAAGCAGAGAGGAGGAGAAGAAGAAAGGAAAGATGTACATGAGTATGTTGGCCAGATCATTGAATACCTCAGCAGCTCTTTCGAGGGTTGCTTTTGTATCCAGTGACAATTTTTATGGGGCTGGTGAGCCTCGACAAGGGTTTCAGTTTCCATGGAGGTTCGACTTGATCCTTTATTCATTCAAATGATTGATGGCCTTGGATCGCTGAGAATATCTAAACACTTCAGTATTAGACTTATATACTACGAGAACTTTCAGTTTGGAGCATGGAGGACTCCAAAGGTACCAGTCTTCAAGTCTATCCTTCTCTAAAATCCTCAGAACCTTCTGCCAAACTGAATTTGTTTTACCCAAATAGCCAAATTGCCTTTTCCCTCAGAAAAGTTCCTAAAACTCGGGATCCAAGCCCGACACTTTCGAGTGCAGAAAGCCGAACGTCCACGAATGTCAAGATGGATCGACAGCAGGGATAACTTATAGAAGAGAATGGTTTGAGGCTGCAGGGAAACGCGAAAGGGCGACAGTCGATTGCAGGGGCACGTAACAGGCGTGCCTCTCGCCCGTGCCCTTGTAAAATAATTCGGGGCTCGATCCCTTTTTTTCGGGGCGTAAATCGTTGGAGGAGCAACAGCCATTCCGTTCCTCGCTGCCGAGTCGTTGTAGCAGAAAATTATAGGATCTCGTGCTGAAGGGTTTCGAGGCGAGCCTCTGTCCGTAATTCTGCGCCGTTCCGTGCCGCCGGTCTGTTCGTCTTTTCTCGTCGGATCTCGCGTGTTTCCATTCGGGATCGTAGGCCTGCGTACGTGTAAAGAGCAATTAGGCGTTGATTCCAGAGCGAGAGCGAGCATTTTTCTCCCCTCAACCGGGGGCAGACCACCCGTCCCTTTCAACGTCCACGAGACGTTCGACAGATTTCTATTCTTTATTTTCGGTCGCGGGAGTTTCGAAGAATGGGGCTCGACTTTCGGGTCCGTGTCTCTTTTCTCTTTTCTCTTTCCATTTCCGTTGCATACGCTCGTTCTTTCCCTCTCTTTCACGATTTACTCGTCTTTCGTGGCTTTTTCCTTCCACCTAACTACTATCGGTAATCCTAACGGAATACTCTAATATACATTTACATTTACATTTATATATAATATATATATATATATTTATATAATAATAGCCGATACAAATATCACATGTGATCACCTACTAGACTCGTTACACGAGCTCGCTACTCCATTGTACAAAACGTCGAGTCTTCGGAGAATTTGGAACCAGCGCGAAGGTCTCGACTATCGAAAGTCGCGCGGGTGCGTGTGTAAATATTAGTCCCGATACTTTTTGGAAGGATGTCTTTGTTAGTCTGCTCCGTTCGTGTAAATTTTCCTTTCCCTTTCTCTCGCTTTCTGTTTCTGGCATTCTTTCGTTCTCCCTTGTTCTTCTTTTCAAACGAGCCATCGAAGGACAGGTTTCCCTAGTAATCGTATACAGTACAATTCGCTTCGCCTTTGATCCGCCAACGACCGTCGAGACCGTTTGCAACGACGAAACCTCCTTTCCGTTTTACCGTTTTCTCTTTTCTTTCTAGCCGTTTCTTCTCTTTTTTTTTGGTCGCGCTGCTCCGTCGATTTCGTTCTAAATTTAAAAAACGTGTACTGGCTTAATCGCGCTCGTCTCGTTGCGCGCTCCCGACGGCTTTTTACTACAGACGCCTTTTTTTTCCAGCTCTCACGCGGATCCACCGTGCGCGTTCTGTACTCGATACTCGAACGACTCGTGGCGCGAGGCGTGTGTTTATACAGCGGCCTACAGAATACAAGGGCGGACACATTTTCAGCCAGGGGGTCAGGGGACACGGGCCTGACACGATCCCTGCATCAACTTTTGCCGGACAAGCCCCAAGAAGAGCGGTGTCGAGGGATGTCTTCTCAACGAGGTGATCGATAGCTCCCGGGGCACACGGTTTCCCCATTTCGACCGACGCGCGCGAATATTGTTGAAATTGTTAGTAACATTTCGGACGAAATTTGAAGTCGAAGAATCTTGGAGATTTTTTAATGATAAAAAATCCATTTCTGATTTAAAAAGACTATTCATGCTTATATTATGTCACATAGTTTTAAAAATGATTTTTATTGCAAGGAGAATTGAGTTTGCTGATCAATATGTACTAAAACGTCTTGTTTCTTTTTACGAAGTCTGTAATCCCGTGAAATTTGTATGCAATACTGCGATCCGTCTGATATTTTACGAGTGGAGTTGGAATACTCCAAGTTTATCAATCACCTCGGTGAGAAATCGAAGAAGTAGCAGACACAGCGTCAACAGAAGAAGAAGAAGAAGAAGAAGAAAATTGCGCCGAGAGAAAGGTGCGACGGCTGCGCAAGCGTATTCTTCGTTCATTACAATTACTTACATTCTCCGGTGGCGGAAAAGCTGCGACTACAAGACGCTTTTCTCCTTCAATCTCGTCCTCTCTCTTTCCCCCCCCCCCCGATTCTCTCCCAAATCTCGCTCTCCCTGCCTCTCTAGCACACGCATATCAAGTGTTTCGTTTCCGCTTAATTGTAATACAAAATACTCGCATTAAAGTTTCTCCACGTCTGTTTGCGCGCTGGATCACACGTAATAAATCACATTATCATAATATGTTAATATTCACAATTATACAAATAGAGATGTATACACAACGAGGTACAGAATTCCAGAAAAATGACAAACACACTCGCTCTCGCTAACTTTCTCTCGCAACACTCAATTCTCTCAGATCAACTACCACCAATCACACACATACCTTCATTCTCTCCATTCAAATCGCACAAAATAGACCCCATTCACACTCGCTCTTGCCCCTCTCTTACACCCCTCTCGCTCCTCACTGCGTATAATGTAATTTGTTATATACCTAGAACACACCGTTCGTTTTTTTTTTTTTTACGTACAAGAAGAAACGTCAATAATCGACAGTTAATCGTGGCTAAAACATAGAGCGTTGTCGCATGCCTGTATAAAATCCCTAAAAATACTCTATACCCTACCATGAATCGTGTCGGATGACGATAGTGACTATGCGGTGACTGTTGGCTCGTTTCCCATTTTTTTTTTTTCATTTTTCGAAATCGATCCCGAGGATCGTGCCGCGAGACGCGTTTCCATTTCCAATCTGGGAGCTACCACTCCCCATGAAATTAAACCGGAGGTTTAAGGGAGTCCCCCACGATCAGCGAGGAATCGCAAACTCGCTCGCCCTCGCGGCGACCACCTCGACGATCGAGTGACGGCCGAAATCGTTCGGTTCCATTTTGTTAGGCCTCGAGGTAGACCGACGACGTAGGGGTTGGTCGAACCCCAAGCGTCGGTTCTCCTGCAACCTCGTGAAAAGCGAATTTCTAACGGAATGCATTGTTTGCCTCTCTCTCTCTCCCTCCCCTCTCCCCACTTTCCCAACCCATCGCCTGCCATCTCTCAGTTTCTCTTCTCATCTTTCTCCGTTATCGGATCCCTCTCTGCCTCGTGCTGCATCTTGTCCTCCCGTTTCATTCCCTGCTGCTCAAGACGCGCGTGAATGTACTGTATGCAGTTGCGTACGGATGCCAGTGATCCTTTACCGAATTGTCGGACGTGTGTGGACTTCTTCGTGCGCGACCGCGAACTCACGATTTCCCCTCCGTTCGCGGCGCGGGTCAGTGTATCGAAAGATTTCGAGTCGATGTGTATCGCGCCCTCTCGCACCCCCTGGTTGCGGCCGAGACGAACGATCATCCGGTGCACAGCTCGTTGCTCCGAGTGTTCCCTCCGCTGCGTGCGTGGTGTGTCTATGTGTGTACGCGTGTCGGTGTGCGTGCATCGTGTAAGAATGAGATAGAGACACGGAGAAGGACGGACGCCTTTTAACGCGTTGCGCCCACCCTCAAGTGATTTTCTGTTTTGTTCTTTGCTTTACTTAACTCGTTGCACGATTTTTACAAGTCTTTAAATGCCAAAGGTCACTTTTTAAAAATATAGGTATCTCTCGACTTTGTATTCTCTCGTCCCCTCTCGCTCAGACTCTCGTACACTTCCCTCCCCCCCCCCCGCTTCCCCTCAGCACGCGCTTTCACCTCCTCCAACCCCTCACGCGTACCCACCTCCCGCTTCTCGCCCTTTCTCTCCCTCTCTTTCGCTCGCATTCTCACTCGAATCAGTCCCCCGTTAATCATTTAAATTCCCCCCCTAATTCCCTAAAGATAACAGTAGTTACTTAATCAGTTCAGTTTCGTAGTGCATCGAATCGCTCCTTTACCCCCCCCCCCCCTCTCTCTCACCCTTCTCGCAACCCGAGGCGTTCTCATCGTCGACGCGAGCGGGCAGAAGTCAACTTTAATCAAGGAGTCAGTGGACAGTTGCTAGATTACAGCGGGAAAGAAAGTGGATCCTTCCGCGGAACGAGTGGTTTCGAGTTTCCCCGAATTAGTTCACCGATATATCACCGTCGAAGCGTTCCTCTATCACGGAAAAAATGGGGAACCTTTGAAAGGAAATAGCGTCTGCTCGACAATTTTTCTAAAAAGAACGAGCATTCCCGTCGACGAGTGCCCCGCGTTGCTTCTATCATTAATTCAATTACCACCGCCACGCACCGTTACCCCGACGATAAATCAGCAACGACTTCCCTCCTCCGTCGGAGGAGCTAGACGCCTCTGAACTCACGCGGACGCGACCCCAACCGGCTACTAAACGCCGCGAGACTTTCCCTCGCGATACAAGGACACCCTTTCTCCCTCCTTTACGACTTTTACATAACCGTCCCGCGTCTCGCCAGAATTCTTTACAATTTCGCGGTAATTCGAGCAGAGATAGTAGCCCCGTCGTATCTTTCATCCCCCTCTATCTCGCGTCTCCCGGCTCCACCGTTTCGTACACGAAGCGTCTGGTTGCGTCTCGCTTCCTTCGCTCTTCCTTCACCCTCTCGTTCGATTACTCGCCCCCTCTCATTCGCTCGCCCATTCGCACCTCGCACACTCTTTCGCGCACTGCTCCCCTCGCTTCCGCTTAAAGTCTCCTAATGTACAATTACTATACAACATGACTGAAAATAGCTTAGACCACAATAATACAATTACAATCGTGCTGCGTCCGTGTGTGTTTCGCTTCGCCCTCCATCCCCATCCGCCCTCCGTCGCCGCTCGACCCTCCTCCCTTTCCCGTTCTTCTTATCTATACGCTTACACGCCTCCATCCGTCTTCCCTCTCTTATGCTCCTAATATTCCCTTACATCTCCAGACCTCCCTCCCGACCTTATTGTACGCGAGTATCATAAAACACTTATGTCCACTTATCGTACCTCGTACAACGATACAGCATCATTTTCTAAAAGGTTCCTTAGAGTTTCTCTTAGGTACTTACATCTCTATCTATGTATATCCACCTATCTATATTTATAGACTTTTTCTTCAATTTATATATAATAACTCTCTCTTTTTTTAACACCGTCTCACCCCCCCCCCCCTTGTCCCAATCAATTTCACTGTCTTCCCCCTTCGCCCGTGCTCTTTCCTCTCATTCTATTTATCTGGCCTATCTAACGTGTCTATCTAACCGTCTAGCTATCCATCTATCTATCTAAACTTCTAACTACCGTTTATTAGTTTCTTAAGGTGTCCGTTCACGCCTTCATTACCTGCCGCACACTCTCCGTTCCTTAATTACACGCGCATCCCTCTATTCGCCTAAGAACAATGCACTCGCGTCCCTTTCGTCCGAACGTTCGTTATATCGTATATATTTATTTATATATACATATATATATATATGTATATTATGTAACTACAGGGTTTCGTTGGTCGCATGGATGGAAACGCGCGAAACGCTCGTGGCGATCGCGGCGGACGATCGCCGAGAGGATCCTCCGTCCCCTCTGTTTCTTCGACAATTCCTCGGAATTTCGGGAGCATGGAGCCGAAAATTCGCCATCCCCCTTCGACGAACCGAGGAACCGGGGACGGAATTTCTGGCGAGTGACCGTCGCGATCGCGGCACGAGCGTCGTCCTATCGCGGCCACGTTTCGACTCGCCTACCAGAGACAAATGAAAAGAAAGAAATCTGTACAGAGAAAAAAGAGGGTGGTCGCGGAGCGTCCTCGAGTATCGCCGCGCCGACACCTCGCGAATATATATATATCTATATGTATATATTCATATATATATACATATATATGGCTATCAAAAAGACATCCGGCTCTCGTGATCCTCGTTTACGCCTAAATCTTGTAAATGCTGCGTATATAGATTTTACTTTATTTATAATTATCATCCGTGAACATGGTAACAAATAATGAAACATTGACAAAAATTGCACAATATACAAACTTAGCGTCCTCTTGCTCTCTCTCTCTCTCTCTCTCTCTCTCTCTCTCTCTCTCTCTCTCTCTCTCTCTCTCTCTCTCTCTCTCTCTCTCTCTCTCTCTCTCTCTCTCTCTCTCTCTCTCTCTCTCTCTCTCTCTCTCTCTCTCTCTCTCTCTCTCTCTCTCTCTCTCTCTCTCTCTCTCTCTCTCTCTCTCTCTCACACACTCTCTCTCTCGCTCTCTCTCTCTCTCTCCCTCTACCTCCCCTTTACCCCCTTGAATTTCTGTCTGTGTCCGTTGCACCTCCCCCACCCCCCTCCGAAAAACACCCCAACCACCCCCGCCGACACGGAATCGGTTTTTGGAACACATTCTGTCGCGAGCAAAAAGGAAACGCACACTCACGCAACTGACGCGCGATCACCACGTGCACATGACATCGAATTTACGCGCGCGTGCACTCACGGCCGCGCGCGTCCACGCCTGCCAACATTCATACCCGCATACACACGCGTTCGACGCTCTCGTTCAGTCAGGCTTACTTACAGTAGGTACGGTATTCGTTACGTTCTACGTGCATTATCAGTTAATTTATTTGGCCACTGAATATTTAAAATTTTAGTTTATCCTCGCCGAGAGCACGCCACAGCGGCGCCTCTCTCCGCGCCGCCGTCAGGTAAAGATTTCTTTTAAATCCTCTTCAGCGGGTCAACTCCCGTTCCCTCGACCGTTCTCGATCTCTCGGTGATTCATTTCTGTTTTTTTTTTTCCTTTATCGTTTATCGTTATTACGCTACGCCGCTACTCTATCCACCTCTCCTCTCGTTCGACGAGCGATCTACGGATCGATTTCCATCGCCTCCGCCGTTCGTCGCTTCCCTGCCTCGCTCAACTAAGACGCTCGTCTTCCCCGCGGGTTCGTCTCACTGTCTCGCGCCGGACGCGACTCCGGGCCCGCTTGTGTCGGCGGAGAATCGATGATTAGCGAGGCAACGGTGCGCCGGGGTGAACGCGGGAGCTCGCGACACGCGAGCCGTCTGTCCTCCGGGTCGCGGGGGCTCACCGGCCGCGCTCGCGCGCACGAGAAAAGGGGCGACGCGCGGCAAGAGGGGCGAGTCCGACGCGTGGAAACGGTTCTAGAGCTTTGTGCGGAATGTTGCCCGTTTTATTTTGTCCCTTATGTATAATATATTGTTTCGGTGAGTAAGACGAGAATATTAAAAAATATATTATATATTTATACTTTATTTATTTCTGAGTTGAGCCTCCGACAAGAATCTTGGCCCGCCCGCTCTGAGCGCTACGCGTCGCCCCCTCTGCCCGCACGCGCGCGCGCTCAGCCTTGCCCCGGAAGCGTGAAACGAAGGGGAGTGGGAGAACGTTCGCCTACAAAGCAATCGTACAAAAGTACAAAGTCAGATTTCGTTTCGTCTCTTTTTTTTCTTTTTCATTTCTTTTCGTTCTAGTTTAAAAACCATGGGACTCGCGCGCGCCGCTACGAAAGGGGCCACGTTTCGTCGAGCTTTCAAGGAGGAAAGCCCTCTGCGTCGCGAATCGATCGAGCCTAACGGATCGCGGCCCTTTCATCCTCAAAGGTCGCTGTTAAACAGGTCGCGAGGGTAAAACGGTCGACCCCGCGGTGTCCTTTCGCGCTCGTGTCGCATACGAAGCGATCGGAACAAGGATCGAGAGGGTAGGCCGGGGGAGGAGGGCGCGGGGGTTGGGGAGCAGACCCTGGGCGATACAATTCGCACTGTAAATTCGGGATTAGCGTGCGGGCAAACTTTGCTTCCGTCGAAACTGGCCGAAATCACGTATTCAATTACGTACGGCTCGTCCTGCTCCTCCGTGACCCCCGACACCCCCGCCCCCCCCCCCCTCCAACCCTTCTGTTCCAACACTTCGCGAATACAATTTCGATTATTGCACCCTGTCGAAGTATCGAAGCCCGAAAGCGGCCGTTCGTCGCGCGCTTTCAACCCGCGCCCAGCTTTCCTCGAAGCCTCTGCTCGTCCAGGAGAAGAATCGGGGGTTGGGGTAGGGGGCGTGTGTACGTATGTGTGTGCGTATATTTATGGGAGAAGAGGGGGGGGGGGTATGAAATGGAGAATGGAAATAACGTTTGGCACCGACAGACAGCATTATTGTCCTCGCTAACCGGGGATTCCTCGACATTTCGTTGGAACTCGCCGCCGAGCGCTTCGACACGTCGACGTATCGAGTGGTCTCTCGAATTTTCGCATCCCCTTCGCCGTACAGGCGCGTCGGGTATCGGTTGCCGGGGATTCGACCGTTTTACCGGAGGCGGACGGCTTGCGTGGTCGCGCGAGCACCGTTGCCGTGAGAACGATTTCCGTCTCGTCGGTAGTCTGCTGCTCTCTTCCCGTCCTCGGAGAGGTCGTCTCGCCGCGACGGTATACAGCGTGTTCTTAGAATTTAATGAGTTGGCAGTGATTAAAGGTCCCGGGACGAAGGTTGCCGCGGGCGTGCAGCGGCCCTCTCGAGCCGATCGTCCCCGATGGCTTCGCCTGAACGCGGGTCCGCTGCATCGCCTCCGCGCGATCGTTGCCGACCGTCGACCCGCCTGCTGTCCCCTTGGCCACTCCGCGTGGAAGATACCGTCGAGCAGCTTCTCCAGCTTCGTCGCGAAGTCCCCTCTTCTCCCGTGTGTTGTTCGACGGGCGGACCTGCCACGAAGGGGAACGGAAAAGAGCGCGGGCTACCCGGTTGCGACTTCCCATCGCAACGTCTCCTGGACGACGTGGTCACAGGTTCCGTTGACCCGACGACAAGGTGCAACGCTGTCGGGGCTGGTGCTTCGAGGAGAACGACCCCCGCTGATCATCGATCTGGTCGGTGGAGACGTCGAAGTGTATTGGTGTCGGGCGATCGCACCGATGGGTCGGATCATCGAGTGGCGGGGCTCGCTGGAGATCGTCGGGGATCCGTGGAAGAAACGCGATCACGAGGACACTGCGTCGCTCGCGGCCGTTGGGGATCCTCGGGGAGAAAGGAGCCTCGTTCCCGTCGGTCCTGGGGGGACCGCCCCGTGCGCGGAGGACCGATCACAGAGGCGATCGATTACACGTGTCTCTTCATGTGGAGGGCTAGGTGATCGCTGCGAGAGAAGCATCGGTCGCAGTGCCTGCACTTGAACGGTTTCGCGCCGGTGTGCTTGCGGTAGTGGCGCGTCAGCTCGTCGGATCGCGCGAACCGCCACTCGCAACCCTCCCAGCTGCACTTGTACGGCTTCTCGCCTGAAACAAAACGGAAAAAGGATGTTCAACCAGTTGCTTTCACTTCGCCGCACCCACTGCTGACCGGTTCCTGGAAACGTTTCATTAACTCTTAGTATCATGATCTTTTTATTTCACCCAGAAAAATTCTTATCGTTGGATTTTTGCCCAAACTTCAGAGTAAAAATAAGCAAACAATTCCTAGTGTAACAGTTTTTTATATAAATGAAAAAATGTGGATATAACACCACTGTTAAACCATTTATAAAGGTACCTATGTATTATAATGTTAAGCCAATGCTCGTTTCTGCAGAATGTTATACTAGTGTTGCATACATTATTATGTTCCACATCAAATTTAATCAAAAAGAAAATTCGAAATAATTGAGGGAACCAATTAGCATTTACTTGGTACTTGGAACGATACGAGACAGTGTAGCACAGTAGAATTTCTACGAATGTATTTCTGCCCTATGGACACTTGTTACATATGGTAATAGTAAAGTAACGCTTTTTTAGTTTATGAAAAAGCCCCCAAATGGCGCGCACGATTTTTTCAATTTGTGTAACAAGGGTGTTACACTATGATCCTAAGGGTTAAAGCCAATCAGTAAATTCTTTAGAGGGAGACTCAAGGAAAGCGTCCTTTTTTTATTGTAACCAGCTGAGGATTATTCAAGCTAACAGGGAAACTTCATTATTTTTGTAAAAATAGGCGCTGTTTGCTTGCGATTTTATATCGGTGACAACTCATAACCCTAACTGACTTCTGATTCAACTGAATACCTTCTGTGTTTGTACCCAGAACCGAAAATTACGTAAGGAAACATTTCCCCAAAGTAAATTAACAAGCAACGACGTCCAACGTTAATTAACACGACAGAAAGCAGTCGGGGGTGGTGCCCAACGTTGCCACCGTCGGCGATCTAATAAACTTTATGAATGCCAACGTCATAACCTACCGATACTTCGCGACACAATGCACGCGGCTGCCGCCTTGCGCAGAGAAAGGGGTTTTATCGTGCCGAGCACGGGGCCACCCTTAAAATTACTAAAACCAAGGGGATGCATATAAAATCCTGCCGGCTAGGGGATGGCGGAACGACGATAAACCGTGGAGGGTTGAAGGCGGCACGTGTGCCGCCTGTACGACGACCGTAGTCTGCCGGGGGATGGTCGGGGGTGGGGGAGGGTCGACGCATTATTAACCCGTAAATAATCTATTCGGTAATATGAAAAGTAACTGACTTTGATGAGGCCGCGACGCGCAACGGAAAATACTGGCTCGCCACCTGTGGCGCTTAACAAACCGGGAGACTTGGCGCGACGGAGAAAGGGGGTGGAGGAAGAGGACGTCGGAAGGGCGGACGGCTTGAATCGCGCCGGAGGAAACGCCGGGGTGAAGTGCCTTCAGCCCGCGATACGATTTTCGCTAAATAAAACAGCTGGTTGAAAACAGAGGAAGCCTCGAGGTCTGAGGACTACGAAAAGTCTTCGAGACTTTAGACCTATTGAGCCTTGAAAAAACTTCGAGACGTTGTCTTCGGGGAACTCGATGACAAAAGGAGACTTTGAATGACACCTCGAGGGACTGGGGGAGCTGAGAGACTTCAGTGATTATCGCTGTAGCTTTGAACCTCCATCGACGGTTCGTCGGAGGACCCGGAAGGGAAAAAGGAGTTGGAAATGTTTTGCTGGAAACCGAGGAACCCCTCGTTTGAAGGTATCTGGTACTCTAATCGGGGTGGATCTGCGGGGTTCTTTTATAGAAACAGAAATGAAAAGAAGAAGAATGATACAATATGAAGCGATATAAACGTGGTGTAAAATGTTTCATATCTCCATCGCTCTGATTTATATTTGATGAATTGAAAAGAGAATAGAGCGGGCAAGGGAAAGGCAACCTCTCGTGACTGACATTCCAGTCTTACAAGGGGACCTTCAGGTTTGGCAATTTCAGAAAATGTTGATACTTAGTGTACGTGAAGGTATTCACTCGAACATTAATTTATCAAAACAGTAAGACGCGCTTTTCAACCAAATTCGAGAAAATTGACTTTGAAAAATTCTGAGTACCCTTATATACAGGGTGCTCCTTAACCTATGGTCAATACTCTATGGAGGCGATTATACATGCAAAAATAAGACGAAAATGAAGAGTGACAAAATTGCGGTAAAGACTTCGTTTTCGAGAAAATTGACTTTGAATTTCACCTAAATACGCGTGCATCAGAGGCGCGTGCCCCTCAAGCTCAAGGGAACTCGGAATTTATCAAAGTCGATTTCCTCGAATTTAGCTGAAAAAGCGCGTCTTACTGCTTCCGGAAATTAATGTCCAAGTGAAGACCTTCACGTACACTGAGTATCAACATTTTCTGAAATTACCAAACCTGAAGGTCCCCTTGTTAGGTACTTTTATGGTCACTTGCTCATGTCGAAATAGCGAGGAGGTGTACTTAAGTGAAGTGTAAGGGATTCCTCAAAACAGGGAATGTCACAAAACAGCTTCATCGAGAAAATTGTTTCGTTCGAGTACAAAATGGACACCTGTTTTCAACCAGTATACCCAAAGGATATAGCAGGTATAAAGCCGTAATAACTCTTCACTTGCTAACTATTTCCAAACACACTATAACCAACCCTCGCAGAACTTTCCCACGTCCGCGCATCAATTTCTAAGGGCAATCACCGGCATTCGTTAATATTCCAGCCCTTCAGGGTGCCCGGGATCAATTCCTCCTAACGAATTCACGAGTAGAAGCTTCCCTGTCCTCCGCTCTCGCGATAAGGCGGCAGGAGTTACGGGCTGACATTCAGAGTGGGGGTTGGAAAAATTTATACCGCGGCTCGTTCTACCCCCGAAGTTGCTCCAGGAAAGCCCGGATCCCGTCTTTTTCAACGGGTCCCCTTCGCGCGAGGTGACGGCGACAAATCCAGTCCGGACGTGGCGACGCATAACCAAATCCAATCCCTCGCGCCATTCATCCCCCGGCCGCCCACCACCCCTCGCGGCGTATAGCGACTCCTTCGACGAAGGAACCCGACACACGTCGCGGCTCCCGCGACTTTTCCGGAAAATACGACGCACACGTATGCGACACCTCGCCCCCCCTCCGCATTCCAGGGGGTGGCTCGGCACCCCCGTCCCCTCGCTCGCGGACATCAGCCGGAGAAATGGCGGGACGGGGCGTGCGTCACCTGCTACTTGGATGGCAGGGAATTGCCGCTAGTCACCAGCGCCGAATGGAAATTCCTAGAACGATAAGGATGAAACGTGCTCGCGCGAGGGAAGGTCGAAGGACGCGGATATATTCGCGACGGGGCTCGACGGGCGGAAAGAGAGAATGTTGTTGAGTGCAGGCAGCATCGTGGGTGAGCTTCCACATGGAGATCCACGAAGAGCTCCGCGGGACCACGACGTGCATCGTGTTTCGAGAGTATCCATTGTCATTCAGGGAACGTAGCCGCGCTTCCGGCTAGGTGGGCTTGTCCTCTATTTTTTCGGATGATACAGTGGGTAGTTCCCATAGTTCTGAATATGTTAGCGAAACTGCACTTGAATGCGTGCTTTTTGTTGACGGTCCGGAAAACTCTTCACCTCAATTCCTGTAAATATCCCCGTTTCGTTGCGTCATGGGCCTGCTGTTTAGTTGGAACGGAACAATAACCTGCTATTTGTTGGGAATTGTAAGGTACACCGCTGTATGAAATGCCACTGGAAACCAGGTTACTCTATAGGCCACTTCCGGACGATACTAAGAATTTTAAGTAAAGCTGATTTAGTGCTCCGCAGATTCATGCTCTCTGGGAAAAGGACCTGCAAATCACTTGCCAGCGTCAGCAGCGCATATTCCCCCAAAAAGCTGGCTAAAATGCTCGGCCAAAAAATCCGCCAGTGCGAGCGGAATCGCAGGAAAATCTGCTGAACCATTACGCGTGCAATTAAAAAAAAAACGGGGCAAAATTCCACTCGACGCGCCGGTCTCCCTTCGCCCCCCTAGATACCATCGAAAAGGCGAATTGAATTTCGAGTAACCATGGTGACTGCGTAACGCGACGAACGACCGCAGGTCTGCGCGCGGGGAGCGAGCGGATAAGCGCGCACGCGGCTGACCACGCGTGTGCGTGTCACGCTGGAACAAGTGGCAGGTGGACGGGGGGGGGGGGGGGGGGGTGGAACGTCGTGGCGTGGGTGGATCGCGCATTTTATCGCAGCATAATGGCTTAGCGACGGTTCGTTACCACCTACGTAATAAAGCCATATTAAACAGGACGGCTTAAAGTGTTAACCTACCTCCCCCATCCCCCATAACGAACGTTGCTAAACGACGCGATACGCCAAACCCCTCTGCGAGCCTCCAACTTCGTTTCATATGAACATCGGTCTATTTACGTCCGTCGTTGCTGTGATCGCGTGGGAAGGGCGCGGATGCGTGCACAGTTCCGAGAATGGGGTGCTTTTTTCCGTCCACGAGGGGGAATCGTTGGCGTTCGGTAGTCTGGAACGCTTCGGTACTAACGTCTACCTTGTCACAGGGAGTGACTCTATATTTATATTTTATACCTACACCCGGTGAATTAGAAGCGATACTTTCAATCGACACAACGGAAGGAGAAGGGCAACTAAACACTACGGAGAATCTCGTGCTCACCCTCCCCTAATTGAATACCGCGATATTTTTAGTAACAGATACCTTCTCTTCCCTCGAAAACCTATGTAAAGACCTCCATGCATTTTAGCGAAGCGTGGCGAAGAAATTAATAATAATTAATTAATTCTCGCTGCGCTTCGGTGATCAATTGCTTATAAACATTTCCCTTCGTATCGCCGTGCCTCGCCAAAATGTGCGACGGCCTTAATACTTCATAGCGTCGTGGAAGGTGTTGGACGATAGAAACTGCCACGCAGACGAAGACGAAGACGAAGGCGGCGAGGACAGTCGCGCGTAGGAGAGCGAGGAACGGCTGCTCTCACGTAGCCCTCGAGGACGGTTCAGTTGCCCGGACGGAGGAACGATTTTTCCACGTCCTTCCTTCCATCTGACGTTCCTCGAGAGGTCTGAGTGGGTCGGTATTGCGTCGATATGTCAGCCCGTCCCGGCAATGTGTGTTCGTCGTCTTTGCATTTTATTAAGTCCGCCGCACCAGCGACGATGTATAGGCTACCTTCCGTCATGTCGCCCGGGGATAGGACAACCGGAATTTATGGCCGAGGATTCCGTCCGACCCCACCTCCGTTCGCCCTCGCGGGGCTCTCTCGTCTTTTACATCCGAAGGCGTTCCTCGCGAGAAACGTTTCGGCGAGAAACGCTGTCCTAATACCGAAGGGCGTTCCGCAGATCCTGCGTGACAGATCGCTCCGAGAGCGGGGGCGTAGGAAGCTTCTCGCGGGACGAAAGATCCTCGGCGAGGACTCGCCAACTAGCGGAGTAAAATTTTTTACAGTCTCAACGGGACGAGATCCTGGCTGGCCAACAGAGATATTCGGGCAAATATTCGAGAGATCCAGCTATGTCCCTTGATAAAGGGGAACTGGATCCTCCGATATCTGGGAGAAACTTTATATCTATTTCCCTGCGAGGGTTGAAGCCCTTCTTTTTTAAGGTACGCATGGGGTGTCTTGTAAATTGCGGGGGTTTAAAAAATATGAAGATAATATGTAACAGCAGTGAAAAGAGTTTAAATGTTTAAATACAAAATATTTCCTATCCCCATTTTTAATTTCCAATTTTGAGGGTTTTGTTTGTTTGTACGGAAGAAATTACCATCCGTTTGAGTTATATCAGAGCGCATTTTCCCACTTATATGAAAGCACTTTTGGGGGTGAGTTTACTTGGAGTAATAAAACCGGAATATATAAATCTTTGGTTTAGAATTTTTGCTAAACGAGGAAAGTCGAGTATTTCTACTCCAGCGAAGTGTGAGCTCCAGTTTCTCTGGCTCGCGAGTTCAAACCGGAATTTTGTCGTGCCGCTTTGGACGGCGGAACTGCGCACACGGCGAGAAAACGGAAACGCGAAATGCCATTGCCGCGGAACGACTTTACGTCACGTTTTGCAGAAAGTGAAACGACGTTTTCTTCGGCTGCCACGTCGACAGAAAGCGTCGAATAAAAGGGGGATTCGCGACGACTAGGGGAACTTTTTCGAAACGAAGCTTCCGAGGAAGTCGTTGCCCATCGAGGGGAACGAAAAACGTTATTTACACGAATCCGAAGCAACATCGAACAACCGAGCATTTTAAAATACGATTTTCGGTATTTATTCGAGAAAAAGAAAAACTGTCAAGCACTTTGAAAAGAAACTGTTTAATCGAACATTTTTCTCTTCGCGTGCAAACGTTGAAAAAATTTGGGGAAAGGTAGTTTGCATGGACGGCCAAAGAATTCCAATTTTCCAATGAAGCAGAAGCGAATAATCTCGTTTAAAAAAATATTCCGACCGACCTACTCCCGCGATTCGCGAAAGTTAAGGTTTTTTGAACGAGCTAGAGGGATTTTCTGGACTTTCTTGATTCTCTTTGGAGAAATATCGTTGACTATAAAGCGGTAATGGTTCTCTCTTGCAAAAGAAATGCACGTTCTACAAAGCGAGACATGATTTTCTACAGCTACGCGCACACCCTCCGTTAGGAACATTTTATTCCCCCCGTCAAATTAATGCTTGGAAAAATCGCGAGAATTACACGGGCCCGGGAGTTTCCTGTTAAATTTCACTTCCGTTTAAATCGTTCGTGACAAAAATTCAAAGAACTTTAACGCTGATTACGCGCTAAAGAGAAACAGAGATTGGACAAGACTGTACCGTAAACGCTACAAAAGAACGAATTTCAAATATAACAAGCAAAGAAAAGAAATGCAATTTTCTCACACTGACGTACAAGAAGCAATCTTTACATTTTCAGATAATTGGGCCATTTAAAGAAACTCAAGAAACCTAAGGCAGGGATTTTCAGAAATGGAAAAAAGTTCTCAATGGTCCACGGTGTGCACGGCTTAAGCAGAAGCGTAGATCGAGAATCCAGTCAAAAAAAAAGTCCAGGGCTATCGCAAACGAGGCAGCCCATGCACGTGATCGTAACCGAAATTGCGAGGGTGCATTTTGTAACTGCACGTGATGGATCGTTCCAACCATTGGCGAATTTACGTTGCCCATGGAACGAAGTATTCCCGGAATACGACTGCCCGACTTACCCTCGGCCCGAACAGATACGGCATTTTATATTTTTTTCCATCGTTCTGCTTGAGAAACGACGCTGTCAAACTCCAAGCCACGATAGGGGTGGGTGGAGGAAAATTTTGCTGGGTCCGATTCGCAACTACTTTCCACGGGGATAAAATTGTGTGGATTCGGGGGCGAGGCGGGACATGCACTTGCCATGTGCTAAAATAGCAAGATGTACGATAGAAATGAAAAATGAAAAGGGATTTCCTGTAAAGAAGTATCGTGCCCTCGGAAAACCGTACGAAATGTTTGTTTCAGAGAAGGTCACGGCATTTACTTGAAAAGCTGCAGCGTTTCCTCCGGAATAAAAACGGTCCGCTTTTAGAAACAGAACGCATAGTATGCTTATGTGTATGTGTGTGGTTGTGTTGGCAGAAAAGGAAACGAGGAAATCTCCCCGTTTGACTCGCAAGAAGTTCGCTACGTCTTCAGAGGATTACCCGCTTTTCATCAGCGATACGCTGGAAATTTCTGTTTGTAAGTCTGCACTGGATCTTCCTCGCATTATCAAAAGCAGAAGGAGACTGATTTCATAATTTTATTAGAAGCACGGTGTTTGAGATGGTAATCTATACCTTTTGCAAGAGATCTGAATAGTGAATGGTGAAAACTGAGAGGTGTAGTGAGGAGTACGGGGATAAAGTTCGTCTTAAGCCAGCCGCGTCTGATATGATTGAGATGTTCTACTGTGTACGTCTGGTGGGCGATAAAGAGCCACTATAGTTTGAATTGAGACGCTGAGAACAAAAACGGGGTAACTCACATTGAAAAAACGAACGTTTCTTATTTTATATGATTATTAGAGCCTATTGGAATATATTATAACTACTAACTCAATTTCGCAATAAATGTGGGTTAGTTCGTTTCTGTTCCCAATGCCTCAATTATTTTATTTGGAGTGAGGATGCAACTGATGTTCTCTAAGAAGATTATAAACATTTAAAACGGATGCTTCGTACAGAGGATTAGATATTTCATTAGCCTGGAGTGTCTGACTATGGCTGGGGCATTCTACTTGATTCATTCAAACAACAGAGAATCCTCAAACAGCAAACTCTTCACAAAGAAAAGTACAATTGTAAATTCATCTATCTACGTATTTTCAAACCCCCACAGTAACAATAAAATACACAACTTACAGAAAACAATTTTGGAAAGTAGCGTGATTTATTTGGTCTTCAGGAAGTTCTACCTCCCTTTTTACAGAAACTTTCACCCACCCCTTGAATACTCAACAAGATGCATATCCAATGCAACACCGCCTCGAACTTCATTACAAAATTGAACACATTGTAATTATCACGCCCACACCACTCCACTTTTCCCACCACCATCCCCATTGATCTCCAGGAACGATTGAAACTGAAATCTCCCAAGCAATACGAAATTCCTCATCCGTGACGAGAGGCAGAGAGCTCCGTGACGAGGAAACAGACTGAAACGCGAAATTCAACGGTCCTGATCGGCGGAGATCGATGGCGGAGCGGTTTTCTTACTCGTGTGCAACGGGGGGGGGGGGAGGAGAGAGAGGGGTGCGTGTACAGCCGGTGGTGTCTTGGCTGGCTGTTTCCGCTATGGCGGTATCGACTACGGTTAGAGATAGCACGTTCCTCGTGTTGTGAACTGCGGTTTCGCTGTCAACTGTACCGAGAACTTTGACGACGTTTCCAATTGTTTGCGGTGGAGCAGTCCCGACGCTACGGGCCCAGGAAGAGGGGCGGCCGGGGAGAGGTTGCGCGCCCAACTTCGCCGCGATCCCGTGTTTCGAACAGTGCCCGGAGGTGCGAATCGATTCGCGTGTAGGCGTGCATTCACGTATGTGCGTCTAGCCTGTCTGGTTGCGGGGTGTGCACGCGCGAATTGGGAGCCGGGGCTGAGCCGCGAGCAGCTATAATCCCAAGCCGAACAAACTTCCGTGTAAATAATACACGGCCCCGACAGGATTATTTCGAGAATAATGCACGACCCTTTGATAACCGCGTTAAACATTCACAGGTCGACTGTGATGGGACACGCCGCGTGGGAATGCCAATATAATCGAACTGGGAACGGATCGGGGAGAGGGCTGCTCGAAAATGGATACACCGGCGATGGATTTCCGCGAAAATCATCTATTTTGAAAATACACGGGGAACAAATACTCGAGGCACTTGTCACTTTCCGCAAACTAACCAATTGTATTGTATTTACAGGGTATTCATAAATCTCTGTGAACAAGGTAACCAAAAACTTTCAATGGGGCTCGAAAACATGATCCCCAAGTGCCATTTCCTGAGAGACGCGATATTTGTTTACGAAGGGGAAAAGGCAGCCACGCTACAGTGAAAGCGGTGGAGCTGGTTTCCCCGAGTCGATAAATAATCAACCTATTCTTCTTATTTTCCCCGGGAGGGGGAACAATGGCGCGCGATCTCGACGCGAAATTTGAAAGGTTCCAATACATCCCCCGCGGTGGATGCTGAAAGAGGAAACGGTCGCTGTAATGCGCGTGGCCTCTTGGAAACACCGCGGACGCATCGCGAACAGCCGCGCGACGCGATAAATAATTTCTCTCCTGCTCGTTTTATCCGTCCCCGCCGCGGTTTGATTTAAGGTCGCGGGACCGCCATTCATTTCTGAGTCGGCTAAAAAATTATTACGTCTGGGCTGACCTACTTGCCGCTATCCGGCGTACGAGGAATCGTGCGAGTAATCGCGAGCTGTTTGCCGAACAGGCGCGCTCTGTTCGGTTCGAACGATAGCGGGCTCTTTCATCGAGCGAAGGAAAGCGCGTCCTCGATCGAGAAGGCAGGCTTTTCATCAACTTGTTATTAAAAGCACGGCGATAAACGCACCCGATGGGAACGACAGATTCTTGCTTTCGAGCGGATGAAAAGAAACGCTTTCTTTCTTGGCTCCTCCTGACGCGAGTCATCTCGCGATCATTCGAATCGAGTAGGTTCTGCAGTAGATCGAGCAGAGGTGCAGTGAATTTTATTAAAATCTTGATATGCTCGAGGAACTGTAGGTGATAGTGATTTGAAAATTTCAAGCTTGTTGCGTGGCTCTTATTTTCGACTTTTGAATTTTCCTCGCTGCATCCCCCAGAATAGTTCCAAATAATAAAAAAAATCTGTGTAAAATTCGAGCCCGATTGGATAAAGGGAAAAGGAATCCCTGAGTCCTTGAACATTTAAATTACTTAAAAGCGCACAAATTCGATTTTATTTAATTATCCTCTGAGTTATTGATTACATCAGAAAACATGTCAAACTAAAATTGTAGATCCAGCCAAGGAGCATCTCTTATATTCTATTACTTTTTCTCGTGTGACAAAGGGTTTTCGGAAGAAGTCCGAAG
This sequence comes from Andrena bucephala, assembly GCA_947577245.1. NCBI lineage: Eukaryota > Metazoa > Arthropoda > Insecta > Hymenoptera > Andrenidae > Andrena > Andrena bucephala. The sequence continues at coordinate 14,229,764 of OX387717.1, read as the reverse complement.
AACTGGAAAAAGTGAACAAATTTTTCTAATGTTGAAAGTTTAAATGCTTTTCGAACACTTTTTATTTATGAAAACTAAAAATATGTGTATTTTTTTATTTCAAAGACTATTTTTTTTTTTAAATTAAGAGGGCACATACACCTATTTTCAGTGTTTGATATGCCAATAATGTTTTCCCAAGATTTAGAACCGAAATTCGCAGAAATATCGAAGATATAAATAGGGATGTCACAGAAACGAGATGAAAGAAGAGAAAAAGATTGGAGGACAAAGTGACAGAATTGGAAGTGACCCTGAGGGGCCAATTGATTTTTCATTAAGTGTACTGAGTTTTATAGGTGTGTTACAAGGTGAAATATGGTGGACGAGGTTAGTTCTTCATCCGCTATCCATTAGTTTATTAAGAAACATTGGTTTTGCCTCTTCGTCTATTTTCTCCAGAGCCAGGCGGCGGTCTGTCGCGCCGTCGCGCGGAAAATATCGCAGCGAAAGTGTTAAACATTTTCGAGGAAATGGGATTTGTTCCTTGTTTATCCACTTTGCCCGTCAATATCGCGTTTCAGTGGTTCCTTCGTTTTTTTCCACGGCAAAGCCTTTCTATACGATTTCCCCGTGGGAATCGAGAAACTATCGATCCGCCGGGCCAACAATCTCACGGCAACTATACGCGCACTGGGAGCGCTGAAAGGAAGAAGGGAAGAAAGCGGAGGCAGAAGAAGGAGTAAAGGAAAAGAGAGAGATTTCCAATTACAGGGAGTTTCTGTTCCGGAATTCCATTCCAAACACCATTGTTCTCGCGGCCCGAGCTGTGGACAGGGCTCTGATCCTTCGGCGGAGTCCAATCGTTTCCCTGGGAAACTTTTCGAGATCGTACCGTCCCCTTAGCGCCCGCTGACGGAATGTCAATAAATTTGGGAAATTAAGCAGCGAGGGATTCGTTATCCTGCAGATTTATCCACCGTCGATCGAACTTGAAAAGGAAGACGAAGAGAATTGCTGTCCAGCAGGGATTCGATTGCAACCTGACACGAAATTCGTAAGTGCTAAGATGATCACTAATCACATCACTATTCAACCCTTAATACTTTTATGAAAAGCGCTGCAATTTGATTAATATTAATACACTTGATCCCACGAAACTAACACCACCATGATCTCAGCCCACAATCCTTCCAAGGACCAAGAAAAATAAGCTCGCAACACGAAGCAAATCCACTCACCAAGCGATACCCTCTTGCTCCACAAAGCGGGAACCTTGAAATCGGATTGAGAAGGACTCGAATGCCGCGATACCCAGGCCGAGGCCTCTCGGTTGATCTCATCCTCAGCGAGTGCAGGCGCGCTGTTTAGAGTTAACGTATTATCGCCTCGTTAGAAGGGAATTAGCGGGGCCAGACGATGGCTTTGACTGTTAAATCGTCTTAATCGGATCGCTTCGATTCGCCGTTAAGACGCCCGTCGATTCTCGAGACGCGGACGGAGGGACAGAAAGCCGGCGAGGCGGAGAGGGGGCGTAGGATCGGCGAAGCGAGAGCTGGGTCAGGGTGGAACGACCTCCGGGTCCGACGGATATCTACATGCCGAAAGATCCTCGAAAGGAAACTTCGCCGATGGAATTCGTAACGAGCCTTCATGTTGACTCGGCCACGCGATCGTCCGGGGGACTGCGATCCGTCGATTCGCCTCGTTTCGTATCCCCGGATCCGCGGCGGCTCCTCCTCGGCAGCCAGCAGTAATTAGATTCGACGACCGAGATCAAAGTATACCCGGCATTTTCATCTCTGCAGGAAACTTCGCCGGAGTCTCCCCCTAACCCTCCGCCCCCCCCCCTCCCCTCTGTCGTCCCGGCCAAGTTTTTCGTCCGTGTCTCAGAGGCTCCTCGCCCTTCCGTCCACCCTCTGTGTCGAATCTAGACGAGGGTAGACAAGGTGGGCGAGGAAGGGATGGTAGGGAAAGGAGAAGAAAACGCGTAAGGAATGGATGCAAAAGAGGGAACGTCACAGGGAGGTAGAAAAATTGGCGCGTTAGGAGGAAGAAACCGCGTTGATTGCGTATGCTAAGAAGGGGGAGGTGGTCGGGGTGGTCCTGTAATGGGGGATGGGAGTGGAGACGTAGGAACACAACCAAAGAGGAACACGCGTGAGATGATGGTCTCGAGGAATTCCAACCCTCAAACTCTGAAAATTGATGGAGCTTATCCACTGTCCAAAACCCATGCTGAATGCTCCCTTCAGTTTTCAGCTACCGCCAAGATCTGAAGCACGCAACACTCAATATGCAAGTAGTTGCGCAAAGATGGAACGGGATTGGATTAATCCGGAATCCCGCGAACGTGAAAACGTCGCGGAGGGGGCCGGGGGCAAATGATTAACTAGGAGATACCCGGGGGATCCGTCACTGGGAAAGCAATTACGACGAAAATAAAGGTTCGCGGTAGGCGCACACGTGGCCGCGTCCTTTTGAGCGTTTCCGCAGGAAATAAACGTTCCAGCCGCGATACGTGACGCAGACGGTCGTCTGGCGCAGCCTCGCCACGGCGCAGAGGGGATCCTTGTGTCAGGACGAATTCATAACAGAGTCATAATTGCGGGACGGGCCCGGCAGTATGCATAATCCCGTAGTTAGCAGTTCTGCTTAACGATCCGCGAGAAGCAATCCCGACGTACCTGCCACGCTGCAGGATGGAGGTGTCCCAGGCAACCTCTCTCTTATTGCCTACCCTCCCTGCCCTCCTTTCCTTCCAACCGCCCCTTCCGCCGCCCCCTCAAATCCCCACCTTTCGCCATCTCTTTCTTCCCACCTGTCCCACCGTTCCTCCCGCTTCCTCCGCCACCCTCGTCTTCTTTTTCTCTCTATTCCTCCCCCATCCCCCCACTTTCTGCTCCTCTGCATTTTCATTCTCACCCTCTCCTTTTTTATGCGAAGGATGAAGCGTAATTCGCGGCGGCACCGAAAAGGAGATAATTCCCGGCGAAAGGGTATTCCTCTTTTCACGAAACGAAGGATTGTACGGGAAAAATTTAATTCTGTATTTTCACGGGAACCGGCCTTAAACCGTGTCGGTATTAAGGAAGATACCGCTTCCTACAGGAAATTATCATGGAGCGCAAACGTCTGGCTGCTGATCGCAGGATTATTGACAAGCGCTGGGGTTAATAAACGCGATCCGTAAATAAAAGTGAAAATTGGAAAAACGTGGGAAAGTAATATTGCTTGGAAGTTCTGCCGCAATTAAGATGTACTACTATTATTCCTGTTATTAATTACAGGTAGTTCACTCTGGCATCTTTCCCACTCCCTCCGCCACCTTTCCTTCCGGTTCCTCCGCAATTCCCTGCCCCCTTCCCTTCCGCGGCCCTTTTCCTCCCTCGTTTCAGCGCCGTCCTCTCGTTACCTCATCTCCCGTAATACAGAGGCCGTAATTACGCATCTGTGCGCGCTTCTACGAGGGACACCAACCAGCGCCCGGCCATGTGTGGATGCAGATGAGCAGAGGTAAATAAACACATATGAAGGGCCGCGCGCACGTGTAGCTATTCACGTGAGCAAATATATGTATATGGACACGTATACGCACGCTTCATCGCCTGCGTGCGCGCAATATCACAGGGGCGTGACGGGGCGCGCGTGTGCGCGCCTCTGTGACACGCAATCCGGGGATTCGATGTAATGATGAAACGGATTCCGTGATAAATTTATGGAAGACACGACGCAACGGACAAACGCGTTCGCGTTGTTAAATATTTGACAGCACGCGTCCCGTCCGACTGTATTTTATCGCGCAGGGATTTACGTCGTATCGAATTCGACACGGGACCGATCTCTCGCTCGTGACAGCGATTTCGAGGAATTTTTTTTTATAAAATTGCCAAACCAGTGGGAGGCAAAACATGGCGTGAAAATTGGGCTCAACTTGTTAGAAACTATGGGCCTCTCGAGTTTAGTAAGTTTCACGGTGACTTTGTTCGGAAGTTGCTAAGATAGTCGTGATGGTTAGGTTTTACAAGTTTCGTAAAAAAATCGCATGATAGCTTGGAAGCCTGTGGTGAAAATTACGGTGCGTTTAGGCCAAACGAACGAGTACTCGTCAAAATTCAAGTCTAAAGGAACATTCGTTTATGATTATTCGTTTATTTTGTCGAAGTGGGGGCAAACGAGCATTCGTTCGTTTGCTTCACTCGCACAGTTAGGTGACTCTTAAATGTCTATCGATCATACTCATGTCAATGTTTTTATCTTTCTTATCTCTAAGACGAAATGGTTCTTGTGAAACCGAAGTTTGAAGACGCAATACACTCCTGGTTCTGAAAATGTCCAGAACCATCGCGTTCTTTTTGGATTTCTAGAACGTCCAAAATTTAATCGTTTAGGGACACCGACTGTGGACACAACGCGGGTGAACGTCAGAAGTCGTCGAAAGCGCAAAGACCACAAACAGTTTGAATCCGTTTATGTTCTAGATATTAAATAAATATATACAACAATTCTTTTCCTCTCTGAAAAGAGTTTAAATAAATCTCATACCATCTATACATGTCTGACAAGGAGAGGTTCCCAGGTGCCCGCCTCCGACTGCTTTGCTTTTTGGATATGTTTTAGAGGACCGAAAAAGAAGAAATAGGTACGTGTTTTTTATAGCGGCCCGTTTTCATATTTAGGGGGTTTAAACCACCCCCAAAGTTCATACGGGGTACAAAATTGTGTTGAGTAAAACTTCATCACTTGCTGTATGAACGATGTTCTTGTCGTCAGTCACCGTTATTAGGGGGTAACTATGAGGAATGGTTTTACCCATTGAACATGCAAATGGGCCAAAATAGAAAGACATGCATTTCTTATTTTTCGGCCCACTAAAATATATTCAAAAACCAAAGCAATCGGGGACGAACACCTGAAAATCTTATAACTTTGGGGGGTGGCTTCACCCCCTAAGCATTCACGCAGGCCAAAATACAAAGACACGTATTTCTTATTTTTCGGTCCTCTAAAACATATCCAAAATTCAAATCAATCGGAGGCGGGCACCAACTATTATTATGAACTTTGAGAGGTGGTTTGACCCCCTAACATTCAAGCAGGCCAAAATAAAAAGACACGTATTTTTTATTTTTCGCTCCTCTAAAACATATCCAAAATTCAAATCAATCGAAGGCTGACACCTGGGAACCTCTCCTTGTAAGTACCTGTCTATATCCACCCCCAAATTCAATAACCTACTAACTTCCATACATGACTCTATCCCTCACTGAAGCAAACAACACTGTAAAACTATCCACCGAACTATCCTAAACTCCCTACAAACGTGATCATACATCTGCTCCGAGGGCCGAGTAGCACACTTCCATTAACCCCCGCCGTTAAAAGCAACCCACCAGAAACACCCCCTCGCCAAATGTTTCCTAATCAGAAGAAGTACACCTGGCCCACACACCCAACCAACGAAATCACAAACCACCGGGGTAGACCTTGAGTCTAGCAACTGATCCTTGAACGAAGAACACAGATGTATTCCTCGACAATCGAATTCCATGCACTCGTTGCGCTCGCACTACCCCTCGTTACATCCAGCCAGCGCTAAGCCAACACGCGTGCATATTACGCGTATGCAAACAGCGTGCACACAGGTGCGCGGGCAGCAGCCACGGACAGGAGTCGTGATTTCGCGCACGCACGGCCGTTCCTCGTAATTATTCGTGTGTACAAGCGCGTAGGGGCGCGCGGAGCTGCAGCCGCCGCGTCGCGGATTCAGCGGGAGGATTCGAAGCGTGACGCGACGAAAACCGTGGACAAAAGAGAGGGGAAGAAGCCACGGGGGTGGCCGCCGAGGCGGACGGAGGAAGAGGGAGATAGACTCCTCGTTAATTACAGTTCTCCGCCCCCGCCGCAGCCGACCGCCAAGAGCCACAGGACGAAGAAGGAGGAGCGGGCTGACCGCACGGTAATAACGTGTTCGGTCAGTCTCTTCGTTCAAAGTGACGCAGCTTACGGAAGTGACGACGGAGGAGGCACCGGGCTTCTTGCATGTAATTGCTCGGCTCGGGCTTTTCTTTTGGCGATCGCCGGCGCGGAACAAACCCGCGCGGTGGAAACTCTTTAAGCTTCGCTTTTTGAATGTTTACCGTCTCCTAGACGGTAGGATGAGGCTTAATCGAGTTCTCCTTTGGCAAACCTCTCGGGGCTGCTCCGCATGGCATTGGGACCTTTATAGCTGGAGCTTCGAAACCTTTCCAGGGGCACCGTCACGTCTCTGTTTTGACGGTTTTCATGTTTCATAAAGTCTCCGCGGGTTCACGCAGTGTGGTACTCACAAGGGAAGATCCCGACCCCGAAAATTCAAAAAATTCTGAAACTTTGTGAATATGTAAGGGATTTCCTCCTGATTACAACGCAATTTTTCTTTGCTACCCAAATTCACTCGAAGGGGGTGAAATTAACCCCTGAATATTCGGCTATTTTCCGATTTTGTGTTATAACTCGGGAACTGTAAGAGATAGAAAAAAAGTTACAGACAATAAAGATAGAAATAAAGTTTCTAGACAAAAGTTACTTCTTTTAATTAAATTTATCATTTGGTAAAAAAATTATTTTACTATTCACGAGTTATAACACAAAATCGGAAAATAACCGGATTTTCAGGGGTTAATTACACCCCCTTAGAATGAATTTGGGCAGTAAACAAAAATTGCGTTGAAATCAGGAGGAAATTCTGTACATATTCACAAAGTTTCAGAATTTTTTGAATTTCCGGGTTCGGGATGTTCCCTTGTCAGCGGTGGATTTAAGAAAACACAGTCACAGAAGGCAAACGTTCCGAGGGGCTCATTTTTTCGGGAAAATGAAGAAGTAGTTCACTAACAACGGACTAAGCACAGAAGTACAGGAGAAAAAATATAGTGTTTAGATAAAATCATAATTTATTTTATCTTTAAGAGAGGTCCTGGGGCTGGGGCCTTCTGGGCAGGGGCCCAGGCAGCAACTGTTCATCGTTAAATATGTTGCTTGACGATACTAAATACAAGAAAGTATATCACAAAAGTTATATCACTGGTAAGAGTGCACGTGTTTCACCCTCAAACCCGTCTACTTCTTTCACCGCGACTAGCCTCTAAATCGTACAGCAAGCCATACTTAACGACCCAATTGGCAAATCACACGGCCACTTTACCGAACAGTACGCTCCCCGTGAAATTACGAGCCTCACTGCCGAGGTAAACCTTGGAAAGCCGAGTGAAATATGCGAAACTTACGGTAAGCCGGGGGAGAGGTAGCGTGGAACGGTTATCCTTCGATCGATCGAAGAAAACACACCGGCAGACTATTTCGACGCCATTAAACATGCATCTTCCGGTTTCGTGCACGTGGGCTCCGCATTCATCTCGCTGTATGCGCGTAGCTCGAGCATGCCCCCACGGCCGACGTACAAGCCGAGCAGGCTCCCTTAATTCGGCTTCGTAATTAATTATGCATTGTTGGTCCCCGCGATAAGGGAGGCAGGGAACGCGTCGAGGTATTTGTCCCGAGGAATTGGTCTTCTCAGGGGATGTACGCCACCCCCGTTCTTCCGGGCTCGCTCCAACAGCGGAGGGACGGGGATAATCGCGTGACTAACGATTAACTAAATCGGTAAGAAAGGGCGCCCGAATTGTCAAGCGGCTACGTATCGTTCGACGACAGACGCGCTCGTTTATTAATGGCGACGACGGTATTGATAATTCGTGCGCGCGTTACCTTAATTGCGGAAAGAGTGATGAATGTTGATCGCGTTCGAACGCGAAAGGGGCGCTGCTCGCTTTCGGCACCCGCGGGCATCCACTGCGAGCCATTAAACCATTTGGTGATTCATCGCGCGCGCTGCTACAGCGTGGTCCAGTTTTGTATCGTATACAGTGTTGGATTAAGCAATAAGCAAAATACGCACGTGCTAATGACATCAGGAGAAAGGGGAGCACCGTAGAATTTTTTTGAATTTTAAAACCTAACTTTTGTTAGAATAACTTTTTAGTTAAATTATCGGAAATGCCTAGGAAATCGTACATTGCGTTGAAATGATCACCCTGTATAAGGGGGCCTCAAAGTCTTTTAAGTGCTTAGGACCTCTAATGATCTTAATTCGGCCTTGATCGTATATGTTTTTCAAAGCATTCGCGAGTCTTCCTCGAGCGTTCTTTTCTCCTCGTGGAATTAGTAGGACGATCGTTTAATAAACTAAACGATTGAAATGTAACTTGAGAAAGGAGGAGATGAAGAACTGTTCTTTGTCGCTGAGGGAGGGTTATGATAGGAAGATTTCGATGCAAATGTTATCCGGAGTCAACAAAGGGTTCAGAAGTATCGATATTCCATGTGTAATGCAGCACCCTATTTCAATCTACATTTTCAGCGAATCTTTTGCGATATTTACATTGATGTAATGCGTGTCTGCAGCCTCGAGATACATATGATAGGGTACATAGGTAGAGTAGATAAGGGAGGAGAGGTGAAGCCTTGGTTAATCACTTACCCGTGTGCGTCCTTTGATGGGCCTTCAGATGCGAGCTCTTGGTGTACACCTTCTTGCATCCCGGAAATTGGCATTTGTGTATCCTGCGCTTCGTGTCAGGTGGACTGTGCTCGTGGCTCCTCGCGTGGTGCCTGTTACCCACGGTGCTTGCAGTTGCAGTGGCCCCTGCGTGTGCGTGTTGCGTGCCTGCCACCGCTGGGTAGCCATTCGCTGTGACGGAGATCAGCCTGCAAAACGATTAAGCTGCATCGTTTGGTATTCTTGTCATCGTCTAGTAATTAACTGTACCCCCAAAAATCGGTCGCGTTGAAAGAAGATATCCTCAAAAAATTCCAACAGAAAGTCGCCCAAAATCACAAGAATGTAGAAGAATAAGAGAATCAAAATCCTTGACATGGAAAATCCTTGTATTTATGAGAAATTGAATATAATAATTTTGTAAGTCTAATTGCATCCTTCGCGAGGAATATTAATTATACAGTATCACATACTCATAAATTTCCCTCCCCTTGGCACAGAAAAGAAGACTTCTTAACTACCATACAACCCACCAGTCTATTGTACAAAATTTGAATACGATCTCGCGAGTTCTCAAGTTACGTAGGAAAAGTGAGAGGAATGTTTGACGGATGCCTACTTTGCGACACCCTGCGCGTTGCTGGTGGTAACCCTGACGATGGTACTCCTGCCGCCCGCCCCGTGAAGGTTGAGGTTGTGCACATCGAGCATCGAACTCCCGCTCGACGAGTGACTGGAGTTGGAATGACCTTGACCTGAGCCGGGGCTCGACGGTGGCGTCAGGATCTGACCTTCGCTCTCGCAGCCGCTGTCCTCCTCCTCCTCGATCTCCTGCGGCGCAAACGTAATTCATTACGCAACAGGATTACGATAACACGGAGGGCGAGGGGGAGGTGGGTGGCTCTGATTAAAGTGCAAGCAACTGGTTAAAACGGTATCGAACATCGATACCGTGGGCACACCACGGCCCTCTGCGAATCGATCAATGGGAAATGGCCTCGTAAACGGATTACACGGCCTACTGTACACGCGTGCGTCTGCGTTAAATTACACCGTGCTCCTGTGTAACTGGGGCAAATGGGAAGAATTTGTGTAACCGGGCGTTAATTGAAATTTGACGGGTATTGTGCTCGCGATACACTTGAACAGGGGGCTCGGAACACCGCCAGTTACAGTTGAATGTGAGTGGCCATCCCTTTTGGGACGCATGCTGTTAACTTGGTTGGTTCAGGGCAGTTGGTAATAATTTAGGGTTTAATAATGGACCATAAGGGATAAAGGAAGGCCTTTCTCCGTTTATTTCCATATCAGATGGCTTGGATGCTTCGATTTGTGCATTTTTTTATGGAAGTAGCGATGGGCTCGAACGCCTCGTGAGCATTTTTGTTTGAATCCGAACTATTCTATTTCAAGAAAATGAAGGTTTTCATGTACCTATTTAATAAATTCGTAAACCGTGCCATTTTAATCCATACTTTCAACTCAAAATTTCCAAAAATCTGATAGAATTGGAGTAAAACTCGCGCAATTTACCGAAACATCCAAATCATGCACTGACGATGAGAATCCTTAGACATAAATGTATCGTTCCCATGCAAATGGACACATGCTGGACGAAAGAAGCAGCGAGAAGGGAATGCGAGAGTTTCAGACACTACCAAAGGAGAAGGTGAAACGTAAATCCGGCTTGAACGCACCTCGTGCTCCTCATCCTCCTCGAGATCCTCGCTGGGCTCTTTCTTGAGAATGAGCGCCGTGCAGGAAAGGGAGGGCGAGCTGTCCCAGGACAACGCCGAACACGCCGAGCTCGCCGACGACATCGACAACGAGTCGAGGTGTCGGTCCAACAGATCCCTGTCGCGGCCGTTGTGGTTGTGATCGCCGGGACTGAACTTTATGTCATCGAGACAGAGCGTTTCCCTGTCTTCCGACGACGTCGTCACCTGCGTCGCGCCAACGGCAGAGAAAGAAAAGAAAAGCGGCCATTGATACGTGGCACCAGACAAACGATCGAGAAGGGAGGTTGGAGCTCGGGCAAGTGTCCCCGAGGGAGCACCGATCAAAACGCAGTGTCATCACGAGTGCTCACCTCCATTTTGATTGGCGATTCGAATTGTGCGTTGGCGGTGCCTGTGGAGGCTGTCCACGAGATCGGGGGCGCCCTGAAGAGGTTCCAGGGCGCCGTGTCCAACTCTGTGGGTAACTTTTTGTACGACTGCAGCTTCGGCTCGTCCTTCAGGTACCTCTCCATCTCGTAGCATGTCTGGAACAGCAGAAGAGTGTTGTTAGCTACTTGAAGTGGCCAGCTCGATCAAATGTTCCATAGGATAAAGTTTATCGTTAATAATGGCACATAAGTAAATCTACGGAGTTCATTGCAAATGCTTCCGAGTACTTTGCTTTAGCAATCGTATTTAACTACGCCAATATAGTATATGGTCCGTGTATTAGCTCAAACACTGCATTGCGTATTCAAAGAGTTCAAAATAGCTGCGTTCGTTTCTCTTATGGAGTACGAAAATTTGATCATATTTCACCGTTTTTATAACTATCCGGCTGGCTAAACATGAGGCAACGGTGGATAGTCCACATTTGTTGTGAAGTGTACAAGATATTGGAAGATAGCAATCCAGTGTATTTCAGGGAACTTCTAGCCACTAATCGTCAAATGCACCAGAGCCAATCTTCGATCACAAGGCAAGCCACTAAACTGGTAATTCACCCCCATCAGTCAGCAAAATTCCAGGGTGCATTTACGTTCGCGGCCGCGCAGTATTACAATGCGCTGCCTGAGAATATTAGGGTAATTAAATAAAAAAAAAATTTCAGGCAAGTATCCTTGTATATCAAGAATGCGAATATGTAATGTACGTGTAAGGTATAGGTTAATTATTTAATAGAATAACGGGGTAGGATTTTAAAACAGCATTTTGCTGAATCCCGCCCATTGCGCCACAAAAGAAAAAAAAAGAACCAAATGTGTCCGAATCTAGCGTAATTTGTTGGGGCAATAAAGACGTATTATTATTATTATTATTTCTCAGCCATCTCTATGTGATCAAATATCTGGTCTGTATAAACCCGTATCAATACAAGATCATAATGTTCGTGAATCCTTAACTGAGAATCGCCGTTCCAAGCTCAACAAAGAACACTTAACATCAGGTTGGGAAAGTTTGCCTAAAATCCATCGAAGGATCCAAAGTCGCGATAGCTATGGACCAGGTTAAACGTCGCTTATCCCCGTCACGAAATCGCGAGAGGCGCGAAGCGAAACGTCTTTCGAACGCGACGGCGTACCGGAAGTCTCGGCGAAACGCCTTAACCCGCTCCCGGAGCAATCACCCGCGGCGACGTGAACTTCTCGAGACAGCGGTGAAATTATGTACAGCAGCGGTCCTGTGCGCGAAAGTACATCGACGCCTGGGTCCTGGCCGTCCCAGCTACTCGCGAGTTACCGAACTTCCGGTTCCTCCCGTAGGCCGCGCCAGTTCGCTGCAGTTCCTCGGAGACGAGAGTGCAAAGTTACCTAGCGTTGTGCGGTAACCATACTCCAAAATCAGATTACGTCGTCCCTAGCTCTCGGCTCCATACGAGTCCTGTTGTCCTTCAGGATCGTTCCTGGACGATTGTGGACACCATGGACGACGAACCGTAAAAGGAATGATTCTTCGCGAAGTGCAGAAGAAATTGGGATCATATTTACTTCTTAGAAAGATCGGAGACAAAGCAGGTAGGTTAAACTGCACTAATGTTGGCACTGCACTAATCATTGGCACACCTGATTAAAAAGCCAAATATGAAGAAGTACAAGCTTAGAAAGTACTTTTTTACAATTTCTTATTTTTCTTTCAATGCAACACTGCAAAGCATAGTAGGTGAACTACACAGTTTACATCTGGCAACACCACAAAGGGGCAAAGGCCTGAGTTTTAGGCGTTTTCTTAAAATTGTGATAATGGGTAGGTAAATACACTTTGTCGCTTTGTAATTAAGTAATGGATTGAAATACAGATTTACTAAGTATTGTAGGTATTTAATAGTGAATGAAATTGTCTGTTTAAACACTGTAAACTTCGTTTTTAACTACATATGTTTTTTTATATAACTTCAAAGTTTAGGGTGCCAATGATTGTACTTTTACGCCTATTTTTGTTTTTCATTGAATATTTTTAAAATAAAAGACTTAATAGATACTCAATATGTTTTATTTTAATTTGAAATCCATAATCATTGATAATAACTGAAAATGAAGACCATTTAAAAACTTCACAAAAAAATATAGACTTTCTAATTGGGATTTCCGCTTAGGGTGCCAATCATTGTATAGTTTACCCTATATCGACTCTTCACAACTTTTTTCCACTTCATATCCTTTTCTGCCTCTTGATTTAGGTCACCATAGAAAGTATTAATGTCAACGTTAATAAAGATCTTTCTAATCCTGTAGGTAGGTACTGTTTAATAAATGGATTCAAGAATTGCAACTCCTATTTACATTCTTTCATTACAACCACGCGGTTTAGCGGAACCCCGAGTCCCGTTTTAATAATTCTTCGGGGATTCGTGGGCGCGATAGAAGATCTACGCGAACGGCGGGAATTTAAATAGAAACAGTGCCGTCGTTCATCTTGACCGGCATAATGTTCGGGATCTAGGCGATCAAGAGGAACGGGGACAGAGAGGCGAAGGACGCGCCGTTCAAGATAAATGTGCTTTGTATATTAAAACGCTCGGTGGCTTTAATAAAAGTTTCGCTGACGCGGCCATCGCCGCCGGGTCTTCCCTGAATTCTCATTACGCCTCTGTCACCGTCATTATTCTCCGCGGCGGAATAATTCACGCTCGAACGTTCCCGCTGATCTTCGACAAGACGGAGGAAGAGGAGGGAGGCGAAGAAATTTACCGCCGCCGCGAGTTTTCCCGCTGATCTATCGCCTAGGACCAGCATTAATTGTTGGTAGCGCGATCTTCCGCGGCCGGTTGAGTTACGCAGCCGGAACGATGTTTTATTCTCCGTTCGAGGCGACGAGCGCGATTGGACGATAACTGCGACCGTTCTTCATGTACTTCGTCGCCTTCCTTCGGGCATTCTCCGCCAATTTATTACGGCCCCTAACGGTTACCAGTTACGGCCGTCGGTTTTGTCCAGCGGTTTCGCGGGATGAAACCACTTATCTCCGCCGACGACGCCGCGCAATAATTTCTCTTTTCTATAAGACCACTTTCGGGCTCGCCAATAATAAGCAGTAACAAAGACGCAAATGTAAGTACCTATGGAGACGAAGGCGAGAGGAAGTATTTTATATTGCGACGATCAGGGGGGGTTCTCTTTTGATAAACTTCCTTTTCCTCAAAGATCTCTTTCGACGCGAGAGAGATTCTCGGAGCTGCAACAATTCTATAGCAATGGGGTTTAACTTTACATTCATTAACACTCAATCTGTGTAACAAGACGCGATCTATGATTCGTCTCATCTTTCGTTCTCCCAATTAACCCCAGGATTACTTCCACCGGCTTTAACTTTCAGGGTCACCTAAAACTCACATTTTAACATGACCCAGAGTTCAGCCATCGAGGATTTTCTCCCCAAGTCTAATATCCCAAATGGCTGGCGTGCACGAATATCTGCGGATCGTTCGCGAGATCCCAGCACCGCAGATCAACGAAACGTAATTAATTGTCGCGCAACGTCCATCACCGTCCCTCTCTCCTCCGCGGAGTCGCGCAGAAGGATTTATAAATTCACGTCGCGATGGGAGGCGCGCGTGGAAAGGGTCGGCGTGCAACAATTAGCCGCGCGGCACCGTCCAGTGACTATGATACCGGGGATTTCGCCGATCATTGTAACACTAATTAAACCGTAGAAACGGCACGCAGCCGCGGCCCAACGTCGCCGTTGAATTTTGATGCCGGACGGCGCGGCGGACAATCGTCGGACGAATCTGCATTGGCCGGGCTGACGCCATAAATTGCTTGCAGCGCGCATTGACAGGTAAACAGCGCCGGGCGCGTCGCTGTAAATATAATGAGCACCGGCCATTGTAAAATTTGACACGCGGAACCGATGAATTACAAATAATGCGCCCGCGTAACAATTACCATCCCGGCCGGCAGCCGGGGACGTCCGTTGATTCCGCGTTCGATGAAACTGTCGACAATGCTATTGTCCGACGTAATCACCGATAGAACGATATTCGAGGCGAGCTTCTTCCAGCATCTGGCATTCCCGATAAACGCTTCTATTGTTGGCGAGTTGAACGCGCCCTTTACTGCTTTACAGTGGGTTACAGGAAGGGGAAAAAGTAAAATAAGAAAGTTCGTGATTCGCTCGTGATTTTGCTAGTTGAGTTTAATCAGCGGTGCTTACTATTATGGTGGAACATAGGTTTGTTCGCGTCGCCAAGACAAAATGAAATTGAGTAAATTTAGTTTGAAGATTTTAATTGTTAAAGAAATGTAGCTTCACTTCTATGGGGTATATTGTATTTTTTGTTATCTTTTTATAGTGTAAGTAATATTAGTTCAAATTTTCTGTAGTTTTTTTTTAAGCCTAAAATGGAACTATGGCTTGGTAATTTTAATAATAATTGTATAAAATTTGACTTTTCTTTTTATCTAACTTTCCTTGAGAATAGTCATAATCATTGACCAAAACGTTGGAATTTGATAAAAATTCTCAAAATTGCAAAATAGCTTTCATTTAATTATTTAATAGACCGAACCTAATTAGTACAATTAGTCTCTTCTAATTAGTACAATTTTTACGGTTAAAATTCAATTTATTTTGTATAAAGTTTGAGTTGTAATTAGGGTAAGGATTGGTAGTTTTTTTGCAAAATAAAGATCACAAAATTATGGGATCTCTATTAAACTAATTTTTGTCATCTTGAGGGTTGATAGGTTTCTGCATAACTTGGCCCAATTTATCTCTACGGTACCAATTCCTTCCTTACACACTCCAATTCAAAATTGAAACAAAATTTTCTGCAATTCACACATACTATGCGTATGTGTGAATTGCAGAAAAGATTTCCTACACTTCAGAATTTAGGTACTCGATGCCTCTTCCTCATCTATTCATCATAACAATCACCACTTCTATCATATCAAACGACAACAGCCAATTTCTCTAATTAAAAAACAAAGTATCCGTAAAGCAAAGATATCTCTGAAACGAGCAACGGAGTAACCATGCAGAATGTTGCGAGGACAGGCTCCCAGTGGCCCAGAGCGCTAGTACCGGCTGCGTTAAGCCGAAAACGAGGCAATTCCGTGCATCGACTTTCTCCGTAACCGCGGCTGCAAAGTTGAAAGGAATTAACGCGTTAGTTCCCCGTAAATTACGGCGCAACCCCTGTCGCCCCGTGCATCGTCGCGTTTGCCTTATGCATAGTAATAACCTCGCCTACGTTTCCACCGGTCGGAACGATCGGTGTTTCATCATCAGACGGGCGTGTTTTCGTCGGGCAAATACAGCCGCCGGTGTGCGAGTAACGGTGTGCTTCATAAATTCAGACGCGCGACGGGTTTGCGCGGGGTCATCGGTAAAAGCGTAATGGAGGATTCCGTGACTCGAACGCTCTCGCCCCCGATGGAAAATGATAGCGGGATCATTGCGATCGACCACGGACGGGCGAGCCACGCCGTGAACTTCTAACTTATTGCGTAGTTTCGGATTTAATGGAGCCCGGCGGGCGAAGGGACGTCTACGCGGAGTCGTAAAGCTTAATCTCGGCTGGCTCGTTCATTTTTCCCCGCGTTCCTCCTTTCCTCCTCGTCGCGTTGTTTCTGGGAGACGGAAGAGATCGGCGTGCCATTGCGCGGGGAACACAAAGGGAATCGGATTGCACGCATTTCGCGAAGCGATTTACCTTCGCGGAGGAAAATGGAAGGCGATAGAGACCGTGGCTGCTCGCAGAGAACGGGGACGTTTCCTAAATGGGCATCTGTAGCTACTGTCTGCGACGAAAAACGTGCCTTTGGCGATGCTTCGTTTCATAATTTTGTTCGAGAACGTTTCTGCCAGCGGGTAATTTGAATTGCAGAGGTGTCGCGAGCTACGTTTGAAATTACTCGAGAAGTTCCTTTTCTGTTCTCGTTAGTCATGGAATAACTTGTGCTCGTCGTACCTTTCTCGTGTTTCATGGACACGTACGGTTGATGGTCGCAATTGTCTGGTTGCACGTCTCAGCGCACGTGTAAGTATCGCATCGCTGACAAACTCTTAGTATCTAGACTCCTAAATGTGCACGCTGCTCTTTTCGTCACGAATCAAGTGACTGTTCACAGAATCTTGCCCACTCGTGAAATGTTGGGAAAGTTCGAGTTATTCAGCGAATCCTGGCTCTTTATTCACCCCTGGATCACTATAGGAAGCCCTTGGTCCCTTAGTTACCTACGTTCGCAACTACAAGTTCGACAAACTATTTAAATTAGCTCAGTTCCTTAATCGCCTGTCGGAAGAAAGTCACCAATGACGATTAGCGAAAGTAGACGCGGGAGGAATAGTTGAAGGGTGGACGATAAAATTCTTTTCCAAGTTATATTAGCGCCGTTACTCGTTCCCGCAGGCTCCCTAGACGAGCTTTAATCGTGAATAATGAAGGAGTTCGAGGGCGATTATTTTTCTTAGCGAAGGGACCTGCGATATTAGACTGGGTCCTGTAACTTCGCCTAGGTGCCATTCTTCGAGCGTCGTGGGGGAGAGCTATTTTCTGGACCACCTTCAAACCAGAAAACTGAATATTCCTAAAATGGCTGCCACTTGGTTTAACCCTTTCATTACTGTTGGCGCTTAAAGGTGCTTTGAAAATTTGCTTCGGAGTTTGCTTGTATCAGACGTAAGGGAATTCTGATTGGAAAAATAAAAATAGAAGAGGGGAAACGAATTATGTATCAAAATCTGCCGTCGCGAAAGGGTTAAGGGGTCACTCCGGTTAGCGGGCTGACCAATTCAGCGATTTTCTGGAATTTATTGCAATGAAAATAATTATAGTAATGGAATAAAACTTTTTTTCTATTTATTAAACTACATTTCTACAGTAAATACAAAATATTAAAGAAATAAAATTATTGTTTTTAAAATGCTTTTGGAAGCGGTCTTGATGACATGTTTAAAAATTCATGCCTCGCTCGTGAAGATGATTTCAGGTGTTAGACTTATCTGGACCCAAAACTCCAAACAGATTCTTGATCAGTTTGACTGTCACTATCGCTCGGACTGTAATTAGAGATTTATCCTCAAAATTAGCAAAATGCCGGGCAAAATGCAAGAAAAAAATTTTTCGCGAGATTTTTCTTTTGCTATTTTCGATTTTGAAAGTAGGTTGGACTGAATGAAAGTACTTAGTTGTAGTCCCTGCGAGAGCTATAGGTGTGCAGAATAAGCAGTAAAATTTATAAAGCAACCAGTTCGATAGATTTTGAGATTTTATGGTCACGATGTGAAGAAATTCGAGATAGCGCGTTCAAAAATTTCATCTATAGAGGCCGAGCCTCTGCGCTCCCTAAAAAATGCCCCTGTAGAAGCTAAAATAATCGGAATTTTTCCATGAAAATTTAACAGTACATTCTTAAGGATATGTACTTTCGAAAAATGTTTTAAAAAAATCAATTTTTTGTGCAATTCACACATACGTATAGTCACAGCGTTGGTAGTCAAGCAATATAACAAAGATACGTGGCACAGGATTTAAATATTTTCGTTCCCATTGCAACATAAATTTACGCAGCAGTTTCTCGCCCCGACTCGTTCCACCACATTGTAAGTGCATAGCTGGGAAATCAGAAGACGGTGCGAACGCTCGCGCGACCATAACCGAAGGGACCTTTAAACCCCTTCCAATTGGATTCCCAGAAACACAAATTTATGGCGGTGCTCTGTTCCGTGGTTATACCCTCGCCGATGATCCCGCCATTCTCGCTTTATTTACGAGCCGCGATCGATCGAGCCCGTTCGTTTCGTCAATGGGAACCCATTCCCATTGCCATGTATCTTCCGTCCTTCGACAACCCTCCCTGCCCTTTCTGCGCCGAATCAAATTCGTCGTTGTTTTCAACGCATACATTCGCGCGGAAGCAACTCGATGGAATCGCCGATGGAAATCACAATGTCCCACGAAAATCAAGAGTTGCAGGTATATCCTCGGCACGTTCACCTGCATGTCTCGTAGTACGTTGATCGGAGGGTAAGACAGTTTGATAGAAAATGGAGTCTCCGCGTCGTTCTGCTCACGCGTGTCTAAACAAGCGAGTGTATGCGACTCGATTCCTCCGCAGCCTGGGTACCCGCTGTAACGAGGTGGGAGGCACAAAGACAAGCCCGTTCATTCATAATAGGAGGGAAACTTGGCTTGGAAGTCGTAGTACGATGGCTTCATCGCGACGATGCTTCGCCCTAAGCGTCTACCTCCCCGAGCTCGTTTCCCGGTTATTTCGCCGCGATGCTCGCGGGTTCAACCCCCTCTTTGTCGTCCTCCCTTTCCCTCTCTCCCTGTGATCTCCTACGAAGGCATTCGCGGAATAATAACCCCCGATGTGGGGGATAAGACGCGTTTGTGCTCGTTGGCGTTCTGGTGTAACTGGCGTTCAATGCAGCATTTCGAATAGAAGTAGAACCTTTGGTGCGAATACTTTGGCACATTTCTACCGGCAGAAAATTTAAAGAAGATTCACGATGGCCCTTGCAATTACTTCGTACGATCGAGCCTGCAAGTCGGTGTAACTGATCGACAATATCAGTGGAGACGTCAGGCGTTCTAGAAATCGCATGGAACGAAGGAAGGTGGAATCTTCTTGGGATCAAGCGTTCCAAATGCCGTTCAATTTGCGAGAGGTAATGGCTGGCCGATAGAATCGACCTTGGCGATAACGGTATCAGCGGAGGATCCACGTAACAAAGCGGCCAATTCGTGTCCTGGATAAACGCCGGCTGGCCGAACAGGAAAAAGATAAAGGAAACATAGTTAGATTAGAAGAGAGCGGTGGACTCGAACCGTGAGGGGCACGGGGGAGGAAGACATCGAAAACGATTCGCGTTTCCTGGCCTCCCTTATCGAGGCCGTCCGTGGATCCCCGTCGGACTTACCTTCCACAGCAATTCCCTTCCCCTTTCGGCCCCCCCCCCACGTTCCCTTGCGCTCCTAAGAAACCGGAATATCCCGCGTTAGTCACCCCCAGGACACGCTCCGACGGTAACGGTCGCGGAGCCCGGGGAACCTGGTACTAACAGTAAAATAAACCATCCTGGGGGACGCGACTCCGATCCTGAGTCCCGAGCATCGGGAACGTGGTGCCCTCGCAGGGGGTTGGGGACATTAGAAACCTTGGTGATCGAGGAAAGGGTGGTCCGCCTCCTTTCGAGATAAAGTCTGCGTGGAAGCCACTCGGATGTTTGGTACAGATTCCTTAGTTGGGAGACTCAAAATTACGAAAATGAAGTACCACTTTGATAACGTCCCTACCCGATTCACGGAAGAGTGGAATTACATCGTACGGTTTGACGAGAGATGGAACACTTGCCAAACGGTGTATAGTAACGACAGCTGTTCGTTGGAAAATCACTCCACAGATTCGACATAATCGTGGCGCGTCCCAGGGCCCAGTGAAAATCCTTCTTTTCATCCCGCTCGCGGTGGTGGACGCGAAGTTGCGCAGTAATTCCGCGGCGCTGTCATTAACAGAGCCCGGTGGCCCGGTCGGGAGAGAATGAATGATAACCCAGGGCTGGTCTCGCGCGTAGAACCGTCAATGCCTTTCAGCCCTCCCGCGGAGCAGCAGAACGGTGGCGGGCTGCCAAGTCGTTAAAGAGATTCCCGCAACTTTAAAGGTGCCGTAAACCCGCGAATTTATCTCGTCCTTTCCTCCTACTTTCTCGACTTCATAGCAAACGAGCGGGGGACCCCTCCCCGCCCCGCTGCCGTGCTTCTCGGTCCAACAAAATTTCGTGGAAAGGATTGCCGACCTTTTTCACTCCACTCGCCTGACTTCCCTCTGTCTTCCCCCTACCCTCTTGGATCCTCTCTCCGCTGGTATCGCCTTCCCCCTCGTTCATTTCGCGGCAGAAGGGTGGAGGAGAAGGGTGGTGGAGGAAGGGGCGCGCGGGGGCGGAGTCAGGTGCATTCCATAGATATCAGGATTTCGGTCGGTGGAACTGATTAAATGGAATATATCGTGTCCCGGTTTCCCGCGCCACGTACACGTACTGCCACAATCGGAGGAGGAGATACGAAACCGCACGGCGACACTTTGTCGCGCGGCCCGGACAGGATTTACGAGCCCGGTCCTTTAGGCGTTTGAATTACTATCCCCGATTTTACGAAATCGAGAGGAGTGTCGAACCACGTAGACGCCGTGCCAAGTTTCCCCCCCCCTCTGGCGCGCGTGCGAGCGTGTATCACCCCGTTCGACCGTTCCGAATTTATCGCGCCGGAGCTGCACGGAGCCGGGGCTTCGGCGATTAACGATCGCCATGAGATGAATCCAGTGTTCCCGAGGTGGGAGGACGTAATACGTGTTTCGTGATTTCTCGGCGCGGATTAGAAGGGACGCTTAGCATGGAGAGTGCTTTATGCCTAGGTGCTTCCTTCGTTTCTGAAGCCTGAGCGTCTGAGTCTTAATTTCTAGACGTTAACGTTCTAGTCTCGACTTTGAGATGTTAACGTCCGAGTCTTAAGTTTGAGACGTTAACGTCAGAGTCTTAACTTTGAGAGACAAATTGTACAACTTAATTTAAAGAATACGGGAAAATAATCTTTCCAGTGAGTAACAGTACTACACATGACGTTCCCACATCAGTTCCCAAGTAGAAGTTTACACATAAAATAATCAAAATTACACACGATCGACGTGAAACTCAAGCCATCCCCTCCATCCCAAAGTTGCCCCCTAGAAGTGTCCCATTCCTCAATTATGAATACTACCTATGTACCAACCTTTCAATGGAACGTTAAACCCCCAGCTTAAGAAGCACTTCCACGAGAACAGTGCCACGATTACTCCCCAAACAGAGACGATCGCTCAAAGACGCGCTCTGAGCACGCTCGAGGCGGTCGAGGAACGTAGAAACGCGCGGTCAACGCATTTCGCCCGCTCGAAAATAGAGCAGAAAGTCGTCAGCTGAACATTGTGTCCCGGGGTCAGGGTTAACGACGCTAACAAGCGTGGCTGACTGACTTACGACTAATTCACCGCCTGCCTCCCATTCCTACCCCCCTCTGTTCGTGATCATCCGCGGAACAGATGCCTCACGACCCGCCGACGGAACGGGATGCGGGCCAGCTAAGTCTCGTTAGGGCGCGGCCACATGTATGTACCGCCGACGACGCGCCGCAATTGTTTGTTATTGTTGTGACGTCACCTCGTTAAGACCCGTTCAAGCGTACAGCCTCGTTAGCTGGTCATTTGTAACGAGGCCCGTGATCGGGAAACGCGGGAAAGCGGCCAGGAATGCGGGAGCATCGCGCTCTGGTCGAGGGATTCCCCTCACGGACGCTTGATAGGGCTAGATTGATCGGAGAGTGTGGTGATCGGGCTGGTGACGATGAACGCGAGGGAAGTAGGAGAACAGTCTCATATTATTATTATAACGGGAGTATCCCATTTAAAGTAAAAATTGCAATAAAGTGTATGAATAAATAAATATTGACGTCGAGGCGCTATGTTGCTATATTGAAGTACTAAAGTTAGCCTAGGTGCCTGTTTCGTGGTAATGGAAGCTATATGTACTATGCGTCCACCGAAACTTTGGCTAAGTTTCAAGGCATCCAATGGATAAAATTGAATCATGAATCTTTTTGCAAGAATCTTCGGAAGAATTTAAGTGCTTCTTGGATTATTCAAGATTATTTGAAGAGCAATTTGCACACTTAAAAAGAGAAACAATTTCTTTAAATTACGGATTTATTAAAAATCCTTAAAATCTCGCAGACTCCAAAGAAGGGGATTCAGTGATCTGCAGGTGATGCTCCAAAAAGTTAATTGATTTTGACATACGTTCCTCGTGGAGGACACCGAAGGAAGCGTCGCCCTTGCAGGCATCAATTCCGCTGACAGGCCGTTTTATCGTCGTATCCGGGAGGAGTAATAGCGTTGGCTAAGCAAACAGCCGATTTTTATTAGCCTCCGCCGTCCCTTTGTGAGCCGAGAGGCTTATCGTCGAGAAGGAATCCTCTTGCGTCCGTCCTCCAGCGTTCTCCGCCGATCTCCTTCTCATTGTCTCGTCTTGCCCGCTTTCAGGGAAGGACCTTCAAAGCGCCAGGCCCCCACGGAGATTCGGGACACGAGAGGGATCAGTGCCAAGGATCATAGGGTTGAAATTCTCAGAAGAACCGCAAACTAACTGGCTTTCGTTGTACCCAGCCGAGATCAAACAGATTTTTCGTCGCCACAGGGCCGCGCGCGCGCTCGTCCCGCCGTGCCTACGCGTATTCCGACCGATTCGGAACCTGGTTTCGCTTTACCTCGACGACTGCTCGCTCCCCGAGACGCTTTTACCGCCGTAGGTCGCAATCTTCTACGCTCGTCGAGCAAATCGAGCAAAAACTCGTCGTCGACGTCGCGTCGGCACCGTCCTGATCGCGGGCTCCTCATCGAGATCGCTCTGCCGTACCACGAGACTCTCCTGCGGCAGCCCGAGGTCCTGGATTTCCTTAGTCACACAGCCATCTGCCGTGTTAAATTTTTCCTTCCGCGACTACGTGCTTGCGCGGCATTTCCTTTCTTCGCTCTTATCTTGGTTGCTATCCACGCAAGTCTGATCTTCGCTTCATGCTTGCTCTTCGTTATGAGAACTGCTCCAATCTTGATGGCACCTTTCCTTATCTCAGGCTGGATAGACGCACCTTGTTGCTTGTGATGATTCAGGCAGTTCTTTAGGAAACTTTATTCTATTATCAACGAAATACGAGGTGGACTTCGGCGCAGGTATGGCGAGATATGCAAAATAGCAACAGTCGCGATTAATTACAAAATTTTCTTGGCATTCTTTTTTAAATAAACCTTGCTTCATTAATTTGAGCTAAGTGAATATTCAACTCTGAACTTCTCTCCTCAATGACGAATCAGGAAGAGCGGCGAATAGATCTCATCTTCCACATCGGTGAGTGGAAAAGTGTCGGAATATATCGAAATTGCGTCAGGTGCCAGCGACTGGCGGCCGCTAAAATTTAAGAAGTTATATCTTCCGGTGGCGCGTGAATCGCGAGTGCATCGGTGGATGCGTTTCCACGCGTCCGTGCATCCGCGAGTGCTGGAGCGCGTGGCATTCATCGAATTCGACAGGGACGGCCGGATGCCGGGCAGAGATGCGGGGTAAAACGCGTCGACGGTTCATTCGTCGTGAAATATGTTTCCGCCGTGTCCGCCAGAGTCTTCTGTTCGCGATAAATGGCTAGGACGAGCGAGCAGATGTGTCGATACGTCACGGTCCACCGATCCGTGCAGCGCGGAGGTCCTTGACCACGAAGACGCGGCGAGGATGCCGAACATCCCTGTGGAAATTAAGCGCACAGAGTCCAGCAAGCGTCTGCGCCGCGAAAATTAGTGCGCCGTGGATATTGCAATGGATGGGTCACCATTGAAGTCTCTATTTCGTTTGCACAGTGATATCAGACTATAATTGAGCAGACGCGCAGGGCTTTGATGTCGTACGTAATTGCAACTGGAAATGGACCAACAGAAATTGGAATCGGATTAGAATTAGCGTGACACTGATTGAAGGGGAATTGATACTGCGCGCTGGCTGGCAAATGCGCAGGTTTCGGCAAGTTTTCTTGGAATAGAGACAAGGGTAACAGTTGGGGAAGGCTTGTGTTCGATGTCACAGGATTAAGATAACATAGAACTAGGGTGACAGTGTTTAGACGACGTAGGGGTAGAGATAGTTCAATGTTTAGATAGGAAAGGATTGGGGACAGTTGTACCTGAGAGGAACTTTGCTCCGATAAAGATGGATGATCTAATCATGAAAACACATATAAGTTTGATCGCATTATTCAATATGCAGATTTTTACGCATCGACCAGTATCCTTTGCTTCAGCACTGCGACCGAGCTGCGTCCTCCAACCGCACGATATAAGAAGCAGAAGATAACGATCTTGGGGCCCAATAGCATAACGAGCAAGAGGAGGGTAATAAAAGTTTCGGCAATAAAGATCCACGACAGTAAAAATCAAGTTAGGACCCCGGGGGTAATGGCCCCTGAAAATTTTAAAAGCTCCAACCGTGATTCGATTACAGTAATTCCTCGGTGGTTGTTGATGTTCCGGAGAATCGTGCACTCTTTGGAAGCCGCACTTAAGACCCTGAGCATGACACGATGGGTGGATAGGCATTTTGAACTTATTCAACCCTGCATATGATTACCAAAACACACACTTGGCAACTCGGTACCTCTAGCGCAATCATAGCTCTTCCTCTGCTCTGGACAGAAATGATTTTTGCCGCCCCTTATATTTAATTATAAATTTTTATATTAAATTCAAACATGTATTACCTGCATTTATACTATTTTTTCAAAAAATTTTACTTTTTTATTGGTTTCCATTGATTTTAATTTTCTCTTTCTAAAAATTAGACTGACTATACACTAATCATAGGAAATCGGAACAAAACCTCCCACGCGAAACTCCCCCACGTGCCATTTTCACGAAGATCATGCTCCTTCGAGCTACCTGACCTTCAGACCCACGTACAAACTGTCATCAGCAGTGAACGGGGAAGAACGGTTGAAAACACCCCGTATCCAGCGCGCAACAGCGTTTACCGAGCGACTGGAGGGCCGCGGTCGGGCGATATCGGGCTTATCTGTATTCACGAGCGCGACATAAATTGCGCAATAAATCGCGAGGCAACTGTCGCTGGGGCGAACGTCTATCGTAAAGCTAATTGGTTTACGTGGCAGCGTGCGCGTGTGGGCCGATACGCTCGGTCCTGGGCTGAGGGAGAGCGGAGGAACGCAGCGCGGAGCCGAAGGAAACGAAGGGAACGAAGGGGGCGAAGGAAACCCAAGACGACCAGGTAGCGTGGAGATATGATATAGGGAGAGGAACTGGAGGGAAGGTGTCTGTGTAAATTGCGATGGGTGGTTGGACGTGGCAGGAGCATCGGGAACCATCGGGACCAAGCGGAACGAAGCTAGAGGAGCCTGGCACACAGGGCATCGTCTTCTTTCTCCATCGCTGGCTGGCATCCTCGCCCGCCAGCCAGTCTCCCTTAGGGAGAACGCCATTGAAAACGCGATTTCTTCCCCCGTTCTTCATGCCTCTTTCTCTCATTATCCTCTTCCTCACTTCATTCTTCGGCCGCGAGAGTCGAAGCATTCGCGTACGGGACCGTAGCTTTTCGCTGGCTCGCTCGCTCGCCTGTTCGCCGTAAATCTGTGTAATGAGGCGTGTCGAAAGGCGGCTTACCTGACGAACTATAATGCCACCGACTGACGATTGGTTCTCGGCTCTTTCATGCACTGTACATTCACCGAAGATTCTTTCAATATCCTTCCTTTCTCGTCCGCCTAGCCCCCGGCGTCGAAGCCAACCCCCCCCCCCCTTTCCTTGCCCCCGTTCCTCTCGTTATATTTGTACAATTATCCGAAGTTTCCTTTTTCGCCAGCCAACTTGCCAGATGCTGGTCGCTGCATCAATGGGGATTTTATTAGCGCGTTATAACGGAGTCTGGGCTAATTTAATGATGCTACCCGCCGGCTACCAGACCCCGAGTCTTCAGCAGTTGGAGGGAAGTAACGATCACGGCCGCCGCGGGTGAATCTACGCACCTAGATCGGTGAAGATTCTTTCACCCTTTGGGTACTGAATTTCAACACGCGCAAATAAGACTGCAGGCTAACGAGGAAAGATCCCGATCCCGGAAATTCAAAAAATTCTGAGACTTTGTGAATATGTAGGGGATTTCCTACTGATTACAACGGAAATTTTGTTTGCTGCCCAAATTCACTCTAAGGGGGTGATATTGAGCCCTTCAATCCAGGCTATTTTCCGATTTTGTGTTATAACTCGCGAACTATAAAAACTGTAAGTTACCAAATGATAGTCCTAGTTAAAGGAAGAAACTTTTGTCTTGAAACTTTTTTTCTATCTCTTACAGTTTGCGAGTTACAAAATAAAATCGGAAAATAGCCGATTTTTCAGGGATTAATTTCACGGCCTTACAGTGAATTTGGGCAGCAAACAAAAATTGCGTTGTAATCAGTAGAAAATCCCCTACATAATCAGAAAGTTTCATATTTTTTTGAATTTTCGGGTCCGGGATCTTCCCTTGTAAGTTGTTTCATAATTTTTTACAATTATTAAATTTTAAAACAGAATTTTCATAATCCATTTGAGTGAATAATTGATAAATAAGAATAGTAAACGAGAGTGATACTTGGTTAGAACTGCTGAAGTAGTTTTTAGCGCGAGAAATTGGAAATATTCGGTCCCAGTAGATACTCAAAGGGTTAAAGGTCAACTCCAAAGTTATATCGTTGAAACTCGAGAACAAATACATTGTCTTCCAGAGATACAGTGATGCTTGGCTCACATTTTACAGATGACTACTGTAACACCCTGAAAGCTGTACAAATGTGAAGAAATGAGCGCAACCCCTTTATTAAATGATGAAGAACACATTTAGTGCCTCGTGCCTTCAAGAATACCACTTCACGCACCACTTGATTTGGTCTCGCGTAAGTAACTACCTCTCCGCCCTCTCTCGCTTCCAAGTATTCTACTTGACAAGAGAATAAAACGTTCAAAGAGTCTCTCCCGTCTGCCCCACCAAAAATTCCATTTCCCACGTCTCGCAGCCGTCCAGCTCTTTCCACGGGGAAGAATCGATTCACCGTCTCCGCGGGGGGGGGGGGGGGGGGTTCGTTAACTCGTTGAAAATCGTCGGAGATGCGCGAGCCAGACACGGTTCCTCGCAAAAATCTTCCTTCCGCGCGGTTGAATGGCAAGGAGGATCCCAGAGGCGGACGTCGTCGGTGCCGGCACCGGTAGACATTATTAAATTACATTTAGAAGCGGGGACCAAGGGCGACGGGGGCGGGGGCGCGGAGGAGGGTGGCGGAGCGACGGCGGCGTAGGAGGAAAAGTGGCGGAGCAGGGACAAAGAGGGCCGGCGCGCGCTCGCGGCCTCTGTATATATTAATTTGCTGCCGACAATACATAGTCAAGTTGGAATTCATACGCTGTCAGAGGCAGCGCTCGGTCGACTGAATAGATAGACATTATGGATGTCATACGGAAGCAGGAGTGGCTGGAGAGAGGGGACCAGCGAGCGTATGGGAACCGTACGTTTCGCGTACGGGTTCACGCTCGTACGACTGCAGGGCATGAGGGGGATGGATAAACACGGGGAAAGAAGGGGAGAGAACGGGGGTGAAACGGGGGACCAGGGAGAGAGAGAGAGAGAGAGAGAGAGAGAGAGAGAGAGAGAGAGAGAGAGAGAGAGGGGAAGGTAGACAGCCATTGCACGTTCCAGGGTGACGAGACATCCTATTCGAGAACACGCGCCGCATGTAACGAGCGGTTTCGAAACTTCTCCGGTAACCGTCGAACAAGGCTACCTGCGCGTTTTACATCCGCCGTTTATTGCTCGGCCACTCGGAAACGTGCTGCGAAAAATTCGACACCCCGCTGCCTTGGATATTCATCCCAGAGCCGCGGGGATGAGCCAGTGACGAGGGTTGTAAACAGTATGTCCACGACGAGATATCAAACGAAAGGGGACTTGGGAATGCTGCTTCAATGGAACATAGGGGGTAGATTTAACATCCGTTGGGTAGATTACTGGGTCGTGATTCGAAACTTGATCTTGACGCTCCTGTGTAATTAAGTAATCCTCGAGAATAAAAGAAACCTCGCCCCCAGGCGACGGCGGAAACGGCACAAGCTGCTCGCTGACGCGACGATTACACGAGTTCGAGTGTGAATTTCAATTCCGATTTGAATTAAGATAAGATAGCGCCCGCGCGACCAGTATTTTCCCTCGCCCACTCTACGGGCAAGGTAACAGCCAGCAGATCCTATCAAATAACAAGGAAAATCTAATTACGCCGGAAACATGCGCGTTTCTGTGAATTTCCGGGGCCGAGGGTGATCGACGCCCGTGGAAGCGGGACGGGCAACGAGATCCTGGGCGACCCGTTTCACGAATTATTCCTTTAAAAGCGAATGTAGCCGCGTGGAAGAAAAGAAGCCACGATGGGCCACGGGCCAACGTATATAGGGCGATGCCGTCTGCGGATGTACGAGCGCGTAAATCACCGCCAGAACCGAGAACTTTGGGTCCTGCGACTCCCCTGTTCGTCGACCAAGCCGGAGGCCATAACTTTAAGCCGCTCGACTTGCTCGACGACGACGACGACGACGAAGAAGCGCATCCAGACGCGCGGTCGACTTTTCGCCGCTCCACTGTTCCCATTTACGAGGAAACGCGCGTGAAACGGACAACTGCTACTCTGGCCCGTGCCAGAAGAATTCGCTTCGCGTACGTGACCTGGCAGATTTACGATTCACCCCCTTGGAATCTTTTCTATACCCGCAGCGCTGCCGAGGCTGCCGTTCTGGCGAGGAATTAATTAATTAAGCAGGACGGTGTCTTGTCGTAGCCAGTCGTTTGCGGGGTCAGTGGTGCGCTATATAGAGGAAGCTTCTTTCGTGGAATATTAGGGTCTGAAGGTTTGAAGGAGGATTGAAGGGGGTGACCAGTATCCCCGAGCGTATTAGTCACGGGTAGGTGAACGCAACAGTAGTGAACTCGTCGATTGTGCTTGCCAAATGGAGGACAGCTCCGCGGAGTGACTTTGTGAGGAAAGAGATGACTTGATTGGAGGTTCTGCTATCGATAGGGTTGCCATAATTGCCAAGCATTGATACGGGTCGTTTAAGTGCTAAATAAATAAAACATGAAAAAAGGGGGTAGGTAGTGGTTTATTTTTAGGGTTTGCCATAATTTCCAAGCATTGATGCGGAACGTTTAAGTGATAAATAAATAAAACATGAAAAAAGTGGGTAGGTAATGGTTTATTTTATTCTGTAAAATATATCACGGGAACAGTGAAATACGGGACAGTCCCGTATATACGGGACGTATGGCAACTCTAGCTATCGATCTACTTAGTGACCGAGTGGCTGGGTACCAATGACCTCTCACTTAACCGAATTGTTGCTAATATTAATCGATCATCATTTCCAGTTCCTTACTCTTCAAACTCACCGCGTTCGACTTACCACTGCTGATAATTAACTCCACATTCGGGAGTGTGAAACTTGCGAGCTCAACCATATTCAAGCAACACGGAGTTGCATCGGTCCGAAAATTTCACGAAACCGCGAACTTTCGCGAGATACTGGTCGGCGTTCGCGACAGCACAATGCCACGCGTCGTGACGCGGTTGGTTCACTTTCGACCGGAGCACGCCATTTACGGTGGTGCGCGCGTGAAAGTCCCCACCCCCCCCCCCCCCCCGGTCACGGGATGCCGTCGGCCGTTCATCCAGGACGATGGCACCGATTATATCGATCCTGCCGGGGCGATTATTCCACGACGGGCCGTGTAACCAAAGACTTTCATCCTCGATGCACGCTCGCTCGCCCGTTCATTGTCCCGTTCTCGGGGCCCACCCTCTTGAATCCACCACGCACGTGCGCGCCAGCCTCGTCAGCCGTGCTACTTTCACCGGTGATATAATGGGGCCAGGTAGAATTCTACACGGCGCGAGCAACGCCGCCGGGACACAATGGCCACGCGGGCCTCGACTTCGCGACTCGGCCCTTCCTGCAACAATGGATTCCTTGGCTCCTCTTGAAAAGGAAAGTTATGCTTTCTTACGTGCTGGACCGGGGGATCATATTTCTGCGGATAATAGCCGAAATCGGCCGACATTTCGCTACCTTTCTTCTTTGGATTATCCAGACGAACTGGAAAGCCGCGGGAGAACGGGGATTAGTATTAAATCTTTGATGGAGGTTTACTGGAGAACATTTGTAACGGGGGCCCAGTCACATTGGTCCACAGCTTGGAGTAGCTTCTGGTGTACAACTAATGGTGTGGTATGTTACTTGGTGTCAAGGAAAACAAGTGCGTGTCACTCGAGTAGTATATTATGTACTGTGAATTCTTTGAAATGATAGGAAATCAGGGTTCTGTCACAGCGATTCGTAATTACGGGGAGAAGCCCGTATGAGCGGCTTATTTTTGTATAAATATTTAGGAATTTTTTGCAGAGATACCAATGCGCTAATCCTATCGGAACTTTAAGGTTACTTTATTTAACATTAGAACAAGTAAAACAAATTTTTATAACAGTAAAATTATAATAAATACGAAAGATATTGAACAATATCTGAAATACGTTTTTTTTTTCGAGACGCAAAACGGCGCCAGTTGTAGCGTCTCTGGTAGTTATGTAAAACATACCAATAATTTTTTTTGTCATTTTATGTACTAATTGTAAGAATATGAACCACAAATGGTGTAAAAAAATTGCGTATTATAAAAATGTCGGAACTTCAAACAATTAAGTGTGATTTTCGCCAGAAATTCGTGTTTTATTTGTTTAAAAACAGTTGTTACAATTAATAATTTGGTAAAACCTCGTGGATCATATTCTCAGGAATATTATAAACTAAAAGTGTGCAAAATTTGAAGTTGATTGATCAAATAGTTTTTGAGTTACCCTCGGCGCCAATTTTGAAACCGTGGTTTCGAGAAAAACGGGTTTAAAATGCATTTAGGTACGCTCGGCCCTCGGAGGCGCCCTGACTCACCAGGCTATAGTATCGATACGGAGTTAAATTTCGGCCAATAACTTTGAGAATATATTTTTGAAACGTTTTAGAAGCGGTTTAGGGATTTTTTTTCAACTTTTCGGTTGATTTATAAAGTCTTCACCTCTTAAAGTACGATTTGGGGGTGCTGGGCACTCGGATGCGTGCTGACTCACCAGGCTATATTATCAATACGGAGTTGAATTTCTTCATATAACTTTGAGAATATATTTTTTAAATCTTTTAGAATTAGTTTATGGAAAAATTTTTGTTTCTTTTTTTCGTTCGATTTATACGGTCTTCTCCTCTTAAGGAAAATAGAAAGTAATACCACGCTCATTACATATTGGTTCGATGAAATCAATCTTTCTCTTTCACTTCGTTTATGTAGCATCACTACCTGGGAGACTATAAATGGGAATGATTACATTAAAGTATGTTACTATTATTCTTAAGGAATAGAGTCATAGAATGGATGCTGTCTTCCAAATAAATGGCGATGCACCAATCACTATTTTTTTTTTATAGAGACTGATTGAAGTGTAATGCTTCACATTTGAATTCACATGCTTTGCACATTTATAAGTAGCGGTCAATTTATACGAATATGGCAGGACGATCAAAATTTGTATTCAATATATGAATCATATGTGATACATCGATATCCTTGTAGCAGTGACGCAACAACATAGTTATTTTTTCTGGGTAGTTTTTGCTACGTCGCAGATGTCCATTTAACCGAAACCCCGTCAAGCGTCCCATACTTCGCAGTTATGCAACAGAAACCGGTCGAAAGCGTGGGACCAGGTCAACCTTGGAGGGCCGAGCAAGAAGAAATCGATCTTTCTTGGAGGTTCCAAAAACGGGCAAAGGAACAGGCCGAAAGGAACCCGCTGCGCTCCGAGAACGGCGCAATTAACGAGATTCACGAATCGGGACGCTGGTTTTTCACTGATTACCGTGCGTGTCACCTGCTGAAACTTAGGCGACTTTAATTAACTTCTGGTCCATATGTACAAGAGTTCGTACAAAATGCCCAGAATTACTGACCAACAACAGAAAGTTATTTATTCATTTATCTCCATATGAGCGGGTAAGATTTTGACAGAAGAAGTTGTAAAAGAAGCAGTGTAGAGAAAACAGCGTTAAAACAAAACAGAACAAAAGAAAACAAAAGGAACAGAATACAACAAATTAAAAATAATAAAAAAATTAAAAATAATAAAACAAAAAAAACAAAACAAAAGTAACAGAATAAAAAAAATTTGAAATAATGAACACGACTTAACTCCTATATATCAGTTGACGTCCCTCTGTATACGCTGGCTTTAAATGCGGAAAGAAATCAATGGAACAGATCAATCTCGTTCCGAAATTATGAAAACAGAAAGTCAATTAGGGTAAAGGCACCAGTAGTTGACCATGTATCAGTAGTTGACTACTGTTCAGAAAGACATGAAATATATGGTTTTTAGAAGTAACGATCTTTTGAACAAGTGCAATTGGAGAACTGCACTTTGTTCAAAAGATCGTCACTTCTAAAAACCTTATTTTTCATGTTTTTCTGAAAAGTAGTCAACTACTGATACATGGTCAACTACTGGTGCCGTTACCCTACGTTTCAAATAAGTAAATCATACGATGCAGCTACAGGTAGAGATCGAAATCTCTGCTGCGAAGAAATCTGACTCACTGGAATGTACCCTTCAGACTGTTCCGCGATTATCATTCCCGCACCCAAAAACACATCACCAACTACATATATAGACATTAACCATAGCTAACTGCCGCAGCAAATAACACCGATACATAAACAGGAAAATATCGAAGTCACGAGTCACCAGGAGAAACACGCAAAAGAAGCCCAATAGAAACACAAACTCGTATTATTTCCACATAGATACACGAAAATCGTTATTACACACAGAACCACCGCATCCAGATCAGCATCCCGAATCCAGCAGCAATTTACCGCAAGAAGCAGCGGGTAGAAGGCGAGACAAGATTCCAAATATCGTGTTCGCCGATCCAGGCGGAGCGGAAAAAGTGGAAGAAAAATGGGAAAAAGCAGGCGAAACCACTAATGAATCGGCGTTGCCGCAGAGTCACACGCGACCCCCATATTTATAGGAGTATCAACGTTGCTTTTTATTCGAGACCAGACGCGGCTGCCTCCTCCCTCCTCCACCTGCGCCGGGCTGCCCGCGACCTGGACACGCTCGCTCGATTTTTCCCGCCTAATTTATTCCCGTGAAAAAGTTCACCGATAAATTCAACTTTCAGCGTTACGGCACCGTCGCCACCCCTCGCGCCCTTCCGCCGAGCGACGTTGCCTCGTTAACGAGTCGATTAGCTCACGTGCCCGCCAATTTCCCTCTTCCTTCGTTTTCTCTCCGCCCTCGTCTTCGCCGGCCGATGCATAATTCAAGCGTTATACGGCCCGCCGCGAGGCAAAGACTCCGCGATCAATTCCTGCGCCGCGTAGCCTGCATGGCCGCTGGTCTAAAGTCTACTACGTCCACCGCTTGGCATCGCCGGTTAATGGTTATTTACTGGCGATGCCCGAGACGCGTGCACGTTCTTACCGCGCGGCAGTGATTAGTGGCTTGGCCGGCGTTAAAATCGGTGCCACTGTCTTTCGAGTAAAAACCACGCCGATGGCCGCTTTTCTCGCACGTGCGGAAGCTTCGGGCGGTTCTGATTTACGGTGTCGCTAGGAGTTAAAGATTCGGCTTTTTTTAATGGCGTTTCGGTTGGTACATGAAGAACGTCGATGATAATGGAGCCTCCCGAAAGGGAAAGATTTAAGATTCCAACTGTATGTATCCTGAATCTGAGCTGGAGTTGAAGGGTGATCAGTGGCACACTCAGAATTTAATATTGGGGGTGGGGGGGAGGTCGAGTTGAAGGAGTACAAGTATTATTAATGCAAATAAAAAATGCAATAAAATTCATTAGGCGATTATAAAACTTTATTTAAACAATAAAATTGACTTTTCTTTCTTTTTACAAAGCCCCTTCTTTGGGGGTTAGTTTGGGGCTCCTTGCCCCCCCCCCCGCTCCCCATCCTCTGGCTGCGTCACTGAGAGCGATAGAATACAAGTTCCTGGTGTTATGGTGTTAACACACGCTGACATGGCCGCCACCGTTCCATCCCCATCGCATCACTCACCGTGACGTTCACTAAAAACCGTACGCGTTCTATCGCACACTTGGGGAATCCAACAGGCGTTCAATCTTCCGCGAAATTCTTCGATCGCCCAGAAGAAGCCCAGTGTCCCGCCGTGAAAGGAGCAAGAGAGCCGCGGGTTCTTTGAAAACTCGAACGTCCCCTGGAAACTTTATTGGCAGCGCGTAAAGGGACCGTTTCCAAGGACCCTACGTGCCGGAATCGCGTCCTGGATGGGTCCTCGGGCTTCCTGGTTCTCATTCCGAGCAGGTCTCAGACGTGAAGCGGGGCGAAGGGGGCGCGGGGGGGGGGGGGCGGTTGCGGACAAGAGGAGGGCGAGCAACAAGGCGGATGAACGGAAGCGGGATGGGGAGAATCGACTTTGTTGCTCGAAGGTTTACACGGCCAATCTCGCTTTGATGTCCCTCCCGCCTCGCTGTTGACCCCTTTCGACCCTTCGAGCTGCGACAACCCCTTGCGAACCAGCTACACACACGCCTGGCTTCGGCTTGTCGTATGCCGGCGCGTAGACGCGCGCACGCACATTTAGACGCGGGTGGAAGCGCGCCTGGGCGTGTTTGCTCCAGTCTCCAGCCACCGATTTCCGGTCTGCGGACTCGTGGTCATGCGTAAACGTCTGCTCTTTGGCGGAGCAGCGGATGGGGGGTGACTTTTAATCGCGGCCACGGAGCCTTACGTGAAAAGTGGAACGGTGATCCTCTGGGTTGTTTGAATTGTCTGTGCTTTGTAATCCGAGACGATGGAGCTCTGTTAAGTTCATATAAGCGGGGTCTAGGGTACCTTGGTCACAAACAAGTGGAACGTTAATGGACCAAGTTCGTTTGAAGAATTTGCGAACCGGACTTTGGATTAATTTGACAAAAATGAAAATCGAAGAATTCACTATCATGTCGATGTTAAACTCGACTTGGACGATGGATGAACGCGTGAGGAACCAGCAAAGCAAATTACCTATCTGTTCCCTGTTAATTAATTATCGTAGCAAGATCACATTGATTGTTTCTGTGAATGCGTATTAACTGTTAAATGTCTTGATTTTCTTGTGCGGATGCTACTGTATTCATTATTATAGTAATTTGACTCGTCCCTAAATAAATAATAATAGTAATAAAGACGAGATAGGTTTATCGATACTTATACTTGTATCTCATCATTCTTTCCATGCAAAACAGGAGAAAGTACAACGCTGACCAATCATCCGAGTGGGCTATTAGCAGCGTTCAGCGGTTCGGTCACGACATTGTAATTTTCACACGCTGGAAACGGTTGCGATAAGATCGTCGGTGGAGGTAACGACGAGATGCCATGGCGGATAACGCGATCGTCAGCGCAGGGAAATTAAAGTAGCGTTTTATGGATCTCGACGGGCTGTACCGGGAAGCAAGAGCGATACAATTTAACGCAGGCAATTAATTCGCGTTCCAAGAACGTCGCCGCTGAATGAAACGACTTCCTCGTGTTTCGCGTGAAGGCGCAACAAGTGAAGGGGAGATTCCACGGTTCGGTTCAGGCGACACGTCGCTGTGTCTCTGACACTCTCGTTTTCCACTCTGCACAGAGAAATGCG
Source organism: Andrena bucephala (assembly GCA_947577245.1). Taxonomy (NCBI): domain Eukaryota; kingdom Metazoa; phylum Arthropoda; class Insecta; order Hymenoptera; family Andrenidae; genus Andrena; species Andrena bucephala. Next base: position 14,193,718 of record OX387717.1, on the reverse strand, counting down.
CGAAAAAATTGCAGGAACGACGGGGCCGTGGTTGGCCCCTCTTCCCTCGAAATGGCCGCGCTGTAGAACCGGTCTGCCATGCTAGTGACGTAAATTTCACCGATCTCCTGCCGATTCTGGTATCATCTCGATGTAAATTCGGCTTAAAAGAAGAAGACAGGCGAAAAGATCGGGGGACAGGGCCATCGAGAGATAGGGAATCGGTGCTTCGTGCTCCTTTCCATGATCACTGTAAAATTCAAGACTTTGCGAGCTCCTCCTCGAGCCTCCTCGCTTTACAGTGGCATCCTTATTGTTTTGGCACACCTCGTGAAAAGAAAAGACGACTGTATTTTGAGGACACTAATTACGTATTTTTTATAAAATTTCAGATTTCCTGATAGTACCTATACACCTGCTGTAATTACACTCGATTCACTCTGGGTAACCTGTAGTTGTTTCTACATCGCGTACGAGCACACGTTTGTCACTCGTTGGTCCACGCACACGGGTTCGTCTAATAAACGAAGGACCGAGCTGGTGGTATCGTAAGAAAAGGAGCTAGCTTCAAGGGAGGACCGGTTACGAGCGGTCGGTTTTATATCCAGACGTGGTGGAGATAGGTCCAATAGAGAGATCGCAGGTGTTCCACACGAGGCACGCAGACTAAAGGCCGTTTCGAAGAAATTACCTTTATCCCGGCCGTCGCAAATCTGGTCGAGGACACGCGTCATGTATATACGATAGTCCCGCGCGTAACGAAATTTCTGGACCACGCCGGTGACCACGATTGAAAGAGCGAATTCGATTGTCCGCGAGGAACAAACGTTCCCGAATATCCGTGAGGGGGACAGGTGTTTCACGTTCCGACGAAAGTACATCGTTAGCCGGTCTATCGTGTTAGACTGGCGAGATTACGGGCGCTCGGACAGGCAGATGTTTCCAAGAGGAAATCCGAAATCTGGGCCCGGCCACGTTGGTCCGCAAATTCGGTGCTGGGAAACCATCGACGTCTTGGCTTAACTAATGGGATTTTCAAAGCAACAATCATTGTGATTTGGAAAACTCAGATTTTTCTAGTGGTTTGTTCTTTGAGGATCAGGAAATTCGATGTCTCATTTGCGAGTAATGAATTAGAGAGGGAGAGAGAAATAGATTGCTTCACTGTAGCTCGAGAATCAGCTGTTTTCGGTCACGGAACAATGCTAATACCATTTTATGGTTAGTAGAGAGTTTCTTAGGGGGTTTTGCCTAGTCTGCTGGCGAAAAAGAACGCGATTTTCGGGATTTTTTTGTGGAATATCCAATGTATATTTTTTTACAACTATTCGCTTATTGTAAAAGTACATGTATGTAGTAACTCTCTGTAATTTTGTTATAGAAAAACATTATATAAAAGGATGATTAACAGCCATTCTCGCGGAAGCTGTTTTGTTAAAGGCACTATGCGGTGAGCACAATTTCTCTGAACCGGATCATCCAAAATGAAAAATTAAAAACGATTCTGTTAATATATGGTTAAATTCAGTAGATGAACGAAGGGTTTTTCAAAAAGTTGATTTTTGACAAAATGCCGGCCGTTTAACGCAAAACCACGATTCTTCGATGCTCGAATTGTTCATTTTTCGTTAATTAAAAATACAGTTTTTGTTAAAATAAAAAATCCTTCGTTCATCTACTAGTCTTTGGTATATAAAAGAAGTCTACGAAAGTTTAGTCCAATCGATACAGCTGTTTCCGAAATATGTTGCGCACCGATATCAAAATAACTTCCGCGATAATGGCTGTTATTCGTTCATTTTTTAATACTTTTCTAAAACAAAATTATTGAGAGTTACCATATATGTACTTTTAAAATAAGCGAATAATTGTACAAAAATATACAGTAGATATTCCACAAAAAATTCCCAAAAATCGCGTTCTGTTTTGCTAGCTGATTAGGCATAATCCCTTAAAAGAAGAAGTGTATGTTCTAAATACCTCACTATATTTCCTCCACTCGCAATATGTTATTATTATTATTATTATTACTATTATTATTAACGGGTAAACCCTTTAGTTCAAATACGTTTGTTGAGAACAGCGTCGTACACTTCCCTCGGACTAACAGAAACAGGATGAGGAGAGAGCAGCTGTTTACCTATGATTTATACCTTCCCGACAAGCTTTCGTCGCGAATCGCAAGATCCAGCTAATGACTGGCATTCCAAGACTCGATCTTGTTACTTTCATTACCGTTCGTGTCGCGCAAACCGCGATCCCTCCATATACGTAACGCCGTGTACGTTCACCGCCGCAGTCGTGAACAGGAATCTCTTTGGCCCATAAAGTTTTTTATGGGCACGTCTTGGGCCGGTCTTTCGTTGCGTGCACGCTGGACGGCCCTGACCGCAACTTCGCGTATCACACGGCGTACGAAGATCGTGATCGCTCGTAAAGGGTGGATAGACACGACGTTGCATCGAAAACAGGCCATCGAACTTGAAGAAAAATCACGAATAAAGTGGTTCCACTTACGTCGTCCACTGGGAATCTTGTGAAAAATCGACAAGGTTCACTCTTGCAATAGCGAAACTAAATTGTGAAAGGGGCATTCGAAATCTGAACGAAAGGCTATTTGCGATTTTTAATGGTTCATTTAATATTTTTAATTTGATTTTCTCTATTTTCCACTGCTGTTGTTGAAAGTATTGCAAAGGAATCGACGCTGATGAAACTCGAAACTTGAAAAACGGTGATTATTGGTGAAAACGAGATCCAATGAACAAAGAAAATAAGGCAAAACAGAGCAGTCGAGTTCCAAACATTTCTCTGTGTCACTCTCGCTGTCGATGCCGCTTTACCTCGTCGCGTCGCCGAGCGAAATCTCGCGGCCCACTCGCCCCTTTGACATCCGCCGAAAGAGGGTAAATAAAAAAATCATTCCGTCGAAGTTCTCGAATGCACGGCGCATTTCATGTACCTTTGATATCGAGGCGATGCCCGTGGCGCGTGAAATACATCCAAGGGACGCAAATGGCGGATCGACGAGTTCCGGTGCGCGTGTAGACATCAAAGGGAAAGGGGAAAGAAGTCTCCTGCCGCGGCTTAGTAAGAAAGTTAAATTGATTACCGGATGATTTTATTACACGAGGAAATGGAACGTCCCGTGTTCCGTGGACGTGAATCCAAAAAGGAGTAGAGGCGTAACTACGTTATTATCAGCGCTAGCAAATGGATAACCGTAAAATGGCGCGTGCACACATCGCGAACAGTTAATTATCCACGGAATTCTAATTTGTGCAGATTCCTGGATTAATCGTCGCGGCGTAAAATGCTCCCCCGTCCTTGCTAGATTAATACGGTGGACTCGATTAAAAAGGGGCACGCTTAAATAACCCTCGGTGCTAATGGCGGCGGTTATGAGTTCAGTGTAATTTAACGTAGGCACACAATTTGATGAGCAATTAATGACGTAGGATATTAGTAATATCTGTTCGCCGGCGTGCCCGTTACCAAAGCCATCGTTTAATCTACTTACTTAATTACAAAACTTCATTAACCGCACGCGCGGGATAGCGCTATCACGCCTACGTAGGGGCATTTACATGCGCTTTCCCAAGCGTTCGTGATTGTCAGCGTTAATTTGCCTGTATCTACAATTAAAACGGCTATCGGCGATTTTGCTTCAGCGGTTACTGGGATACTCTTTCTATTCGGTTTCCACGCAAAAGAATGTGGAGGAAGGGTTGTTTTTTCCTGACATTTTGTGAATATTTCTTGTGGAGTTAAAATCTTGAAAGGCAGGTTTTATAGAATTATTTATTTATTTCTTTTTACGGGTAGACCCCATTATTTACAATATGAAAAATAAAATATATTACGGCACTCGAGACTATAAACCACAAAAACACCAAAAAGGAAAAGAAAATTGAGCTGGTAACAACAATACAGAAAAATCAAGAATTGAATAGGTAACTGAAGAAGTAAACTTCAAAAGAAATTCTCATAGCCTTTCATAAAAAACACTAAGCACTTTGGACCGAAGCACATTAACGTTCCGTGCAATTCTTAGACTGTTTCGAATTCGCTACTCGTGAGGAATCATGAATACGAGTATAACGGTCGTAATACACAGGAGAAGTGGTAGAAATTTAAAAGAAGATATATTTCACGTTACGAGAATGAGGCAATATAATTCTCCACGGATGTGAAAAATGGAAAAGTCAAGTTACATTAGTACGTTTCTTTCATGTTCTTTTAATTCATCGGGAACTCCAGCGTCAGTAGTAGCGCTGCCTCGTAAGTAGAAATGGTGCGCAATACACAGACACGTCTGCCGCGTTCCGCTGAATTGCACATGAGCCCTGCGAATCTACAAAATTGATTTTCCTGGAAACGTAGCCTTGCAGAGAAAAGCGCAACTCTACATTTTTCATTCATCTTTGCACCAAGAATCATCTCCCTTCGAAGACACCGCGAAATAAACCCCTATCTTTAAAGTATCCGAAGAAACAGTCAACGTGACGATTACTTTGATCCTGCTGGGTGCTGCTAATTTCCCCCAGACATCCATCCACTACATCCAGACAATCCTTCAAACATTTACTTACTCACAAGCACAATTGTCTCTCAGACATAGCCTACCCCCCTCCACCATGGAGGATCGAGTCGAAGGCGTCGCGTTTCCCAGGCACGCGATTACTCGACGACAGAACGGGAGTGGAGAGAGAGGGAGAAGCGAAAGAGGATTTGCCTGTGAACAGCCGTTCACCCCGATATCGAGGAATCGGCGCTTCGAAATCCAGTAACTCGCCGAAGGTGATTAGTAGGTCGGAGTACAAGGGGGGACAGAGTCGAGTATTAAAATCGGCATAAAACGTTATTATCCGTCGACGTAATTCCGTGGGTGGCCGATAGTAAGCCTCCCCCGTGAGCTGGAACTGGCGTACTTGTCGGCGTGGAAACCAACCCCCTCGTGGGAGGGGTGCGGCTGGATTCCGTTCAACTCCCAGATAATGCACTCTCCTCCGTCCCGCCTCTGTCTTCCTCCCTCGCTCTCCGGGACGGTATCTCTCGCCTCGTACCTCCGGGCCGGGAAGGGAAGAATTCGATATCAAATTCTTTTAAGAACATCCCGCGGCTGAAGCGCCGGGGAAAGTAAGAGGGAAGAACGAACCATAGGGAGGATGGGTTGACGGGCCTGGGACGACGGGGTCCGAGAAGATATTGCTGCATTCCTATGGTACATAATGAGCTGTGAAATTTGGAGGTGGTCATCCGGCCAAGAATTCCCAGCGATAATGGCAGTTATCGTTCCACCCGGGGATTATAATTTTCTGATGGCGAGTGTTTATCGGGGAGGGGGCTACGCTGGCCCTCTTCACTGAGAAATTCTTTCTCATCGACTATATTTCCCTGGACAATTTTAGCCTCTTCTATGTAGGTGTTTAATTTTCGAATGCCATTTAAGTAGGGGAGAGCGGGGACAAACGTAACACTTTTTACATTTGGCTAAGCTGCCAATTACCTCTTACAGATATAAAAACAAAAATTATGCCTTAAGATAGTGTGTTTCTTGGTCCATCATTTGACCACAAATTCAGCCTTCCACGATAAGTATCAAAGAGTTATGGCAATTTTCCGCAGTGTCTGTCATTGTTACTTTTGTCCTGCACGGGTAGGACGAAAGTAACATACTATGGGGACGAAATTAACACTAATTATTTTGAAGAGAATTAAGTAAAAACACTTCTTCCAAAGCAAAATAGGATGTTTGTTTTCAGAAACGATAGAAACAAACATTTAAATAAACATATTTTAAGTAGGTAACGATAAAAAAGCATGACCAGCTTCAAACATTTCTTTGATACTGTGTATTTGATTTAATATGGAATCTTGTGTAATGGCCCCAAAAGTAACTAATATTTATGATTTTTTTTTTAAAAACCCGTAATGACGTGTTACTTTTGTCCCCAGCCATGTTTTTCAGCATAGAACTGTTATAACGTACAAACTATACAAGATTTATTGAAATCAAATACAGAAACTTATAAAGACATTATCTAAGAACGCTCTAACAAATAATTGGATCAATGTCTATAGTTTAACTACGAATATTAACAAAAATACCAACAGAGGAGACACTTATCTGAATGATCGAAATAACGAAATCAGCTCGCCCACGGTATACGAATCGTCGTATTGCTCAGGGTCACTCCGCGGAATAAAAGAAACATTAAACACGCGTAAGTATGTAAAGCAAACGTTTTGGAAACTTTTGTGGAAGCCGAGAGAAGGCGTGTTACTTTCATGACGCCGTTACGTTTGCCCCCGCTCTCCCCTATAATAAATTATTTCTTCGTATCAAAGACACCGGAAATATTCAAACTAGCAATGCCAAAATGGACACCCTGTGTAATCTTTGACTAGAAAACGATGGAATTTTTATGAGATCAGTGTGTTATGGATCAACGATCCACCGATGGACTTTTCGAACATCTTGTAAACAAATAATTATCCGTACTATTTACAAGGTCAGTTATAAACACCTTGATATCGGAGGAATGAAAGTGGAACGCGCAACGATATCGAACGGATCCCCGCAGGAGGCTGTGCTCGCCCGCACGACCTTGAACACCAGCCTCCTTCCGGCGGAATTAATCGAAGCCGCGGGTCTCGATCGTAAATCATACGCGTTTTACTCGCCCTCGCTCTCCACACGGGTCGATCTAACACCTGGCACGCAAAGAGCTTCCCAGCTGGCGGTGTCGTAAACCGCCTTCCGGAACACAAACCCTGGCCGCCGCCATCGGGATAGCTACTATCTCTGGCCGCTTACTGAAAATACCGTAAACCACTCCTCTCTGTTCCGTCGAGGCATCTTTAAGACCCGGTGCAGCCTTCCTGCTCGCGGTTCCGTCGGGGATTTGCGAAGCGTCCGTGAGCTGGCTGGAAAGTTTTCGCCGCTCGACCGGGACGCGGGCAGAATTCGAACGAGAGATCGCGTTTTAATTAAGGGGGCGGTCGATGCACTCGTATACTCTTCTTTCAACTGCGAGGTGTAGCGGTGTAAGGGTTCAGAGGGTTCATTTGAATTTGTATCGTTCGGAGGTTTGTCGGGGAATACAATGGTTTATGATATTGGTTACTGCGATAGGGGGTTATAATTAATTGCGTGGTAGCGCTGAATGTGGATTATAAAATCAGAGGGATTGTTGTATGAGTGTACGCTAACTGGGTATTATGTTGCAATTTATAACGGATTAGAGACAGTGTATTATATTTTAATGTAAGTATAGTGGATTTTTGCGCCATTTTATCGCTCCAGATGATTTAATGGAATGTGTAATCTGATTTAATCGCTAGAGAAAGATAGCATCGTGTTAAATGTTAGGATGGAAACGTAATTTTAGCATTGGAAAATATACCTAATCTAGAATAACCTGAAGCTGTATATTATTTTTCTTTATTCTTCTGTGCTTCAGATTTACTCCTTCAAATATTGACTTGTAATTATGAATAACCGTGTACATTCAGAGTTCAAGTTTCGTGGTTAACTCGAAGCGTAATAATCCACCACCTTAACCAAAACCATCCGGCTAATCATTTTCCACAGATTTATTTTACTCTTACTCACTTTCACCCTTCAATGCATCAGCAACGCAGACCTTAAAACATCCATCTCCTTACCTGAAACGAAAAGAGAATCTCAGATTAAAAAGCAGTCGTTGAAGAAAGTGCGAGCCTCTATAAAAAAACTAAAGCGAATCCCAGCACTTTAAACACAAGAAAACAAAGGGTAGCTTTTTAGGCAATTTCAATTACGTACCCCACTCACCCCAGTTTGTCGCGTTTCACTGTTTACCAAGTTTTGCCATATTCCCGTTTCCGTTTCGTTTCCACCCCAATTCGCGTCTATCCCCCTCATCACCCCTCGCGACACTTATTTTCTACACGGGTATGCCTACGTTCCCATCGCTCCCTCCCCATCCCCCGCCTAACTTCGTCCCCCGAGCATCGGTTCTTACGTTTATTTCGCCCCCCGTCGCCCCGACCACCCCTCCGCCGTCGACGTCAACAAACATCTTGATTATACCGTGAAAGCCGCCTCTACCCCGAGTCCTGACTAGAAGCTCGGCTTTGCTCTCTCCCTTCCACTCATCCCCCTCCGCCCGTCCGCGTTTCTCCGCCGCGTCCCTGTCCCGCACACATTACTCCTTTATTAGTGTATCTCTGTCCAACATCTTGGCTCCCCTGTCCCTTTCTCGCCGCCGCGTTAATCCCTCTCTTCTCTCTCCGCTTCACACACTTTTCTCCTATTTCCCTTTGTTACCCCTCTGTCGCGCTTCCACTTTCGCTCTATTTATTCCCGTCCCGCCCTTCTTGCCTTCCTTCTCACGTTTCCTCCCTCCACGCCTCCCAACACCCTTCGCCCTCGCGTTCCTAGACCATTTCCTCCTCCTCTCTCCGCGACAATGCTCTCTGTCCCTCATTCCCGACCCAACCCCCGTACCTCCAGTTCTATCCGATCCACCCCCGACTACCTCCCGCCAGCCCCCGTCGGCGCGCGAGGAGCGCACAGCCGCCAGGTCCAGTATTTGCATGCGTAATTAATGCCTTTCTATTTCGCCCCGAATTAAACGCAAGTTTGCATAAAGAAACGACGATTTATTCGTTTATTCTTCGGGGCTAAAAAGGAAAGGGGGTGACAGGGCCGGGGTACAGCCCCGCATTCGCTTCGATCGCCATCGCCCCGCAATCAGGATGAACGTCGCACCCCTTGCTCCTCCCCCCCCCCTACCCCTCTCCGCCGTTCTTTCTTTCTCCTCTTTTCTTCGACGGGGAAAAGGGACCCAGGAGCAGAAAGTATAGGAAACTCGATGGCACCTGGCGGTGGTTTTTCTCGCTCCTCCGCTGCCAGTCGACGACGATCAACCGACAACTTCGTAAACGACGTTACGACCACCCCTCTCTTTTTCCCTTGCGCTCCTCGCCCCTCGCCAGTCCACCCCACGATCCTTCCCTTGACCCTCCCGCTCGACCGATCGCGCCGTTTTTACGGCACGATCGAAGGGCAGCCGACGTTTTTGCGCCGTGACGCGGAATTTGGGCAATTCCAGCGAGCCCGGCCGGCCGGTAATCGAATTCGTCCATTCTGATTTCGAGGGAGAAAGACTCTCGGTGGCATTAAGGCCCTCGGTGATCCGACCGTCTCGGGCGAAAACACCCCGCCGTCGCGGCCCAAGGATCCTGGATAATGGCGGCTGATTGCGGCATATCGAGTCGCTGGTGGATCCAGAGGGATTTCTGGAAAGTCGAACGCCGGTGAAAAATGGGGGCCCAGTAATGCGACGGACGAGCTCGACGCCGCGCTGCGCCCCGATTGAATGAGTTCGTTAAAAACGCGCGTCGAACGGATCTGAATGACCAATCAAACCGCGTTGCGGAGCCTTCGACGACCGACGGAATCTGCGAGCTTTCGAACGATCGGGGAATCGAAGGGCCATTCGATGGGAAGCTCTTTCGATCGGGCGGAACGGGAGGGACGGGGGTGGAACACCTTCGCGTTGAACAACGCGTCCAATTCGAGGAAGAGTAGAATGTACGCGGGTTTACGGTGGATTGTCGTAAAGATTTATTAACCATCGTCTTGGGTTCGCCGTAAACTTTCATGTTCCTTGATGGAGGTTTCAAGCAGAGAAACGGGAAGCTGAGTGAAGACGACTTATTCCTGAAGAAGAAAGATATTCTTGGAGGTAGCAATGGAGATTATGACACGGGTGTAACTTCTTTATACCACCCTGATTTCAAATATAACAATAACGGATGTTATAAATTTGACTTTCAAACGTCACTGGTTTCTCAGAAAAGTGATTTAGAACTTGGGAAGAAAATTATTTAGAAGAAAAATCTTGACCATTTGGCAAAGCAGATCGAAGAGTCAAAATAAAAATCAGAAACTTTAGGTCCTACACTTCGAGAGCATCGTTCACCTCGCACACAACTGTGACTAATAACCCAAAAACTGCAGGGGCGTTCAAGCGCCTAATTTTCCCTTGCCTCGCCCCTTTTCCAACGTTCGCGCGCTTAAACGTCCACGATCTAGTAAATCGTGCGTTACATTGGTCGGCAGCATGTGTCGAAGCGTGCCACGCACCCCCTCGCTGCGCTTTCGTTTGAACCCTCGCCAGTGAAAGGAAACGACCACGGCGAAACGAAGAATCCCGGGGTTACGTGTTTCAATTAATCGGTAGCTTTCGTAGCCGTGGGACCCATTTATCTTCATTGGGTATGGTCGCGGCGGATATCCGGCGTAACGCGCTGCCCCGCCGCGCTCCAAGCGCGCCGATAGCGATCGCACGATTAATCTGACACACGAATCTGGGCCAATTAAAACGGCGCGCCCGATAAAAGATTAATTCGCGGGCCGGCTGGCCGAATCACTCTGGCGATAGCGGCACGCGAGCCCATATTAATAGGGGATGATAATTTACCGGCGTGCAAACAGCGATTAACGCGTGAGAAAACCTGCCACCCTCTAGACGTCCGGGTTTGACGTTTCAATATAAATATTAATTTTAATGATCGCGCGGCTGGCGCCCATTTACATCCGTCGATAATTATAATTCGAGCCCATTGACCGTAACGGTTAGTCCGCGATAATTTGTAGTATATTTAAAAAAAAACGAGAAATCAAACTAGGAGATTACCTGGAAAATGAGAAAAAGCGGATGATTCCAGATGAATCGAAAACTCGAATGTTTTGTGAATATTTAAATTTAGATTTCTATGTGAATGTTGTAGAAGATTTTAGTTTTCCGCGAGTATGGTTAGTCTCGTATCCTCGCTGGAAGCAGCTCGTTCCATTTCCTTCCCCCGTAACTCGAGTCGAAGGGAACTAAGAAGCGGTGGATTTTTAAGGTGAAGTGGCAGCTTTTTCAGAGAAAGACGGGGGAGAGAAAAAGGGGAGAAATAAAGTGAAAGAGAAGAGAAGAATCGCATCGTAATTCGCTGCACAGTTTGGTTTCTCAGTCAGTGCGGAAGGTGAGAATCACGAAGAACAAACCCCGATAAGACTCTCTCATCCCTTACGCTGGCTGGAAATGTTTCACGATGGGCTTGTGGGGCGAGCAGGGAGGAAAGGGGGAGCAGGTATACAACTACACTACGTCCACAGTCCACCTTACTCACGAACCGTTCGAAACTCTCGACGTGACCTATCTCTCCCCGTAATATCGTTACTGTTACCCCCTTGGCGCCGGGTTCACGTGTATGGAGGGGTAGACAGAAAAATGGCGACCAGATAACGTCCCTTTTCTCGTGGCTCGCGAAATCGAAGGTCTTCGAACTGGTGCCACGTCTTCCAGGCATGGAAGCCAAGAGGGAGGCGAAATCTTTCTGGTCTCGTGTTCAAATGATTGCTGCCTATGTGTATTAAAACACCTAAATTTTTTCACACTGACTAAGCAGAACTTACGTGGAAAAGTTTTCAGCTGTCCGCATCCGATTGCTTTGATTTTCGAATATGTTTTCGAGAATCGAAAAATAACAAATATGTGTTTTATAATTTTTTTCACCCGTTTGCAAATATTAGGGGTGAAACCATCCCTCAAAGTTCATTAGAAGAGATAAAAATTCCTATTATTAGTTTAGAAAATATTATAACATTGTATATATTAAATATTTAGAAAAATTCTATTCGACACCATGTTATAATATTCTTTAAACTAACAATAGAAACTTGTGTTCCTCTTCTTATGAACTTTGAGGGGTGCTTTCATCCCCTAAATATGCAAACTGGCCAAAATAAAAAAATACATATTTGCGATTTTTCGGTCCTACCCAAAACGTATCCGAAAACGAAGTAATCGGAGGCGGATACCTGCAAAGCTCTCTTTGTCCGCGAAACAAACTTCCTTTTTACCCTTCTACGTACCGTTCGCAGCAGATTTCCCTTACCAGCGGCGACAGAGTGCATTATTGCGCAACAACGACGCACGTGCGCTCGTAAAAATCCCTCGTTACGTAGCGTCGTGCAGCGCGGACGCCGCGTAACTGCGCCGATAACGGCCCGGTGCGTTACGAGTGCGAGCCCGTGCACGTCGACGTTGTCTGGAGCTTTTTGCCGTTCATCGTCGCCAATAATTCCGCCGTTAGCCGGGCTTAATGCATTCCAGTTGATACGTATTAACCGGCCCATACAGAGAATAAAGATCGACCACCGTTTCTATGCCCGCGATAGTCGCAGGCAGTCGGTAGAGTCGCTAGCCAGCAGCCTGCTTTTCGACGGTCCCACTGCGCGCGTCCCTGGATCGGATTTATCCGCGGCCGAGCAGGATTCATGGAACGTCTGTCCGTCGCCGTAAATTTGCCAGATAAAACTAGGCGCGTCTCGAGTAAAAATTGCACTCCTTCGACCGCAGTATTTCACCGTCGCTCGATTCCACGCGGTCGATGGGCGGCTGTGTCCTACGGGGACCGGGAACACCGAATTCGATGTCCCTTGTAGACATCGACACGGGTATGCTCGGGCGAGTGTCGTGGGATAACGAATGCTTGGAATATTAGGGCTAGTCGGAGGAATTTATCGATGAGCTGGACGAAATGAGAGATTAAAGTATTAGATAGAAGTCGAACTTAAGAAGCCTAAGGGTTTGAATTTCGATGGGAAGGCACAGTCGAGGAATTGCTGGTTATTCTTTGTGACATCGCGTAATTATTTGAATTTGCGTGTGAATGTGTTGTTAGCGTCGACGTAGTTTCGAGTAGAGTTAAGGGTGGTCCCACGCTGTTCTGCTTTCGAGGATTTTATGGCAGGGACTTAGCCTGTGTGCGGTCCCGATAGAGGGTGCATGAGACTAAACAGTCCTGGCGTCTCTCAGCTGTCGAGCGTTGATGGACTGATGGTATGAATGAAGAGAGGAAGTTTACAGAAAGCAAGCGGCCTGATGCAGTGTTGCTAAAGAATATGGACTGGGGAAGGCTATGTTTTTTGGTAACAGGACTGTGAATACTGTGATGAACCACACGGCGCTTAAGCTGGGTTTACATTAGTTCAGTCCAGTGATCAAGTGCAGCTGGATTGGAACTGGAATAATGTAAACAGTGTTTTTATTCCAGTACAGTGGCGTTATTCCAGCAAGTTTCGACTGGATCGAAAGACTACTTTTTAATCCAGTGTTTACCCCCACCATCGAGAACACAATATTCCAGCGTTACTGAAATCGTTTAGACGGCTGAATCCAGTGCTGGAAGCGTAGTACAGTTGTACATGTGGTTACAAAACACATACAGTCATATGCATGTGTGTCACTAATAGTCTACGACATCCAATGGTGCAAAAAAGACTGGAATAATGCAGTAGATATCGATCGATTTCCAGGCAAACCACTCGATTGATCTAGTGAATGGACTAATGTAACCCCAGCTTTACCCAAGAAATATCCTGGAGCGAGTTTCTCCAAATTCTTTACCAATCCTATCAAGTGACTTCTAACATGCTCAACATATAAATATCAGTTACTACTTAGCTTTACTACTCGGCTTCGCCCGAGGCTTAAATTCTGATTTTATAAAAAAAGAAATTTTTTTCATTATTTTTTTATGAAAATAGTCACATTCATGTGGATTATCTAGGCATAATAAGCTGGGACACAATTCGTCACCCCAGAGCTTAGCGTTCGAAAGTTTTTAAGCAACAGTCAAACACACAAACACTTTCTGCTTTATATATTAAAATGATCAAGTACAGAAAAAAATAGTTGTCATGCAGAAATGAATTGGGAGTTGGTTCCCGAAGGATCTGACTATCTAATGAAAAGAGGAACTGTACCTTCGCCTAACAGGAATCTTGAAACAGAAACGTATTCCTCCACTAAAGCTTATCTCTCCAGCAACCTCATCCCCACACATGCAACCTACAAGCGAGCACCACATGATTCAATAATCGCACCCACTCAAAACTCCCGCATTCCAAATAGCAACCCTCTCGCCTACCCCGACATGCGCCTCGCCCAGAAAGAAGTAGCACACGTGCATGCTCGATATCCGCCCCCCCCCCCCCCCCGCAAGCTGAACGTCCGGTCGCCACCCTCGCTATAGCATCTTGGGCATCCCGTGAACACGAAGCATGTGTGCGAGGCGCGCGCGTTCCGCGGGCGTGCGGGTCGCGCGCGTACGCGTACCCGTGTCCTATATGGGACGCATAGCGGGCATCGCGAGCGTTCTATAAGTAGCTCGAAACGTGGACGCGCGCGTTCCCCGCGAGCGAAGCTTTGCATAGGTGCGCGCGCTATGTTCCCGCGGCCAGAACACGCTCCGCCGCCGGCCCATAAAGTTCCGATGGAATTGGAATACAATGCTGACCGATGTCGGCCGCGTTACGTGGATCCGCGCGAACAACTTCATTAAAGTGTCATGCGAGACCGGGGGCTGGAACAGGGAGGCTGATCCGCTCACTGCCGGTAACGAGTTCTAAGTTCGTTTTACTCCTGGCTCGATTAACGATAAAAGGGTTCATTCGTCACGGGCGGGGAGAAAATTGTTTGTACATGTCAAAGGTTTTTGGCGAATTCATCTTAATAGGCATGCTTAATGGATGATGTATTGGCTACGGGCTCTTCTGTGTGCACAACATGTGTTTCTAGTTCTATGCCGCACGAACGTCTGCAATAACATCCGCAGCTGCGTTACAGTCTCTAAACTCGTATAATGTGCGATACCACGAATGAGTTCCTTTGGTATTATTTTTCTTATTCTCTTCTGTTTGCGGTGAACAAACAAGATACAAGTGGGGAACAGTTGTAATGTTCTAATACTACAATATGTACACACTGTATGAATAAAATATGTGTATTTTTCAAAGCTAATAAAGAAAAAGTATTATTTATGAGATGACCTGATTACAGTGGCGCATCCAGAGGGGGGCCAAAGGGTCCTGGCACCCCCCAAAAAGGGGGTTTTGTAAAAAGAAAAGAAAGATAGATTTTATTTTTAAAAAAACATTTATAATCATCCGAATGAATTTTATTGAATTTGCGTTAAGAATATTTTTATCACTTCAACTCGGCTCCCCTCAAGATTAACTCCTGAGTGCGCCACTGCCTGATTACTCTACATGCAATGTTTGAGTGTAATGTATCATGGCATATCTAATGAATCGTATGTAAGAAAGAAATCGAGTAGCAAGAAATGCACAGAAGAGCTCTCCTTCACACCGATGATCGTGGATACGAGTGAAACAATCGTTGCTCCGTGACTGGGGGATCGCTGCAGCGGCGGCGTTCCGATTCATGCAAATGCTCCGGGGAAAAGTACCGGGAGCGAGGACTCGCAATTTGTACGCGATCGGGCAAGTCGTCCCGAGAAGAAGAATAACCGCGACGCGCCGGGTCAGGGCAATCCTGATGCCGCGATCGACCCACATTGATCATTCGCAGTATCCTTGAGCGGGAGAGTAACGAGCGTGCACGCTCCGCGAGACCAACGAGCAGTCATCGCCGTCCGTAAGCTCGATCGGTATTCTTAGCCGACGATTTCCAGTCGAGGCACGCGCCCGTCGCGGGATCTCCAGTCCTCCGTGACCGATTTTCATACCCTGTAACGCTTCCATCGAACGTAAACACGTAAATCCAGGCGAATAGGTACACATCCCAGGATTTCTGAGAAAAGGAACGAGCATCGCCGATCGATTCCCCGGCGACAGATCGCGGACGATGAATGTTAATGCGCGTCAACGTCGTGGAAGAAATGGGATCGGGTTCGTTTAGATTCAAGAACAAAGAAATCGCTCGCAGGATGATCTAACACAGCGGAGCTTGTGCCAACTGCGTGATCGCTCTCGGAATGCGAGAATTGCCATTAGCACGATTGCCGAAGGACAATGGACGCGTGCGAATCAACAACTAGAAAATTCATGGGGAGAAACTATCGTCGAGGACATGGATTTTCCCAATGACGTACCGTGCATGAAAATAATTTAGAAGAAGCAGAATTATTCATTACCATCCCCTGGAGTAAAATATAGGTACCAACACCGACCAATACGTTTAGGGAATTCCTTGAAAAAAGGATGCTCGAATAAAAGGTCCAAGTGAAACGCGCCATTCAATCGATGCCCCTGGCATTGAATCCCAAATTCGCATAACCCGTATCGCTTCACGGGCTCCGGTTTCGAGGGGTGTCGCGGACACATCTTCGCGTCGTTACACGCACGGCGGATAGGCCGGGAAGGGTTTGGGCGGGGGTGGACGAAGAAGGGAGCTAAAGGGCACTTGAATAAGAAGGATTTATTTTTGCATCGGCCGTCGTATTCGAGCGGTGGATGCGTTTCTCATCCTTTATGTACCGGCGGCGATACGAAATCTTCCTCTTTCTTTCGCCAGCCACCCTCGGTATTTTTTTATCCGCCGGCCTCTCGAGACCGGTCCCATTCCGAAACAAAACCGACCAATTCGGACGCGGCCACTCCGCGCTCGCCGAAGGAGCTCGTTATCGAATCAACCATTATTGTACGACGCCCCTTCGGCATTTTCTATCTACCTTCGCGCACGTGCGCGCGCGCCCACGCGCTCACGTACACGCTGGCACCGAGGTCTGCGTGTACGCGCGGGCACACACGAGCTGCCGACCCCCGTGTGGATTGTTTGGCTCGTTCGCCGGCGACGTCCGATCGCTGAAACGAAATCAGAGTTTCGGCGGAGTGCCCTTATCTGGCCGAATGCTTCTCCCAAACTGCGGGCTCGTCCTTGCTTTCACGAGGATTTCTTCTCGCGGAGCAAACGATCGCTATTAATGGTGCACTGAGGGGGATATCTGTGAGCTATCGATACCTACGATCTGTGCGTGTATTGATAGATTTTTTATGATTTGGGAATTGCTGATAAATGGTGATTCAATTTTTCAATTACTCGACTACTCTCGTGTGCCTCTTGTCTATCATCACCTAGCATGCATTCTATATGTTATTAGTAAATGTAATATTTACTGTAAATAGGACTTAAGGCGTTATTATTACCTAAGGTAATTGCCCCAGTTGTCGATCAGTTAGTAGGAGGTCGAAATGTTTTTAATGAAAAAATTTATGTAAATGGACCAAAATTAAATTTTTTTCTTTTAGCAGTTAATTTTAACATTAATGTATGTATATAATAGCAAAGTAAAAAGTAAGAATCTATATATTTAAATGTGGAAATTATTATTGAGATAAAAAATGTCGATGCCCCAGATGTCGATCACTAAATTACGGTCGGAACTAAGTAGTTGTCGATCAGTAATTGCTGTAGTAGTCGATCATGAAAAGAGAGGTTATAAAGAAAACTTAAAGTACGAAAACGGGTAAAAAATCCTTCCGAAACATTTATAAATAATTTATCCTATTAAATTATCTTATAAATTTTAATAATTCAATATTTATTAAATACTTAAGTACAAGAAATAATTTTTTTTTATAAAATACTTGTATAAACATACAAAACATGTTCAACACAAACTTTTAAATTACTAATAAATAGCAATAATAAGGTATGCTTAATTTCCATCTTATTATTTATTATTTTCTAAAGGTTGTTTAATATTATTTTGAACACCTTTTATGGCTATCATAATATTTGTGAAAATGATCCACATCTGGGGCAATTACCTTATTATCTTTTATATTTTCTGTTATTTTCAGCTTTTTTCTGTTTTTCTTTATTATTATTTTCTGTGATCTTCTGTTACATTCTGTTATTTTCTGTTTTGTTTAGTGGTAACGCTTGTTTCTCTACTCTGCGTCTTTTTCGCCTCCTTCTGTCACTGTTCATTGAAAATAAATAAATAAATAAATATGTGAACCACCATTGAAATCTGTCGAGACCAAGTTCCCAGGCACGACGTAGAAGGCTTTCCCACCCCACTTCGAAACAACGTGTTGCTTGTGAGAAACTTCACTGACACTGGTAATAACTTATTCCCAATCTCTAGCACAGCAGTCAGAACTTAGCAACGCAGAATCTATAATATTGAAAGATGAGGTTACCAGAGTTAGGTTTCTAATCTATGAACTGTCCAAGAAGCAGTAACAATTATAGTGCACAGACCTTGACGTTGTATGAAAATAATGAAACTCATAGAAATAACTACAGGATTGAAAAAAAAGAAAGTTGCAGAAGAAATTTATAGAAGCCCAAGGTTGGATCGAACACGTTCGAGACAACGACCACCCCCATGAACCGACCACGTGGTAAGAATAACGAGCCCTGATGCGAGGCGTGCGGGAGCATCAACGAGTGGTCGTTTAATCGACCCCTTCGAGCTGCGATTTCCGCTCGAGCGACGCCACCAGGCCGACAATCAGGCCCAGCAAACGTTAATTTAACGCCACGCTTTCGGGAAATCCGTTTTTGCGAATCTCGAACTTGGGTTAATTGCCAGACCAGAGGAGGGCGAGGGTAATAGCGGTGGTGGCGGCGGTCTGGATGTTCAAGGATGAATGGAATCGTCGTTCGAAAGTACACAAGCGGGATCCTGGCGCTGTTTGCGCGCGATCGTTCACCTCTTTATCCTATTGGGCACATCTGTGGACCTCCGAGGACGATTACTCATTGTACCTTGTCCCGTGGCGTATATACGCGACGTTGGGGTATAAACGTCCGTGTACCTAGGGGGCTCCTCTCCTTAAGGAACTCAAGGAACTTGCTAACAGTCTCGAACGAGACTTCAGCCAAGAATCCGAGAGTTGTTAAAATATTTAAGAAATTTACTCGTTGGCCCAAGTCCATACAGTGACCTCAGAACCCACAATCGCCCTTGGAATTCCCCGCAAAGCTATTCTCGTTGTCCAAATTGCTTTTCGCCGGCCGCGCTCGCTAGCAACGTTAAAAATATGAGCAAACCCTCCCCCACACTCTCGGTGTGTAGCAACCGCGGTGTTTGTCCGAACGTTAATCGCCCAGGTAATAATAGCGTTCGCGTGCCCGATGAAATATTTGCTCTCCGAGCGATGACCGTCGTATCGGTGGACATTTCGATCGCTCTGTAATCCATCGTTCGAATGATCCGCGGGCTAATTATCGGCCGATCGACTCGGTGACTTTCTGCGAGTCACGCGCCCGTGACCGGGGCCGCGAGCTCGCTTCGGTCCACGGGGGCTGAGGGGATCAATAAGCGACGATCCATGGATCACTCGAGATCCACGGCTTCGATACGCGCCGGCGGCCTTTAACGAACTGTCGTTAAGCGTTATCGTGCGATCTCGAGTGCGACCCAGCAATCTCTATCTCCGCATCCCCTTCCCCGGCCAGCTCCTGCGTCTCTCTCGTTCTCCCATTCTCGTTCTGTCGTGAGGAAAATTCATTTAAGCGACAGCTGCTTGATTACTCGGCGATCTCGCGCTCGACTCTGCTCGGCCGGCTTGCGCAACGCCGCCTTATCAGTCTTATTTCACGGCGCTGCGCGATTAACGGTAACGACCTAAATTGCACGGGTTTGTTTACTGCCGGCTGATACGCATGTACGGCTGGTAATCCCTGCAATAAAGATTCTGTGCTTACGTAAGCGTGCGACGAAATGTTATCGAAGACGCTGGTCGGAGTCGTTAGTCAGATTACGCGCTGTACCTACTGCTTACAATTACGATTGTTTATGAAGGAAACAGGTGCCCTCGAAGGTGAATTTTAATTGCAGCATTACGCTCAGGCGTAGCTTGTAATTATAGCAGTTGAATAGCGCTCTTCCGACGCTAGGTAATGGAATATGTTTCCGGCACTGCGATACAGATGTCTCTGGGCTCCGAACCAATATGCCTGGAGACCGGGAAGAATTTTCAATCAAATCCTTTCCGCGGAGATCAAAGGGATCAATTCAGAAACCACAAATAAAAGTTCCTGGATACTTCTATTGAATTCCTTTACAAGCCAGCTAAAGTTTGAAACGGGAAAAGCAGAATTCAGCGCGCGCGCACCTGTAGCTAAAATGTTTCCTTGGAGCCTGAGCGTGGCCCGAGTGAATAACAAATGCGCGTTGAAAGTTCAATGTTCTTTGCAAACAACAACAGGAAATCTTAATGTAATAAAGGGTCACAGAGCCCGCTAAGCCGAAAGCAATAAGTTGCAGGTGCGCGGCAAAGGCGCGTAGAATGTCGGGACGCATCAACGTTCCTTGAACGCGACCCCTCCGCATTCCTCCGCCGTCGGGGGTTGGCCCCCGAGGGGCCGAGGGGCAGGAAAAACGTGGCGGCTGAATTTCCCGACGCGATTCGACGGACCTTTTGTTGGGGCGGCGAAGTCAATCGGTCTCATTCAACGGGTCCCCCGTTTTTGCCCCGGGGCAGGGGCGGCTGGGGGCGCGGGGCGAAACGGACGATGAGGGAGCCGGGGGAAGGGTTGGAAGGGTGTTGGAAGGTTGGACAGCTCTGGCAAGCCCGGCGTCAGCGTCGGCGGATGTCGAATTCACCCTCCTGCCCCGTTCGATTTCTCTTCCCTTACCCACGCGCGCCTCTGGCCAATTCGAAATCACATTAAGTCCGTCTCAATGCGTCCAGTCAAAACTCCAATTTAAAAGTTCTCTCCTGCCAGAGGGAGGGAGTGGAAGAGAGAGAGGGAGAGAGGGGGCACTGGCCCTGTCCGATCGGCTGGAATTAGAAATACCGAAAATAGTTCTTCACGGATCGACCACCGACTAATTCCGGCCGTGTACGCGCGTGTGGAGCATCGCCGGTATGTAGAGAGCGTATGTAACCTCGAAGCACATAGTTCCGGCTCGCCTGTGTTCGCCCTGTCTACCCTTTTGTCCGATTCTTGGGGGATTCTGCGTGCGCAATGCCCCAGAGGGAAAAACTGCGTGACTTTCACGTCGGCGGAGCGCGGGGATGCTTTTCTTCGTGGACCTTGAGAACGTGATCGATAATAAATTGTTTCTTTGGGGGAGGATTGACGGGGGAGGGTGGATATAGTTTTGTGAATGTAATGCAGAGGGTGAGTCTTAAGAAGCGATGCAAGTTTCGGAGCAGATATAGTGGAGAACAGTTTTTTTTTCTTCTAAAAAGTGTCTTAAAAGATAGTTATTTTAGATTTCAGATTTATTTCTCTAGGAAAAGTAGCTACCTCTTTCGCTAGTACCATGAATTACGATCCGCCCTGTGCATCCGGAGCGAATGACGGATCATTCGCGGAGTTTGACTACTTCAATGCGTTCCGCGCAATTCAATCGACGAGACTTTATCTCCACTTTCTTTACATTCCCCGCGAGTATCCTTTGCCTCGGAGTCGTCAGTTTTCTGCCGGCTTTCTCTCCGGGAACGACGGAATCCCCTCCGAAAATTGATTTCTGATTTACCAAAGCCCTACGACGTTTCCCCCATTATTCCGGCGGCGGTAATTCGCCTCGGAGGAGTGTCGTTACAAGCGTCGTAACGGCCGGGTACAAAGACGACTGTAAAATAAAGTGTGTAATCCAATGTGGCGCACAATGGCCGCCACGGCTGCCAGCCGTCTCCGAGATCTGAAAGACGTAACGAATTTACTACCAAATTTACTCGCGCTGAGAGAGGTCGCCCTTCGTCTTCAGAAATGGACGAAAGGGGACGAGCGAGGGAAGCCTGGAACAAAGGGAATGGAAGAGGAAGGGAAGGACACGAGGCGGAAAGACGGCGAAACAGCGCGACGATAAATCAGAGAATACTGATCCTCGCGGCGAGACACTAATGCTCGTTTAATCCCAGAAAGACGGCAACTCGAGGAGAAGTATCACCATGCTTCTGCATCAACGTGGAATATAAAATGTGTCAAAAATTCTCCTCTCCAGGAAGGAAGAAGGGAAGAGACTTTGCGAGCAACGCCGACGAAAGCACTTGCCCCATCTTCACTCGGAACGCGATATAGCCAGGGAGAACCTTCTCCCTGCAGTGCATACAGTTAAGTCATAAACCGCGCCAAGTCAACACGTGCTAGCAAACATGCTCGTTAACGAGTGAGTGCTGCATCTGCGCCAACCGACAGTGAAGTAGAACGCGGTAAATTAAGATCCCTCTGCGATCACGAACTGTCCGTCCACCGACTGCCGCTAATAAGGACGACAGAGGAACAAGAAGCGATGGAACGCGTAGCAAATGAATATGAAAAGGCTAATGGAGATGATGAGAGCTAGGAAGATGAGAGGAGGGGGAGCTTCTCGCCCGTTGTTTTCTAGGCAAGCATAAAATCCGCAGCGAAATAAGCTTAAAATTGCCAAGCAGTCCACGGAAGCGTGGCCCGAGTCGTTCGAGTCAGCTGCGCTGAAGTTTCCTTCTCAAGGGGGCTGGACGCAAGGGACTGGACGAGAGGGGACTTTGGGCACTGTCGTCGAACCAGCGTCCAGGATATTTTTCCAAAGACGGGGAAAGGAATCTCATTAATTCACCGTTCGAGACAGCCGCCGTCAAAAGTTTCCGCGACGTCAGGACGCGAGCGGAAACTTCACGATCCCCGTCCTCCTTCGTCCGCTCGTCACGCTCTAACGGGCCGATAAAGGGCGCGCGCCAACGCGTTTCTCTCCTCTAATTTTCATTCGCCGTGATTGAATCCTCATTACAAGGCCCCGTAATGAGCGGGGCTATGCTTTCTCTTTACCTTCGAATAATCGTCGATCGTCCCTGAACACCCTTATTGGTTCCATCTAGATTTTCTCGATATTCCGTTGTATCGGGCGTAACTCGTTTACCTTTGCGTCGGCCGATGTAATTCGCGGGGCTACGCCGTGGAAAGACGGGGTAATCGATTTTCTGTTTTAATTGAAATATCGGAGTTTTAATGGCGTTTTAATGGCAAGATATTAAGTTTCATTTGGTCGCATGTTAAGTTCTGTTCTTGTCACGGAACTGGCTCCGATGACGTATGAATGGATTTTAATTGCGCAGCGGACCGTGGCTTGGACGTATTGGAATCACATTTCTAAAGGATTCGAAAAGGTGAACCGGTGATATGGGTAGTTCTACGAAAATTGGATAACTTGGTCTCCTCGAGCCGTAACTAATATAAAAACTTGTAAATTATGGTATAAGTTTATATCCCAAAACAAAAGAAAATTATTCCTTCTTTTTGTCATCTAACTTGAATAATATTTCTTTGTGGAATAATAACATTGAACTCCACTTTCCACTTAAAATAGCAGTACCCTGGCGCGTCACCACGCTAAAACTCAACAAAGTAACGTTTTATTTTCCAATATGATCTAAAATAATTTACTTTTTTTATTGTGGAATTCTTTATAGATACAATTAATATATTATTAAAGTAAATTTGTACTCAAAATTACATTAAACGTGCCTACGCTGTTTCGTACGTCAGTCCCTTGTCATTTAATGTTTGGCCGCGGGAGGCAATTTTCAGAAAAGTTCGAATAACTTTGAAAGTACTGAATAAAGTGACTGATCCTATCGGGAACTGTATAATTATTATATTTTCCACCAAATCCATGTAAAGATATATTTTTTAAACTTAGTAAAGGATATGTGCAATATCTTCCAAAAAGTTACTCAATTCTCAGTGAACTATCCATATAGAACAAAGGGGGTTAGTTCCAATCGACAATGTGGAACGTTCGGGGGTAAGTAGAAGTGGCAAGTAATAGACAGACGCATTAAGCAAGCTTTACTTGAACCCATCGCCATCAAAGTTGATTTTCTCAAAGATCAATCCGTCCACGAAAAAATTTTACCCCAAAGTTCTCTGTTACTCTTACACAAATAATCTCCCTCATTTTTACTATCACAGTAATTGTGACCAACCCTTGCAATACTACTATCAACTGAATATCTATAATAGTTTAAATAACTCTTGAAATATTTCCGCTAACATTTTATTAAACGCCACGTAACACAATTTCCACGCAGCAGCCAGCTCCAATCTAACGCAGTATCGTAAGAAATTAAATCCCCCCCGAACTCGCCGGTAAATTCCTCGAAGGATGCATGGCGTACCTGGCTGAATTAAATACAGTTACCTAAGCAAAGGAGATACAATCATCCGTGGCCTCTGGAGATCAACGATCTCGCGGAACGACCGAGGCGTGGTTGATGGATAATGAAGACGAAGGTGCAAAGGTCTACCGTGGCCAGCCGTGCAATTAGATTATCGATGTATTAAACGCCGATCGAGGAAAGGAATCGCCGTTTCCCTTGATCCATGAAAACCTCGCGTTCTTCTTCACGGTCTTCGCTCACTTTACAGGCAAGGAATGAAGATGCACAGTGTTCGAGGCGTGGCTAGGGCTAGACAGCCTGACAAGCAAGCTACAGCAATGTATGGAAATTGATTGCTATACACATCGATGGCTAAGGGAGTAAAGATCCCGAGAAATTTATTTTAAAAATATTCAACAGGAATCTTGAAGAATCCCTTTCATATAATTATGTGGATCGAGCAGTCAACCGTGACCGATTGCATGATATTAATTGGCCAACCTGTTCCCTTCGGATCGCAATCAGTACTAAACAGTACAATTTCATCGAGAAGAACGAAAGGGGAATGTTTGCGAGGTTCAAAGATCAACGATGACTCTGCTCGATGTCAGATCAGCAACGCCTTATCTTTCTTCGTTATACCCGCTACCTGGCGCTACGTTTAGGTGGACAGCCTTCCGCGGTGGCCATCTCCAGAACGACAGGGTTAATTAAAAAATTCTATCTGCGCAAAGGTGGCAAACTTCCCACGCCACCGAAATGAGACGATAAAATCGATAGTCAGCACGGCACGAGTCGTCGTTTCACCTCCCCAGCTCGCGTGGCTGTTTAAACCCATTATGATCGTAATGATCGTTAATTGCGTGTACGTTTCGGCATAGGGTCGCGTGCACGCGACTAATCGCGATCTCCGGGCGAATAAATCCAAGCCTCCCGTTGAATTATGCAGCACGAAGACGGGCGATTTGTTGATTACGCACGGAAAAACAATGGGCGTTTGTTAAGGCTGTTGCGTTGATCGCGGAACAGCGAACAATGTGTCCTCTGTTCGCCAGATGATTCGGATGATTTAGAATGTAGAGAGAATCCAGGCCTCCGGCACCGTTTCCTGAATTTTCGTAATCGACCAGCCGGAATTATCGTGGAATTATCCACTTGCAGAGCTCTGAAGAATCTTCAAAATGTACGCCTGGGCAATTGCAGAGTAATATCTGATGCCGGAGTTCCTGACAAGGTATGATCAAGCCCACCCGAGCGTTCAAACCTTGGATCCACCTCGACGGAGGATGAAAGGTTTGACTAATCAATCCTCGCGGTTACTCAAGAAACAAGCATTCTTAACGTCCTCCATTCAACATCGCAGCTGAGAGAGGGATCTGGGATATATCAGCGAGAAGACGGAAACGTTGCGCAGAAATCGAGCAGCACGCGGCGGCATTCCGGGGCGTGTTCTTAGGACACAAGTCGGGTCTCGCTCTCACGCTCGAAAACACGCATATATCGGCGATGATCGTCGTCGGCGACCTCGCGATCCCCGGATCCCGTTAGCCGGCAGCTGCGCCACCGATAATAGTTTTATACCGCTTCCTCGATTGAATCATAGCCACCGTAATGGAGGCCGGCCGTGTACGCTGCGCGTCAGGGGAAGTTCGCGTGCAATTACGTTTGTTTGCTCAGACGAGAGAGGAACACTCCTGCCCCTCGGCCCGGGAGCTGCTGGTAATCCTCGAGCTCCATTAAGATTCCTCGGGACTAGGATCAATCTCTCTCTCTCCCCGGGATACGGTTATAACTTCGACCCTCTTCAACGTCCGACGTTCTTTTTTCTCCCCCAGCCCCGCCGGCCGACCACGGGAAAGAGCGGTGTCTCTCCCGTGATACTTTGTTAACCCCCCCTGAATCGTTTCGCCTGAGGAGACGTTTCGGGGTTTAATATTTTAGGTAGCTGGGGAGGAAATTGTATTCTCGCGGTCACCGGGCTCGAGCTTCCGTCGCCATTGCTTATTGGAATCTTCGGAGCTACGGCGTTGAGGGTTTATAAGTATGTGGAATGCGTAAGAGGGTGTAGCCGAAAGTATGCAGCTTCGAGATGCTGATATCTATCTCTTTTATACCAGATAAATAGTAATCCAGAAACATTCGTACGTAATTCTGAGGAGGTAGGGTTGGAAGTATGAGTGTACGCCTAATCGCTACAATCCCCATCCCAAAATCTTGAAATATCAATACACTGGCTTTACTACTCGGCTTCGTTAGGAATTTAGATTCGGATTTTATAAAAAAAAAAATTTTTTTAGTTTTATTTGTGAAAATAAGGCAATAATGAGCTGAGGCACATTTCCTGATCCAAGAGTTTACCGTTCGAAACATATAAACTTTCTACACTATATATTAAGATTAACATCTGATATAAACCAAACGTATTTCCGCAGCCTTCAGTGGAAAAGCACGAGCGAGAAGCTCAGTGGAACGCCGCCGCCGCGCGGAAATCGATAATCCCGAGGTGCGAGTAATTTTTTAACGATGAAAACGAGGCGTAAGTGGTCGATAATGCGCGAAGCCGCTGGCGGATGATGGCTCGGTGCAATTTCCCTCGGCGGATGCGCGCGATACGCGAGCGCACTTACGGGAAGCGTACACCGTCTGTCACGTGTGTCACGTCGTCGTCGACGGTGTCGACGGTACGGTCGATCGTCGGCTGCCTCGCCGCGGGTCGCTTTGTTTCGACCTCGCGTTTATGACGCTTCCGAGTAACGCAGTCGACGTCTGCCGCGAGAATTGCTCGCGCGGACCGCGACGGGGTGATTAATCACGCGATAGCGCCTTAACGACCCTCGAGTGACAAGTCTCTGTGTCCCCCACAGTCCTTTTTCTTCCCCGACGCGCCATCGACGTGCGCCGATACGCACCCCCTGAAACACTCGATAGTTTCCAGCGATCACCCTGGAAACGCTGGGTCCGCCATTCAGCAGCGAGTGTCTACGCGGGGTGAAATGGTGGTTTATGGTGCAGGGTGGTTGCAGCCTGAATATTAAACACTAGCGAAATACACCTGCCTCGCTGGGGTAGAATAATTAAAAGGAATTACTTTTTTATCTGTCTTTTTTTTAAGTAATTTTTGTAACGTAACGTTTGCTTAACTAAGATTTATGTCTGTGTATGTTGGGTTTTAGGCATTTGTGTGAGTAACCTTTCTAAGTAAAAATCAATTCAATATCTAATCGAGCCTAGGAGATATTAAGGAGTCCGAGGAAATACATTTCACAACTTTTCGCCCCTTTGGGGATGGGATTTAAAAAAATCCCTCCTTATCGAGCACCTACTCTCCGAATTTCATGTTTCTAGGTTCAATGATTTGGGCTGGACAATAATGAATCAATGAGTGACCCGACGATTTTATATATATAGAGATAGATGAGATACCTACGTATGGTTGTGTAAGTGTAGGACCAAAGAATTCGAGAAGTTAGTTCAAGTTATTATTAATATCAGCGCATAAATTTACTCTTGTGCGATTGGAAGGAAACATGCTACCCTCGCGGTTGGTTACAAACCATTGCCTCCACGTTCAAGATCAGGAAATCTCTGAAACTCCAATTGAAACTTCGATAATCTTGAGTTCCTTAACTACCCTAGATCCAAGAGAACTTCATATTTAAGGACTGAAGATTTCCATACTAAAGAACACCTTCGATATCCCCTTGCACTGTGACGGTACCCTAAAATGAAGCACCGCGAAAGTTCTACAAAAAATCTGAAACAGGGACCACCAGCATAACGATCCTTCGTCCTTCCAAGCATCATCGTTCGCGGCTGTCGCGCGTGTTCGAACATCACCCGACACAACCCTCCTCCCCTGCCCACTGGATTAAAGCAGGAAGCCAGAGAGAAACGCAGCTGCATCCTAAGGGCCGTTAATGATATTCGCAGGTGACACATCTAATTCAGCGAGTGTGCAAAGCCGGAAGCTGGATGTGATGCCGGCGCGGCACGTTGTCATCGCGCACAATGAGGATAAACGAGAACAAACGACGAGCGAGGCGAGAGAGGGCATGTTTGCATTTTCGTGTCGTTGCCAGCGGCAGGAAATACGCGAAATTACGGCCCGCTGCAGCGCCGTGTGTTTCCAACCATTTACTTACCGGGGGATAACCAGTTTCCACGAAAGGAAAAATCGGTTTCGGGCCGCGGTGGCCGCGGACAGGCGGAAACTCGGGGCCCGGGTTCGTGTCCGTTTGTTCATCATCGGGGTAGGAGGGGCTGGGCGGGTGTTTTCCACGCGATAAACTTTATAATCATTGAGTTAAGGGCACGCGACAGGCATCGACTACCGAAAGGCAGCTCGTCCGACACTAGGCACGGATCAGCCCGACGACTGAAAATTGCTTTATCACATCGGGAACTGGAGCGAGAACGTTTTGGAGCGTTAAGCGCAACCGGGATGCTCGGCACTGTGGAATTTGAGGAGCAGATCGATGGATTCGGGGAATGCGTACGTGCGTCGGAGTGACTAACGTGCCCGGCTGTGATTGAGAACACAGCTGAGAGAGCATAGATATTGTGCAGAGTACGCGCGCAACGGACCAGCATTGTGCACGTGTAAGTGTACGAGAGTGGTTGGGACTTTAAACTAACGAGCACTTTTAAAGTACCATCTGGAACTGACTGTTTTAAAGCTACTCCCGCTACGTTTACGGTATTCCCTTTTTCTGCGTGTCTAACACAGTGTGCAGCAAAAGGATGCGATACAGAGTGGAGGCAGAGAATCGATATGGTGGGGTCAGCCTTTCAGTGATCCTTCGCAGCCACTTGACTTCATTCCTACTGTAATCTTCCTGGTAATTAAGGGGTTACACCACTTTGGAGTCTAAAAAGAGCAGCTATCGTTTAAATTTTTTGTTAGAGAAAACGATAAAAAAATAAATAAAAATCTATAACGAAGCATTTACTGTAACAAAGAACCTGATGATGAAAGATTTTTAATTCATCGCAAATACCGTTACATATTCCTTTAGTAAATATCATGAAAATGAAAATGTTGAGTTTTTTGCTCGAGATCCAACTGCCTTGCAGTTATCTTGCACACCAATTTGGCGCGCCCCAAAAAGAAGCTTACGTGGACCGGTCCCAGTGACGTCAATTTGTTCGAAGGAAAAAAACCAAATTTTTTTGGTGTATTTCAATAATTGTATCATGGGTCAATGCTTTCTCCCAGATTTTTCATTTTCTTCATTATTTTCTCCGAAAAAAAATCTTAAAGATAGCTACTTTTTTCGGCTCCAAAGTGGTGTAAACCTTTAATATATCCTTTATTACCCACCAACCATTTCAACTGACATTGAACCGAGCGCATTCTACTCTCAAACCCCTGACCAACATGCAGCAAACTATGTTTAGCCAAGTATAATATCTGTGAGTCACGTTGCTGCAATTCCTTGCAACTCAGATTTCGTCGCTGACACCCCCCGGGCCGTCGGGGGTAAGTGAAGAAGTGCCGCGGCCCGCAGATTCCAGTTTCGCGGTGGCCAGAAATAATTTAACCGCCTTAAATAGAACGAACACGGTCGCGCGCTATCAAACTGAATACGCCGCTGAGCCACGAGCACCGTAAAGATGAAGGACGCGCCACATTTCTCAAGGAAACGCAAGAGATACGCGGCCAGCGAACCGGCTGGCAGCTTCAGGCCGCGGCGCGCGGCGGGGAAAAAGGAAAATTGAAAAAGATACGAGGCATGAAAGGCGCCACGACCCCGTAGGCCCGCTGAATACGCGCAGCAGCGTACGTGTACGCCGCGTGCTTATTTTAATTCGCTTGTTAGAGGGCCAAGAGGGAAAAGCAGCAGGGGGTCGGTGACGACGTGTTCCATTCGCGGCGCGCCGATCTTGGGCGGCTCTTCCACCAGCCCCCGCTATAAAATCTACATTTTAGGTAGGGAAAAGTCGCGTCCCGGTTTCCCTTCGGAATTTACTGCATTCCATTGCCAGATGCAAGCGGGGCCCGGTAATGGAATGACGTTTGAAGACGCTGCACGCGCGTGAAAAGTCCTACCATAAATTGCTCAAGGTGAAATGTTCATTAGACCTTCGGTGCCTTCTATTATGCGTACTGTAGTTAACCATGCAGAGTTACAGTTTCCTTACTTTCAGAATACAGTGAGCCACGCAAGTATTCGAACGCTCTGGAATGAAAAGTTTGAGGTCTACAAAATATGAGTCATATTACGAATTATAAAATACTTTTATTTCTATAATAACATATAAGTATCATGATTATACATGTAAAATTTCAAGTGTCTCTGATGACGTCAACAATAGTTATAAAATATTTCTTGGTAACATCGACTAAATGACCGTCACAAAAGTATTTGAACGACTAAATTCAAAATAGATATTTTAAATAAATGTAGTGTTTTAATATTTTGTCGGACCACCGCGAGCACTTATCACAGCTTCTAAACGTCATTGCATACTGTCAACCAAATTTTCAGTAATATTTTCTTTTATATTACTCCAAACTTGAAAAATTTTGGTTTTTAATGCTTCTAGCCCTAATTTTTCTGCACTTTGCATCAAATTATCTTTTAATATTTGCATATACTTATATTTATCTAATATGCCTTCAATAATGGGAAGGTTTCCGAAACCACTGGCTTCCATACACCCCCATACCATTATGGGCCCACCCCATGCTTCACGGTTGGTTGTAGATTTTTAAGATCCATCTCTCTGTTTGCTAATCTCCAAACCTTATGACATCGATCTGAGCCAAATATGTTAAATTAGCGCTCGTCCGAAAAAATAACACATTTCCAAAAGTCCTTATGCTTGTTGACATATTTTTTAGCGAAATTTAGTCTCTTCTGCTTATTAACTATGCTAACGAATGATTCCTCTTTCGAGGAATCCGACCATGAAAATTATTTTCACCAAGAATTCTACGACAAAGTTCAGGATGAACTTGTTTTTTTTTTTTTAAACTATCAGTGACTAGTGTAGCAAGATTGGGACCAGAAATTCTTGGATTCTTCTTGATTTCACGCACAATTGTATTCTCCTCCCTCTTCGTTAACGTCTTGGGTCGGCCAGAACGGACTTTGTTTCGAAGGATTCCAGTGGTTTTTAACTTGTTTAATTACGCCATAGCTTTTGTCTTCATTATGCCACTTAATGATAAATTTCCTGTCAGTGATGCTTGTTTCTGATTCTTTTCGGCAAATTATTACCAAAACTGTTGTAATCCTATTAAAACTCACAGTACTGAACACGGGAAGTGTGAAAAACCAACTGAGAACTCCAATGTTTACATTTTATCATATTCAAGATTTGTTTTGTATTACAAGGGTCGTCGTTCGAATACTTTTGTGACGGTCATTTAGTCGATGTTACCAATAAATATTTTATAACTATTGTTGACGTCATCAGAGATACTTGAAATTTTACATATATAATCATGATACTTATATGTTATTATAGAAATAAAAGTATTTTATAATTCGTAATAGGACTCATATTTTTTAGGGCTCAAACTTTTCATTTCAGGGCGATCGAATACTTTCGTGGCTCACTGTAGGTACCGTTTCTGCAATCCCGACTTGTACCACCACCGCGCCTATAATTCTTGCAACGTGTCGCGTCCGCTTGCCCTGGGCAAGTACACGCGCCTGTGCAGTGTTCCCGAGGCAAAATGTAGATCTAGATTTTTGGATAGAGATCGCCAGCGATCGTTCCTCGACCCTTCCCACCCGGATTGCCCCTGGAAATCCTCTTCAGCCAGCGTCGTCATGGCTAGTCGAAATAATGACAGGCAAAGCGCAGGCGAAGCTTGCAGAAGAGGTGTCCACTCGCCGGTGACGCTCGATTATCGAACGAGCGCAGTTGAACCACGTGCGTGTCGATCATTACTGTCATTACTGTCAAAGCCCGAGCGCGCGTTTCGGGGGAAAGCGACGCGATTTAACACTTCATTTCGCCGGGGCCACCGTCACGAGGGCCCTCGTGCAAAACGCTCCAGCTTTTTCTTTCTTCCCGTTTGACGGGATAATGGAAACGCGCGATTGTAAATTAAATCGCGGATTTTCGATTTCGCGATTTCATCGCGGATGGGACTCCAACGGGACAGGGCATTCCCCCTGCGCGCAATAATTAATTCCGTATTGCGGGGCGTAGCATTCGCGGAAAAGCGTTGCCGGATAAAACAGACTCGACCGCTTGGGCGAATTACCCGATACCGATCGTTCGTTTTGTCTCCTTTCTTCCGCGAATCGTCCGACCACTTTGGCTCACTCCTCTGCTGCATAATACCGTGCACTCGCGGAACAACGTAATCAATTTGCAAAGGGAAACCGGGCCGTAACGTATGAATTAAAATAAACTCCGCGCCGCGTTACCTCTGCCCTTTTCACTCCCTCGCGTTTACATTGCGCCCTCTCCTCCTTCCCGCGGCTGAATAACTTTCCTGCGCAATTCTTCCCCGCGATATTCCCCGCGTCGCGATACATGTACAGTTAACTGCGAATGTGAAACGAGCCGCTGGCTTCTCTCCTTCGCGATACCATTTCATCCCGCAGTCGATTTACAGTTGCGCCATCGTGTCCGAGGAATATCGATACGCCACTTGAAATATAACAGAAACGCAAGGTACACTTTAATATGCGATTCACTTGTGCGAAATCACAGATAACCTTTTCGGTATTATCTCTGGTTATTAAGTTATTTTCATCGCCGAATTACCATTTTCTCCGAAGCTACAAGAGCCTAAGGAGCAGTGCCTGCTCTAATAAGTTTTCTTCTTTTGATCTTCTACCTTTCCATGCACAAACCCGTCGCGTCCAAACTTTCTTCCATCCGCCACACTTGACGACGTGAAACGGCTCATTGTTGGTCCAAGTGTGCCTACTTTGAGCGGCGATCTCAGGGCAAACTAGCTCGACAGGTCCGCTTATCGGTCTTCCCGGGCGTAATCATGTCCGAGCGCGGCTCCTCTAATTATTAATTAACGTTTCGCGCGGGCAACGCCACCGGCTGGCGTCTATTAATTGCCGGCCGCCGCATAGAGGCCCGGCTGATCGCGTTGGGCGCTGGGCGCGCTTAAAAAGCGAGAATAATTTTGCAGCGTCGCTCGGCCCGGGGCCACGGCCTCTTCCTCTCCTCCTTCTTCTTCTTCTTCTTCTTCGACTTCTTCTTTCTCCTCGCGGGCTTCTTTCACAAGAAATAACGAGTGGCCTGTGAAAAGGCAGGCCGTGAAAAGCCCGCTGGCCCGGCCCCCGTGTGCGCGCACCTAACGCGATGGTAACGCGCGATCAAAGGCTTGAAAGGGGCCGCGTGTTTTCTCGAATTAGGCCGTGAATGAACGCCAGCCCACTTTGATTAGGAGGCCAGCCGAAGAAAGAGCGGCTTGTTGCGCCCCGTGCACCGACATCCTTGGCCCCGTGGCCGTCTCTATGCCTGCCTGCAACCCGCTGGCTCGTCGCGGCACACAGGCTCGAAGGAGATGAATTACACGGCCCGTCCGGCCCCTCGATTCGTTCTTATTAACGAACTTAGCCGGCCGTGTCCTCAGCTGTCGCGTTTTCGCGTTTTCTACGAAACGGGGGTATAAATAGTGGGTTGCTGAATATTGGTGATGACGGAGATGAAGTGGGGTGTGAAGTCTGCTTGAAAGTCTCGTGATTATGTAGTTAAACGTGGTTGAATGGTAACTGACTATTAAGGGTCTATCTCTTGAAATGTTTTAGAAATAATTGGAGTTGCGTTGCATCACATTTGAACAAATACTTACAATATACGAGTGTTATTTATTATAGTATCATGACTAGCTCAGCTATTTCCTTCGTCATCACCGGCTAGACTGCGTTAATTTCGCAGAAACTAATCCCTCCGAAGCTGGTCAAGAAAACTTCCCCCGATTCCCAGCGCAGAGCTATCGAACGTCCCTCGATTTCGCAATAAACCAACATCCAAACGACCGTGATAACGATGTCTAACGACTCGCCGGAGTAGTCCCAACAGGAGCACGACTCCCATTCCTCCGGTTCACCCTCGTCGAATCGAAGGCTATCGACGGGTGAAGACGCCGCCGTCCCGGAGAAACGAACAGAGGAGCCGGAGACGTCGAGAGAGCCTAGTAGGCCGTGCACATCCTCAGACTCTGTAATCTGTCGCCATGGCGACCGGGCAAAGCCTCTCGGCGCCTTTCCTTCTGAATTATTTACGGGCACCGTCTTCCACGAGGAGGGTGTCACGGCTCGAGGACAGAAGCCCAGTTGACCTGGATCGCGATCAGAGACACCGAAAGTCACTTTTTCCTATCTTACGATTGCTACTAACAGAATCGCGGGGCGAGCCCTCCATCGCCTCTCGCGGACGAGGGGTGGGCGAGGGGGGGGGGGGGGTGGGGATGGCGGGAGAGAGGGGGGGACCCTTTTCAATTTCGCTCGCATTCATAAGTACCTGGAATTCATCGTGGAACCAGCCACGGCGGAATTTCGATCCATAGTCGACTGGTGCTGGCTGTGAGAAACGACGCGAGCTTTTATCTAACGCTAATGGCCGACCCTGTAGAGCCGATGAACGATCGCTTCGACGGAGAAACGGATTAACGTTATTTCGAGAATAATGGATCAGAATTATCGAGCGGCGCAAAATCGAGTAACTTCCCCATGGGTGGAAATCGCGTGATGTTGGATTGGGGATGTTATTCGGACGAAGGGGTTCGCGTGAAAGTGAGCAGAAAAGTATATTTCACGGTGATTAATATAATAATAATAAGTTTGCTGGCGGTAGCCCTTTGATACAGAAGAAGAGACTATATATAGGAAACTGAAATTCTATAATTTTATTCATCCTCCAACCAAAGAACAAATTTCTAGAATCCAATAAATTCAAATCATTATATGACCTTTACAGTGTTGACTTTAAAGCAAACACCTAATTCATAAATAACTGAAATTCTATAATTTTATTCAACCTCCAAAGAACAAATTTCTAGAATCCAATAAATTCAAACCATTATATGACCACCCCCACTTTAAAGCAAACCCCTAATTCAAAAATAACTGAAATTCTATAATTTTATTCATCCTCCAAAGAACAAATTTCTAGAAATTTAGATAATTTTTGTATCATATAACAAATTAGAGGGTTTATTTAACTATATTAATAAAACAAGGTATAAATATATATTCATATAATTTATATATATACAACAGATAGGTACAGTGTGCGCAAAGCGGAAAGTTACACACAGAGAAGATTAATCAGGCGTACTTAGATTACAGATTAGAAGCAAAGATTATATAGTATAGGTCCTTACAAATCTGTGTTCATGATGTTAACATCAGATTATTTAAATGTGTCAAAAGAACGCGTAAATAGATTGATACGGTTGGATAGCTATTAACATGCATTGTCGTGCGATTAATGGCATTATATTTCCCCATTAATATGCGGTGACGTTCAACATATCGTAGGTAAATTTGTCTGAAGCTTCTGAACTGGCGCATCATATTTAATGAGTTCCAGAATTTCGGGACAGAATACATGATTATTCGCCAATTAATACATGAAAATAGATCGAACAGAATCCTACATTTATCGAGAGTCATTAGGTGCAACCTGGAAAGTAACGGATCGTAATTATGGCTCGATACAGGCATAGATGTCTAATAGGGTCCTAGCACTGTATCGTGTATGATTATAGAGTTCATTGTATGCATAATATATTCTAGGCCTACTGAATAATAGGGAGGTTTGCAGGAGTTCAGAATTAGTAGGTGGATGTGAATATCAAATATATGATATAGGTGCATTCGCTTTCTTTGTCCGATGAAATAACGACCGAAAACAGTCGATACCCTAATAACGAAGAATTATGATCTCCCTGTTAATTTACAAGCGCTATCGATTGCTCTGATCGATGACACTTGCACGTCGTTGGTCATCGTTACGCGGAACGATATTATTTGCCGGGGCCGATATTTATCCCCCCCTCGAGACAAAATTAATTTAACATCCTATTAATATCACGGGCGATAATTCACGTTGCCGATTGTTAGCTCGCTCGTGCCGCGAGCCCGTGTGTGTGTGTGCGGGGCGGCCTGTAACTGCATCGAATATCGCGATAACGTTCGAAAGCGTCTGAGATTAATGCCCCGACGCCTCGTCCTTGGAGCGGAAGGGACGTATATTTCCCGGGGTCGTTCATCGTGCGGTAAAACGAACAGGGGAACGCCACTAAAACCCCAAAAGACTCGAGTGTAACATACTGCCACTTTACACTTCGGTTACTTTTGTTTCCGACATTTTTTGCAGACCGCGTTCTCCGCGGCGACTTCCGTTCGAGCGGGCGCGCAGTAAAAACTGCGCAATAAAAATTACCAAGAAATGCTGTTAACCCTCCGCTCTCGACCCCAGGCTTCCGTTGGAAAAGTCGAGCGCCACCCCACCACCGTTACTTTACACTTTAGTTACCTTCGCTACCCGATACTCGCGTCGAGTTCGATACTGAAATAACTTCGCGCCCCGGCGAAAAACTGTAATAAAATTCAACAAGAACTGCAACTCGACCCCCCCCCCCCCCACACCCTTCTACGAACCCCCGACCCCCTCCTCCCCGGTCACAACACACAGCGTCCAAGTCGCGTTTTAATTACTCCCATTCCCGATACTTCTCGCGTTCTTCGCCGAGCGAGAACTTTCCCCACGGAAATATTTCCAACTTCCGCTTAATTAACCGGCCCTTCGCCCCCTCCCGCGGGAGGGCAGCGCGCCGTTGTCCACGGAGTACCATTTTTCAAGCGCGCTGCATGCGCACGCCGACACGGGGAATCGCATTATCCCCGTGGCTGACGTTTACTCGAACGGAAAGGGCCCTCTGGTTGTATTATTGTAATTGATTCCTCCAGGAGGCTCGTGGAAGAAGGCGCGAGGAGGACAGGGCCGGGGGCACGGTCGGGGGAGGGTAAGTCGATTATCGAGGCTCTGG
This sequence comes from Andrena bucephala, assembly GCA_947577245.1. Classification (NCBI taxonomy): domain Eukaryota; kingdom Metazoa; phylum Arthropoda; class Insecta; order Hymenoptera; family Andrenidae; genus Andrena; species Andrena bucephala. The sequence continues at coordinate 14,156,861 of OX387717.1, read as the reverse complement.
TCGATAAGGTTGAAGGAGGTGGAGAACGGCTGGCGTTCGGGGCAGATTTACGTCGGCCTCGATAAACCTTCGAGATTAAGAGTGCCGAGTTCCTTCTCTCTTCTGGCTACTATCCCCCCAACCCCTCGCGTTGTCTCTCGCGCCCTGCCCCCTCCCCCTCCCCTGATCCGAAGGAAGGAAGCTTTATTTCGAAGTCGAAGGAGCACGTTCCACCGTGATGAAACCCGTATATATATCCCGCGCAGATACGCATCGAGCCGGCATTACGGAAACATTACGGAATGATCGATTTTTCGCTTGTCCCGCTTTTTTCGCGGCCCTGGCGCGGAGGCCCGTGCCAGGGGACAGAGTCACGCACGATCTCCCGGGAGATAGGCCCGCGATTCCACCGTCCCTGCTCCCCGCGTTGGCCGATTCCAGCGGGGAAAAAGCAGCCAAGGACTTCTTGCGGAAGAGGAGAGAGAGGACCTTCGCGTCCGCCACCCGTGCTGGCGAGATAAGGGCGGACGTGACCCTTTGTGGAGGAGGCGGGACACCCTCGGAACGTACGAAATTACCTCCGTCTTTCTACGTGGAAAGATTATCGTGGAGAGGGCAGCGTCACCGTACAATGTCGCTGGCGAATCGAGGAAATCGCTGGCGCTGGGCTTCAGGATCTGCCATTCGCGTGGTGCCGTTTCTCTTTCCGTGGATAAGTACTTGTTTGCATGATTACTAGAGATCTGACTCGCAGGGCATCTCATTGGGGGTTAACGATAGAGAAATTGCGGATCTTTAATTTTTCTATCTTTCTATGATATTACAATTTTTATTCGTAAAATTATTATTCGTATAAAACTACAGTAGGTAATAGAAATATTTATTGCATCGTTCGAATATTTAGCGCGCATTCACTTCCACCTCGTGTAGCATTAGTATTTGGAAAACACTTTTGCGTAAATAATTTGCAAAAATCTTGGTTAGAGTAAGTTGGATACGAACTACTTTATCAATTTTGTAATTATGAAGATTGTTTCGTAGCACGTTGACTTTAAGTGATGCAATAAATATTCCCAGTATCTACTGTACTTGCTACATCACCAAAACAGCACAAAAATCGTTACTATCCTCCAAGACTACACTGCATAAAGAGAATCAACTCTTTCTCACCGAGAAAATGAGGAAATACCTACGGTGGTTAATATCCACAGAAACTGTTCATTCGAAACGCGCAAGAGCCACCCTCGGACACCCTTTTTAATAATACCGGAGCTTCATTATGCCGGCGAAATAAATGCGGAGAGCGAGGAAACGCGGAATAATAACGATGAAACGTCATAACGTTAAAACGTATCGCGGGGCGAGTTTTCGAAGGGGGGGGGGGGAGGGGGTGGCGGCGCACAAAGCGGTGTTCCCAGAGGCGGCCGGTAAACGAAAATGTTTTCAATATTTTTCAGCGGGCGATAAAACTCAATCGACGGAAATCAAGTACCCTCGGCCCGGTGCCTGCGTCACGAGCCGCGGAAAGTATTGCACGCGCCGACGATGAAAGCGTGCAATTAGAGAAATTGCAGCGCGCCGGCGGCGATGAGTGTGAGTTTATCGCGTATCAATCCGCGTAATGGTGTATCGATGCATCGCGTTTTTTCAAGTGCTCCGATACTTGTTTCAAGCACGCATTTCGTGTGCGAGACTGGCGAAAAAAAAATAGCTGGGGGAAAAACTGCAAACCTTCGAAATCATATTCGTGCGGAACGCGTGGCTCGCACCGTTTACGAGCGTATGTATTTGCATATCGCTCGAACGTTGTCAAACGCGATTCGTTTCCACCGGGGGAGTCTCTGGCAATAAATTAAAAAATTCCCTCACTCTTACACCTGATCATATGTATAGGTATTTATATTTTCAAAAAGTTGCATCATGTTATTAATTCTGAGGTTCCATTTCAATGAATCATATTTCTTGCAAATCTCCAGTAATAATTTAATTCATTTTCCTCTGATCTCGATAACTTTTATGGCGAATACATGAAAGGAAAGAACAGTATGTACATCTTGAAGGGAATTAGGGAAAAGGGAAGAAATCACGCTCACAGATGGAAAGAGAAAATAATTGAATATTAAATACCTAAGAAGTTTAAGAACAGATTTAAAATACGATCGTTCGAGTGCAGATAGCTGTTTATCGGGGCATCGAAATTACCAGGTAGGATCCCGCGAAAGGGGAGGTTGAGGGATCGACGGTAGCTTTGTGGATCGATCGATATCAACGAAACAACCCCTAATTTTTGCGGTGGTTACTCGCGGTTACGTCGTTGTTCCGAGCGCCTCGACTAATGAAGTCTTCTGGCTTTCACCCCGGCTATCAACGTCGCGTCTCCAGGGGATATTCGCCGGTAATTCGCCCGAGATGGTATCTTTAAATAGAGAAGCGCAGCCTCCGCGAAGGGCGCGGGACGGCGTGCCCCGTGGAAACGGGATGAAACTTTGGCTCCGTGGAAATTTTTGCACGAGCCACCGCGAGCTTTCTTGCGGCCTTCTCGTTTAGCCGAGCTGGATCCCGTGATCATTAATTTCTTATGAGCCCCTTGTAATTTCGAAGTTTCCGCCGTTACTTCTCATCACGACTCCAGGGGAAGATTTCAGAATACCAAGACGCTACCACGTAGCGGAAAAACAAATGAATTTTTTTTCGATTTCGCTTTCTACACACACTTGCGCGTTCGTACACCTACCGAATTGAATAAAAAGCAGTTTAACTTCTGTGAATCCCCGACTGCGATTTGAACAAGCTACTAATGCTTCGATGGGAAAATTAGTTTCAAACGACATTATTCTCACAGAAGTTCCTACAGAGAAGAAACAATCATAATAATTACAATAGGGTGCTCAATTCTAAAACCGCAATTTCCATTTTTCCAACCAACCAAAAACTAGGACCACTTGCAAATGGCGATTCCATCCCCGCAAAAACCGCCCTACGCTCCTGATCCCCGCCCACTGCCAACCCCCTGGCGGACGCCAGGCTGGAAACTTTCTCTTTTTGAGCACGTGGACGCGGCGGATAGACGACAGCCGAGGTCGAGGTCATCGCCGATGATGATAGTCTTTTGCGCCGCGGCGCCGGTAACGAACGGCGTCGTAACGACGTCGTTATAGAGATATACAGACATCTTGGCCCCGGCTACGTTCACCTTGCCCCCACCATCGGCCGGCCTCGCGATTATAGCATACCGCCGCGGGGATATAACGGGGGTTGCGGCTTCATAAGTCGAGCTCTTGCATACCTAGCGCTATCCCCGTTCCGCCCCTGCCCCCTCCGCGCGCCCCTCTTCCACCCGGTCAAGCCCCTATCGCCGACGGAGCTCCGTGGGCCACGCGCCCCGTCCCGTTCTCCGCTGTGAACCGACCCTAAAGAATCGCCCCATTAACGCGATTTATGGGCAGCCCGACTCCGAAATAAAATATCTGACCGGGCGGCGCGCCCTCTTGCAAATGCGTGCGCTTGACTCTGTCATAGCCACGGGGGAACGTCACGGGTCAACCAAACGGCAAAAGTCTGGCCGCGGGAATGCGAGCCGCCGTTGCCGAGGGGGTTTACGATGGTTATTGGGCCGGGGCGATGGGGGTGAGGGATAACCGATCTGGGTGATGCTGGAATTCGCGTAATGAGCTGGTCGCGTGTCGATGACGAATGTTTATTAGTGGGGCTTCGGATTATTGGACCTTGTGATGCACGCAATGGTGGTATGAATGTAATATGCACTTTGAAACTTAGCTGTTTGATAAATACGGGACTGTAACGATGCAAATCCACGACGAGACAAAAACTTCAGTATTTTATTATTTTTTAATTAATTTGTCATTAGTTTCGTGAAAGTAGACTCTCGTGAGAGAAGTTTCGTGATATATTTTCAAAATTCTCATCTCTCGCGACTATTTACTGAGATTTTTAAAACACATCATGAAATTTATTATTACTTAGTTATTTCATAAAATAATTGGAAAATAATAAAATAATGAAATAGGGGAAGTAGGGGAAGTAGGGGCATGACGGGGTAGCGAGGTAGGATGAGGTATCTCCCTAAACCCTAATTAAAAGATGCTAGGCATGTGGTAAATACATCATTAGCAAGCCACTGTATTATAATAATGTGGTCGCTGGCAAAAGCGAGTGGGGGGCACGCGTTTTTTATTTATAGCTGTGAACCGCTTGCGTGCTGCGTCGATGTTATTTCGTCTGATAAAAGGATTTTTAAATAAATATATATTTAAGAACGGTAAGTCTATTATTTTTCTTTTATAATAATCTCCACTTCATCCATTTTAATGTGACATATTCAAAATTTCAATATTTCTTTATTTTTTGTACAAATATATTAATCTTTGCAAAACGATGCTTTGAGGCAAGATGGGGTCCTTGATTCCTAACCCCATTAGAGGTTAGGTCGGGGTACCTCATCATTCCCCGTATCATGGTTGTTCATGTGAGATTAAGCAACGTCATCGTTCTATATTATAATTTAATTCAAATAAATCTCGTTATTTTTAGTTCGAATTTATAAAATACTTAGGCAAACCATTTCGGTACCCCATTTTACCCCATTTTCGGTACCCAATTTTACCCCGTGGTAGGGGCAAGACGGTTTTTTTCCATCTGTTTTGTAAAGTTTAATAACTTAGACGCCTGACCTCAGATAGTCCGAAGTGTGAAACAAATGTTAAATCATTAACTTACAGTTGTATTTCGAGTAATAAAGACTTAATTAATAGGTACAATCATCACGTTATTTGCATTTTTCCTTAGCTTCCGCATCATGCCCCTACTTCCCCTACCTAAGTAGTTGTCTCGCGAAATTAAAGTCCCATGTTAGACACGATATATGTATCTCATTGTGGATTTGTACCTTTATAGTTGGAGATTATAGGTTCAGACTGGTACTTGGGATTTTGTGGATCTGATTTTATAAAAAGCAATTAGACTCAAAATAGTAGTTAAAGAGTACTTTTACGTATGATCCCCTACCTTTCAACCCCGATGCCAATGTATCTGTCCCAAGAAATATTCTGTACAGACCTCCAATAAATGCCGCACCTGTCTAACTTCCCCCGTGCATTCCATTCACGGTATACCAAAGTTAGCCTGGACTTCTAAACAGTCCACAGGTGTACCTACCTCGCCTGCAAGTTTTGTCCCCAAAAACATCGCATCCCAAAACAGATTAGGTTGCCAGTAACCAGCAGAGTCCTTGAATCCCCTCAAACCGCCATTAAAATTCATCGCCGGAACTCCGCTGTGTATCCCCCGAATAACCTAAGCACGAGTGTCCTTCCACTCGCGGGAAATCGCTACGGGGCCGCCGAGGGCAGACACGGGTACGCATACAAAAAGCCACGGAACAGTGGGGGCGACCCCTTCGTGCCCGTTGCGCGGCGCAGTTCCGCGGGCAAAACCACCAAATGCAATTTCATCGGGTTGCATCCTCGGTCCGCGACACAGCGGGCTTTCAACGAGGCGTTCGACAATGCCTTTAATCAACAATAATTCTACACACGCGTAGGGTCCCGACGAGGGATTTCGATGGCGGGACCGGGAGCGGGGGCGGTGGAGGAGAGCGGGGAGGGTTAGGAACAGCAGGTAGGGTGGCCGGGCCCGCGGGGAGCGTGGGTGGCCTGTACGATCGAGGTTACGTTTCCTCTCCGCTCCCTGCGGGCCTGCATCCAGGAGCTTCCGCCAGGGGAAACCGTCCACTGGAAAATTAACACTGTCGGGATTTTCGCCCGATACCGACGTCCCGACCATTCGCGACGCCCCCGACCCTCCACGCCGGCCAGCACTTGCCCGCCATAGCAGGGCGAATTTATTTCTTCCGTCAGTGATTCCTCTCCATGGCGCGCCGCGCGGCTGCATTATACGCGCACGCGGACCCCAGCCGTTCTCCCCGAAAACGGAAGCAGCCGCGACCGGTAAGCTGGAAATTATTTTCAGCTGGCTGTATTACCATGAGAATGTGGCGCTGATTTCGTTCGCAACCGATGGCTGCGTCGAAGGGGACACTCCCAACGAGATGCACTTTGATTGGGATACCGTAATCCGGTGGTCCGACGAAGCGGGTTGGGAGCGTGCAGAGTGAGATCGATAGGAGTGCAATTTTCACGCACCCTTGGCAAACTTAAAAGAATTTATCTATTATTTGCAATTGCGAGCTTGATCGCCAAGGGAACAAGTAATAGAGTCACATTTGGGTGGAAGAACTTCGAAAGCATAATCAGATTAATTTACCTATATTTGTGGCAGAAAGGTTCCCTCAGACACTAAGTAGGTTTTTGTATTTCAAAATGTCTCTGGACGTCGAGTCTTAAAGGGGATGATTTCCCTTTAATGGAAACGGGCCGGGAGCGCAACAAATTTCCGCAATTCGACTAATCGCGTGGCCCTTTTATTTAGCTTGCTCCCCTTCGGGCCGCCTGTCCCGTCGACTTCCATCGTTTATGTCACTTCCGGAACTGAGCGGACACAGCGCCGGATGCCAAGCTATGGATCGTGAAAGATGGAGAGCGACGATTACGCTCGCAGTGTGTCGCGCGTGTCGGGGGAGGCACGGGGTACGAATAACGCGGCCGATTTCGGCAGCTGGGGAAACAACGAGCACCCTTTGCCACGTTTCCGGATTTCCCTTGTCCCTCGAACGATTCCGCCGCGTTTACACGCCGCGCGAGCGCGAACAAAGACGCGCACAGGAAACCGTTAGCGGCCCTCTTCCTACTTTAAACGCTGTCTGGCTATAGTTGGGGTAAAATATTTAGGTCCTTCGAGCAGTAGCGGCTCCAGTTGACTGGTTGTACTAGGCGCACAAAAATATCGTGGTCCTCGACCAGTGAACAGCTGGAGAATTTTTTATTTACTGAATTCAGATGATTACAGTGTCATTTATTAGGTTATAAGCGAGTTTCTTTTGTTTTTTGCGACTGTCGTCTTTGAGCTTGCATGGTATTTTGCGTTACTTACAAGGGAAGATCCCGAACCCGAAAACTCAAAAAAATTCTGAAACTTTGTGAATATATAGGCGATTTCCTCCTTATTACAACGCAATTTTTTTTGCTGCCCAAAATCACGCGATGGCTGTGAAATTAATCCCTGAAAATTCGTCTATTTTCCGATTTTGTCTTATAACTCGCGAATTATAAGAGACAGAAAATAAGAGTTCACGACAAAAGTTACTTCTTTTAATTAAATCTATCATTTGGTAAACAAATTATTTTACAGTTCACGAGTTACAACACAAAATTGGAAAGTAAGCGGATTTTCAGGGTATCAATTTCACCTCCTTAGAGTGAATTTGGGCAGCAAACAAAAATTGCGTTGTAATCAGGAGGAAAATCCCCTATATATTCACAAAGTGTCAGAATTTTTTGAATATCCGGGTTCGGGATTTTTCCTTGTTAGTGATCTTTTTCTTTTCCTTTCGCTTGCTTATTTTATTTGTGCAATAAAGACGCTTAATAAATAAAAATCAATTTCGCCAATGGGACATGTCAATCTTTGAGGAAATTGTGTCTTGCTGTTACTGCTTTTGTTTATATTACACATATGCATGTTACTTTAGTGGTATCAAGAATCTACGGCGCTCATGTGACTACAGGAATATGCACTCGGTCTATAATTACGTTCATGAATCTCATGTACCACGGGTACATTTCCATAATTGGTGTCTCGTTTTATCTGGAAACGTATTACACGTTACTTAGCAACGTTCGATCAAACGCTATGCTTGAAGACCTAAAATACCGAATACAACCGTAACCAAAACCACTAAAACCCTTTGAGGCTTCCCAATCTATCATCATCTATGCACAGGATATCCCCAGTGCGATAGAACACAGCCTAACAAATTACAAAATCTAATATTTTCCTTGACGCAGTCACTTATATTCGCAATTCTTGCAAACGCAACCCTTAGACGCCCACTTCACCCTTGGAATCATCGCGTTCACCGTTCTTAAAAAACCGTTCCATGTTCCAAAAAACTACCACCAAATACTGCGCCAAAAATACCAAAGTTTCTGGAAACCACCCACTACCCCAAACCACAAAAGTCATCCAAGCCCACCGAAACCCACCTTCAGAATCAAAACAGATGATCCACAGTTTGTAGAGAAAACCCTCGCGTGGATTCGCACGATGAACACATCAGCTCCCCGCAGAAGAGGACAAGCTCGAGCGCAGTCGGTTTCGGTCGCAGAATTTAATCGCAGACGAATTCGGCACGGGGTCCCATCCAACCACGAGCAAACGTGGCGAAGGTGGACGTGGCGGGAACGGCAGGCGAAATCGAATGAGAGACGGGAGAAGAGCACGTCGAGGAGACGAGAGGGTGGAGGGAGCCAGACGTTGTACACAAGGGAAATAACATGCTTCGTCAACAGTAGCTGCTGTAACTAATGGATATTCCGGCGGAATAGAGTGGAGAAATGGACGGTCCGGCTCCGTGCGCGAACAAGCCCCTCTCCCCCCCGCTACCGGAATGCACTGCTCCTCGTTATATCAACGACGTCACGGCCGCTGAAATTTACGAATCCGGCGTCTGCGAGGACAGCCACCCTCGCCCCTCCTCGCCCTAAACCCGTCGCTACACACGTCGCGAGATTGCCTCGGAGCACGTGCAAGCCCTCGACAAGGAGCGTGTATCAGCGAAGACACGCCGATTGCGTTACCACGAATGCACACGGGACGGGCGTCCCGCTCGAAATTGGTTCTCTCGTTGACAAACGGCGCGAGATGAAGGGACTGGCTCTCCGTCCTCAGCCAACGGGGACATCCCTTTGGACCGAGCCTTCGCAGACTGCGTTTTTCAGCAAGATGAAAGTGGAAGTTGCGGCAAGAAATGTAACAGGCCGACTGAGCCGGGCTTCAGTTTACGAGAACTGGGAACGTGGTTTTGGGAGGACCAGTGAAAGTGGCTGTGGCCGCTGTGGGTCTCTGCGATCTGGTTATAGCAGAAGTTGTTGAGGAGCTTGAGACGTAATGGTTGTCTTGGAATGGGGTTGATTTATTTTTGTATTAAATATTCATTATGTCTACTCTCTCTTTCCATAGGAAATAAATTAATAAGAAGGTTAATTATACTACATTATTGCTATTAATATATAATACATCAGTTTTCGACGCCACGAGTTGGTACGGTAGAACTCCAAAATACCACAGCGAAATTGACAGTGGTTAACCACCCCGAATACGCCAAACACAAAGAAAGAAGAGTAAATATTGTACGGCGTTCATCGCGTTTTCCTCGTTGAAAAGGCTCCGACGTACCTAGCTCAGAATTATTTTGTCGACAATCCAACTCATCCACGGTGGCCACTCGTTTCAACTCCGCGTTTTTGGTCAAACAGAGGCTTTCATTCGCAGTTCTATTTACCTTCCGCAGACCGCAGAATTTTTTGACGGGCCACGATCCAGCCGGCATCCGCGCGGAATCGTTGAAACTACGGGGAGAGACGGGCGGGGAAGAAACGACGAGAAGAAACTCGCTGAAGAAACTCGCGAGGCGGTTATACCAGGTAAAGATCGTCCAAAACTGCCATGGGGTAAGAGTCGGGGAACAACGAGCCATTCGGGCTCGCGAATGTGTTCCTTTCTTCGTTCCTCAGCCGCAGACTTTCTCGGTGGAGGAATAATGAGCGCGGCGGGCGGCGTTTAACTTTCCACGAAGAAAAACACGTATCCCAGCTCCAGGCTTAGCTCTCCTGCCTCCTTTCCATCAATTATTCCCGCTGAAAACGCTCTTGTGCTTCGACGGTCGCAAAATTTGCAGGAGGGATACTTAGACCGTGCTGTTCATCGTTAGGCAATCGGTTAACCGAGCGATTAATTCGGTTTGGACAGCTAAAGAGACTAATCGCGACGAGAAATACGCTAGCAGACGTTTGCTTCGGATTTTGCAGTTTTCTTGGATTATTGTAGGCATTGAAGTTTCTTGCGGTCGTTCCAACTCAAACAGGAATCGTTATGTAATGGAAAGCTCAGCATTGTAAAGCAATTTCTTCATTATAAAGAAATGTATAAAGAAATTTCTTGCTTATAAAGAAATTTATAAAGAAATTTCTTTATAAATACTCTCATCTTTATAAAGAAATTTCTTTTTTACAAATTATTTCTTCTTTATAAAGAATTTTTTTATATAAATAATCCGCTCTTTATAAAGAAATTTCTTTTTTTGTACATAATCTCTTCTTTATAAAGAAATGTCTTTTTGAATAATCTAATCTTTATAAAGAATTTTATGTTTTATAAATAATCTCTTCTATATAAAGAAATTTCTTTATAAATCATCTCATCTTTATAAAGAAATTTCTTTTTTACAAATTATCTCTTCTTTATAAAGATTTTTTTTTATATAAATAATCCGCTCTTCGTAAAGAAATTTCTTTTTTTGTACATAATCTTTTCTTCTTAATCTTTTTTTGTACATAATCTAATCTTTATAAAGAATTTTATGTTTTATAAATGATCTCTTCTTTATAAAGAAATTTCTTTATAAATAATCTCTTCTTTACAAATTAATTTTATTAGATTCTACTACTAACACGGCGCTCAACATTTCCTACCCTAAACCCTCAGTAATCGCCACTGGTGTACCCTCCGATTGAAACAATACCGAACCCTGAAGATCCATGGTGTTAATTACAAGTAAACCACTCAATACACGACCTCCCGAAACTTCAGCCGCCACAATGCGATCAACCTCGACAAACGATGTGAAATGGGACCTGTGGCGAAGAGGCGCGAGGGGTTGCGTTTCCACCGTTTCTGAGTAACGGGACTCCGGCTGATTCAGAGCGAGCGAGCACGTCGACGGTCATTCGCTCGAAAGCCACGTTATACCCGAGGCAAGGAGAGCCCAGCCGTGGACTTTTACTTTCCAGCCCTTACGAGGCTCGCTTGTTCTTCTCATCAGCGACGGTGAATAGCGCGCCGCCTCCTCCACCGGCGTCGCAGCCGACGCCATTGTGCGAGTATGGAATCGATGGAGTCGCGTGTGTACGCGGCATTATCCACCTGCCGGTTGCAGAAGATCTGGCGCCAGTCAGACCCCTCCGTCCTTATCGATATATCCCCGTAATTCGGTTCATCGATCGGTGGCTCCGAGTCGAAACTCCCTCGTTTCAGTCGAAGGCCCGAATGTCGGGGGTAGATCAAGGGTGGCTCGCAACAGGCGGAAGATAACTCCTAGAAACGTTGACGATTGGGGACTGCATAGCAACCCATTCTATTAAGGGGTCTCCCGACTTTGACGGCCTGAAATGGAGCGCGATATTTGGGATTTCTTTTAAGAAAAACCCTCAAATTATATTAATTGAAAACTTTATACCTATATTTGTACATATTTTGGCAACATTTAAAAAAAAATTTAATTAAAAAAACGGTACCTAAAAGTTTAAACGCGTTTTTCTCAAAACGATGTTTTTCGAAATGATTAGCACGATATTTAAAAAACCAATCACTCGATTTCCTTCAAACTTGGTATATATCTTCAATAGATGTCCCATTCTCGTTGGTATTAAAACTAAGTCGGTTTTTGCAAAATTAGATTTTTTCGAGTTAAAGAACTAGCGAATTTTTTGCAGAAATCGCTGTCTGTTTTAGACGCTGCTATTTATTTTTTAATTTTCTGTATTTCTGATTTAATCTAGTTCAGGCGATAACCACACTCATACCGATTACACATATTTTTAAATTTTCTAATTCAGACAACTACAATGGCTGATTTTATGCTAACAATGCGCATATGATTTTTGTAAAGCGCCCTATTTGAAGCACTATAACTCCGGATAGAATCATTATTTTGCATACACTTTTCTTTTCATATTCTCTAAAGATTGTCAAATGAAGCCACAAAGCTGGAAGTAAATATATTTAATGGTTTTGTTTTAAAAATTCCCAAATTTCACATCATGTTTCGTATGTCAAGGTAGGAAGATCCTTGAATTAATTTATTTTCTTAGAATTTTATACAACGAACTGAACAGTTCTACGCTGAGATTTTGCAAAGAGGGGATCTGTAGTGTGATGTTAATGTTGCCACTATCTTCCCCAGGTATCCAGAGATCTAGCATCACTTGTATTATTTTAAAAGAATACCACTTACAACCCCTAGAGTTTCAAAGTAACACTAAATCAACTTGAAGAAGCCCCAGACACGTTAACAAAAGCAGCACAAATCCACGAGAAGGATCGTCAATATTCAGACTTCATCCAGTTCGCAATTATAGCAAACGCATCGCAGTAGAATAGCCCCTGAATAATGAGACGATCGCCGCAAATTACTCGAGCAACGAAATTACATCGAAGCACCGGCACACAATGTGCAGGCCAGAAGGTGTGCAGCCATGGAAGCAAAAAAAATGTGTCGAATCTACTGTGTAAACGTAAAGGACATTTGTACTTGTCAGTAATCGCATTTATCTTCGCTAGTGTCGCCCGGCTATGAAGGATCGCCAGCCGTTTGTTCGGCAGAAAAATTCCCCCCGAAAACAAACACGCGGCTCGCGTATAACGGGGCTATAGAATTTATCGCGAAATAATGCGTCCATTTGTCAAAATTAACGCGCCGATAAATCTCGACGATACCGAGGCTCGGCATGCGCGCGTGGCGCTCGCGAAAGAAGCAGGAAGGGACGCGCTACACGGGCCGGAAGGCGGTCCACCCTCCGAGAAGCTCGCGTTACGCGATAAGTCCGAGATAGTTCGACTTATCCGCGATAAGTCCAGATATATTTATTGCGTTAAGCAACGGTCGGCCGCGTTGCGAGCCAAACGATCGGGCCCACGGAAGTTCCGCGGGTGTTTTTCCAGGAAGCACGGCCATTCCAGCCCGCTTCTAATCCAATTTCTAGGCTGCTTTAAGGGAGCCCCTCGCAGCACACGCGATGGAATCGCCAAACTACGGGCGTTTCGAGCCTCCCCCTCGCACGTTACGCGCCTCGGCTCCCCCTTTCTCGTGTGTAACGTGCCACTGCACGGTCGAAAAAGTTCCTCCCTACCGGGGAGAACTTGGACGACGCGCTTTAACTTCTTCTTTTTTTTCTTTTTTCGTGGGGACGATCGTCCCAGGGTGAACCGGGGAATCGTCGCCGAGCCAATTTGCTGGACAAGACCTCCTCGTTCCTGTTCCACTTCTTCCGCAGTGGTTTTCGAAGGGAAGCGCGTTGGCCGTTTGCGTTGTTCCGTGGGGCAAGAAAGTGTTCGAGGTGGAAATGCTCGAGGGGGTGGAGTTTTATCGTCCACCTGGTTCTTGTTGAGTTACGAACGTTGGTACAAGAGTTTTTGGAGTGTAGCTCAGGTAGGGAAACTGAGAGCGACGGTTGTTAAAAGTGCTGGTGAAGCGACAGGGAGCTGTGATCTTTTTTCGTGTTTGAAACATAGGAGGGGAGGAGGTAGTGTGTGAAAAACTAGACGGTTGTACGCAGGAGATTTGATTAGGCATCGTAAGAAGAAGAGGGAACCTTTTTTTAAAAAGTTAAAAGGTAAAGAATATATAGGATTCTACAGTTTGGTGTTTATACTAAAACTTTATCCTCCCTTGAAAATTTCAGCGATGGGCTTGCAACTAGTAGAACGGGAAACTTCTTCGAACAATGTCCCGATGGAAGTCTTGAAGACTTCCCTGGGCAGAAGTTTGAACTACGCGTTACATGGACGGACAAAATGGCGTCGGACTAACGAACGTAGATTCTACTTGAAATTCAAAGTTCGAGACCGAAGAGTTCGAAGAATTTAAATTTGACAGTTAACATATTTGGAGACTCGAGGTCTGGAAGCTTGAAATCTAAATGATTTGAGCTTCGAGATTCAAGTTTGAAAAATATTACGCATACTCTACCAACGGTGCTATAAGTAAAAGAAACTTTCCAAAAACAAATATAATCGTTTAGCAACAGAAGTACCGCGCTAAGGTAAACGTACATCAAAATTAGTTTGCCATAAATGGTGACGTGAAACGCGCCGTAACGATGCAAAGCGCTCGATCAGCCTTATGGCCGAACAGTACGACCTACCGCAACGACGTGTAGCTCGTGCCATAACGGCCGTAAGCCATAACCTACGATCTATACCCAAGACCTTGGCAAGTAATTAACGAAATCCTCCATAGCTCTACGTTACTAAAATTTAAAAAATCCACCTCCACTCACTCCAACGCAATGACTATCCCCAGCCTGTTGTCTGGCTACGAAACTCCTATTCCACTAACTACAACAACAAGTCTCATTATACTTTACAAATCGGCCTTTTCGAGGGGCTCTATTTTCCAATTTCATCATGCCACAGTAAATATCCCGAAAACTAACCAGCTCACTTGATCGGGTAAAAAAAAATTCAGCGAAACTTGTGCAATTCGACTTCACCGGGCCATCGATAAAGCCCGCGTCCATGCATATGGATGGCGGCTTGGTTTCGCAAAATTTAGTCTTCCGGTTTCCTGTTCCATATTCACGCGCCTGGGCCGGGCCGAATCTCGAGGACGGGGAGACGCGGAGAATTTCGCGAGATCGCCTCCGGAGTCGACTTCCGCCCGAGAGGAGCCCGTGGCTCCGACAGCGGCTTTAACCGCCGCGGGAAACAGCCACCGTAATCGATCGTCCGCAGACTTATGACTTTCCATTTCTTACGGCCGATGCGATTGGAGGTTCGGGCCCGAATGTTTATCGGTCGTCGGTGACGTTGAGGGATTGTAAGAATGGTAAAGGGGAGCCAGAGGGGCTGTCTCGCCGAATTCGATAGAGGGATTCTTTTCACCGTGGTTCTGACTTTTTAATCCTGCCACGGTTCTCTTCCAGATAACGCTGGGACCTCTCGGCTCCATCTGCGCGTGAAAAGGGCAACAGCCGTTTCATGGTTGTCGTTAAAATGAATGATAAAATTGAAATGTGGAACTTATAATTGATCGTTCGGGAGGGAAGCTCAGAAAATTCAGGAAACGAGGATTACCTACTATTCCATAGTTTTTGCAATGAACCGTGCCATTTTTCTTGACTCCATCGCGAACAGGTCCGGTTCGTGAGATAGAAAAATGAAGGAACGGGGTTGAGACAGTTCCCTAAGCCAGGGAGCCCCAGTCAGCCATTATTAAAGGAAGCGGCCGAGCTGGGAAATCCGCGACGGGATTTCATATCTCGAACAGCGGGACAAAAGGAATGTCTTCGCGACGCAAACGAGGTCGATGATGTCGCGTGCAGTTGCATCAACGCGTCGACTAGAGGCTTTGCGTGTATACCGAACGTTCCCCCCATTAAAACTATTTACATAAGCTCCGTAGCATAATAAGAGCGAAGAGATTCCGCGTCGTCTTAGCCCCTAAGTCTCTTCTGGCAGTCACTCGCAACCTTACAGCTTCCAAGTTATAGCGCAAGTTCAACCGTGCCGTTTTGGAACGTCTCGCGAAGTATGCAACCCCGCCTCGAGACGACGTCTATTGTAATATTCAAGCGATGTTCGACTTCGAAATTTGTATCCCAGGGAATTCGCTTGCAACGCTCGGAGAAACGTAGGACGAAGCCGGGGTATCATTTTAACATCACAGTGATCCAGACAGCAGCGGGAATTCGGTTTGCAGAAGTTTGGAAAAAAGATCTGACGCGGGGACGCGGAATCATCGATTCCGATTCGCCGGCCGCATTGGCAATTTCGCGATTTTGCGTCGGTGGTGTCTATCTCTGTACGTAACTCTATATAGGAAGCACGGATTCGCTTGGATCTATTAAATCTAATCCTGAACCCTCGAGAGCCCCCTCCAAGATAGCTCCCAGCTCCTCTGACCTGGAAATGAAATAAATCGCGAGGAACTTCTATATCTATCCCTTGCAGGACCGTCGCAGAGATCTAAAATAAAGAGACCGAGGGCTTCTAATTTATTTCCCGCTGTGCTCGAAGGAACAACCGTTCCCCAGCGATTCGCCGAAATCTCGTTCCCTCTCTTTGACCCAATTTTCGGTAAAATTCCCTTCGCGACCGATATTATAATTCGTGGAGCTCTGAACATTTATCTGGCATCGATTTTGTCCGGCGAGGACAGTCGCACCCGCGTTGACCATGCGGTTACACCTCGATACGAATGGAACGTTCTGAATGAAACGCCGGCAATAAATCAAACGCCGAATTACTCCGCGCCATCGACGTCTACTCGCCTTTAAAGTTTCAGCCGAAGTAGATGATAGGGATTCAGTCGGATCCGTTGAACCTATAATCCCAGGCCCTCCTCCACGTCCTTAAGACGATAGCAATTCCGGATCTCTTGACCCGGAAATTTGCCAGCTCCCGCGGGATACTTCCAGATCCCTCGCTCGTCGACGGCGCGCCATTCCTTTCGAAATCGGGGAAACGGGGGCCCAGAGGGGTGGGGGGGGGGGGGGGGTGGGGAGGGAAGACTCGCGTGGCGGCGGGTACTTCGTCTTCGAGGCCGCCGCCGCTCGAGGAAAAGCGAAACCAGTCGAGAACAAAAGCGCAGGAACGAGCCTGAAGGAGATACTCCCGGGCCATTTTCACGCGTGAATCGTTCTTCCCGTATGTACGGGTAGAAACACTTATCCTCCGCCAGGAAATCGTCGGTGCTTTCTCGAGATCCCCGGGATATCCCTTTCGTGCAGTGACTTGGGACAGGGTAGCGACTTGAAGGATGGTCTTTGAAAGGGGTCGACTGCCGGAGTGTATTTTCAGGATTAGAGGAGATAGGGTTTAGGAGGAGCAGAAGATGATTAGCTGAAGGGTAAGGGGAGAAACGAGGAATGTCCATTTTCCGTGATTTTGCGATCTACAACAGATTTTCTTGGTGTCAACTGCAGAACTGTCGAATCACAAGGGGTTAGGTATAAAGTTCAAATGCCCCCGTAAGATAACGTTAAAGTTTTAGGATACTGATTGAAAACAGGTAATATCCACTCTGCACTGGTGTCTGGTGTAACTAGCTGAAGATCGATGCATTATTCGGGAATTTTTTTTAAAGAAAGTATTTAATCGATCTTTCTGAAACTTTCAGGATATTGTATTATCAGGTTAAGGTAGATAAAAAAAAATTATTAGAAAAGAGCGGCAAATAACAAAGTTTTATTAATAACAAAAACTTTTGGTTTCATCAGAAACCAAAAATCGAAAAATTTTCGTTTAGTTTATGAGTGTACGCACAAATTGTATAAGTTCATAACTTAAAAGATGCAAAATTGAACAAATGGTAGCCTCTTGAAAAAAAATCACTTTTTCCAACGAAATTTTGCCTTAAATGTGTAAAAAAAGTAATTTATTTAAACAATATCATTATACTAATTAACTAAGAAGAAAATGTCCACAAATACCCGTGCACAAGGCAAAGTCGATTGGTTGAATATTTTTTTAGTTACATTCCCCGCAATGTGTAAAACTGTCGTTTCGAGAGAAACGCATTTAAAGTTTTGTGGTAACCTGGCGCTCCGTAGCAAAACCGGCTATATTCGCTTTAATTTTTCGAATTTCGTTTTGCGGCTTTGGGGACATATTGTCGTGATGTTCAACTATTGATTTATGCAAAAGAAAATCGATTTCATCGACCCGCTACACCAGGCTCCCCCCTTAAGTAATTTTCTCCATAAAGCTGTTTGGTGACATTCCCTGTTATTTCCTCTGACCATTCACCTGTGATATCTTCGTTCATGAGTGAGATGTCGGTGGAGATCACGAGGGATTTTGAATGTTCGGTATCCCATTTAGGAAACTGAAGATCATCTTTATATTTTGGTAAAAAAGTAATTACTGCACGTCCCGTAGCTTTTGCTTGGGACATTCTTCCATAGAATGAACAGTGTAGGAGTCACTTAAGGTCGCTGGTTTAAATGAATACAGTTTCGTATGAAAGCATCACGAAGGAGAATCAAAAGTTTCTTCTTCAAATTGAAGTTGGCCGAGTCTAGACTGTGCCGTATCGTATCCTCCACCGAAACGAATATCAAAAACAGCTCACAGGAATACATTCGAACGTTCATATTCCTCCGTTGAATAAAATGCCAATAAATAAGTATGCACATACGAAAGAAACCAGAGGATTCCCAACGATACCATGCCAAGAAAAACCTATTCGATACTTCCACTCCCCAAACCACTCCCAAGCGTCGAACCCTCAGAAAACTTCACTACGAGTAACCAGGTTCCACGCATGTCTCAAAACGAACGAAAAGAAACTACTCTATAATTAAATAGTACAACGCTCAAAATAATTATTACACAAACGCAAGTACTATACTTATCACGAGATCCTACAATTAATTATTTTTAGGAAAATAATCAATAATAGAATCTTTCATATCCTTCTTAAAGTCTAAAACATCTATCTCCCCTGGGAGCCCTCCCCAGAATGGCAACCCTTCCCCGAGTATTTTATCACCTCGCTCAAAAATATCCAACTGCATAAAACAACGCCAACAAATTAATATCTGTCTTTGAACGTCACGTGATATCAGCGTAACTACCACGCGCCCCTACCGAATAACGTTTCTCCCCCGACAGTTTCGCGAACCCCCCCGCGAGTCTTGCACCTGGCCCCTTTTTTTCGCGCGGAATTCCGCGAATCGATTAGTTCCACCCTCGATGACGAAGGAATGGAGCGGAAGTCGGCCGTCCCGCGTATAATTTCGATCAGCTGTTCGCGTGCACGAGAGGGCAGGGTGGGTTCCGCGGGGTGCACGCTTAACGTCCGCGCCCCCCAATGCATTTTTCATGACAACAAAGGCCTGCTGACCAGGGACGGGGGTGGCGCGCGCGATAGAGGGCGAGAGAGGTGGGCCGAGGCGCCGCGGAACTCTGCGGTCTCTGGATTATCCGCCGCTGACAGGTGAATGGCAACGTCCGGTCGGCTTGATTGGCGTCCTCCTAGCGTTCCGCGGCGCGAGCTTTCGAAAAATATTTTATAAACGCACGGGTAATTGCCGCGGGGTATGGCGTTTCCGCGGATTTACCCCTGGCGCCGGCTTATCGTCCCTTTCGCCACCTTTCGCATCGAATTTTCACCCCCGTCCGCGTCCTCTTCACCATCGGATCGTTCTCTCGGTTCTTTTTTTTTTTTTTTTGTTCACGCCGCCTGCGCTTCCAGCGCACCCTTTTCAACGAGCCGCCCCCTCTCGCCGCCTCGGCGCGATTCCGTCACGCGCGACGGACTCTGTTTCGCGAAACGGACGTCTGTTTACCGTGCACGCGGCAACGGGGGAAAACGATTCCATTGAATTCGTTAAATAGCCAACAAGCTCTCTGGCTGGATTGTTTCCGGTTCCCGGAGACTGGCCAGCTCGAACGACGTTTTTCTCCCCCTCTCTCAGTCTTTTTTTTTCTACTTTTAAATCGCTCGGTTTATTTGCCGCGGGGACGTTTTGTTTGATTTATCGACGCGATAACGGCGGACGTCGATGGAGTAATTTAACGAGACCAGTCGTCAGGAGTGTCGCGGTTTTTAACATAATTACCAAGCGTTCCAGCGAGTTATTGTGCCTCGTGAATGAGGTTGGCAGTACAATGAGGCAGCCTTTTGTTTCGGTCAAATGCAACGAGTTTACCTCCTGTGATCGGTTCGAACTGTTTCTCCCCGCGCGGGAGGGAGAAAAGTTGGAGCCAGCGACTACTTTATTCCATGAAACGTTATAATGCGAGCTTAATTTCGACAGACTCGATTGAATTACTGGCTTTTATATGGGGTGTCCTAGAAATAAATCATTATCTTTCATCGGTAGTTACGGAGACAATGACCCTTTCAAGGCTGAAACATTCGGCTGAGATCTATTCAAATGTTTTCCGAACCGTGTGAACCTAGCAGACCATTATGAAATTCACGTGGACTTTGCCAAACACTCTTTAACTACCATGGATTTGCACGAACCCAATAAATAAGCAGAGGTTATAACGCGACCGACAGAATCGCTTAATGGTTACCTAGATCAGCGCTACGGAAGCCATACGCCGTGCCATTTCCACAGAAATGCCGCCATTACGCGCATCTGGCTACGTTCGAGGCGACTACATCCAGCAGCGTGTCTGAGAACTGACATACGGTTAAACACAACGGTGACGTCGTGTGCGATCGGGGAACGCGACACTGTATGCATTATGGATCATCGAATGTGCTATTATGTAAGATGTAATGCACCAAACCCCGCCATCTTATTTGAATACCTTATTCTGAAGCGAAAGCAGAAACTCCTCTGGCACCCCTGTGCTATCTTTCGGCTTCCAAATGTAAATGATGTATTAAAATATAAGTATGTATTCCATCCATTACTATAACGCTGCTGGCTCGCCCTCAGGAAGGGAAGACAAAAATAGAAACGCGATTGTTTCGAGAAATATAAGTACCTACCTCACATTTGGACCTTCCACTCCTTTTATTTTCAACTAGCCAAATACATCCGCGCTTCGCTTCGGGCGTAAGGGATTTTAAGAAACCCGTGGAAACACATTTCACCCTTAGGGGTTGATTACGGGGAAATGCTGAATCTGGTTTTTAGGCATTTGTGTGAGTAACCTTTGTAAGTAAAAACCAAGTTGATATCTAATCGGGCCTAAGAAATAATAAGGAATCTGAGAAAACATATTTCACCCCTTTTTACACCCCTCGGGTTGAAATTTCAAAAGATCTCTTCTTATCGAGCACCTACGTCGCAAAAAGGAAAATACCCTACGAATTTCATGTTTCTAGGGTCAGCGGTTTGGGCTGGACGGTGATGAATCATTGACACAACGATTATATAAGTAGGTACATGTATGTAGATAACCGGACAAGTTAAAAAAGTGAAGCGTCTGAAGCAAATCGTCGACACCTCTAATTTAAGCTATGCCTAATTAAAACTCCACATCGTCACTTCCAATGGAGAAGATGACTGCAACTTTTTCCCACCCGTAACGCCACCAGCACACGTGCCACTTGTCATCCGCGTCTTATAAAACATTAATATGTAACTACCCAAGTACCCACTTCATACATTCCACAAATGAAAAATTCCCGCACAAAGCATTCACACATGCGCACTCGCGCAAAACCGCAGTACATGCGCTAGTGCCGCCTTCTTTGCCGAGATTTGCGTCATCTTCCGCATTCAACCGTAAATCAAATATAAATTCTACTTTCACCCTCGTTGACCATCGAACCAGAACAAAACAACCAGCAACGCAAAAACGTTCCAAGCACTCGAAAACTAGGGGACAGCGTACTGCAAACTCGTCGGCTCGCGTTTCATTCCGCTCGATAGCCGAAGTTATCTCTTTCCGGGATCAAGAGTACACCCCCAGCCCCACGGTGGTCACCCGATCTCCCCGGAATATCGCGACTGATAGACCCCGGTGTCGTATTACCATAAATATCGAAGGCCAGGTACCTGGTGTCCAGCCACGAACCGTAGCCCGAAGCGAATTGTAACCTAGGACAGGAGCGTTCCTCTCGTTCCTCGCCGCTGGCTCGCGCCGGTATTACGATGCACTTTCTACGAGTCCGCCCAGGGCCTAGAGCAGCGGCGGAGAGGGTTGGCGGTCGGGGGGGGGGAGGGGGGGAGGGGAGTGGAGTAAGAGGAGCTACGTACGAGGCGTGCAACGCGATTATTTACGGGGCAACTTGCAAAGTGAGAAAAATTACGTTGCCTCGGTAGCCTCGGCCCAGACAACGGTGCTTTATGCCGCGGAGGGTCGACGCGTACCTATATCGCGCGCGGGCCGGACACGCCGGCGATGTTTACGAGTTTTCAGCTCGCCACGCGGAACGCGCAGAGATTACGGTGGCTGCGATCCGCAGCCTCGTACGTCTTTAACGCGTTCACCGTGCCTGTCAGCCGTGTACCTCACCTATAGGTGACAGACTTATTTATCCTGTTGCTCCTGGCGAGCGTTTGCAACGAGGCTTTCGTAGAGGCGGTGCAATGTTACGAACGGGATAAAGTAGAATGGGGAGGGACAGTCAGAAGTGGGATCGATTGTGGATAGGGGAAGGAGCTGTCCAAGTGTTTTACACGAAGAAGGTTCAAGAATAAGGGTAGCTATTCTGGGATGTTGAATGGCAGAAACGATTTATGCAGGTGTTTCGTTAGGTATCAGTGGGGCACGGTTGTAGAGGTGGATATAAGAAACTGAAATGGGAAGGGTGATCTATGTGGGGTTGGTTCTTTTTCTGATGCTTCATACGAACTGAATTAACGTACTCATAGTCAATATTTCACGTGCATAAGTACTATTTGTTAATGTTTTTAGTATGTGCCACGAATCATTTCAATTCAGTGCAGTAGGGGAGACCGGGCAAGTTGATACGTTTTTCAGTTTTCAATTTTTTTTAATTTTTGTTTGAATTAATTACTTAATAACAAATATGCTAAAATATACTTTGGTCCTTCCTCTTTAATATATTTAAATGAAAAGTTGAAAAAATACATACAAAATGAATGAAAAAATGTTATTTGGACGAAGGTAAAATGTACCCACTGCGGAGCAAGTTGATACTGCTCTGGGGCATGTTGATACATCTGTAAAATATGCGTTTAATGAATAAAGGATATCCCACTTTAACACGAGGTGCTTGCTTCTTTTTATTAATGTATCTTAATAAAGCTATTT
Source organism: Andrena bucephala (assembly GCA_947577245.1). Lineage (NCBI taxonomy): Eukaryota > Metazoa > Arthropoda > Insecta > Hymenoptera > Andrenidae > Andrena > Andrena bucephala. Next base: position 14,134,280 of record OX387717.1, on the reverse strand, counting down.
TATCTATTCCGTATATTCTCGCGCTTTGACGTAACGACATTGACTCCTTTCCTACACCGACACACGCATTTTGAAAAATATTTTGCAGTATTTTGCCGCGATTCGTTTTTCTGACATAATTTCGTGCCATTTTCTTAGAAATAAAAGGAAAAATCCAATTAAAAGTATCAACATGACCCAGAGTAAACGTATCAACTTACCCCACAGGAAGTCATTATGTACAAACATCTCCATAAAAAATGTAAAGCATATAAACAAAACAACGAAACGTAATTACCTTACCTTCAAAGGACTCAATGTCATGCCCAATTAATTGGAGTGATAAAATTCTCTATCCCGTCTCAAGACGGATTGGAAAGTGAATACAACTATTTACTTTTTCTCTATAGAAACGAAAACAGTTAAAAATAGATTGCTAACGTTAAGGTTCACAGACGTACGCTAGATCGTAGTAAATAATTGAACAAGAAGCTTCACATATTTCGCACACAAGGAGCTACATATATACAGGGTCGAGATAATTCGTCTGTATCAACCTGCCCCCTGTATCAACTTGCACCGGTTCCCCTATGTAAAATTAGCAGTAACGAAGGTATTATCTATCACTTGACTTTTTATTTGTAGTGTCAATAATTTAAGGTCGAACTTTCTAGAGAGACTGGGGATCGATCATTGCATGACCATTAAACGAAACTGTTTCCTCCAACCGGCAACGAAGACGACAGAGTTTTCAATAAAGGTGGGATTACACTGAGGCAACGCAAGTCAACATGTCGCATGCGATGAGTGTGATAGTGATTGCATGTGTTGCATGCGAAAAAAAGATGCGGCGATGTTGCCGGTTGCCGGTTACCAAAAAGTTGCCTCAGTGGAATCCCAGCTTAAGACACATCCAATCTTTTCACACAAGAACAAAATTGGTTTAACTTTCCATCACGTAGATTCAGATCCTGCCTCGCAGTAGTAAAATAAACTGCTGGATTTACAGTTTATCGATTCGAACGAAGACACTTAAGTGTCAATTATACAATAAATACAAGCTTCAACGCGACATCCACCGTTGGAATCGATTAAATTAAATCTCGATGGACAATCACCAATCTTCTCCCACGAAAAAAGCTAAATCGATTAATCCTGCACAGGTCCAAGCATAAATCCTCCCTTTTCTGTATTCAGTAACGGTCTGCCCAACGATCTCGTGCTAATTTTAATTTATCGCTCCCAGGAGAAAAATACAAGAGGAACCTGCGCTTCCAACCGGTTATTTGGAACATCCTCGGATCGATGTAAATCGAGTCGTACCTGCAATTCCCATCGCCTCTGCTAAAATTCTTCAGCGACGAGGAAAGGTGAGACGCGCGATTAAAGCGTCATTAGCATCGATTAGCCTCGCGGAATTCCTACCATTGATGGAACTTTATTGCACTTTTTTCGCCAGCCCTCTTTTAAAAGCACAATCTCTCTGAAAATCTGCCAACGTCCCTCGGTGTCGCTCGTACAGCGTTTAATTCCCAGTCTGATTCGGAATCTTTCGAAGAACCGCGCTCAGTTGGCCAAGTGAAAATTTTCGTTATAATCTAACGAAGGCGGAGATTCCATTAAAGGGAGGTTCGGCTGAAAAAAAATTTGAACCCGAAGCGCCGCATTACAAAGCAAGGCACGAAAAGCACCGTTCTCCAGGTGCGCTTTTTCTGGCCCATTTCGTTTCCCTATTTCCTCCTTTCACCCTACATTTCGCGTTCGCCGAAAACCCTTAGAAGAATTCCTCGCGGAGGTCTTTCGGCCGGGGCGGAACAATTTCCTGAAGCCGGGACAGAGGGAAAATGGCCCCGCTTCCGCTCTCCTTCGTATACGTGGAATATTAGCTTTCTAATTTCGCGGAGCGAGCCTCGAATAACTCTGGCGATGCATTAGAAGATTATAATATTCCAGAGACTGTTACCACTCAAGTATTAAACTTCCCATCGTTGTTTACATGAATCATACATGAGCCACCACGGAGCAACCGAACTTCCAACTCAACTTTCTTCGCGAACTCGAAATGTCTCACGCCGTGCGTTCAATACATTATTATACTGCATCCCGCTGAAATATTCCATTCTAACTGCAATGGGAGACAGAGTTCATATTGGTCTTAATGACTTCAGAACAATCACAAACCCAGAGAAGTTAGGATACTATTTGGGCATTATTACTCTAAGGTACTAAAGTCTCTGGAAAGGTGACCAAATAGAAATTCCGTAAGGACACAATTCTGACTTTGTACACCGTTTTAGAACAATTACTTTAAAACGAGTACCTCCCGATATAATTTCATAATAAACTGTGTTTCTCATAAAACCCTATTCTCCTCACGCTGTGCCGTGCCTCTAACAATATTAATTAAATAATCCCCCGCTGCACATACTGTATCCCGCAGCGGTCTAATGGTAAGCACCAAGTCTTTTAAATCTCTGGCAGAGAGCAGTCAGCGGCGAAGTTCTCCAAAATGGCCGGCGGGCGGGCTCCGCCGGTTTCCGCCACGAGAAAAATACCGTCGCGTTGTTTAAGCCCCGTTGACCCCCCGCTAAATCTCGCGATACAGTAATGCAGTCCGGTCGCCGAGTAATCCGGGATCGCATTCGTCGGGAGCGCGCGAGCGGAATATGGAAAACCACGGTAAATTCAAAGGCGGCCGCCGTATATCCTGCGACCTTTAACACAATTAAGTCCGAATCCGAGCGTGCTTTTAACTAAATGGAGCGACCGGGCAAACAGCCGCGGCGAGACGTCTACGCTCACGGCAAAAGTAGCGAGTAATCTGCGCTCGTTTTTCTTCCGTGGCCAACCCCCCCCCCCCCCCCCCGTTCAGTTGGACGCGCGCCTACAAATGTTCGCCAATCTGTCCGCGGTATTGTCGCGCAACGTTGTTGCAAAAGAGGCAAACGCGTTTCAGACGTCCTCCCCTTTTAACGAGGACCTTCTGCTTTGTGGTGTGCGTTCAGTAGGAACTCTGTTACTCGAATGCTTTACTGTGCGAGCGTTGTATTATTGTAACAGAGGGCGCCCTTGTGGAGTATCTTTCGAGCTGCTGGTATTCGTTTTTTAATTGTGGCGACTGGCTTTGATTGCAACGAGTTTATGGTAGGTATGTGGTGTATGTAAGTAAAATGTGTAGAAAGAAGGGAGACAATTTACTACTGGAGGCGCGAGAATTTACGCGACAGGGTGTTCTATAATAATAGGATTCGCGACGGAAACGACGCCATGTTCCAGTGTTCCTATCCTCGGAGGACTATTTATAGCACGACGCGAGGGGAACATCGAAATTCTGCACGCGCGAATGAAATGCGAACCCCTTGCCACGGGAAAATGGCACAAGTCGTCGTTACGTACCGGAAAAGGGCTGGCTACGTGTTCGGAAGTGCGCGGCCATGCGAAACCCTCCATATACCTGTTTCACAACAATGAAACAGAATACTTTGGCTTTCGAAGATCCCTTTACTGAGTGTTACTGAGTGTTTGGATTTTGGCGCGCGTCCACGAAGGCAATGTTTATTATTGTGAAGTGTTTGTCATGTGTCGACTTTGATGGATACCTAAGTAGGAATGAAAAAATCGTTCGCAAGAAGTGAAAGGTAATGGGAAGAATTTTAAGGGAATTTTTCGAGTTAGAATTAGTGAGTTGATTAGACAGTGGTTGCGCGCAATGATTTCTGTGGTTATTGAGCTAATTGGATGTCTATGAACTGAGAACACCGCTGGCGAGTGCAGACGCGAGATAATGGGGAAATGTAAATTTCGCGGCAGACGTACAAGGGGACAAGGACTAATTTCACACTTCGCAGATCGAATTTGAGCGTCATATTTTATCCGTGTCATAACTCCCACGCACCCGAGTTCCAGTACCATAATTCTCATAACCGTCCAGCCCTCTGTGGTTAAAAGAAACGTGATATATCTACCCGAACAGCTTTGAAAATTACAGTCCCTTCGCTGATTATCACAGTTATTCAATTACCTCTGATTTCATTACGAGAAATTCCGTATTCCACGGAGAATCTCAAAATTCCCCAACTCTGTTGACTTGCTGCTCGCGTTAACCGTGGCATTAAATCTAGAAATACCTGCTAAATTCTCAACTCCGTGAAAATTACCGTCGCCTTGAAATATCAAAATCGCACAGTTCTATTGATTCTTGCTATTATTGCTCATTTCTGCGCTAAAGCTAGAAACTCCCCGAACATTCTGAATCCCCTAAAAATAGTAGCCTCAACGTTCATACAACCTCGTAGCTTGAAGCTATTTGGAGTGGGGGTTTACTACTGACCAAAAATGAAACAAAGGAAAAAACACATCCCTTTGTTTTAGATAAAGAATCGTATAGATAATAATATCTGAGAAATCAATCCTCAGCAGTTAATTAAATCTGGGAAAAATCTTGAGAGTGTATACTTTGAAAGCACGGGGTTTAAGATCCTTTGGTAAAAATATACATAGAACGTATAGAAAAATTTTCTGCGATATTTCAATGCGATGGCCTTCAAAACTCATATTTTCAATTATTCGTTTTCACATACTTTTTGAAGCAAATCCCTCTGAAAAGACAAGGTAAACTACGTCCCAAGACAAGTTCATTTAAGGATCAAAATGAACCACTTTAGAGGGGAATGTGAAGCGAGCGTACGCGCTTGGAGGAATGCGCGTATGCACGTTTCAGCGTGTATGGGCACGCGGAAGATAACCACTGTTCGCATATTACGTAAGGGGCACCGTGGAAAAGGCCGTGCAGAGTTCGCGCGCTTAATTTCGGGCGAATCGCGCGCGAATTCCGCGGACCCGGTGGACGATTAAGCGTATTCCATTAACTCGAGATGCAATTAGAAATAAAGGAGCTTGCTAGAATACCTGTGATTCCCGTCGTCCTCTTATCCGCGCCCTCCATTGCCAGACGCCGACCCTTGGGCCGACCATTGCGGAAAATAGGGGTGGAAAATGTGCGGACCGTGAAAATTAGCGCTTACCTGAAAAATAAAGCAGAAATTGCGTCGTTAAATTGCGCTTCATGGTCAGTTTCGCGCGCTGCAAGTTGCGTTGATTAAAATCAGAACGACAGACTAAAACGAGTAGAAAAAGTACTTCTCGATTTATTCTACTACAAAGAATTTCCACGATTAGACTTGCTCCATAACATTAAGCATCCAGTATACGCCTGAGATACTTCACATACCGTGGGAAGTTTCCGTGCATTGCCAAACACAAAAAACTCTACCAGGACTAATTCTCCTGAACGTTCAATTCGCAACGATATATAGGCGAGTTAATAAGTCTATCAAATTCGCGCGTCGATTGATTACGATCGACCGTCGACGCGATAATTATCGGCGGGTCGGCTCGTAAACCCGTGTACACGCTCGGCGCGAGCAAATGAACAGCTTCTCGCAGCGGAACATTCTAATTAATATCGACCAGCTAAAAAGAGGCGCACGCTCGGCCTGGCCCGCTGCAAAGGTGTTCTTTCGTGCGTCGAATAATCAACGATGAACGAGGCGGCAGCCTACCCAGTGGGGCGACAAAATCGAAAGTAACGACACGCCGAGTAATTATTATTTTGATCGGCGAGCCGTGAGTGTCGGGCTACAGGAAGGGAGAAGAATAGAGGGATGGAATCTCATATCCGACCGAGTGCTTCATGGCTTTTGATCGGGGGCCGGCTCTATCCAGCTTCCTGGATTCTCGGACACCATTTGCTGCTAGCTAATGACACTCTCCCCTTCTCGCTGTGTTAAAGGGAGCTTCTAACGGGTCTCCCCAGGGTCGACGCCACGCCACGAAATGTGTTATTTAAGGTTCCACATTTGGGCTAGGTTAGTTCCAGCCTCGTTCCGAAGTAAGTATTAATATTATATTTTATTGTCGCTAGGGTAACACAAACGTAACCCAGGCTCGGCAGAGCCTGAGCAAACAGTTCAGCTTCTACTACGCGGGTAATTAGTCAATACAGCCTCGGAACATATCCTACCCCTCTCTGCCACGCTTTCTCCAGAGCTTCTTCCTCTCCGAGAACAACGAGCCACCCCCTAAATCCCCAAACGCGGAGCGCAGATTTTTGCATTATCGCGGCACGCTCGTTCCTTAACTTATTACGTCCGCGGAGAATTATGCAGCGCGTAGAATTATGCAGGCGATGCCGCGGTGAAATTGCGTTACGGCGTTGTTAAAATACAACGGGCAACGATTGCCAGGTGGAATACGAGCGCGCCGGAGACTACGACCGCGTAATTCCGTGGCCCTTCCTCTCCTACCCTCCCCCCCCCCGCCCCTCCTTGCATTTTTCCTGCGCCGGACCCTACTCCTCTCTTTCTCGTAATTCCATAATACAGTCGCTATTATTCTCTCGACGTAACGACCTATAATTATTTCCAATTGTTCTGAATTTAGTGGACCATGCCGCCCGGTGTATAATGTACCTGTCCTCGCGGCCGTCGCGCAGGAGGAAGGCGAAAATGCGTTTCAGGTAGGACTTAACCATCGGCGGCGGCCATTTCGCTCGCCGGGGGAAGGTTTATCTCACGGCCATGGTGGACACGGAGGGTACATATTCCGCGCGACCACGCAGAGACATTCGAAATTCAACGGCCGCCGCTGTTTTGTCTACCCGTGGCAGTCGCGTCCGTGTATCACGGTTAATTCACGGTCGGTCCGCGCGAACCTTCCCTTAACGATCCCTCCGTACGCTCGCATAATATCTCAATTCTCGTTAACCGCCCCGTTTAACCGCGCCCCGTGGAAAATTCGCATGGAAATCACCGGGAAAGTCCGCGGCGAAATGTCTTCGCTATCAAACCGCGATAAACTATCTTTGAATCGCATTTCCTTTTTGTTGGAGATAAACAGGGATATACGGCGACAGTGGCGGTTTACTGTGAGCTTTATAGAATAACAATAAGATCACGGGGAAAGATAGTTAGTTTTTTAGCAAACCGTGACGCGGGAAACACGCTTTAATTTTTAGCAGTAAGAGTCGGTGGCGGCCCTGACACTGGCCAAAGAAAAAGGAAACCGGAGATTTATTCTTTAAGTAAATTTTTATAATCACCTAATGAATATTATTGAATTTGCATTAAAAATGTTTTTATCCGTTCGACTCGGCAAAGATTAAATTCTGAATACGCCACTGGTGTAGAATTAAACCTAATTCTGTACGAGTAAACGTGAGCTCTGCTTTTCTGCGCGATCCCTTCCAACACTCTTTCCTGTCGTTACAAGGTTGTTTAGGTGGTTCGGAGACTTTTCATTGTGGTTTTAAGGGGTGAATGGGATGTTTGAGTTTTACGATAGGAAGATAAGGGATGAAAGCGAGAAAGTGGTTGAAGGTGTTGGTTACAGAGGTTCACCGCCAATTCCACTTTCAAATTACACTTCACAGTCTGCAGTTATCGATTATTTCCTCGTTTCGCGATGGATTAATTGGTAACTATCAAACTAGAGTCGAGAAAGGGAATACTGGCCACCGGAGGCTGCTTCAATCTCGAAGCCCGCTTTCACGCCATCCCAGATTGCCCTTCCGCTTGAGAAACAGAGAACACGCATCCGCAGGTTTACGTTTCCCATCACTCAAGTGGAATGGTGAAGCGTAGGCAAAGGGTGGGCTGAAAATCGATCCTCGGCAGCCAATATCTTTTGTCCCGTCTATAGGTACTTAATACTCCTATTACTACCGCAACTAATTGTAAGAAGGAAAATGCACAAAAAATGAAGTCTCGCACGGGCCTCCATACAAACAACATAGGGTAAGTCAGGTATAGTTCGACCACCGGGGGAGTCCGGCCAGTGTTGATATTTTAAGATTGACGCGAGAGAGGACTCTGTTGACACAAAAGACATGAATGCGCTTGTTGTTGATCGTGCATTAACCATTGTCAAAAATCCATATTTAAATTATAAAAAATACTAAAGAGTTTTTGCGAGTCTAAAAGTTTTTAGACCAAGTTACAGTGCTGGTGATATTTGAAAGACAGGTAAGTTTATTTATACTATTCCGATATTGAGGGATATAATATGCATAAAACTATAGTGTCACCCCAACAATACGTATGTATTCCTTTTTAATTTATTTTGACAAGGTGGTCGATCGCTCCCTTGATTATGGGATAGTCCGACCACATTAGTTAAATATACAGTGTGTCCGTTGTATCTGAAAAAGTACTATCTCGAAAAATATGAATGGTACGAAAACTTCTTTCAGACGAAAATTGTAGGATGTCGAGGGAGACATAGGATGCTCGTATTTTTTATTTCTTATTCTTGTAATTGACATCGAAACGTTTTCTAAACACTACATACATGTGTCTTTTTTTATTGTAAACTCATATTCAGATTCAGCATGCGAAAATTACGTTCTATAAGATAGTGATATGTCGTTAAAAGAGTGGGACGAAAATGAATGCGTGGGATGCAGAGAAAACTATTCTGAAACCTCGAAAAGCGACGATTAGATTAAATGTATGCGCTGCAGCCGTTGGTTTCATGATAGATGCTCCAAATACGAGAATTTTTGTGATTTATGTGGAAAACTAAAGAAGAAATAAAATATCAATTACTTTACTCGTGTGTTATACTTTTTATAAGCTACACATTTTGTTATTTTTCAAGGTCGGTTTCACGCATAGTCGGTGGACGGTCTAACCCCGACATGCGGGTGAGACCGATCAGTTGCAGTGCCAATGTTTTTGGTTGAAAATGAAAATAAATATTTGAAATTATCACACACTATAATTTATATATACCCTAAATTGCTTGGGCTTTGCTTTAATGTGCACAAAACGACAAAAATGTGAAAAACAACGATGCTACAATTTCTTTTCCAAAAAGTGGTCGAACTCTCCCGGACTTACAATATAGAGGGTTTAGAAGCCAATCAGTGTAAGTTCATTAACTTTAAAACCGAGATTTAAATAATTTTGCCTAGTAATTCCGTGATCAATATAAGTACCGCCATTTGATTTAATTGATTTATCAACTGCAAGTTTTAACAATAAAGAGATTTTTCAGCTACGTAACTCATTTTCAGGGAACGTTGGAATTACACTGGCTTCTGAACCCTTCATCTATGCCAAATGCCATCGCAATCACTGAAAAAACTGAGAAAGATTGAAGAACGCAGACAAATCGCGCGCTCGTGCCCAGAAACCCTGAAAAAATCCGTCGGTTCCCATTTTTATCTCAACGCTCGCTGATTGCTAACCAATTTCTCCGAGCGACATTTCTGCCCATCGAGCCGTTCCTTGGAGCCCGCGGTTCGAATCGATCCCCAGCCAGCGTCGCGCAAGCGAAGGGCCAACATTACGCGTTTTGCATGCATTAACGGGCTTTTCGCTACTCGCCCTGCCCCTCTCCGCCCCACCTCTATTACGCGAGACAACTCGTTGGCGGATCGGGCACGGTGAAAGCGTACGCTACGAATTCGGAATCGTCGATCGGAAATACGTTCATCGAATTCGTTACCGAGATTAGGTTACACGGGCCCGGTAATGTAAGCGGGCAACGAGTCGGCAGCCGCGAGCCCGGCGTTCCCTAAATTAAGGCTGGACGAAATATGGTGTTGCCATACGCCGCGGCGCTGCCGCCCGCGAGATAGTAGAATTGGCAGGAAATTGCAAATTGCCGGCGAGCGGGTACGCGGGCGCGCTCGCGAGGGCCGCCATTTGGAAGGCACGAAATAACCTGACCCGCAAATTGAAACCGGTCGTCGTTACTTGAAGCGGCCCGGCCACCGATAGATAACCGGTCGCACGCCAGTTGAAGACCTCCGAAAGCTTCAAGTCTGTTGGAAAAATCGCACCGCCTGCGAGAAAGTGGAGCGGAGCTTTTTTCGTCTTCCCTCGCTATGCAGCTAAGATAAATCATAGCAACTTGTGTAATGCCCCTTGAGCTTTATTTTTAAACTGCACGGTTGCTGCTCGATGGAGGACTAAATTGGAATAAAGTAGTTATCTAGGGTATGCGGGGTGGTTTTAGGCGCGACTGATGCGAATGTTTGTGCACTGCCTGCTGTTATCATTTGATAGCGGCTACTCAAGAAATTCCTAGTTCCTTTTTTTAAGATGTGCGTGGAAAGGTAGAGAGAACTCTTTGATATTTAATGTGATTATGAAGTACTAGTGTAGCGTAGTGCTCACCGGTGGCACACTCAGGATTTAATCTGGGGTGAGCCGAGTTGAAGGGATAAAAATATTTTTAACGCAAATTCAATAAAATTCATTAGGCGATTATAAAAATTAATTTAAAGAATAAAATCCAGCTTCCTTTTGTTTTTGCAAAGCCCTTTCTTTGGGAGGTGTCAGGGCCCCTTGGCTCCCCCTCTGGGTGCCCCACTGGTGCTCACCACAGTAGATTTCTTAAATCATAAAAAACTGAAAATAGAAATAGAAATCAGAGCTTCCTACTTAGCGTTCCTTCTACTTAACAACTCTTCCTAAAAATCCCACAACGAAGATCGAGCATCTTATCACATCCCTATCCTCGCAATATATTCACCCCCACCGAGTCAACGCAACAACGTGCTCGATCTCTCAACAGAGATAGCCGGAGATCGGCTATTTTTCTATTTTTCCGCTGAACATATTGCCCCCGTACTTTGCTTTCTGGCCGCATCTCGATGGAGCATCGCAGAGCGCTCGAAGCGGAGGAGACTGACGGTTAGACGGGGGCGCAGGAGATTTAGCCGGCAGCAGCGTTGCTCGCGCTGCCGTCATCTTCACGAAACACAGTCGCTGGTTGTGTGTTCGCCCCGGGGCCAGTGTCAAGCCAGGGCGAGGCAGGGTGCAAACGAGCTCCCCACGGTCTCGTATTCATGCGCTGCCCGGCCACGCGATTATTTACCTTTAATTAGAAGCTTCGACCTATTGCTTAGCACGCCGAGCCCAGAGGTATCGTGCCACGGGCTTTCAACAAGCTTGCGAACGTGTTCGCGGTGTATCCGTAAATATACAGACACGTTAATAAACACCGCCGTGCGATATTTTAATACCGTTGAGCGGGAGAGATCTTGGTTCAACCCTTCAGCGACGACATCCATATTTCGTACACACAATCTTGTATCGTCTGCTGCGTGAACAGAATTATCGAGTCGGGAACTCCGTTACTGAAATGTTTAATATAAGGGTGGCGCGATTAAAATACTCCAGTCGTGGATTAATCACTTCGAGAAGTTTTAATTGATATAATTCGAGAATAAGACACTCCTCTTTTCTGTGGATAATAAAAGGAGAAACCACGCCAAGGGCGATCTCGCCCGAACGATGAATATTCGTGCAGGGGTCCTTATCGAACACGCTCCAAGGGATATTTAGCATAAACGCTAAAAGGCGACGCTAAAGGAAACTTCACGGTCCGGTGGCTCCATTTTTAAGCGTTGTCGATACCAGGAAAAGTCGTCGAGTAACCGTTTCGCGGTTTCCCCCGGCTGCAGGTTACTCTTGAACGAGCATCAAAAGATACACAAGCGGCGGGGACCAGTTTGAAAACCGCAGAGCCGTTCTTATGTGTCAGCGGAGATCGTGCAGGGTTTCAACGCGGAAATCGGTGCACGTCGGGGTGATGCTCGTCGCCTTCAGTCGCCATCCCGTGGATTTGAAAGGTTCGATACGAGCAGTCAGGAAACGCGCGGCAAAGTTCACCCCGGGCTTTCCGTCTGTCGCCAGCTTCCTGAATTTCGTCAGGCCGATCCAGAAACGGAAGCTGGGATCTGATTTACTGCATAATTTCCCGACCTACTTTCAGTTCCCGACGCTGGAATAATATTCGCGATTCTGACTCGATTAAGGCTACTTTCCGCACTTCGTTCAGGGTCATTTGTCTGTGCAGGAGGTCTATAGCAAATTATGTTTGGACGTGAGCATTATTGCTGTATACAGAAAACAGATACGTTTGCGTATTAAATATGTGCGATCGAGTGATTGAAAAACATAAAAGGAACTAGGGGTAAAGAGTACAGTGGTTGGCCACCTGACAGTGATTGGCCTTATTTTGAGAAATAAATGAATATAAGTAAATACCAATGTTATGCCTTTGTTTAATGAACATATTCATATTCCTTGTACTTTCTTGCTTCGGATGTAATCAGTATTTCTTCACTCATTATATACTGTGATTATATATAAAAGCAAATAGGATGACTCGGCTTTGAAGCTTGGAAATTACAGCGATTTAATCAAAAAACCATAAGAGTACAGTTGAAAGTTTGCGAATAGTTTAATGTATTTATGATATGTATATCTCTCATATTCGGTATATATCGATAAATAAAAGTTGAAACTTTATAAAAGAACTATTTATTTTTTAAAATTATACATATATTACGAAAAATACAGGGGGCCAACTACTGTCATATGAATAATGTTGAATGATAGTAATTGGTCGGTCGGCCAGTGACTGTTTTTTAACCATGTTAATGGTGAAACAGTGATTAGCCCACTGTTAAAAACAGAAACAAACACGACAAATACATACTAAATAAAATATATCCATTTTTATTGATTAATTTTAATCTTATTTCCATCACCAAATCATGTAACATTTTCTTTTATGTTATATTATGTATCAAATAGCGGCCAATCACCGTCGAACCGATTGGACAATTTTACTGTCTTGACCATGCCAATAACTATATTTCTTCGTAGGAAACACATTTTTTGTATATTTTTATACATTCTTGATTTTTTTTTATAAACTCTATTTATTTTTAGATTATTAGGGGTTTTTCGTACTTATTTATATTGATTTCCATTTCAAATTGACTAAATTCACATTTATAATTCATTACTTATGTGACACTCTTTCTTAAGTGGCCAACCATTGTACTCTTTACCCTATTTAGGTGTTGCGTTCGTTTGCACCGTGTGTTACAAAATAGATGATAAGAAAAAGACATTACTCTGACATGTCGCTGCTCGGCATTGATAGCTGATTGATTGTGGCATAACTCAAAACATGTAAATTTTACAGGGAAAGTATTTTAAAATTTGTTGCATTTGAGTAATAGTTGAATACTGATCACAATTTGTTTCCTGTCTAAGGTGTGAAACTAATGAAAATACATTTTCCGAGTTATGCTCCTATCAATGCTAAGCAGCGATGTATACAGTGACAATTTCCACAAACACGGAAATCATAGTAAACCCTAAGAAAATATCCAAGTCCCAATTTTCTTCAATTCTTCTCAACTCGGTTAAATAAATCTCACCACCTACCCCTCTTCCTCTTCTTTCCACAAATCTACCCCTCCGCCGCCCATTTAAACATAAACGCACAATGTAGCATCATTGTACCTACTACAAATATCCGGCGTCTTCACGCACAAAGCTCAAAAATAGGAGAAAAAAGTAGTTTACAGCGACAGGTCGAAAAATATATTTTCCCATCGGCTGTTGTTCGATTCTCGTAGAAACGGAGGGTGGGTGGGGGGGGGGGGCGTTCCCTGATCGCCATGTGTATAAGGGAGGCACGGAAGAAAAACCGTGGCCGAGTCAGCAGGTGAGAGTAGACATAAATCTTGGCCTGTGCTCCGTTCTGAAAAATAAACCTTCCGTTCCTTTCTTCTTCTCGCGCTGCGACGCCACGGCCGGCGACCCTGTTTCCGTGGCGGGTGGTAGATGAAAGTTTCCCTTTGTGCCCGGGCTTGTCACGCCGGCCATTCTCGGCGAGCAGAGAAACCCCGAGACTCCCGGGGGTTTGAAGGGGTGAGTCCGCGGGGGGAGGAGGGAGGGGGAGGGTGTACGCTTCTGTACACATATTCTGAATCCCGGGGGGGTCTGGCCGAATGCTCGCCGGAAGCCGTGGAGAATGAGAGACCGCCGTTTCCATGCCCTCCTGCTCTCCTTTCCCTCGCGCCCGCGAAAAGAAAGTTTGACCCGGGGAGCGCGTCCAGACCCGCGGAAGAAAAATTTATAACGCCCCGATCCTCCGTGTACGTACACGATAGTCTCTGGTGAATTAGCATTCACCGAGCTTTACCGTCTTCTTTATGTCTTATGTCTTATGTGAATGGGGCTCGCTTGATGCTTTTAAAAACTTTGCCTCACGAATGCGCAGTTCACTGACCCGTGCACGGGATGGCCTAGAAATAAGTACAACTGTGGGACGCTATTGTATGCACCTTGGGGATGAAGACACTACCCTGTGGAGGTATAAATACAAACTTTTATGCGCTGCGACAGGCTTCTGGGAGAATTGCCGTGGCGAGAATAGGGCCGGGTGTACTGTTACCATTTTTGTCTGCATCAGCAGTAGGTGATAATACCTATGTATTATATTTGAATTAGTTAACTCAAGGATTTCTAGTTGCGTGACTATGCAGAGGACGAGAGAAAGAAGCAAGCATTTTCAGCGTTCTACAAGCTGTTTTTAAAATCGCAGGATTATTTCCGCGATGAATTACGCGGCGCTGAACTCGAGCTTAAGAATAATTCGAGCACCCTTGTTGCAAGAGGAGTTGTTTCCTGTGCCGCTCTTCGCGCCGAATTCCGCGGAGAGGTTTTCGGTCGGACGGTGCCGCTTTAAAACGGGAAGCGCTTAAAATTCTTAATGAATACCACCCGCCGCCAGTGTTTACGCGAGTTTCGGTTCGAGAACGAGGCGAGAGTCAACTTTCCCCGTGTTTAGTCAACTCTTCGGCTCCGCGGCGGCGCCGGCGGCATCTCCTTCCGGTTTGTATACATCGGCGCGATGAGCAGAAGCGAAGAATGGAAGAGATAAACCAATAGACGCTGACTAAGCGTCGGAGTGGGCTAAGGGCCAATTCAAATGCTCCTTTCCTTTTTTAATTAAACACAACTATCGGCTGCGGTTTCCGCTACTGTTTTGGAAACGTTTCAGGATTACGTCGATGAAAGCGATCTGGACTGAACGTTTCACAATTCATTTTCCTTTTAATTTCGTTTTATCTTGTAGTCAGTGTATACCGAAAATGTAAGTTGGGGAAAGTGCGGCAAAACCGAGTGACAAATGAATTTTTCCTGCTAGCAAAATGTGAGATCGCAAAATAAACTTTGGACACCGCTAGAAATGTTAATTGGAGCTTATCGAATCAGAAAATAAGAGTCCCTTTTTGAAAAACTATTTGGTTCACAGGAAAATAACACAGGTGTGAACACGTAAAAACATAGTAAAATATAATATAATTATAAAACCTTTATTACTACTATTTCAGAAGTCATAAAGAAATTTATTTAAACAAATATTAACTTGTACATAAAATTATTTTAATTTATCTAGTAAAGAAAAATCACAAATCAAGGTCTCCTCAGAACACAACGCTGGAACTTTTCAATTCGAAATTCTTACACGCGAACTGTAAGAGCTAGAAAAAAAAGTTTCAGGCAAAAGTTACTTCGTTTGATTAGAATTATCATTTGATAACTTACAGTTCTTACAGTTCGCGAGTTATAACACAAAATCGGAAAATAGCCGAATTTTCAGGGGTCAATTTCACCCCCTCAGTGTAAATTTGGGGAGCAAAAAAAATGCGCCATATATATTTATATATCTTCTACATATCTCCAAAGTTCCATAATTTTTTGGATTTCCGGTTTGAGAGTCTTCCCTCGTTAAAAAACAAAGATACCGGTCTGACCCGCATACCCGGTTATACCCCACTTTCCCCTGCATACTTAATTCAGTAGAAATTGGCATCTCTGATGTCGCATCAACATCGACAATATTCCTCAAATGCTACACAACTGAGGTACAAATCTACAAATCCTCTTATAGCATAAGAATTGGTCCACAAAAGTTGGACGCAAGTAGGTCGCGTTGTAAGCTACTGGAAGAGAAACTAACGTAAGAGGGGCTATCCAAAGTACGAACAGAAGAATGACTATGTTCTGTCCGTAATTCAAATGCGACTGTAACAAACAACTGTCGTTGAAGCCGGTGCTATAAGAAACTATTCTCGAAGCGTACACGTTATACTCCACGCAGCCTACAAGTCTCTCAGCCGAATCCCACCAGTAATATAATCGACCTGATCGAAACTCGCGGCACCAAGCGTCTCCATCCAATCCGCAAGAACAACAAACGTTCGTCACCAGGTGAAACTCGCTCAGCTGAACGCACAACGGCGCTTTTCCCAACGGGTAACGAACGCGCTCGTAAAAGCGGCGATACTTGAGCGTAAATATCGCCGTGAAAGGAGCGTTCATTTAGCCGGGAAGTCGCAGGGCCGCGCGAGATTGCGCCGAAACGGCGCGGCGGCTCCGTCTACGGGCGTGAACCGCGGAGCGTAAAGCGGGGAAGGTGGTAGTCGGCGAGGCTCGGTGCTTGAAGCGTTGCGTGACGTTACGTAGTTTTAATTAACGCAGCTGCTGCGACCCGCTACGAAAACTGCCCATTAACGGAGAGCGGGGTGCCGTTGCAGTTGCGACGTCGTATTCCACCGATGCCGCGACGTTGCGTTAACGTCTTCCCGCTCCTTTGAGATGCAGCCGCGTACGCGCGAGATAGACTCTCAGCCGGAGAAATCGAGTCTCCGGCACCCGGATCCACCGGCGAGATCAGCCGAAAATTCGCCCGTGACGCCTCGGAACCAGTGCTTTTAATTATTCGAGGCGAGGCAATTTCACCGCGAAACTCCACGGTTTTGTCCCCCCAGCTGTGGCGCGCGCGCCGCTTTGAGCGCGGAGAAAGCGGAGAGCTCGGCGAAACCGGATTAATCCGTTTGTTCGGATTCGATTGTCGGCCGGCTGTTTTGTCCGGCGTCGGAACGCGCGCAGGGAACGTTTCCGCGTTTTATCGGAGAAACGTCTGGCGCGTTCAGCACGCGCGTTTTACAGCGCGACGCTCGTAAAAGTATCGAATGCAGCTCCTGGCGCTGTTATGACTAAATGGGGATTTATTCCGCGTTGTACGCCGCATTCGGGAGTCCGTCTTCTGTGTTCTGGCCCCGACTGAATCACGTCGATCCTCCGATTTCGTAACGGTTTAAGGTTTCAGCGACGAGGGACATTGAGAACATGGAGAATCTGAGGAGTACGAAATAGATTTCTCCTTTAGGTGCAGTTAACGATGTCATCCGTCTTACTGGGTATCTTTGCATGACTATAAAAGGCGTCCCAAGACTCCCATTCTGGATCACGAAGGTCGTATAGCGAAGCTGCTGGTCACGCGAATCGCCTCGGTCTACGAATAGAAGCAGAATGGAAGAAAAGAAACTGCTACGAGAGCAGTTAGGTGTTTCAACGATCTTGGTACGGCGAGCGAAACGCGGAGCTGGGAGATGTAACGCATGGCCCGCTCTTAACGCGTCCCGCTGTTTTAACGGAGTGAGCGCGGTGTGGTCCCATCGGGACACACCTCGCGGGGGGTTGCATCAACCTCGTCAAGGGGGTTGGGTTACGCGTGCACCCTGGCTCGCTGGGGGAAAGAGAGGGATCAAAGGTAAAGGCCAGCAGCCACTATAAGCCACGGGTATACGAGCCTCGTGCTCGCACGAAGAACAAGGGACCACCAAGGGAGTTCGCCTCCATTTCGCTGGCTCGCCGATTGTTGTCCGGCCTCTGCCCGTTATTACGGTTGCACCGGATAATGTATCTGGATTTCTGCCTCCCACGGACACTGCCCACCTTCCCCTGTGTACCGGTAGCGCGTAATAACGGCGTCCGGGGCCGGTTCGTCGATCTTGATTCGCCTTGCTGGACAGTGCATTATTTGCTCTTGATTTCGCTTGGCGTCGCGCAGTGGTCCCGGGATTAACTGGAATTAACGGGAATCTTGACGCAATTCTGAGGATGGTAGATGGGGTCCAGATTCTTTCGGAAACGATCCTGTTGACCGTTGATTAATAAGGTAAATCTGGGAGACGCTGTCGGGCCAGAGAGTTGGTCGAGTCGCTATATTTCAGACTCTATACGTAAAAATGCGTTAAAGTGCAGACCAATTACTTCTCTAGAAGCCAAACAGTTGAATGAATAGCGTCACTTCGCTTCCTTCTGTGTTTTTCTGGATATATGGATTATAAAATGAAAATTGAGGTTACATTTAACCTCTTCTGTCAAACAGCGGTGTACAGAATCGTATTTAAAATATACTTCTAAGTTTATTTTCGTTTAATATTTGGGATAATAAGATAGTAGAGATATTGAGGGACAATGCAGCTAAAGTATTTGATCATATTAACTCTTCCTCTCAGAGCTAACGAGAAGACCATCTTTCGCTGCAGAAAGGTGAGATGGTCGAGTTATGATATTTTTTATTATTTTTGTTTATTTTTGATTTTGTATTATTATTTTATTTTTATTTTTATTTTATTTAGTTTATTTAGGGTAGATGCTCCATTTGTGGCCACTTTAAGGTATTGTACCAGTTTCGGCCACTTCTTAAAAAATATAATACTTTTCCGTGTAAGCAATAAATGTAACCTTATATTATACTATATGTATACTAAACAAAATATTTATGATGTGAAATTCTCCACAGAATAATGATCTGCAAGCAATTTAAAAACAAGACAATTATGCACATGGCCAAAAACAGTGCAATGGCCACAAACTGTACATCTACCCTATTCACTTTTGTATTCATTTGCCTTGCTAATAGCCAGTAGGTAGTTCACTATTTCTTTGATGTGTTCTTTACTTGTTTAGCGTAAACAAATTAAATATCAATGAATCTATAGTTGTATTCACTTATAAATAATTTTGTTTTACCTTTGTTAATTTTCCATGAATAATTATGTGAGTGGTCTGTGCCAACGACGAAAACCATTTCCCCCGGCACATCGGGAGAGGTGGTCAGATGTCATGACTTCAG
Organism: Andrena bucephala; assembly: GCA_947577245.1. Taxonomy (NCBI): domain Eukaryota; kingdom Metazoa; phylum Arthropoda; class Insecta; order Hymenoptera; family Andrenidae; genus Andrena; species Andrena bucephala. The sequence continues at coordinate 14,115,494 of OX387717.1, read as the reverse complement.
TTTTCAACTCGATTTACAGTAAATATTGTCTTAAAGCAAATATCGACCGGTTTTTCTGAATCAGCATAAAATTCTGAACATATAGGTTTGTTCTGTTAAAATAAATGATATCTATATTAGTTTTAATAGCCATTTTATATTAGGTCGATCGCATCTCCCGGATTTACCCTATATTAAATGTTGCAGCTTGAATTCCTTTTTCTAATGAGGTGGCGTAGAAAGCTGTCAATCAGTTAACGTCTGGGTACACCTATCAGTTTCGTGACGATTCATCTCTCTCAATTACTGACAGTGACACAAAGAGACCATTGACACAGACTGCCCTAAATATCAACCTCCTTCTGGCTTCCTTAAGTAAAATGTCCTATCTAGCATTTTTCCATTTTTCAAGAAATGTTGAAATATTTGAAGTTCCACACGTGTTTTACATTTTAAGTAATGTTAGAAAACCCTACGTGCTTCGTAGAGATTTAGAAACAGACTAATTTATTTATTTTTTTACAAGGATGGCACAATGAAAATAATAAAGCTTCAGTTTTCTCGGATGTTTCGAAATGCTAGATACGACATTTTAACTAAGAAGGGCAGCCTTGGTCTCATAACGAAACCGTGCCAGTTCAAATTTTCTTTGACCTTAATCCCTACTTTCGCCGAAATGGAGTAACTTCCCAAAGAAATCCCGTTCTCGGCGCATTCAGTGGTAAGCAGGCTGATCTCTTGATTCTTACCAGCAGGGGTTCTCGTTCGACCACGGACAATTGATCGAGGGGGCAGAGCAGGCCGCCGCGGAACGCGGGTTTTCGCCGTCATTAAAATGCAAGCACGTGTTTGCACACGAGCGCTTCGCTCGCAGGAGCAGGAACCGCAGCGGCGATAAAATCCTGGGCATTCCTGGCTCATTAAACGACGCGAGGCACGACAAACAGGCGCCGTTCGCCACCGTAGCAGCCGATCGAGCGCGGCGCTTGCCAAACCCGCAGGATTGTTTGGCGATCGCAAACACCACGGCTGAAATATTAACGCGATCGCGACGAGCACCGGCTCCCGAGGCTTCGGAGCGAAACTTCTGCTGATCTGTCATCGATCCTGGAACGTAACGCGTACCATGGCTGAAGGGAAATGGGTCGCGCGGACCAGCGAAATTGAAACAGGGAGGGCGAAGGAAGAAGGGATGGAAACCGCGAAAAATGGCGCCACCGCGTCCTGGTTCCTCCAGCGACGAAATTGAATTCGTGAGTGCTTCAAGGGTTACTATGAACAACTCAACGGTTGGAATAATTCATTTTCGAGACTCGACACGGTCCCCTCGTTTTGCTTCCTTTGGCCCGAGTAGGGCGCTCGTAAAACGCGCCAGGGATGAAGGAGCTGCCTGCGCGCGAGAATTGAAATGCTTGGCAGGAGCGAGAACACGCGTCGACGTTTAACTTTAGGGCAGGTAACGCGAAATCGTGAAGTGAGATTGGATACATGTACTTTTTATGAAGTAGAAGCTTGATCTGTAGGGGTTTGAGCACAGCTTGTCTGCGCTCTAAGTAGGTACCTCATTGAATCCTTTCACTTAAATTTAAATTTTCAATCTCTAAATTACGAAATTTTGATCCAATTTTTTAAGGTTCTCCCATCTGTTTTTTTTTTTTATTAGATAAAACTGATACCATTCAGTTCCGGATTTCTTCGCAACAGCTTTCTAAAGATGACCATATAACAGTAAATTCTTTAAGATAAGCATACATATAACATTGAACACCTTACACAAAAATCAAGTAAGTAAATGCATCAATTTTCCCTCAATATTACCGTCCAATGAACCTTCTAATCTGTTTCAGAGACGGCAATAACGGCCCCTAAGAATAACGACTTCCAGTTACTTATTTCGATCCGATACAAGGCCGCAGAACAGCGCTCGTCCCGCGGCCTAGCTATCGACGATCCTTCCTGGACGATTATAGTTTTACGCGCAGCGACATTTATACCCGTCCGACCGGTAAACTTGGGCCGTTTAAGGCTACTTTCATAGCGACGGGCGCGTGCTACCTATTCGCGGGTACCCGCGCAGGTTTCGTTTTCAGAGCTTCACGTGTAGCATCAACTGTTAGCTTCTCAAAAATCATACTTACGTCTCCTTACCTCCTCGTGCCGGTCGCGGGCAACCCGCAAAGCAAGAAACGCCACAATAATGTTGAAAGATAATCGCTGAAAGATTACCAGAAAACTCCTATTCGCGGTCGCACGCGCGCGCCCGCGACGCTATGAAAGTAGCCTAAAGGCGTCCCGGGGTTCGTGGACTCTCGGACCGGTAGGCAGTCGCCATTAGACAGCAATAACGCCGGCTGGCCAGCACGGAAGCGAGCTATTGAGGCCGTCGACGGCTTAGCACGCCGCCCGCAGTTCGCCTGCAGCCGCGATTACAACTAAGTGCATTTGCTCCACTGCCATACGCTATTCCCCCCTACTTACGTACCCGCTGCTGACTGCATCGGCCACGTTGCACCGCTGCTCGCGACTGTGCACGTGCACCGAGAGCACGCTGCTCTCTCGAGAACGAATGGTCGCGAAGCCTCCAAGGCAGCTGACCGTGAGCCTGCCGGCCGGTGATTTGTTCCTTGGCTTGATGGATCACGGTTTCGTTGAATCGAGGGAGTGACAATGGGAGTACATCTCGTACTACGATTTGTAACGTGTTGCGCAACGGTCACTGTGTGTTTGGCTCTGCTTCTTCAAAGCCTGCTCTATTAATCCTTCTATTCAGGCTGAACAGAAGTTTGGCTCAATGAAGATGTACGTTTCGTTGCTGGTGAGGGGATGGGTCTGAAAATTTGGGTGTGTAGCGGGTGGAAGGTAGATTTTGGTGCAACGAGAGGTTCTCAGTTATGTAGTCGTAATGATGTAAGCTTGGATGATGGTTAAAGGGAACTTGAATTCTCAGCTTTGGTTTCCATGATTTTGGCAGGAAAAGAGTTCTCAATTGCATAGGACTCTTTCCGCTAGTCTTTCTCAGGAGATCGATAGTAGATTGAGGCAATAGACAGACATAGCAGACAGTAGATAGGGGAGAGTTGCCAATATCGTAGTGGTCACCTAAATCGTACCTCATCAATTTCTCAGTAATTAATGAATATCAACAACATCTGATGATAAAAATATCAAGTAAATGCGAAATAAGAAATAGGAACAAAACCTTTTGAGCTTAGACCCTATTTTGTGCGTGCTATAAACATTTAAAAAAATCAGGTATGATTGATGTAACTTTTTCCCAGTTTATTTTAGCTGATAATAATCAAACAATGCAATTTTGTCCTGTATTTTTGTATTTTTCTAAAAGCGGGTTTAATGTAGAATATTTTACATTCATTTTAAGTACATATTACATTCATTATAAAGTTTAAATTGATATTTATAAATAAATTGACCATGTTTCCTAAATCGTACCACTAGAATCGCACCAGTAGGGTTTGACAACTCGTATGTTATATAGGTTATGTACATATATCACATTCATAGGTTACTATATAATAATCAGTACTTTATGTTGAATATTTTCTTTTCTATTCTGCCCTCCTTAGTTAAACTGTCCTATCTAGCATTTTTTCATTTTTTGAGATATGTTGAAATATTTTAAGTTCCACGCGTCTTTTACCTTTTAAGTAAAGTTAGAAAACTCTACGTGCTTTGTTAAGATTTATAAACAGTCTAATGTATTTAACCTAACTTCTTTCCAAATGGTTAAAATATCCTATCTAAAACAATTAATTAATTGGTACGTTGATAATACATTACCTACCGGTACACCTATTACAAAAAATTATATTAGGCTGTTACGAAATAATGACAACATGTTTTAATTTGAATGATGGAAAATAAGGACGGTACAAAGTATATGATAGAACTTCAATTTTCTCGGTTGTTTCAAAATGCTAGATAAGACATTTTAACTAAAGAGGGCAGTATTTGTTATTGATACTATTTTTAGTGGAGGTACGATTTAGGAGACCGGTTGCCTAAATCGTACTTTTTACAGTATGTGACAAAACGATTAATAACAAATTTATTTGTTCTGAACAAAAGGTTAAGCGTATAATAGTAGGTGCCTAAAAGATCAAGCTACAATATCCAATAGTCATTTGCGTTCAAATTAGTACCAAATAAAAAATATAACGTAAAACGTCTTAAATATAGTCACTTGTTTTATCAATCTGAACGTTAAATACCCTTATTACTTAATTCAGAATATGTCGTGCCAAGATATATTCGTCCGCCCTTCGTTCCAACAACTAGACACTCAGCAGAAGAATTCTCAGGTGCCTCCAATACTACCACACATCACTTCCAGTCTTCTATACACAAAATTGGTTCCGTTAAAATGGAATCATAGTTCCTTTTCCCCACAACTATTATAATTCCCTGAACGACTTGCTCCACCGATAATCAATAACACCCCTTAGAATATCGCACGCAATTACACAAAACCATAACTCCCTGTTCCTCCACCCACTTATCACACCCTCCCGGCCAAGTGAACGTGCAAGAAAAACATTACACCAGATAACTAAGCTACATCCACGAGGACACCATTACCCAAACTTCACCCTCCCGCCTTGGGGCAGCGCATCGGCGAAAAGGACAGCGGAGCTTTCATCCACCCTCCTAAAAATGACACTTTATGTTCGGCCGGTGTGTCTTTAGATCCACGAGGAACGAAGAAAGGGGCCCCGTGTACACGGGAATACGGTCAGCCTCCCGTGGGAGATACTCGGGGCAGCTAAAAACGAGGAAGGGGGAGAACGAGACGCAGGGAAGTCGACGTGTGTCCCGTCACCCCCCTCAGGAAGGATAAGAAGAGGGACGGGAGCCTCTCCGGGCAGAGCCCCGGCTCGTACGCTTTCCACCCCCGAGAACCCCACGGAGTCCGAGAGCGCGCCGTATAAATAGATAGGCTTGAACGAGACCGTAAAAGCTTGCGGTCTCGTTTCGAATAATTGGATTTGCTGGGAACGGGACCGAGAGACGCCGACAATTCGCGCGCACGCGCTCCTACGGGGGGCCTCTGTGTGTGCGGGCGAACGTGATTCATTCCGCTGGGGCTGCTCGCTCTCCATTTCCGCCTGGGCTCGTTTCGAATTCGTCGCCTCTTTCGTTTCGATCCGTGAGCCGACCGCCGCTCGCCGCTCGCCGCGTTGCCATTTCAGGACCCGGGGCCTGTCTTCGTTCGCGACACGATCATATTCGAAATTTCCAACGTACGAGCACACAGGGAACTTTGCAGAGTAAATATCCGAACGTCACGGAGCTCGTGCGTTTGCAGCAACGGCGCGCAGGGTCGGAGACTGGTTTCCGTCAAAGAAGAACTTTGCACGTTGAATTACACGGGGGAACGTGGAGAGGCAGCGGTTTGCCCTCTGGGAGCGAACAATTTTAATCATTCTTGACACTTTAGGATAATTATTAGAAGGAAACGTGTGTAAATGCTATTTCAGATTGTAAATGAATTTATAGCAAATTATACAGAATATTCGTTGCACGGAAGAACTTTAGTGTGATGATTTTCCAACCCCTATTTGCGAGTCGACTAAAGCTGGTGTTGACACTTTTCATATATCGCCACCTTGTTAAGCAGCGAAAAGGTCATCATACATCCAACAAATGCTTTTCTCCATGATTTCCATCCCAAACGATGGAGATCCAAAAGTGATCTCGTTAAACACCCCGCGAGAGGTTCGTCGTTCATCGTTCGCGTCGATGATCCCGCATAAAGAATACTCGCGTAACGACTACTCCCCGCATACCAGCGCAATTACACTTAACGCGGGGCGAATTACGAGGCATTCGTGCAGCACGAAAATACGCCTGGGATTGCTAGCGTAATTTCGATACGGACCTAGATAGCTGGTGCTCGAGCGGTCGCACGCGATCGATTCCGAGCTTTGTTCGCCGAAGGAACTAGCCCCCGCTCCTTCGCCGCTCATTTCGCGCGTGTACGCATTTTCGTGGATAATTTATTCGAGCAACGGTGCGCCCCCACGATTCGGTGAGTCACGGGGGCTGTTCGCGTGCTCGCGTGCCGCGTAAGCGCCCCTAAACACGTATCACGCAGAAAAGTGGGAAAATCATATGTTTTAGGCGCCGGGAATATTCTTCGGGGTAATTTCAGGAGAATTCATTGGATACATTGTAGAGTCGTTGTGCATTTGTAGGTGAACGAGGAATCAAGGATTTGAGAGTTAATTAGCAAAGTGTATTTACGTTTCCACACATCAGACGCAATTATTTATTTTTTATTTGCTTTCACGGGTAGATCATATTGTTTATAATATAAGAAACGGAATACATTGCGGCACACGAGATAATGAACCACAAAAATACCAAAAACAAAATAAAAATTACACGATAACCACAATTTCACAAAATCAGAAATTGAATAGGTAACTGAACAAGTAAACTTCAAAAGAAATTATCATAGCCTACCATAGACAAAATAGTAAATAGTAAAAAAAAGTAGTAAAAAATTGCCAAATAGTAAAAAATCTAATCTGGCATTATAATTATTCGCTAAAATATAAATTTTACAAATTGGATCTGTAACTTTGAAACATGATGAGAAGAACGGTGGTCTGAAGAGTATAGGTGTTCCGACGGGTCGAGTAGGAGCATTAAAACTGACAAGTGAAATAAGGGAATTATTCGTGAATCCGTGTATAACCTTAAATAGAAAACAAAGGTCAGCCATGACTCTTCTGATTTCAAGAGTTTGGATATTCAGACAGTCGAGACATAGGTTAATTAGGCAATTATGCTGCTTTTCTAATTCTATTCTTACAGATATTAACATCTGGTACAAGTATAAATCTCTGCGGAACGGAATGCACGACATATGCAAATTTATGCAAGCTCGAGCGATTCCAAATCAGCCAGTAGCAGTGACACGGCGCAGCCCAGAGAAGAGGGTGTGAAAAGTAGCCCCTATCGCGAGAGGAGATCTCAATGATCAGGCGAGGAAGAATGGAGATGCGCGGCAAGCTCGCCTCGAAGAGGGATGCCTCCCCGGATCGTTCGTTTGCATAATATTTATCGACGATCATCGCTGATAAGATATAGCCGTTCTTAGCGAGCGCCGACTGACGGCGGAGGCGGCTGAAGTCGCGAATCGAGATCGCCGATAAGCACCGAGGGGGGTGGAGGGCTTCGATCTGACCAACTTCCTCCCCGCCGAGTCGAGAGGATACACCGCCCCGTTGAAAACTCGCTGGCTACGTCCATCCAGTCGGGATCGACGAGTAGCACGCGACTAATTAAAAATCACGGACACGAGCGTGGCACGGAAGGTCTTTCCGGGAAGACAGGGATGGACACAACGGGAAGGGCGGACCGTAAACGAGGGGTGGGCGCTCGAAGGGCGCAGAGAAGCCAATTTGATTACTCGATAATAATTAATTGCTCGTTACGTTGCGCGGCGCGATGCAATTAATCACTGTCGACGGCTTTTCATTTTTCCTGCCACCCATCTGTCCCTCTCTCTTTCTCCCTTCGTTCTCGTCCAGCCCTCGTCGGTCCCTCTCTCTCTCACTCTCGTGCTCTTTTGATTCGACCCCCGCCCCTCTTTGATCTCGTTCCCCCTCTCGCTCGAGCAGATTTTCTCCTTTTTCTCACTCTCATTCTTTTTTTTCCTCATTCGTCAGGTTGGTTAGCTAGCTGGTCCGCGGTCGCACTCTATCATGCGAGGTTCATTAGGTTGGACGTGTCACGACCGCGTGGGTGACCGTGTGCCATCAAATTGCGAACACGGACCGTGTCCCATTCTGCTGCACGAGGACAGAGCAGGGAGGATAGAGCGGGCCGTGCCCGTGGGGAAAGAGAGAAAACAGAGGGGTCGACGGAGGACAAAATAAATAAATAATCGTCCTCGTTGGCCGGCCTGCCACGGACGAGGGCTCCCCTTCCCGTCCACCACGAGGGCGCTCCAGGATAACGCACACGGATGTCATCGATTTCACGGGCGAAACGTGGAAGCCTGCAAACGTGGAAACGCTGGCCAACGGGCAAGAGATTGGGAAACTCTTGAACCGTCGTTAATTTATTTCGACTGAAAGACAGTGGAGGATACAGCTATTGGCCGTACGAGTAGGATTCCGGGATATTGAAAGGGGTGGCTGTTAAATGTAACGCTGATTCTTTAATGAGGATTTGCATGGTAGCAGTGCATAAGGCACTGAAGTTAATGGATATAATTCGGGGCGCGTATTGGGGGTAGTTTAGAAGGTATCTAATGTTAAAGTGAGCCAAGCGTTGTGTTAACTATCAGCGCCCTGTTAACTATCACTTGACTGCTAGAAGAATGCTTTGTTTGCATATCGATGGCTTAGTGTACAAATATTGTATATTCACTTTTTGTGAAATTTGAGGTTTTATATGTAACTCAAATAGTTGTTGACTGTTTCTTTATGCTGTATAAAAATCACATTTATATCTGCTTCATAAATTTGTCAAAAATAATTGTTTAAACATGTTTTTCTCGAAAACTCTAAAAGTGGACATACAATATTTGTGCACTAACAATGGAACATCCGGAACCCGGAAATTCAAAACATTCTGAAACTTTGTGAATATGTAGGGAATTTCCTCCTGATTAAAACGCAATTTTTGTTTTCTGCTCAAATTCACTCTAAGGGGGTGTAATTGACACCCGAAAATCCGGTTACTTTCCGTTTTTGTGTTATAACTAGCGAACCGTAAAATAATATTTTTGCCAAATGATAGATCTAATTAAAAGAAGTAACTTTTGTCTTGAAACTTTTTTTCTATTTCTTACAGCTCGCCAGTTATAAAGCTGGGATTCCACTGAGGCAAGTTTTTGGCAACCGGCAACATCGCCGCATCTTTTTTTCGCATGCAACACATGCAATCACTATCACACTCATCGCATGCGAGATGTTGCCTTGCGTTGTGTCAGTGGAATCCCATCTTTACACAAAATCGGAAAATAACCGAATTTTCAGGGGTAAATTTCACCCTCTTCGAGTGAATTTGGGCAACTAACAAAAATTGCATTGAAAGAAGGAGGAAATCCCCTACATATTCAAAAAGTTTCAGAATTTTTTGAATTTTCGAGTTCGGGATCTTCCCTTGTAAGCCATCGATATGTATGTTCGACAAGCATTGGAGCTTTTCCTCAAGGCACACTTTTACGTGAGTACTCTATTACTAACATCGAAGCTTTGTTAATAAAAAGATCGATAGATTGAGTAGCAAACGGGCATACTTCCGCAATTTCTAACCTTTCATGTAAATACATGCCCCTTTCTAAGGACCTTGATGTATTGCATGATATCTAGATCGCGACAGGTATTTACTAACACCTAGCAACGTGGAAGAAAGAAATTTAACCGACAGAAGATCTACCTCCACCTGGAATTACAATCATGGAAGGCTGCGTAGAAGATCGTAATTGCGAGCCACGCTGCTCTGGCAAGCTTGTCGACCCGAAGGCAAAGACGTTGCGTAATGAGACGAACACCCGACGATGGAAATTCTGCAATCGAGTCGTGACTGGCCGCCGAATCGAGTCCCAGGCACGCGGATAAAAAGCGAACGCGATTGGTGCACCTGCGGGCTTCGGGATTTTCATTAAACCGCCTCCCTTTGAAGCTTCCAAAGTAACTGGGAAATATTTCGTAACTTCGCTTCGGAACGAATTGCACAGCGCCCGGCGTGAGTTCCGCGCAGCGGTGCATTAACGAGGCAAATGTTTCACGTGAAATTGCGCAACAATTTATTGATGCCCCTGACAGCGCGGAACTTTCAAGTTCGAATGGCCCTCTGGCTCGATTAGTATCTCATGCATCGCTTACTAAAATGTAGAAAGTCAGTAATTCACGGCAATTAAATACTAAATTCAGCAGAAATTAAGTAAGACAGCGGACAAGGTGCTATACCTTCATCTGGAAACAGTTTCGCGAGTATCACTGCACTGTCCACCAAGGCTGGATAAAGGAGGAGGGGGATCTACGGGTAAGGTGCAAATTTTGTTTACTGCTTCCCTTTTGAAATAATTATAAATCGCACTAGAAGTTTATTTTAAAATACCTTTTCGATGTTTGTCTTTTAGTAATATTTTTTTGTAAATCATTAATTTTCGTTATAATTAAATGTTATCTAATTTTATTCAGAATACATTTCAATTTTTTAAGATTTACGTATTTTATTGTATGTTTTATTACATAACTAGCTGCTTTATTACAGACTATAATTTTTTGTTTACACCTGCCTTCCTGTGCTATTGAACTAATGGGGTCCTCGAAGGTTTCATAGCACCGGGCCCGAAAAATCTTAACCCTTCTGTCCACACATCAGATTTACATTAGCCTTCAGATCACTTGGAAAATAAACTACCCCCTTATTTGCAAGTATTCCTGCTAAGTTATAATCCACAGTATAGACTTGGATATGCCCTACGCTACAAAGTTCCAGCGAGACTGATTGCGCCGCATTCCCACCAGACCCAACCGCTTCTTACAAAGAACCCGATCCTCAGAATCGCTCATAGCATCCGCGTCCAGCATTAGCCGCGTTCGACGAGACGAGAAATCATCGCTGGCACCGCAATACTCGCAACGAACTCCTCGAAATCAAAATGTTTGACGACGGTCGTTGGGAACGGTGACGTGTGTACGAGAACACGCACGCGGGCACACGAAGGAGCGCACACACGGGCGCAGAGTGCGGAAGGGTGCAGACACGTTCGGGGATAGATACGCGGGGGATGAGTTTGACGGTCGGCAGCCAATCATCGGCATATGCCACGGCATGGAGTTCATGAGTGACGTGCCACCGCTGTCTATGCTGGATGGAATACTCGATATCAGGATTAGGATTAGATGTGTATGCTTGATATACCCTCCGCTGCGTGCCCTTCCGACCCCAGGCAGACGTCGAGGGGAAGGGTTCTAACGGAATTTTCGGTAATACCAAACACCATCGAGCCGAATTTCCTGTTCTTGTGGTAGATCCCAGCTGGCCTGGCTGGCCAGGGGTTATAATCTTTGGTGTAGTAATCTTGTACAGAGATATAACTGCCCTTCCCCGTAGACCCGAAATGTCCACTACTTAGTTTCTGATACGATAATTCTGTTGCGCAGTGTTTCAGCAAAGCATTCGCACGACGTATGTATATAGATTTCTTCCCTAGATGTGTTGCCTTCAGAATGGCCACCGGCCACGTCATAAATTCCGCTTGGAATTTTGAGGGTCTCACAAAGAACATTGAAATACCTCTGTATGAAATATTTAAACGAGTGGCGGGGATGTCAGTAAGAATTTCGAGGGAAAAAAATACACGGGGAGCTCTGCCCAACTCTGCTGCTCTCGGACGGCCAGGCGTTCCATCAACGGGGCAGCCGTGCGGCTATAAATATTGTCCGATTTTCCTTTTTCAAGGGCAGTTATACGATCTCCCTTTGTGTGTGTATTTACCATCGGGAGGGCACCGTCAAACCGCGAAGGCCAGAGGTAAAATGTTTTATATTTGGTCGGCGCTCCCAGAAGCTAGGGGCGCCAGGGCTATGCAATCACACGGACGCGTGGGCGTGCACGCACACGCGGGCAGGCCAGGCGAATCTGAAGCAGAAAACACCAGGAGGTACGGTCGACCACGGTGTTCGCGGAATACTAATGCTTGTCAATCCCGGGGGCACCGTTCCTGTGGCATATTGTCGATCGGATAGGGGCCGATGGAGGTTACTTCCTTTCAGGAACGTCGATGGTCTAGAATCGACGATGACAAGAAACAAGGGCTGGAGGGTGCAGTTGTCGTAATTGGAATATATAAATTACAATTATGGGTGGTTTAGGGAACTCCAATCTTTTCATTCTAATTTCTTGTGTAGTATCTTGGGACGTAGTATCCTAAGGCGAAGAGATCTTCTAACTACTCTGGGGATCAAGAAGCCGATGTAGATAATTACAGGAAACAGTGTTATTTCCAACAGCGTTATTTTAAGGAGCAGTGTTGACAGGCATGAACTCCAGGGAATAGCATTCCAGGAGATAAAATTCTAGACACCAGAGCACTGCGGGATCAATTCCTAGCGAATAGTATTCTACAGACAGCTATTCTCGAAAAGGGTACCCTAGGGTCTACCTTCTAAGAAGTAATATTCCACAGCGCAATGATGTTGAAAATAGTATCCTAATGCATAAAACTCTGGAATAGATACTACCCTGTGGGAACAAGATTCTCTCGGTACAATATTATACAGGGTAACCAGATCACTCAGGCATCGACAGTCTCATGAATGAAGCGCAACCGTGAATGCGTTGTCTCCTAACGGTGCCAACGAATTCAGACGACGAAGGAGCAACGAAGGACGATTCAGGCGGCGAGGTTTCGCAGAGTGCAATGTCGCGAACCGAACAGGAGAAGATCGAAGCGACTCGACGCCTCTTATCGGCCGTTTCCTCTCGGCCGAGCGTAAGGAGACGTGCTCGAGAAGGACGCGCTTACGGGGCGCAGTTGCACAATCTACGGCGTACAGTCTGCGAAGATGTCCAGGTTGACGTAACGCTTTCCCCGAACCGGCCGGGACGACAATCATTGAGGGCTGCATCCGCAATCGTGTCGCGCTAACGAGCGTCCTTCGGCTAACATCGTTAGCCGGCGCATCGCGCTGCAGATACAGCTGACGCTCGCGCGCATCAGAATAGAGCAGCTGCGATTATCCGAGGCGACGGCGCAGAACCGACGCGTTTCCGTCGTCACACCATCCGATTTATTCATCCATTGCCTGGTCGGCCTGAAATAAGCGCGTACAATTGATACGCGCTTGATTCTTATCAATTCTTCTCAGAGCATCTCAGCTCTGGCAGCTCGTACGCGTTGCAATTACCTAATTACTGCTGTTGCGTGCTCCATTCTTGGAACGGAGAGCTACATTCATTACAGTATTTCATACAAACGTGGAATATATTAATCACGATGATGCGTTTGGGTTTTGAGGTTTAGTACGAACTTATCTTTTGCTATTTTTGAAATATCACGTAGGTAAGCAAATGTGGAAACTCATTCTTGCTGATTCGGTGTTCTTTGGAGCAAAGGGGGTTGTTCCCCGACAGTACCGTGCCCGCACCGCGTGTAACTTGAATCAAGGTTCAATTTCACGATCAGCCACCGCGCAATAACACCAAGGGCTGTTCAGCTGGTTCAAGGAATAACTGGCGCCCGCCCCCGTGAGCGGAGAATTACCGCGAGGGCCAAGGGGCCGCGCGAAATCCTCCCCGAGGCAGAGCCACGGAGGAAGGCATTAGGATCGGCGGGGTTCTCGACGGTGTCCCGGTGCCATCTGCGGGTGAAATACGATTGAAAGAGGCGAGGCGATATCCGGGCGAAATCGGTGGGTGGCGAGGGAAAGAATAAGGGCTCTCGGGGTTCCACTGGCTGGAATAAGAGAGGGGCCGAAGGTGGCGGAGTCGTAGGACCTGAACAAAAGCGAGGAGAACGAGGAGGAGGGAGAGAGGAGAGTGGAAGAAACGCGGGGGGTGGCCACGGAAGGTCTACGGGGGTGACGGGCACGGGGCTGGCCAGCAGAGTTTACGAGAAATCCTGGCCGTTAGCCAAGTCGCCCCGGCTCTGGGTCCCGGGTGAAAATTATTCGAGATATGAATTTACGGTCGGCGCAGTGCCATAGAACGAAAGAAGAACGGGAGGCGGGAATGGGGGGGTGGAGAGGAGGTAAAGGGGGGAGGGCAGCGTTGATGGCGGTGGAGTAGGCGAGCTAGATAAGGCGAGCCGCGGTAGGACTTAATAAACTTAGAAACCCGAGCGGCAAACCCACCGGTCTACCCGAAATTCCACCCCCGACCGCCGCCACCGCCGCCAACCACCGTCAAACCTCGTCCCCTGCTTATCCTTCGGCCCGACAACCCTCTCACGGCTCTCAAATTACCTCCAGCGTCGAATATCACAGGCTGCGGTTTTTCGAGCCACACGCCGCCCCTCTTCGATACCCGCTCTCTCTCTCTCTCTGACAACCCCCCCCCCCACCCCCCGCCCACCCCCTGTCGTCGCCACGACCTCTTTTACGAGTCGCTCGAAAATCGTGTCGCGACCACGTACGAACGGGCGGACCGGCACACGACCGTGCTCAAGTCTGATCAAAGGGTCAATTTTCGTCTTTGACGTGCCACGGGATCCGTTGTCTTACGATCACGGGGCTAGAGCGCTGCTTCTGCTCGCCAAAGTCCCAGGGTTTTTCTTCTATTTTCGGCTATCCAGGTCCTCCTCTTCGTTTTTTTTTTTTATGGAGGATCGATTGGCTGGGTGACATTCGACTGGAACGGGGCCGTGTAAATTTAAATGACCTAATTCAGACGCCCGCGGATATTTACGTGTTTTAATAGTCGCGCATAATTGGGAGCGTCTACTGCAGGTGACTTCTTTTGGTCCGAAATTTTAGCCGCAAATTCGCGTGACGATAAGTCTGCGTGTCAGGCGATCGGCGATCAACGTGAATCGACGAAAGCAACGTACCCACGTTTAATCAACTCCTATAAGAAAACACGTCACGCCGGGGCATGCGCTTTAAGCGCAACCGAGAAGAACGAAATTAAAATCGCCGGCCCCGGGGCAACTTTAGTTCCCACTGCCGCGACACTGACATTATCCAAGAAAATTCAGTGTCAGCCCTCCCCCTCCCCCCCCCCCCCCAGGAAAACTTGCGGCTCCGTCTCCGAGGAGAATATATGTCACCTCTTAAGGCCTTAATGAACTCTTGTCTGCTGTCGAGTAAAACGCCATCCGGAAGAGTCCGTGTACCCGGAAATTAAGGAAGTCCTCCGAACGTCGCGTATCAAAAGTTAAGTAACTTCTTGGCTGTGGCGGAGGCCGCACGTTCATACGTAAGAAGGGGATGGGGCCAGCGTCAAACGCTGAAGCACACGGGGGCTGAAGTCCAGTCGAATCTGCGCCAACTTTCGACGAGCGTGGAATGCGAAACTCGCCGAGAGACTCCAGCAAATGGCGCTTGTGATTTTTAATCGTCGTTTACGACCCGCGGCTGATGCTTTGCGAGGTCGTGAATTTTTACTGCCACTTCGAAAAACCGGGGAGCATAAACAGCGCGGGACAGGTAGAAAATACCGGCGTCGGACACAATTCCATTGGCTTACGTTTACGGGCCGGGAACTTTGCGAGCTTAGGCCAGGAAGTATGCATAGTTGCGCGTTTGACCTTCCACCGTGCTCCGATGGGGCACGCGGCCAGAAACTGATCAAAGTTTCCTCGATACGGCGGGATTCGAAATTAGTTATTTATACGGAACGCCGGGAGAAAGAAGCTGACGGGTCGCCGAGAGGACAGAACCGTTCGCGAGACGGGGGGAATATTAATGCGGGCAGAATGCGACATTGCGACGAAACGGAACGCTGCGCGTTTTCACTTTGATATTAATGAAAACGGAGTAGCGGCGCCGAGGAAATACGTCGAAGACTGTCCGGGAGAGGGAGGCGGAAGGTAACTAGGGAGAATGATGTCGGGAGGGGAGAGAACGCATTGTAAAATTCCAAACAATAGCTGCAATTTGAAACCATCACTGAGTATTTCTACAAAAACTTCCCGTGCACGATACTTTGCCACGTTCACCAAATACGGTGTCCATTTTCCACAAAATACCATCCAATAACATAACACTTCGAATTCAGTAATTTTCAAAACGTCCAACTTGGGAAAATTCCCTTCTACATACTTATTCCCTTCGACACCACACTTTCACCAAAACCTCTCCACACCACAAATTCGACACAGAGCAGAAACTATTTCGATCATCCACAGCAGTCACCATCTTCGCACATCACGTGTGACAGAAGATCAGCCGATTCCAGTAGTTTCCTGTAGCAATCGACGCGCAAACAAAGCCCCGGCGATTATCACCTCAAAGATCTCAAAGACGGTAAACGGGAAAGTTTGCCCATTGCTATCAGAGCGTGTTCCCCCTCTCGATTACCGGAACGCCATAATAGAAACGGCATTATCGGATCACGGTGCCAGGAAAATCCGCGAGTAATCCCTATTAGCGTTTACGTGGGCCTCGGAATTTCAGTAGTTTAAGCTTCGCGCGGCCAGACAGCGGGGGCATTATTGCGAGAGAACTGCCTCGTCGCCGCGATATCATTGTCTGGCCGTGTGTTCCGCATCGGGGCGAGGTACGGAGCACGGGGCCGGAAAGGAAGGGAAAACGAGAAAACGTCGCGAAAGAAGTGGGAAGCCAGAGTTGGCAATAGAGACGCTTGCGGGGGGAGCAAACGCGCAGCTTTGTTTTGCGCTATTTTGTTATGCGGTCGCTGGTAGACGGTGCAGAGGGAACGACGCCAACCTGCCAACCTACATCGGGTACAATGACGCCGTTTGGTCGGCGCACGTGTGTACGGGCAATTGGAAAATACGCGGCCGTTGCGGAGCACGCGGTGGCAACGCGTTTGTTCTTGGTATCAAGATGGACGACATAGGGGACCAATGACTGATACGTCGAGAACAGTTGATGCGGCCGCGGTTTGTCACGGGGGCCGCGTGGGGACGCTGCATTTCGAATTGCCAATTTCTCTGGATATTACTTGCGACCGGAGGAGCTGAAATTGCGATGCGAATACGGAGGATTTGGTACTTTACTTGGCCTTCTACAGTAGAGGATTTGGAGGTTTAACTCCTTTATGATTCGGAAATGGTCTTGCTTTAGGTCCACTTTTGGGGGTGCTTCCGCTTGATTTCTAGGATAAACGTGAAATATCCTTCTAGGTTTAAGTGTAACTACTTCGGTTATGTATGGAACATATTCAGAATTTTTTGGTGACTTTTGCAACCTTTCGACGTCTTAGAAGAGGAACATTAAATATTGCAAATAGGAGTTGGATTTTATTAAAGGGTAATCCATACCTCCCTGGAAAACGACAAAGGAATAATTTAAAATTCGTTCGCTGAACTACCAGCATCCTTGAATATAGGTAGAGGAGACCGGGGCAGATTGTAACAAAAAGAGTTTTCATAGTTTTTCTCGAAAGTATTTTCCTCAATCAGGAAATAATTTGCGTGATTTACTACTTACGTATGTGGAGAACTGATTGCGTGGAAGTACGAGAAAAAATCTTAGACACTTAGACATCTAACATCATCTTAAACAAATCTGAACCTTTGTTACAATGTGCCCCAGTCCGGGGTAAATTGTAACACACCTGTTTTACTTATTTAAATACAAATATGAACATAAATAAATATTTCTAAAAAATATAAATGAAAACACACATCATTATTAAACATTTGATATACATGAGTTAAACAATCATTGCTTATTCATCTGATTCTATTAAAATCTTCGCTTTCTTTACTTCTTCCTTTATACTTTTTTTCTACTTTTTGGATTCTCGATTGTTCTGTTGTTCGTCTAGACTATTCTAGAGCATCTTCCGGTGTGTCAGCAAATACCTTGCTTTATCACCATTTACAACGGAGTAAGTATAGTAACATGTTACTATTTACCCCGAGCTTGAATTTTTGCGTTTTATCTCAGCGAACGAGAAACTAAACATCAAATTATTAAAATGCGTACACATTATAATAAACCAATGTGTCCTGATTCGTTTGCGACAAACAAGTAAAAATTCAAACGGTTTCTAATGACGTTTAATTGAAATGAAAATGCTAAGACAATATTTACTTACGTGCTCTAAATACTAAAATTCGGGGCTATAACCACAAAATGAATACATAACGCTCGTTTGTGTCACTAAAACCGACGGTGTTAATATCGTCAAGCAGCTCCCGCATGCTGTGGGTTACCAGATTTGTCGTTCAAAAGATTTTACTTATATTACAATTTACCCCGTGTTACAACCTGCCCCTGTCTCCCCTACCAAAAAATTTAAATACTTCAACTAATCCACAATCAGCCACATTAGAAACATTTCGGTCCCCTAACACTTACACTCGAATCCATCGCAACCAACACATACGGTTCCAAAATCGTTGATCTACTCCCCTGTTGCACCGGAACGCAGCATTACGCGACCGCGATTATAATGGCGAGAATTGCAGCGACAAAGTGACGGCGGCAGTTGCGCAAAAGTTACTTCACCGCGTTAATTAAACGACCGGGCAGGCCGAATCGCTGGAGACAGGCAGTTTTGCAGGGATTTAAATTCGAACCGAGTCCCCGGGTTCGGTCGGGACGTGCCACTCGACACGCCGCGGCGTGGCAGCGAAGAGCCGCTAATGCGTCGTCCACGGAGATATAACCGCGGCGCTGAGGCTGCAAATTGCTGGAATTCCGAAGTGGCGGGCAACATGCACGCGGTGGAGGAAAAAAATCCAGCCGTCGCGGGGAGCTCTCGAAATTACGTCGTAATTAGTGCGCGGCATAATATGCCACGGGTCACGGAATCGAGTTAAGTGTTCGAAGCGTTCAGAGCGGGCCAACGGTTTGAAGGGTACGGGTGGGCTGAGGGGGAGGGGGGGGGGGTGAAAAACGTGGAGCGAGCGTGCCGGAGGATCGTCCCAGGGTCTGGAGCCACGGAAAATTCACGGAAACGGGGGCGTGTACGCGCGCTCGCCGTTCGCCTAGCCCGCCGCCGGCCCTCCTCCCTCTTTTCGAGGGCACTCGCTTGGATATCGAAAACAATTTCAATTTGAAAAGTTTAAATACTCCGGATGGAGAGGGAGAGAGGTGGGAGGGCGGCACGCTCGAGAGCCCCCGGACGGAGATAGAGGGAAACGAGAAAGCGACCGACGGAGAACCGGGGACAGGGAATTGCGGGGGGCTTTGTGAAAGTGGTCGGTATTTCGAATTTCCCCTTAATTTGAAACATAAGGATCCTTCTCTCCGCGGTCCTTGCCGCCCGGAAACTCGCAACCCTCTCAAAGGCGACGCTATCTCCCCGACTCTTGCACCCTCGACGTGAAAGCCAGGACCCCCTTCCAACTCTCTGCCGCCGCCCCCCCCCCCCCCCTCCCACACCGCCAGCTCCACCAGTCACTCGTTTTCTTTCGGTCTTTCGCCTTCGTTCTTCGCCGTCGTCTCGTCCGCCGAGACTCGCGAATTAGTCCCTTTCAGCGACAACCTTCCAGCCTCGAGAGAGCTCGCGGGTCCTTCGGTTTTCGAGGCTGCCGCCCTGAGGAGGATGCCTCCGAGAACGCGCTGCCAAGGTGACTGCTGGGCGGCGGAACGAGGATATTAATGTGTAGAAAGTTGGACGAATATCGGGGAATATGTTATTGGTGATCAGGAGCTTCATTGAATCGAGCTATCGTGGAAGGGAGTTCCTCAGTGGCGGTGAGTCTCGAGGAGACAATCGAGTAGCAATCGAGTGGAGCAGCGTCGCGTGCTCTTCGAGTTAACCTTCAAATAAAACACTTTCATAGTGGTCGCCTTTGGGAGTTTCGTCGTAAACTTAACGGCGATCGCCTCTGAAACTTGAGTCGCTGCGATTCCTGACTACTTGGGGGCGTTTTTAGACTAAAACACTTCGATGACTAGAAGCATGTGTCCAGGACGCCATTCCCCACACTTTAAAATTTTTAAGGTGCGTTTTGACGTGACAGTAAAAGTCATGACTTTCTCGGTCGTGACATTGTATGACAGCGTGAATCAAATGCTACGTCATGGTTACAATATCGTGACAACTACTTAGTTCTCACGACGACAAAAATCATGATATAAATGACTACTTAATATCATGACCGTAAATGACACGATTTACTGTCACGTGCAAACGGACTTAAGGCTATGAGATTACCCAATTTGACTGATTCTCCTATGCAGGCTCTTTTTTCACCCTAGGGGAACTTGCTAAATTGCACACTTTATTTATATAACATTTATTTGAGCTTTTTAAATAACCTTACTCTGAACTTTAGCTTAAAACATTTATAGCACAATTTGTAATATTTCATTTAAAATTTTATTTTAAAAAATGCCAACAATGAAAATACCATTTTGCGCCCCTTATAAATTTTACACCCTAGGCAGCTGCCTAAGTCTACCTATAGAGACGAGTCGAACTCCTATATCCTCATTGACACTTAAAGGACGACTAACCAATGAAGTCTGATTGCACCATAAAATATTCAAAGCCTAAGTGCAGTTAAGACCAACTAACTACTGCAGCCTGACAGCTCCAACTGTGCCTTCCCTCTTAAATCATTCCTCGCTCCCATTCGCTCCATGTCGATTCTAAACTCAATTCTTCCACCTGAAAAATACCTGTATTTCCTAATCACCTGATAAACCCACGTTACAGACAAGCCTTAATACCTCTTTCCTAGATCTCAGTGATCAGCCGCAATCGATCCCATCGAAAACCTAACGCAGACTTTATCCACTGAGAATCACACGTGTCACGACAACTCAGCTACTCTGGAAATCCACCAACGCGCACTCCATAAACGAGGAGTTCCTCGACCGAACCTGGGGACCTTCCCCCGCGATTACGGGTATCATAATTACGAAGCACGAAGGTGAATCACTTTACGTGGCCATCAAAGCGGCGTGACTCAGCGCTGGGAAGGGCTATGATTAAATTCGTATTCGCCAATCGGACGGGCATCGTTCGAATCCTTACATGGCCTGGAGACGATCAAGGGTCGTGGTTGCCAGTCGGGAGAGCGTGGGCGTCGCTGCGCGCGGGGGAAAGTTTCGCTTTTAATAAAGAAACCGTGTTGCCCGCTCCACCCTCCCGCCCCGCGGCGTCGGGACGCGTGTTTACGCGCCGGCGTTTCATTCATCGCGCCCCCGAGCGACAATATTAGTGTGTAATATGAAAAAGAATGGTCCCTGGCTCGTGGAGCGGAAGCCGGTGTCGGCACGCTGACGAGGGAGGAACGGGACGAGCCATAAATTTCATTTTCCATCCCCCGTGGAACGGTAACGGAGTGACAATGCGGAACGTTATTAAAAGTCAAGTGAGCATTCGTTAAAGGGGTTAATCCCGCAACCCGTTCGACGTCTGGCAGACTCCGTTTGGATGTTTTATTAACGCGCGAGCTCCCTTTCCTGCCACCCCCTGCGAGCGACCGCTGGGAATATTAATAAGCGTTTTCGTGTGTAAAATGAGACGCGCGGAAGAATCGTTTACCGTGGGTCGTTTAATTACTTTTGGCAACTCCGATTTGTTTGGTACCAGATAATTTGGAGCAAAATGAACTTACCGTTGTTTTGTTACACTGTGCCTTTTTCTCTTCATTTCTGAGCTCTGTACACGTAGCTAATGACGATAATTAGAATAAGAAACCACGATCACAAATGAAACAACTGGAGAAGGTATCACCGTCGAAATTCCCCCGTGGTCCCGAGCGAAATAATTGCTCCCGGAGCGAAAGGAGCGAAACGAGTCCCTCCCAGAAGTTTAACGAACACGATAGTCCTCGGTGAATCGACAGGGGTGACGGACCATCGAAGGCACTTCTGCACCCTGATCCACGGCTCGATCCCGATTCAACGCCGGGATAATAAAAATTTTCCGTTCGGCGATCTCGAGTATTTTCGTTCCAGTCTTCCCCCCCACCCGCCTAGCCGCCAACATCCACTTATCCTTTGTTCTCCCCTACTCCTGGATCTACAGTCAACATACCTTAACCCCATTTATCACTACCCCTTAACCCCACTCCATCGTCTGTCTCCTTTCTCTCGATCGCGTTGTTTACACGAACACGTGCTGCGTGCAGGCGAAACAAGGGCGGGGGTTGGTGCAGGGTGGAGAACTCGGTCTCGTCCCGGCGCGAGTCCACAGAGGGGGCGAAGGGGGCTGTAGCGTGCTCGATGGCCACCGCAGGATGGGGCATTAGAAGAGAGCAAGGGACCGAACGGCTCGATTTTCCCTCTCTTTTTTTAACGAGCCAGTCACGTGTTTCCGCAATTAAATCGAGAGCGCCGAGCCCTTCGACAATGGCCTACAAACACGGCCGTGTACGCGAGCCCGCGCGCGGGCGTTCGACGAGCGGACCGGTTGTGTACACGCGCGCGCGCGCTCGCGTTTATGGACGAGCGGTGGCTGAGAGAATAATTAATCGCGCGTTAATTCGTCGAGCTGTCGCTCGAACCGGAACAGGGTGTCTGGCTGGGCCGAGGAATCGGGGCTGAACGTGTCCCGCGGACTGGAAAAACGCGTTTGGCGCGATTGTTTGGGGAAAGTTGCTGATCATCGCGCTGGGATAGGCGTCGCTCCTCTTTCGGGGTTCGGCGAGCTCTGCGCGGGGGGTTTTTTCAGGTTTCATTTAATGATCTGCAAAGCAGTTGACTCTAGATGTATAATATAATCGTGTGTAGCTTCAGAAATGATGATGTAAGGATATTAGAATTAGGGTAAACTGTACAATGATTGGCACCCCAAGCCGAAATCTCAAATTGGAATGTTTAAATTTTTTTGTGAAGTTTTTGTATGGTCTTAATTTTCAGATATTATCAATGTTTGTGGATTTCTTATTAAAATAAAACATATTGAGTACCTATTGAGTCTTTTATTTTAAAAATATTCAATGAAAAACAAAAATAAGCATAAAAGTACAATCATTGGCATCCTAAAATTTGAGGTTGTATAGAAAAACATATGTAGTTAAAAGCGACGTGTAAAGTGTTTAAACAGACTATTTCATTCACTATTAAATACCTAAAACACTTAGTAAATCTATATTTAAATCCATTACTTAGTTATAAAGCGACAAAATATACTTACCTAACCCTTATCAAAATTTTAAGAAAACGCCTAAAACTCAGATCTTTGTCCCACTTTATAGTGTTGTAGTGAAAGAAAAATAAGAAATTGTAGTACTTTCTAAGCTTGTACTTCTTAATGTTTGACTTTTTATCAGGAGTGCCAATGATTAGTGCAGTGCCAGCATTAGTACAGTTTACCCTACACTAGTAGCACAAGATAACTTCATGACAGTATGTAGGGGAGAAGTGCTATAAAAGGGACACTTTTGTTTAGCGTCCATTTCTGATAATGTCATTATAGGTATTTAAAAAACAAGTACACCAATAGAAAGCGTGTTTAATTTCCTTCAATAAAAGTATATTACAAACTCATGAATTATAATAGAAAATAAGAAAATCTTCGATTTTCAAATAAGTGGAAAATGTCCCTTTACGACTAGGTGATTATAAATGGGACATTATAAGTCATGAAAGAGACACGTTATTAAAAATTAATTTATTAAGTATTACAATTATAATTGCAAATCTGAATGATTCAAAACAATGGAATCTATGAAAAAATTAACTCTGCACCTACTATAAATCATCAATATGTTTTACTATCTTCATAGAGTGTGACTTATCGTTAATGCTGTAGCAGCTTTTTTTAGTTATAAAATATTATTTTTTATAAAATTTATGTCTTACAAACTAAGTTCAACATAGGAATACCCATGAGTGATAAATATAAGTAGGTATATAAAAAATCTATAAAATAAATAATAAAATAGTTTAGAATTAAATTTTACATCAACACAAATGAGATCAATTGTACTAAAATAGGTAGGTACGTTTTCATATTGCAGATTAAAGATTTTATTATTAATTTTTGACGATAAAGTTTGTCGCTTTGAATAGTCACATTATTAATTCTTAAATTAGAACAATACGTCATCAAGTAATAATTGATACTTTAAAACAATGTCACCTATGTATCAGATGATACGCTAATAGCTTTACAGGAATGTAAAATACATATAGTGTCCAGCAGTTCATGTGTATGAGAGGGACAGCCATGAAACGGTCGTCCCATTTAAGACTTGTTATGCTGTCCCATTCAAGACTATAAGTGAGTTTAATATAAAATAACCTCTAAACAAAGAAAATAATCAATTAAGCTTCCCTGTTAAGTATTTTCGTTTTAGTTTAATACAGGCTATTTTAACGATGTAACACTTTACCACTTTGTATGTATCGTGATCTTAAAAAAAGACACAGAAAACCAACGAAAGTTTTCAAGTTTTGCAAGCGATGCAGCGATGTTTACATCAAATGACTGGGCACTAGTGTTGCCATAAACAGGAACATAACTTGAGTGTGTAATGCGTTTAGAATTTTGGCAATTCGATTTGACCCATTTAAAACCTGTCCCTTTTATAGCACCTCTCCCCTACTTACAGTTTTCTTCGCGACGCATTGGGGAAGCGTTTCTCCCAAGCACGCGCGATATCAAGCTCCTCCAGAAGTTCAACACTTTTCGCGATAATTGTTATCAAGCTAAACTCCCCGAGAGCACCCGTATCTACTGGTGGAGTAGCTCCGAGCGTGGGACCAAGCGCTGCTTGGAACAGGTGCGCGCACGGGTCCATACGATAGGATCGCTGCTCCACCGGAGTCGCCATTCCGGTGCTCACGATTTCAGTGGAATGGCCTTTAATTAACCCGGCTTTAGGGGCGTAAGCTCGTTATCTTGATCTTCGGGGGTCGTCCAAGTCGCAGGGGTCCCTTTACTTACGTACGAGCCCCCGTGAATGAGCGTGCCTCGCACGTGAGCGCCCGCCTTCCTGGCGTATTTCATGTCCACCGTTCGCAACACGTATGCCCATGAATCACGCGTTATGATTCACTGGACGGTTTCGACTGGTAATTGCGTATTTCGGGAAAAGAGGGACGCTTGTAATGGCCACCGGGCGACCAGCAACGAAAGGACATCTCGATAAGGGGTGCGTTTCGCCCCGAAGTTTGCCTGTAGATTTATCAGCACGGCTATCTGATTCGAATTCGAGGATAGTCGTATTAATTTTTTCCTGAACTTATTAAATTGGAGTAATAGTTAATAAAAAATTAACAGAAGGTACGCTAAGACTGTACTTGTAACGCGATCGATCCGTGAGGATGGTTCGTTTGAAGTAGATAACAGGGTAGAAACCCTCCAGCCCCGGCCGTAGACGTTACAAGTACACGATCATCGACCGACAACGTCCCACGGCATAACACTGAATAAATGGACGCGGGAGGTCCTCGAAGGCATCACAGGCGTCGTCCAAGGGGCATAAAGAGACAATTAACTCCGGAGAGCGGGGCGGGCTGGAGGAAACGGGGGAACAAGAGAGCTACCGAGGGCCGTGGATGAAAGATAAACTTCACGAGGGCGTGGAAGGAGTAGATTGAGGTCCCGGCGGGACGTTCGACGTGGCAGACCTCGCGGTTACTTGCAATTCTCGCAATTCTCGCGGCCGCGGCGATCGTGCATGCGCGAGGGGACGTGAAGCCGGGCGGAGGGGCCGGGGACCGGCGACCCAGTGAAATAAAGAGGCGGGGAAAGAGAGAGAGGACGGGACCGAGGGAAAATGAAAAGAGGAAAGTACCCGGCGGGAAAGAAACGGCGGAGGGGGAGTGAAGGAAATTACTCCTGGGGGATGGGCGACGGAAGAGCGAGAGCAGATAGATGGCGCCCAAGAGGGTGGTAAGACTCGGCTAGCAAATGGTACGAACATCGTCCAGATGCATCGTGTTCTCTCAGCGTATACGTAACACCCCTTGCGAACGGGACGGCTTCAGCAAGCGCAACGAGCGAACCTGCACCTCGCCCCTTCTGCCCCTTCGACGATCCTACGCGCTCTCGATCCAACGAATCGTGGGCATCGATCGCCACGGCCGGGACGAAACGACGAGTAACGAGGATCAGTCGGTGGAAAAGGGACGGGGGTTGGGCCGGCCGATCGTGTCAACGATCAGCCAGGTAAGAGGAGCATGCCGATCCTTCTGGCTCGTGAAAACGACCCGGGGAACGAGTGTACTCGTCGTGCCGCGGAAACGTTCCTCCTCGTCGTTGTCGACGTTGTCGTTCGAGAACCGGGGACAACGATGGTCGCGAGGAATCACCGGGGCGCAAGAAACGCTGACGCCGAGCGTCGTCCGGCGAATTCTAAATGGCTGCTGGAGGAAGATCGAACGGTGGACGTGCACGGGTGAGACGAGGATGGGAGCAGAGAGAACCGAGGGGGAATACGGTATCATATTCGTACGACGTTGTCATTGGGCATTAGACGGTCGAGCGGCAGGGAACATCTTTGAGCAAGCGGACGCAAGGGAAACGGGGACGAGCGACGGAGCGAAGCCGGCCACGTTTAATTTCCATCAGTCGACTTTCGGAAGCCGAGCCATCAATGGAAGACCAAACGACGAGTACGATCGTGCGACGCTCGTATATAACGCCTACGATCTCGTTCAGCACTTCCTGAAACGTATGTGGCCGAGGAACAGGAACTACGGTGACTCAACTAACGCGGCGTGGGTCCGCGCTTTCGTCACGCGTTTGAGGACGTATGACGTGGACGGAAATATTAGACGTGTTATCGCGATCAAAATATCTGGGAGTTATAATTTCTAACGAGGCACGCAGTAGTACGATTATTTGGCAAGATTAACAGCTGGAATTTAACCTTCCAACTACTTCACGCGTCGAAACTGTAGTTTAGTCTGTGGCAGACACTCGCACTTGACTCGTTCGTCATGTTCAAGTTTCTATTTTTGTTTATAGAGCGTACATCAGTATGCAGTACGGTTGGGATATCTGAAAGTGTGCGCGCCAATATTTCTACTGCTTTTGATCAATAACGTGACAAGGATAAAAGACAGACAGGAGACCAAAAAGTCCCTGCCTCCCTAAACGATCTAAATGGAACCAAGACGCGTGATCAGAGAAGCTGAATTTGCAAGAGCGGCCTCGAAGATCGGGCAAGAAGAAGTTCTTTGCAGATTCCTCGAGGACAAGTATGATGGAAGGGATGCGGGCTTTAAACGGAGGCATCGCCGTGGAAAATGAAGCTTCCTAGTGAAATTTCCTTCAGATCTTTCCCCCCCCCAAAGAGGAACGAACGAGTCGAGTGCCGGGGAGAGGGAGTGGGAGGAGGGGGCGACGAAACCCCTTTCCCAGGGTTTCCCCGAAGAAGGAACAGTGAATGGGTGGTGTCACCGGGTACGTGGGAATCGGATCGATGATATTAGCCCCATTATACAGCCTTCGATCCACAATTTTCCGAATCACCAGCATCACGCGCGCCATTAGCTCTCTCTATCCTTTTTTTGCGACGATTATCGCAAGGGAAGACGTCTTCCAATCCCGCAGACAAGACCGGCAGGCTCTCCCTCTAGTCTGACCACCCTTCTCCCATCCATCCCCTTGCTCCTATCCACGCCGTCGAATCCTGGGAGGGACTGTTAATGCGTTTCGAACAAGCGGCGTGTCTCGGCATATTAAACACTTCGCGAGGCCGCAAATGCGGCTGGGTACGCTTCTTTCCTTCGAGGATTCGATGGACGGACGTGGCGGGGAAAATTCCGGTGGAGAACAGATGCTTCGTTCGATCTTACTTCACCATGTACAATAATTTACAATTTTTATCTTGATTGTGACATTTAAGAGTTTTTCATTTATTTCAACGTATACTATTCGACAGGGGGTACATATATACTTCGTAATGAAGGATTTTTTTACAAGAAACTACAAAAAATTTCAATAGCTTCGTTTCCAAACCTCGATAAACACATTCCAACGCGAAAATCTTAATATATAAAGCAGAAAGTGTTTGCCTGTCGTCTAAAAACTTTCGAACGGTAAACTCTGGGGTCACGAAGTGTGCCCCAGCTCATTATGCCTAGCTAATCCAGATGAATGTGACTATTTTCCCCAAAAAAATAAATATAAATTTTTTTTATAAAATCGGAATCTAAATTTCGGGCGAAGCCACGCAGTAAAGCTAGTAGGTTTCCTGTTCCATGGGGTTAAATAAATCGTAACAAGATACTGAAAACTTACACGCGAAATTTTCTCTTACATAAACATCACACCAAATAGCGCACTACCCCAGAATAAAGGGTAATTAGCAATAAAACAGAAAGAGTACCAAGCAACCCCACAACGATATACATATGTAGTAAACGAGCAGACAACAGGGACAAATCGCAACAATCTCACGCCCCACTCGCCCCCATCCCGACATCACAAGCCAAAGCCATTGTGCATCCGCCGAGGAACGTAATTACCAACATCCAGAAGAAAGCGCAGAAAGGAGCACACGTAAAAAACGCGTCCAGGCACGTGGTGCCGTCACGGTGGTTCGGTCAAAAGCGATACGTCGTCCCGACGCCGGCCACCGTGTCCCGCCGCCGTAATGAAACGCCATTATTAAATTGAAACACCGTTTGAGGCGCGTGTACCACGGAACAATTCTCCAGTCTCGTTGCTCGTCCCTTCCCCCCGGCCGCGTACGTGTACATTCTGCGCGCGTATATTTTAATTCAACGCGCTCCGAGCGGGAGATTAAATTTCGCGCGTCAGAACGGGGGGTGGCCGAGAAATTTGAAAAAGGGACGGGCGCCGCAGCGACGGGGACCCTGAAAATTCATTTTAGGAGCACGCGCTGGATACGCGCCGCGGAAAGGAGACGTTTGAGGGGAACAGAGACAGAGGGCACGGTGGAGATTGCCCCGGGGAGGGCGGGGATCGCCGGAATTTTATGCCACGTCAGTGGGAAAGTCCTCTGCCCATGCCGCAGCGGGTAACACGGCCCTGACGCAGTCGGTCGCGACCGCAAAATTGTTGGAGCTGACGCGTGATTTTCTGCGAGCGTTCCCGTGCGCGACCGCCCGCCGCCGTGCGGCTATTTAGTTCCCCGTTTTTCCTCCTAATGCCTGCTTGTCTGCGGTTCATCGGGGGACAGGCGGGCGGAGGACGGTTTCACGGAAACGGATACTGAAATCTGTCGTCCGTACACGAGGATGGTGAGGTTACTAGGGGGGCTACGTGCGTGGATGTTTTATTAGGTGCGTAGTTATTAGTGAACGGTTCACGAACTATGTTCGCAAAGAATGCAGAAAGCAGGTCGCAAAAATTTTATAATCACCACTCGATCTGGTCGCGAACACTGCTCGTGTAACAAATTCACGAACAAGTCCCGAACAGTTATAAATATTTTGTTACCCCAGTCTATTAATTTTTTGAGGAATCAGTTCGTTATTTGGAATCATTTCAATCAGAAGAATCTTACCAATCAGAATAATCTCACTGTAGACTTGAACATATTAAGTGTTTGCGAAAAGATTGCGTAGTGATTATAAAATATTGTAAGTACGTCCCTATTAACTTTACATTACGAACGGTTCAGGCACAGTAGATATGTGAAAAGTCACGTACGAACAGGCGATTTCTAGGAAATTTAATTCCCATACTGTTCATGAACAGTTTGCGAACGCTAGTGGAGACGTACCGTGGTGGGTACTTTAATGAGAAAGAGTAACTAAATGTTAAAAATAATCGAATGGTGTCGACTTAACCTTGATGAGCAGATGAGAATAAATTTACAGATGGACATCGATCAATACCATGTGATTTCGATATCTGTTCGATCTCACGAGTAAACAATCACTTATAAGGAATGGAGTTTCCCGACTTGGAATATATATTTTCCAAGTACTCAATGTAACTAAGAAATCCTGAAAATTATATCTGCAATGGACCTATTGTACTCATGTTCTTAATAACATTAAATATAGCCTCAAGGCGTATGCGAAAAACCGTAAAATCCTCTTATTTAAGAATACTTGGCTAAAATCAAGCATCCGTATTTTTTTTAGGTGCTGAATTCGAATATGGTGTTATTTTTTGTGTAAAAAAATTTTCTAAGGTAGTTCTCTTAATAAAAAATCGGTTTTTTGAAGATAACTCAAAAAGGAAAGGCCTGAGAATTTTTTAGATAAACGACTTCAAAGTTATCATGGGGAAACATGATGAAAACACTTACAATTTTATTCGAACACGGTAGAGCAGTCAATGTGAAGATCGTCGAACAATGCATGACTCTTCCATATATTCATCTCACAGACTGTTTTTCAGCCTAATCTAAACTGGTTATGAATTGGTACCTTGCCCTATGGGCCCAGATGTATCCCCTGGGAGTTAAAGACAGGTTAAAATGGATTTTAATGTAAATTAGTACGAGTAATCCGAAAAGAATATTTAAAAAATTCTTCGGCCTTTCCTTTTTCAGTTATCTTCAAAATACCGATTTGTTATTAAGAAAACTACCTTAGGATTTTTTTTTTACACAAACAATAACATCATATTCGGATTCAGAACCACAAAAAACATACAGATACCAGGTTTTAGCCAATTATTCTTAAATAAGAGGATTTTGCCGTTTTTCGCATACCTACGTTTTGAGGCTATGTTGAATGTTATTGATAACACGAATAAAATAGGTCCATTGCAGATATAATTTTCACGATTTCTTAGTTACTATGAGTACTTTAAAAATATATATACCAAATCGGGAAACTCCATTCCTTATAAGTGAATGTTTACTTGTCTGTTTCAATTCCGTTCTACACAAAGCCTTGTCTCACAAGAGGTCACTCTAAATCACATCCACAATAAATCGCTCGTGTATCACGATCTCTACGACAATGAACATAAAAGTCCCCGTCGTTATCTATCCTTCGGTGTTAACTTCTGCGGTAGACCCGTCCATTACACCTGAAAGTGTGCTAAGTGTGCTAAAGGTGTTACTCGTTACGGCACACTGCAATGAGCATCTCAAGACAACAACTCCGACACCTGCAGCCGTTCGATACCGACCAGATAACCAGCTCGAATGTCACGCCTCGACGCGCGCGTATTGACTTTCCATCCAATCTACACTTATATAAATATTTCACGTTTCCCCACCTACCATCCGATTCCCTATCCAACTATTAATAAACCGTCGACCTTGTCAAAGAGACCAGAGGAGCCCGCCGTTTGACGTTCGCCTTTCTCTCCCCCGCCGCTCCGATCTTCCGCGCAAATTAACGACAGGGCGCGGGAGGGTCGCGAGGCGCCTTTCCAATCGTCGGCATCTGCAGAATTCACGGTGCATTAACTGCGTTCGCTCGTCGCAACGACCGAGAGGCGTCCCGACGGTCCCGCGTCCAGCGCGCTTCAAACGAACGGGAAAACGTTCCCTCGCGAATTATTTATGCGATTTCCGCTCGAGTTCAGACGCTGGGCCGACGGAGCACGGGGAGATCTCTCGGCGATCGATAAAATGGAATTGTTGTACGCCCCCTTCTCCTCGATTTCTATGTCCGCCTAATTTCCATCGTCATCTGTCGAGAATGCACCGTTCGATTAACGTCGTTCCTTCCACCGACGACTTCGTCGATATCCTCGTCGGACGGAAGCGTCACCTTTTAGCCGGAACGTTGCTCGCGATACAGGGGTCATCATTTTTGGGGAGTGCTTGCGAGAGAGTGAGAGGGACAGCCTGAAATGACGGTTCTTGAGAAAATTAAAGTGCGAGCCGGGGAGAGTCGCATCGCCTAATTAAGAAATCCATCCGCGTCTTCCTCTTTCGAGATCGGAGCTGCCGAGGCTTGGTTACTGGAAGAGACGAAGACGAGACGAGGAATGGAGGGGGGGGGGGCTGGGTGAAAGGTAGGAGAGACAACGGTGGAAAAGAAAGAGAGAGGAAGACGGACCGAAATGGTAAGAACCGTAATTAAATCGGAGCAAAATCCCGCGGAATAATTAATTGGAGAGCTCCTAAAGTATACCGGGCGCGTCGGTGGACGCGTAACGTCGTTAGCCAAGGGCCTTTCGAGGGGTCGTAAAGCCCGTAGGCGGCCTTTTGATAACCGTCCTCCCACTTCTACCTCAAGAGGGCTCGCCTCGAGAGCAAAATGGAAGAAGAAAGGGTGCCAGTTTGCTTCTAACCTCCCGGAAAGCTGAATTATTCCTGTTACGCGTGCACGGGCCCCTGCTCGCTGGTAAACACAACGGGGGTGGAACGAACCGCGTCAAGATGCGGTTCCTTAATTGTCATCTGTCGATGATTGATGCATGTGGGGAAGCGTGTCTCTAAATAAAAGAAAATAAAACTTACCTATACCTACCTCTATTCTGTGAACTCCCAATAAAAGTAGAATATCCAGAAAGTGTTACTTATAAAATTAATACCACTGATTTTATTTGATACGAAATAGTAGCACTGAAAACATCAGCGTTATTACTAACCTTTAATTTACAACCATTTACTATCAAACTAAGAACCCCTGTATATAAAATCCTGTCTATTCCAAACCAGTTCTCACACGAACACCCTTCGAATAACGTTTCCCAAGCGTCACGACCCTCTATCTCTATCGAAAGCCCGCATCTGTTCCAATATTCATTTTCAGGAAAATTGGAGCGGCGGAATGGTTGAGGAATGCTCGCAACGCGCGTGGCTACAGAAGCGGACCGTTAATCGAGTGTCGGAGACGCGTGTGTCGATCCGTGAAAAGCCAACGAAGGGAATCGGGGTCCGAAACCGCCGTGTCGGAGCATCCCTCGTCAGGGACGCGGGCATCGTTGTTCGCGCCGATTGTTCCACGGCCAGAACGTCACACGCGCCTCCCCGAGATTTGTGCGGCTGCCTGGAATGCGAAACGTTTGCGGTTCCAACGTCTGCTCCGGAGGCTCGTCCACCTCCGATGTTCTTGGAGCGGTTCCAACGCCCGTTAATTAGAGGGCACCGGGGGTGATTCGTTTGAAAAAAGCTTCTCGTTGCTTAGAATGTACCGTGAGCCTGACTTTAACATGTGGTTTGCGTAGGGGCATCAAAACTTTCAGGCATATTCAGGGTTTATCAGAAAGAAGTAATGTTGAGGGCTCTTGGATGTGAAATTAAAAGGGGGAGCTGGATGAAAGTGAAAGTGGATTTGTGAGGGGCATGAGAGCAATTTTGAATCTTTTGTGGTTACTTTGAAATTGTGGTAAGCTATGTTCCTAATGAAATTTGAATCAGTTATATCTTGAGAAGAAGAAAATGTGAACCTTCACTTATTAGAATGTTTCTTCGGTTAAGGTATAAAATAATAATATTAATAATAATTAATAATTCTTTATGGCACCAGTAGACATTACGAAAGTAACAAGAAGATACAAAAGAAACTAGAATAAGAAATAGTGGAGATAGAAATTATATAGTATAAGTAAAAGTAGAAGTAGAGTGCAAAATGCGATGTCCAGCTGTCAGCTGTTATTAGACGTGCGTTACGAAAACAAGCACGTTCAAATTTTCTTACGAAAACCAGCACATTTGTGCGGTTTGCCACAGAAAGTAGCACGTTCTGTTTGTAGCAACGAAAATCAGCACATTTGGAAGGTTTGGCTACGAAATATCGAGTGCGTCAACTTAAATACCGACGCGATTTTTATTTAGTACTACTTAGGTCGATAATTTATTCAACATTAAAATACCGTACTTAAATTATGTAGATTCAAATTTTCATGTGTTTCCTTTCGGAGATTAGATGGGGTTATAATTTATTAAACAATATTTTCAAAAGTTGAGTTCTTCGATGCAAAATGCACTTCAACAATTTAAACTGACCACGCGCCGAAACGTGATACTAGTTTCTGCAGTATAATCCAAAACGTGCTATTCTTTGTGGCGAACGAGAATAATGTGTTAGTTTTCGCCGCAAATTCCCAAATGTGCTATTCGTAGCGAAGCAGTCAAATATGTAAGTTTTCACGGCGGAAGTCCAAACGTGCCAATATTCGTCAGAAACGATGGAATGCGCTTCTTTACGTGGCAAACTAAAACGCGCTGTTTTTCGCAAGGAAAACGGAACGTGCTAATTTTCGTAACGCACGTCGTATTGACCTAACCACTTGTTGTTAACATAACCACTTAAAACTTTGGTGTATGGGTATACTCGAATCTCCTTCCTCCACTACTTCCTCCGCATTTACCATTAACCTCGATAATTTCTCTAACCGGACACATTGATCTCAACACCAGGTCACCAAGAGCGGATAATGCCCGTGGCAACTCTGCATCTCGCAGAAAATCTCTACCTTATCGCCCGCGCCACGTCTTCCACTGGAACGGTCCCGTCGTAAATACATTCCGTGAAACGATCAGGTGGCCGGGCCAATAGCATTCCCTGCATACCTCGTCGTTCGTATAAGGCTGGAAATGACGCGTCGTACGAATCTGTGACACCCTGCTGCGAGCAGGGACCAGGCGGTTACCGAAGCGAACAGAGCGGAAAGGGAACGCGCGGACGACAAACGGATCCGACGGGGCTCGCGTCGATTGGTTTCGAGCGCGCGCGTATAATGCACATGTTTATCCGCGCGGCGCAAACGCAATCGCGAGAGGCAAGGGGTTTGGGGATCGTTTGTTACGGCCGTTTTGAAATTCATGCGGTATCACGGGCGTATGCAAGCCGAGCAGAAAAACGGGATACGCTGGATTTTAGTTCGTTAAGGCCGGCACACCGAGTTTCGGCCAAAATAGAAATGAAATTAGCGACGAATTCGATCCCGATAGATTGGCAGAGGCAGGAAAACACCAATCTAGAACTTTTCCTGCGTCACTCGACCGCGATTCAATATCGTCCTGCGTCATCGAGACCGATCCAATCGCTGATAAACCGGTTCCTAAACATTTGCCTACGCACCGTCAGCCTGCATCGCGATTCGGACCCTCAAAACTCGGTGCGTTGGAATTAGAAAAACGAGAGATGTTGCGACAATGGAGATGGGAAAGGGTCGATGACACAGGGGACGACGAGAGACGCCGCAACGAACGCGTCACTATTTATGACGTCGCAATGCGGCGAGACGCGTTTAAAATCGACCCAGTTCCTGTATAATCGCGAAAATCGACCGACCGCGGTTTCGACCCTCGCGACGACACGCGTGGCCGTCCCTTGGCGCAGATTCGCTCTTCCGCGCAGCGCCCTGTTCCTAGACGACGAAACTTTCAGCTGGGTGCACGTCGCAAACAACGGAATTTGCATGATTTCGTAGTCCTATAATTGCCACGACACGGACTGCTCAAGTTTTATTATCTTTAGGGGACGGTGACATTTTAAAAATTCTTTTATCTGTGATTATCTTCGGTAGTTATACTTTATTGTGAAGTATCATAAGTTAGAAACGACATTAAATATAATTCTGTGTTAAAGGGCAGAATAGATGATTCATTGAGTAGTTTTCCCAGGTGGTAGACTTAGAATGGACCAATCATTGAAATGGGAATATTTTGCAAATCGAGTTGCAGACATCAGAGACTCGCATCAAACCTCTGGGAGAAAACCTTTTTACATGTTCATGTTCTGTGCGAAACGACGGAGAAAAGAGCGAGAGTAGGCAATAAGTACACACTGCCTCGTGGCACTGTATATGTCAGACCATTTTCGCGTATTTCTACTGAAACTACTGAACGTCTCCCTGCCTTGCTGCGCGACGAATTACATACATGAAATCTTACAACGTTATCCTTTAGTACATCTTTTCCAAACTTCGACGCGTGTACTTTTACAGGAAGAAAATCATGAACTAGGATGCTTTCGCCATTGAAAATAATAGCATTGCAATAGTTCGAACGTCTAGAAGCATGATTAATTCCCTGGGACCCGGAACGACTGAAATTGAAAGTCCGTGGAGGAGGCGGCCGCTGAAGAACGTCCGTTTTCGTTATTTAATTAGGAGTATGCGCCAGTTCGCGAATGATGGCGCACGGGTCACGCGAGAAACGGCTCGAATAAGGCTAACGGCGAACGCGCCGTGGAAGACAAAGTTTGCAGGTTGCCAATGGCGCACCGAAGACGAATTGTAATTTCTTAATCAACCGTGGCCGCGCGCGCAAGTCCCCTCGGTGAATACCAAACACGTTGGGAACCAATCCCGCGGAGTTTCTCATCGCTCGGCCCGAACTTTGGCAAGATTACGGGCTCTACACGGACATTGTCTGTGTGCTACGTATATAGAGACTTGTACCCGGTCGCCCTAGGGTATTTCATCCACGCAATAAACACAGGCCAGATATACGTGCGCGCAGAGCCAAGGGCTTTAATGCGCCCTCATTTTCCACGGGAATATATCGCATCATCGCGCTCGCTGCTTTCCTCGAGCATACTAATTCGCGCTTCGAACGAACGGGGGGGGAGAAAAAACCGAGGGTACTGCTCGGTTATTATCGCCCCCGTGAAACTGTGAAATTATTCCCTACCGCGGCATGGCGGTTGCTATATGGCTACTGGTTTCGATACTTTTATACTTTTCTGCGATGAAAGGAGCAAGAGTCTGACGATGGTCGAATGTTGTTTCTATTCTAGTGTAACTAATCTGAAATAGATTTTAAAGAGACACCTTTAAAGAGGTACCTTTCTGTTCAATCCCTGAACTTCGTTCAATGGTAAATGTTCAACGCAATGCCCAGAACCTAACACAGTTCCGCGGTTCACGAGAAGCTCATCATAAATTTTCCGGGGCCCTATGCATAGATATTTGTTATTATAAAATTTCTTTAAAAGGCCCCGTGCATAGATATCTTTTTATTATTATAAAATTTAGAAGTACATACAAATGCGTTATTTTTTTGGCCTCGGGCAATTTTGGAACCTGACCCCGCAAAATTTCACGCCACCCCTGTCTTTCACGTCCCAATTCGCTTTCGAAGATCGATCCGTCCATTCGTAGCCTTTGCTAACGAACGAATGGTCACCCTGCCACTTCAATATTATGATAAAGGCAACGGCATCGCAAAAGATTCCAGAGACGCCCTCGGAATACCGCCGCCGCAATCTGCCTCTTGCATAAAATTTGCAACTGTTTAAGTTTAAGACCCTCAAGGATCTCAAGATACCCCGTACTTTAGAATATTTTGAAGACTTTCAATTGCAACTGTCTAAGGCCTAACAGAACGTCTCAAGGCTTCTCCAGTTGCCATCCTTGATGCACGATGACTCGGGACCCTGTCACGAGCCAGCGAAACGAGAACGCTCAGGGTGATCTATCACATTTAGACGACTGTTATGAGGGAGCACGTAGCGGGCGCTGATGCGAGTCGTTCTGAAGTAGCACCATCGCGAACAGACTCGCACTGTGCTCCGTTATGGGCCTTACGCGAGCTTCTATTTCGAGTAAGCGTGTCATCGTCGTGCTCGAGAGCGCGACGGGTCGCGGCGTTTACGAGCTCTCCAGAGGCGCGCGAGAGGGACGGGGAACGGTGGGTAGCTCTCTTCATTCATGCCGGCAACGAGCGCTTCATTGGCCCAGATTAGAGCATGAATAGCGCCGGTGGACACACGGAGAGCTCGCAGGTGGATTCGATTTCCGCGTGCACTCGACCTCTGGGAAACTGAGTCAAGAGGACGAGCGTGAAAGATTAAACCGGCTGAGATTCGCTGGATGGGTCGAGAGCGAGAGAGAGAGAGGGACCCACCTTTGCTGGCTGCTGATAAAAGTTTCATCAAAAGCCTCGCGGATATGCTAACCTACCGTCTCGCCGTTTCCTTTTCTAAACTCTGTCTCGCGTTGATGCGAGTCGCTCCTCACGAGTACGTACCTGGAACAAAGTAAAGGAGGAAATGTGTTACTGTGTTGCTCTGGATGGCTAGACCGATATGATACAATGAATAATTGATGAGTCTTTGTAGAAAACACTGTAGGGGGAGTTGCCAATATCGTACTGGTCACCTAAAGCGTACCTCGTCAATTTCTCAGTAATTAATGAATATAAACGACACCTGAAGTTAAAAATATCAAGTAAATGCGAAATAAGAAATAGAAACAAAACCTTTTGAATTTACAAAATATTTTCTGCGTGCTATAAACATTTTAAAAAAATCAGGTATGATGGATGTAACTTTTTACCAGTTTATTTTAGCTGATAATAATCAAACAATGCAATTTTGTCCTGTATTTTTGTATTTTTCTAAAAGCGAGTTTAATGTAGAATATTTTACCTTCATTTTAAGTACATATTACATTCATTATAATGTTTAAATTGATAATTATAAATAAATTGACCACTACAATCGTACCAGTAGGATTTGACAACTCGTATGTTATATAGGTTATGTACATATATCATATTCATAGATTATTGTGGCCTGTGTGTGACCCATATATATATATATATATATATATATATATATGTAACTATATAATAAACACTACTTTATGTTGAATATTTTCTACTCTATTAGTTATTGATACTATTTTTAATGGAGTATTTTAAATCGTAGCTTTTACAGTATGTGACAAAACGATTAATAACAAATTAATTTGTTCTGAACGAAAGGTTAAGCGTATAATAGTATGTGCCTAAAGGATCAAGCTACAATATCCACTAGTCATTTGCGTTCAAATTAGTACCAAATATGAAATCTAACGTAAAATGTCTTAAGTGGTACGATATAGGCAACCCTCCCCTAAGTGCCAAAAATCAAATTCTATAGCATAATATTACCATTCGCACGTAGAATATTTTCCGACAAAATTTTTTTTTTAATTTTGGCACTTACAGTATTTTCTTCAATTATGTGTAGAAGTGAAGCGCGGCGGGGGGGGGGGGGGGTACAATTTCAGTCACAATTTAATTGCTTATAACTCCATTCTTTTGAAATTTGAAGTTTAGTGGAAATGGTTAAGTATTTTCGTAAGTTATTTAAAAATTGCACTTCGGCTGACTTAAACTTCAAGGGAGAACAATATATACAGATTATTACTATCAAAATATTATTAATAATAATAATAAAGTTCCCTTCCCAAAAACTAAAACGCATACGACTAACTTTGCGTTACCATTAAACGTAATTCATTTCAAATGACAGCGCAACTGAAAAAGCAGGTATTTTTCGAAATTCCAGAGTATCCCTGTCTCCTATCGAGAGAGAGGCGGGAATAGTTGAAGCGTGAAGCGCCATAAAACGACAATTCGAGGCCCCCGTCGCTTATTTATTCATCCACGAGTTTAATTCTTTAAATTCCATTTCGCCAGGGAACGTTCGGTTCCCGTGTTTGTTTGTCCGCGCTGAAACATTAATCGGGGCCAGGAAGGGGGGCCAGTGTAGATCGAACGAGCCAGACATTGTTCCACTGGACTTCTTATTAAATTTCTATCGCGGTCGCGGCATATGCCGCAATAAACCAGCCGCTTTACGAGCATACAGTGTACAAACACGAAGGACATGGCCAGCCTCCCCGTGGCTATTTATACAGGCCCGGGGAGGGGGTTGGAAAACGTAACAGACGCCGGGGCAACGTCGGGGGTCGAAACAGCCGATCCGTCAACTTGCCTCGAATGTGTCCCAAAATTCGCTCGGACCGTAAGTCGAATGACTGATGAGGGGTTCGCGAAGCTGTTTCCCCGCGTAATTCGTGGGAGACGCATCTGTTACATGCGCGACGCGTTATGGTAATAAGTACTTTCGACCAGGAAACGTGTTCGTCGGTTCGCTCGAACGGGAATGTCGAGCTTCGACGGACTCGGGGGGGGGGGGGGGGGGGGGGTACTGGAAAGCTCTGTGGCGTGAAACCGAGGGATCAGCGCGTCGCATCCATTCGATTAAAAATCGACATGATGCATGGGCATGGTATGAAAAACGGTCCTAAACGAGTTTACCTCCTTCTTACTCCAATCCCCCCTCACCCAACATCGCCACTATCCGTCTCTTTTCACAGATCGTTAGGCAGAAACGTCACGTCCATTTTGACTTTATTCAAAACAGAGAGTAGGTACAATAAAGCCCGAGCTAAACGAATTTTCTTCTGTCCCTTTTCGTACTTACCACCCCCAATCTCAACGTCCCACGTTCACCTACGAATCCAAGCATACCAACCCGGAGTGAAACTAAGAAACTTACAGTACAATCTCCCGCAAGGAAGCCTGGAGGAATCAAAGGTTCGCCTGGATTCCTGTACGTGCCCTAACCAGAACGCAATCAGCGACATCCAGTCGCGGCCCGAGGAGCACTGACAAAGGGGCAGACATGGGGCCGGGAGGGGTGGTAGAGGGAGGGACGAGAAAAGAAGTAACATACGCACGATAACGGATTGCCGCGGAAAAACTGTCCTTTCAGACGCAGACGTCGAGATCGCAATCGCGAACGGCCTCGCCAGAGGGGCAGAAACCAGCCAGTGGAAGTCCAGGGGGCGGAGGGCGGGTTGGCCGGTGGAAAGGTTCGAAAGGTCCACGGCCATTTCCTCTAAAGAAGATTCCATCGCGGAACAGGATTGCGGAAACAAAGAAGGAAATGTGACGGGGGCGACGTTCGAAGGTGGAAGCAAAGAAGAAAAACGGCCACGGGGAGCGGTGGAGGTGCGCTAGACGCGTATATCGATTACCGGCCCGGTGTCTCGACTCTCGAAACGGATAGGGACGGAGGGAGAGGGGGAAGGGGAGGACGTAACCCTAGGAGCCGCGACCGAATCCTATTCCTTTCGGGCTACGAGCAAATCCTTCCGCCATCATCCTGCCGGGCTTCGCGCCGTGGCGCGTCTCGGAATCCCTGATTTTCTGCCTGTTTTCGAAAAAGCGCGACGACGGCCTGGCCCGCCTCTGATTCCAGGATTTGCCCAAGCTCGAATTTCCGCGAATGGCACCCTCCAAGAATCGACACGGCCGCGGCGGGATTTTTACTGGAATTCTACCGTGTATTTGAATAAACGCCCCTTCATCCACTGAAAGTTAATAACAATTCATGGAGATCCATGGACGCTGTTGTTTGGGAGGAACATAGAGACTATTTGAGCTCATTGCAAATTTTAAAAGGAACCCAAGGAACGTTCATAAGAGGTGATTTCCCAGAAGGAGCATAAAATTTTGCTTTTTCATATCCCGCCCCCCTTTTCCCGCCGTATTTTCAACGCTATGCTAGAAGAGGCGGCGAGAATCCGGGGATTTTCGAAATCCGGTTATTCGACTCCCCTCCCGTTCCTTCGTGTTTAGTTGTTTATTTATTTACAGAGCCGCGGGAAGGCGATTCGCGCGCAAGTGGCGCAGAAGAGGCTCACGGTCGAGGGGTGGTTTCACGGTTCTCTTCGCGCTCCAATTCTCACGTTTCACCCTCGAAAAACTGTACGTTCGGATAGGTGAGCGCGCGTTGCTTCTTTGTCCGACAGTACCGCGCGTCCTCCTCTTCTTTTCAGTCGCTAATGCGTGCCCTCTTTAACTTCGTCGAAGAGTGAACTTGCGCTCGGTTGTTTCGCTCGATAACCTAATACCACCATCGCTTAACATTGCCGCCCTGCTTCCCTAATGTCACAGTTTGGCCAACCGTGGCGAACAGATTACCATGTAGTTTTGGGAAAAAGAGGGGTAGACTCTGCTGCGTCAGTGGTGTTTACAAAATACTTGTTCTCATCGTACAACGCCCTTTAACTCTACGAATCATCCCTAAATAGAAAACTGTCCCTCGGAATTAAAAGAAAAAGTGTGCTTTTGAAACCTCGAAAAATATGACCTTGAAAATGATTTTGTGACAATCTTGCGATAATTTATCCTCTCCCTAAAATCAGATCACATCAGTGGCGCACCCAGAGGGGGGTCAAGAGACCCTGTCACCCCCAAAGAAGAGGCATTGTAAGAAGAAAATAAAACTGAATTTTATTCTGTACAAAAACTTTTATAATCGTCTAATTTTATTGAACTTGCATTAAATATATTTTTATCCCTTCAACTCGACTCCCCGCAAGATAAAATCCTGAGTGCACCGCTTTAAATAGAGTACACTCCTGAGTATTTTTACCAGTAACTCGAATAAATACTGTATTTCACGCCAATACTAGCAAAAATATCCGTGTTCTAGAAAAGAGCGGGATCGATGCCATGAATCGACGTCAGCCGTGGTCTATGGCTTTTAAAAGTGACCCAGGAAAGGAGAAATGGATCCGACCAATGAGATTAAACGACGGGGCGCGCGTTAAAAAGCACCGCTAATTCGCAGGCTCTTGTACCTTCGACCTCTTTGCACGACACCGGGCGTTAAAGCGATTATGGTCGCGGTAATTCCACGAATTAATTCCCTCTCGCACCGTGCACCACCCTCTTGGCGATTTTCGCCTAAGCTACACCCCCGTCCAGCCGCCCTCGAACTTGCCGAAGTCGTTGCTCCATGGGCAAATATCAACAATCGGATCTCCCACTTGCTATTTCGTCCAAAGGCTCATATTATCACGTCGATTTTGGTCGGGTAATTACAGCTTTTTAAGTCAATCAACAGGTAACAGTGTAACGCAACTTGTTGCAAGGAGGACGTGTATTATCGAGAGCAGAACAATTACTTAATTCTACGTAATTAAGTAATTACATGAGTTAAAGGCCGGATATGCAACACGTAAATCCCGAAGAATATAATTTCTTCGTACGGCTTCTGTTTCTCTATACTGTACACACAGCGAAGTTTCAGCTGCAGACTT
Source organism: Andrena bucephala (assembly GCA_947577245.1). NCBI lineage: Eukaryota > Metazoa > Arthropoda > Insecta > Hymenoptera > Andrenidae > Andrena > Andrena bucephala. The sequence continues at coordinate 14,073,314 of OX387717.1, read as the reverse complement.
GAAACAACGTAGACATCGCTACCAAAAATCTCAGTGAATAATCTCAAAGGGATTTAATTAAATTCGAACAATTATAACCGCTCCGTCTCCAGACTTACAAAGAGTCCACCACTTACCAGCGCAATATCTCCGAACCGTCTTATGCCAGCAAAAAGTCGCAGAGCGAAACCGCGCAACCACGTTCCGTCGTTCCGCGAGCGCGCCATTATATTTAAGCGGCTTAAGCATCGCGAGGTTTATTAGAAGGAAGCGGCGCGACGTAAACGGGCCGCGGCGCAATACATTTTCAAAATTAAAAAGTTACACCACCTCTCCCCGCGGCGTGTCAACGACGTATTAATTAACGGCGAAAGTCGCCACGGTTAACGCAACTTTTAATTGCCTTTACGAAACTACCCGTCGCGGAAACTTTAACGCCTTTAAGTCCGCGGCGTTACAATGCTTCGTCAAGAACTTCCGCCCTCCGTCCCCCGCGACCTCCGCCCCGTCAGCGTGGCCGATCGAAGTGACGCAGCCCTGTAACGATAACGAGGACGGACGGAAATCCAAAGGCGCTTCGCCTCATCTGCCAATATTTTCCGCTTATCCGGCTTCTTTCAGCGCATCGGAAAGATTACGATCGTTCCGTCCGATGGAATTATCGCGACGATCCAAGCACCCCACCCCCCCCCCCACCCCGCCCGACCCCGGACATGTTTATGCCGCCTTTAATCACGCGGCCTCCCTCGTGCTCGCGGAGCACTTAAGTACCCGGCTTAATGGAGTGGAATTAAGGCGAAGGAATAACTCATTCGTACGCATAACGTCGATAGGGGCCAGCCAACGGCTCCCACCCCCCCCCCCTCCGCGCCCCTCTGCCACGGCCCTTTAATAACTTTATTTCGATGCGGCAGGGGTGTTCGAACCCCTACTCGACCGCGACGGCCCGACCACGTGAAATCCTACGAACGCACCCCGAATTCTCGACGAGCAGTTAAGTGGATCGGTCTTAATTCTTCCACTTTCGCCGACAAAAGTATTCGCCCGCCCCTCCCCTCGGCGTCTCCCTCCGCCCGCCAGCTTTCTTCCCTGCGCTTTTAACCCCTTCGGGGGGTAGAGCCAAGCGCCCCCGCGGTTTCTTTCTGCCTTTCGCTCTTTCGCTGGGGAGGATAACAAACGGCACTTCCTCCTCACCGATTGTGCGAGCACAACGACGGGATCGTCGATGGCTTTCGCTCGAATACATGCGCTGGTTAAATGAGACGGAAAACGAGGGCGATGGTTTCTCTTTTCTTTTTCTATTTTTTTTTTTTGTTTTGTCGGATGAAAGGACGCGACGCTGGCTGATGCCCGTCAGCGTGGTGGATCGTTCCTCGTCGGATCGTTTTAGGTAGTTTGAAGTAGGAGTATCGGATGATGTGTGGTGGTTGGAAATCTTGTGGAAATGAGATGATTTGTGTAAGATATCGAAATTAATAAGAAATTGAAAGGTAATATGAGAGATGAAAATCGTTGTTTTTGGTTTCCAGCCATAGATGCTTTCCCATTTTTTAGAGTTCATAGTTACATTAATCGCTGGCAAGAGCGCAGCGTGCAACCGCTGGCGAATAAACTACCGGCGCGGCGAATTCGCCGAGCAGTAAGGTTTCGACCGGATTTCCAATTAAACTTTGGCAATTGTCACGCTTATTATCCGCCCTCTGGTCATTTTCCGAATTAGGAGGGCTCCGGCGAGGGAACGGCAGTCGAGAGACAACTGGTATCGTTCGAAGTTTCAGTACGGTAAGGGACTGATTGATAGTCGACCGAGTTCCCTGTTGACGTTTCCACGGATTCGTTGTAACCGCGATTCAATCGAGTTTCAATGAGAATTCACGATCGACCACTTGTGTTATCAATCTCGAGAGTTGTTGAGTTTCACGGTGATCCTTTTCAGGGCAACAATGAAGTGGAAATATCGCGAAACGGTGCCTGCAGCCCAAAACGCAAAAATTCGAATCACGACTCTAAGGAGAATTAAATGGCGTCTGAACAAGTCCCTCGAAGAAAATCTCCGGCAGGAACAGTGCCAGAACTGTAAAGACTATACCGGGGACACAGGCTGTTCGGGGTCCAACAGGTAGATCCAGCACAGTCGACAGTGCTCTGCAATGCAGTAAGGAAATTCGCACCTCGTGACTGTTATTCCCCTCTTTCCATCAAGATCTCCCTTTGTGTCAGCATATTCGAGAGGATTTCTCTTACGTCCTCGTATTATTAGAGGACGAAGAAAGTCTCGACGCTCCAGTTTCACTTAAGAAAACAGCATTGATGCTGCTGCGAATTTCTGGCAAATTACATGCTCCATGCTTTCAGTACCTTCTCTCGCCTAATCAGGCTTTCCTTACATTGTACAATACATGGCTATGAAAATTACCTACAGGAAACTCTGCTTATTTTTTAAAACATATTTCTATATAACAAAAATGGATCCTGCATCTGTGTTGCCTAGTGTATAAAATCCTCTCTACCAAAACACCTCTCTATCTTCGAGACATAATCCCTCGTAGCACTGAACACCATACTTCCAAATTCCAGTCACACAAGATCTGAACACCGTCCCTCGATTCCTAACTTTCGAACCGCTAAATTCTCCGGCTCTTTTTCCTATGTTGCACGTTGTTTCTATAATCACCTGCCTGATCACTTCCTACTCTACCTTCTTTCAAACGTACCACCAAAGCCTTCCTCAACCATCCTCAGATTGTACTCGAAGCCTAGGTAGATGCGATCAACATTTAAGTCCTCACTATGCTCTGTATTTCTCCCCTTACCCCCCTCTCATTCTTCTCGTCATTCTCTCTCCTCTTCTTTCTCAGATCAGGCCTAATATCATATTTCTTTTATGTAAATGGTGTTACAAAGACGTTTTATTATTATTATTATATTATTAACATACCTCTTTTCCTGGATCGTCGTTTACAAGGCAGTTCCACCCCACTTTCCAGAAACACCCTGCGTTAATCCCAGTCGACTGTTCGACAGAGGGGCGAAAAAGGGTTGCTCGCTAACGGGTTAATTGCCAGTGAAAATAGTTCCCTCCTGTAGCCGAAAGGACTTCGATTCGACCCAAGCATCGAGGGCCCCCCCCCCCCCTTCGAGTATCGGTATTCCTGGCTCGAACAGGTTTGCCATAGGAATCAAGGACGAGAGGATACCGCATCACGCCGCGTCCCGGGGAGCGTCTCGAGAGGGGAGCCATCATCCACCCTCCCGCTACGACTCCCGGCGAGTAAGAGGACGAGCAATAAAAACGGATATGGAAAACGTGGAAGAGAAAGGGAACGACGGGACTCCGGGGCAGAGCGATAGGGGACAGTGAGCAGACGGGGATAAACAGAGGGTGGGGTGAGAGGGGCAACGCACGATTGGAGCACCGTCGAGATCCGCTACGAAGGTGGAGAGCCTCCTACGAGGGAAGCGGGCAGAGAGTACAAAGAGAAATAAAACGGGTACGGGGGAACCGGTTTCATTCAACCGCCATTTAAAAATTCTGGAACCGCGGCTCTTTGAAAAATAATCAACGGACGAACGGCGCGGGTTGCGTAACTCTTAGAAAGCGGTCTTTACGTGCTCCTCGAGCGACGGACAAGGAGGAGAAGAGGAGGAAGAAAAAGACGAGCGCTACAAGGAACAGAGAGGTAAGATAGAGAGCGTACACGAAGCGCACACACGGGCACGTACACACACCGCGGACTGAACATCGCGGAGCCTCTGCGGGGTCTGCTGGGAACAAGCAGAATTTCCTCCGCCTTTGAATATATACGCGCACACGTTGCCCGCCACGCGCATCGCCGCCTCGGCTCGCCTCGCCTAGCCGCGGTGCATTCCGGTTCCGGTTTTGCCTTTGATAACGAATATCGATTATCGATGGAGTGCCGCGACTTCCATTCGAGTATGACTCCCAGACATCGGAATCACTTCTTCCACCCCCGGCCCTTTTCCCCTTCCAGCCATGCTTTCTTTTCTTCTCTCAAAGGATCAAGCCTTTTCGCGTGTACACAAGCCGCGGACTATCATCCGCGTTTCCGTGCCTCCCTTTGTATCCGTTGGGGGCTCGTGTTATTTCCTCAACCACCGATTTCGACTCGACCACCCCCGTTGCAGCCAAGACTACGCGGGCATGGCTTGGCGTTGCGGGGATTAGGTGCGCGGGGAGTAACGATTACTTCGTCAACTGATAAGAAAATTCAAGCCTTTGGCTTCGAGATTAATGGCTGAGGGATTTGTCTTGAACAGAGCAGGTTGGCGAGGGGTACGGAGTTTAGGGAAAATGGAGATGGTTGAGGACAGAAAATGGGAGGGTTTGGGTGCGTTAGCGTCCATGCCATTTCAGTGTGAGGTAGGAAAATTACAGGGGAACTTCCCGAACACGGAATTCAAAAAATTCTGAAGCTTTGTGAATATGTAGGGAATTTCCTCCTGATTACAACGCAATTTTTGTTTGCTGCCCAAATTCACACTAAGGGGGTGTAATTGACACCTGAAAATCCGGTTATTTTCAGATTTTGGGTTATAACTCGTGAACTGTAAAACATTTTTTTTTTTCAAATAATAGGTCTAGTTAAAAGAAGTAACTTTTGTCTTGAAACTTTTTTTCTATCCCTTACTGTTCGCGAGTTATAACACAAAATCGGAAAATAGCCGAATTTTGAGGGGTTCATTTCACCCCCTTCGAGTGAATTTGGGCAGCAAACAAAAATTGCGTTATAATCAATAGGAAATCCCCTACATATTCACAGTTTCAGAATTTTTTGAATTTTCGGGTTCGGGATCTTCCCTTGTTAGTAACTTTGCAATAGTATTCAATTAAAAATCGACTGAACTAATAATGCGTAAAATAAATAGAGCACATTTCACTTCCTTTTCTGAATTCTTCATTTGGAAATTAGTAACCCGTAGTGGTTAAGACAGTGGTGCTCTGAGCATGCTGTGTCATTCAATGCCCAAGAAAAATTTACTTTTTGAATCCTTTAATCTTTCCAGAAGGATGTTTCCTAAAATGAAACAGTCACCAGTAAAAGAAGGTGTGTGGAATGTTTCTCAATACGTCCCTTACAATATATCCCAGTCCTTACCCCCAGATATTTATCGCAGCCAAAGAGATAAGCGTATCCTTCTGTTCTAAGCATCCGATGGCACGCTACCATTTGATATATGCAGCTTCCAATTGGAGAGCCCGTAACCCAGCCGTCGATATCGCGGCTCGTTTGGAGCTCCCAGGCGTAAAAGGTCGTCGCGCAATTTTTTTCCCTGCGGTTCAATAATTCTCGATCCGTCGACGCATAAATAATGAACGCCGGGTACGCCGGCCGCGTAAATCAAATCGACGACAGCCGTTTCATTTCGAGGTCGATTTGTCTCCCGCGCTCGGCCCCGCTCGATCTTCCAGCGAAATACCGTGCCCTCCGACGGCGGAAGCACGTGTTCGTGAAATATTGCCGAGCGTTACTTCGAATGCCACGGGGCTGTCCGCGGCGCGGGCCGACGCTGATCCGCGCGAGCTCCGCGACGAGGTACGCGCGAGGAATTTCAAGCTGCTCGCCGAACCTGCTTCTAACTCAACTCCAAACGTGTCTATCGATGCATCGCGCCATAGAGATTGAGTATTTCTGCTGAGAACTTGTTACCTAACGGTTGGGAAGCTCTAATTCTTAGTGTGGGAAGTTTCAATTTAGGTGGAAGCAAAGCTTTGTGCTTCCTACGGCTCGTATAAGTATTTTCTGAGCCTCGGATTTGTTTTATGATATTATCGACGGTACAGTGTTGAAACTATGAAAGATCGAACTGCAAGTTTGGATCTTTGACACAAAATTTCGTCTAGATTGGAGGAGAGAACGACCAGAGGTCTAACTGTACTCAGATGGAAAGAGACGAACGCAGATCTGTGAAAGATTCCAAGAAGGCAAGCCTACTCGTCAACTTCTGAAACCTGGCCTTCAGCGGAGTAATTTCAGTAGATTAAGACAGCAATCGATCAGACACGAGCGGCACAATAGCGACTCATTGTAGCGAATTAAACGTCGCCCAAGGTGAACCCACCGATACAGAAGAACAACGTCCTCCTCCTTGAAGGGGCATGACGTAATAGTCGGACGTTACGTCGCCCGTTAATTTAGTTAACGACCCGTTAAAGTGGCCCGCGGAAACGTGAACCCTGCTCGCTTAGTCTCGTGCTGAATTTTCGATGGTGCGAAGGAGCCTTCACGGGCGATAATAGACAGGGGCGATTCAGGGCGGTTATGAAGGAAGACGAGCAGATTGCTCGATCGCGAGAGGCGCGGAGAAAGAGCACGACGTCCCACGGGTTCGTGTTACTGCAGAGGAGAGTATCTAGACTGGACGTGGCTATTTATAGGGCTCGATTAGGTCCGATCGGCTGGAGAATTCACTCGCGAGAATTCCATCGCAGACTTGTCCCGAAAAGCTCCAAGGATTTCGGGAAGAAACAATGTTTATGGCTCCTCTTCTCTGGAGTCATTGCCTACTTGATACTGGATTCTTTTTTTAAACGTCAAAGGTTAGTGTGTATTCTTCGACTTTTACATGATTTATTGGAACCAGGCGTGTCTCATTAATTTACTACGGTGTGCTTAGGTGGCAGACTTTAGGTGCAAAGGATTAACTCTGAATTTAATGGAATATTCATAATAACCGTGACACCTGTGTGCCAATTAGCGAATATATACCTATACTACCCTCCTCAGTTAAAATGTCCCATCTAGCTTTTTTACATTTTTCAAGATATATTGAAATATTTCAAGTTCCACACGTTTTTTACCTTTTAAGCAAAGTTAGAAAACCCTTGGCGTAAAGTTAGAAAGCGCGTCGTGGAGATCTAGAAACACTTTAATTTATTAATTTTTTTACAAGAACGGCACAAAGAAAATGATAAAACTTCAATGTTCTCGGATGTTTCGAAATTCTAGATAGGGCATTTTAACTAAGGAGAGCAGTATAGATGGATACCATAGTGCCATCTCCTGTATATTTACGATCCTTTTGCGTGATTCTTGTTCTCACCTTTATTGTAATACCGAATCTCTCCAGAGTAAACACTTGTCTTCGCTACTATTAATATATATACCTTTGCGGAAATAAATATAAATTATTATTAAATCAAACCTAAATAGTAATCCAAAAGAATTCTTGAACAACCCCCCAGACATTCCGATTAAAGTTCTGGAAGAGTCCATTACAGGCGCATAAAACACGTAGAAACATGCATGAGCGGCTGCTAAGGCCCTCGTTTAGGGCCCTCTTCGCGACGGGGTGGCGTGCCATCGTGGCGGGTCGATTTAAGATAGGAAAGTCATCGAGTGGCGACAAAGCCAAAGTCATCCGCAAAGAACTTTACAACAAGGCGCATGTGAAGTGGTGTGCCGAATAAAAGACCAGGACACCGCCGAAGGACGTACAGCAATTAGCAGCGAGTGCGAGCGAACAATAACGAAAACATAATCGCCAATTATCACCTAACAATTTTGCAGTACCTCCGACGCATGCATGCTCCCAGCTGTGTCAGTGGCAGCTGAATAAAGAACATAACGAGCAGCCTATCTGAGGCGTCAGAATCCATCCGCGAAGCGCTCACGGTGATTTTCGTCTCGGATCGTGCAATTATCGGAGACAATCCTCGAGCAAACGCTCGTTACGCGATACATACGGCGATAAATAATTAAAGTCGCGTTACGTAAAGCCTACACGTCCTGCGCGTGTGTTGCGCCACACGACATTGTGACGCGTCCGCGATCTCCCACAGATAATAAACCGGCGGCCTCCGCGATTTCGTTCTCACAGCCCTCCCCCCCCCCCCCCCCCCACCCTCTATACGTCGTCGATCCCGATCGAGTGCCGCGTACGTAAGCGAGACGATCGTTATTGCAACCGCGGAGGTGCACGCACGGCACGGCACGGCGCATCCGGTGCTCGCGTAATGCGTTTGGCCCCGCGGAACGGCGAGCAGACGCGTTGGATTCGCGACAGTGTCGCTCGCCGTGCGCCGCTCTGGCACAATGACCGGGGGCTGGAGGGGGAGAAAGAGAAAGGGAAATCGCGGGAAAGGGGAGCAGAGGGGCGGCGCGCAAGGGCGGAGGTAGGAGACGTGAATGGAAGACAAGCGACGAGAAGAATCGCGCGCGAAAAGAGAAACAACGGAGTGGTAGTAAGCGGCCGGGGGAGGAGGAGGAGGAGGAGGGGGAGGCGGAGGAGACGGAGGGGGCGCGTTATAACGGGAGTTTTACGACAGAACGGTTTAATTGTCCGTGCTTCGTGGTCGGCGGCCATTCTACGTCGAGTACCCCGGAGTACTCTCTGTGTGCGCCAAGGCACCGTTCGTACTTTCTCTCTTTCTCCCCCTCTGGCCGCCTCGCTCCCGCCGAACAACGGCACGAAACGCGAAACCGTTTCATTATCAAGCGCGGTCCGGCTCGCTTTTGTGGCTTGGGCTACAGAGACAGAGAGGGAGGGAGAGAGACAGGGTGTGGGGAGGGTGTAGCGAAGGGAGAACGAGGCGAGGGACAGAGAAACGAATCCAGATGGTCGGGATGAATCCATTATGCGGCAGGATAGCTGATAACGTGGCTCTCTATCTCGTAGCCGGGGCAAACAGTTATCGTTTCGTAATTGATAGCTACAACGAGCACGGGATTTGCCCTTCCTGCATCGCTCCGTGCTCGCTGGACGTCCGCGCGCCACAGGTACGGCAAATGGCGGCCGTAAGTGGCGGCGAACGAATTACGGGCAGCAACCACTTTGTTACTGACCGTGTATCGCCACTCGCCGACTCGACTACTTAATTTCGCCTCTCGCTGCCTCCTTGCAAACCACGCCTGTCTTGTTCGGTCGTAATCTACCATCGGTCTAGCGAAATACCGCGCGATCGTCCCCGCGAGTCTTCCTGAGCAACGCGACCTGCGTTCCTGAGGTAGGAAATCTGTCGTGGAAAATGGAATGTCGATTACGTTTAACAGCCTTTCCTGTCGTCCGTAAATTACCTGCGCGAACGGAATGCGGTTTGTACATATAATTTCCTGTTTTTCTGGCTCCAAGTGCCACGGGAAATAAAGTGATTCGCATGTTTTCGTGTGTGGTATTAGCCGGTACTATTTTCACTACGATCAGATGGAACGGAGTGTACGAAAGGGCTCGGGCGTTAGTTTAAAAATCTCAGGGAAGGGATGGCTATTTACGACTATGCCGCAGAGCTGGCGAGACCGAGCTTTATCCTGCGCAGCCTAATGGAGCCGTATCGTCGCGGCCCTAAGCTCGCGTGCGCCACGTTTTTAGCGTCGCAATAACCGGCCAGGCCCCACGTGCTGCCGGGTCTCAAGACTGCAGAGGCGGTAAAAGCCTCAGATATGAATATGCGCATAAATGTGTATGCATGCGGGGACCTTGGAACACCGAAAGGGCGTATCCAAAGCGACATAATCGCCGTCCTCTCCGCATCATTTGCAGAGGACACACCCGCGATACTCCTCCGCGGGGAAGTTCTATAAATTAAATTAAAACGCTCCGAACACGTGCGTTTTCTCCGCCGTTGATACCAGGAATTTCGCGAGGAAATCAGCGGAGGCACGCGATTCAACAGAATGGCGAGCGGCAGGATCGTGATTCGGAGAGGAGGCGGCCCGGCCGCCGACGTGCCGATATCCTCTCCTCGATTTGCATCGTGACGCGAGCATTCTTTCGAAGGGCTATTAGCTGGGATCGCGTAGCCGATCTCGGGCTCGCGTGGCACTCTTAAAACCGGCTGGCAGAGGGTCGAAGAGGCGGGCATGCGGCAGACGGAATTCACGGGGGTCGTAACCGCGACCTATCGGCGAATATTGGATGCCGTTGCATGCCGTTGCTCACCTCGGCATACCAGCCGGGCATACGAAGGAATGCGTGTCCTACTGCGCGATGGAAAGCCTCCCGTCCAAGGTTAGATGTCGGCGGAGTACGTGTGTAGACGCGTGTCTCTCTACGTGTACGCGCCGCGAGTGAATGAGAGAGCTGGGAACGGGCCGCGCTCGATACATTCTGTTTACCCCGGCGAAACGATCGTCGTGGCGCATTCCACTTGCTGCAACCTCCAGCGGATATATCGCGGCTGTTTCTTCTGCAAGTAACGCTCGACGTCGGCCCGATCTCGCGCTCCAATATTGCTCCTCCAGGAATACGCCTGGGCGAAATTCAGGGGCTATACTTTGGAGGAGATTCTTCCAGCGATGAATGTTCTGTATTTAACTCATTATAGTAAGATTCATCAATTGTTAAAGATGTCTCGACGGACTTGCAACCCTTAAACCAGTGATTCCCAATCGGTAGGTCGCGTAGTGTTTTCTGGGGGGTCGTCACGTTTATTTTTTTTTTTTAAATATTATTAAGTTAGAATTATATTCTGAAATACCTATTTTTTAAATGTGTTTTATTACCTTATTTAATTTACCTTACCTTATATAGGGCGTCGCAATTTATTAGAATATTATAAAAGGGGATCACGGCTCAATAAATGTTGGGAAGCACATCCTTCAGCCTTTAACTGAGGTGCACTGCAGATGTATGCTGACCAGTGTGTGCTTCTTCATTCTTCTCAGCGCTTCTTGGTCAAGTTTTTATCTCAAATGGAGTTAAATCTAAGGATTCTATGTTGCTACATAATGCTTCGCATTGCGTCGTGGGTGGGTATATCCAACAGTGAAGCACGTGCGCGACTTTTCAGCGAAGATCCTTTAAGGCGAGCACGCGGAACGCGCGACAGCTGCGCGTTGCGCCATCGAAAATTCTACCATGTTGAATTATATGCCGCCAGCTAACGTTAACGAGCTAATACCGAGACGCTCTACTCGCAACAAACGACCAATCCGTCACGTTCCTGCGCATACGTCGCCGTTTCGCATTACCTCTGATCGATTTTCTGCGCGTTAGTCTACATTATTATTCATTACGCTCGTCGACGGATTCGTCTGACGTTCGACCATCGATTATCCTCTCGCTCGAAGCCTCGGGGACGTCCTTTCAGAAACTGCCTGCGACTCGATCGCCTCGTCGTGTTGGACCAACCGAAGATCGTCCTGTGAATTGCAATTTTATAAATTTCAACGTGCTTCACTCTTCGATTGCAGGTACTTTTTAGCAAATTTAGGAGATGATTTAGTAACGATTTAGTAGTGAGTGGTAACATCTGATAGGGTAAACTCGGGTAAATTCGTGGTACAGGTTACACCGTGATACTTTTTCATTTATCTGTAACTCGATATTGTCTGACTCAATTTAGATGGAACAAAAGCTTACAGACAGCGTTGAACTTCTAATTTATGTTGTGGTAAAATAATTAGTCAATTGAAGTTAGTGTGATAGAGTGAGAGAGTATTTTCTTCCAGCAGTGCATTATTCGTGAAATTTTTCGTGCTAGTTGTGGACGATCGCTTGATTATGTATTATATGTGCTTTAGAAGATAAATGGAAAGTTCAAACTGCAGGTAAGGGATGGTAAAATGACACTTTAGTAAGTCTTACTCCTGAAATTATCATACAATAAGGCATCAGTGTTATTTTTGCTAATGAAATGTGACTAAATTCTTATTTTTCGTGCGCCCGAGCCTGCGTTTCCGACTGTGCTGTTCGATAAATTCTGATGGCAAATACCAGATACCATGTTTCCTTACGTCTCAAACATCTAATGATCATGAAACGATTGATTATACACAAAATAACAATAATATAAAATAATATAAAATAGTATGAAATAATATAAAATAATATAAAATAGTATGAAATAATATAAAATAATATAAAATAGTATGAAATAATATAAAATAATATAAAATATATTTAAAATATTATTACCCTGATGTCTGACCTATCATTATATCCTAGACTCATTTTCAGAATATGTAAATATTAGCAGTTAATAGACAAATTCTAAAACTATCACGGACTTACCCGAGTTTACCCCATAGGTAGTACCTCTACGATATAAAACACCGTGAAAGAGAATTAATTTTACAATTTACGATTTCTGGTTGCTTCTATCCCAATAGAACTCACAACTCAATATCCAATTTAAGTGTGTATATCAGCCCTAATTAATGTGGAAGAATTCAAGACCTAAAGCTAATCAGTGAATCGACATCGCTAGAAACACAAGAATTAATAAACCACTGCCACCATAACAAGAGATTGAAAGATTCGCAAGACAAAGGAAAGCTCGAAACTTGAATACTCCAGCGAATTCGATCAACCATCACGCGAAACAAGAAATATCCTGAATAATCCAAGTTCCCGCAGCCGGGTGAACTTTCGCCAGACCGTGAAACGCTTATTGAAATGCACGGTCCGAAGTGGAAGTCACTTTCGGCAGGCCAGAAATAACAGTTCGGCGGACAACGTGCTGGGAATCTGTCGCTTCCTGAAACGGCCGTTCGAGATGCGAATTCGTAATTGGCACAGGGACGATTTCACTGTGTACTACGAGTCCCGCTGTAAACACAGCCTCGTAAAACGGACGGCCGACAGGAAGTCCTAAGTATCCCCGGCGACTGCGTACGCCCTGTACATTTACGATTCTCTGCTGCGCCCCGCGAAATGCCTCCTCGATCGACGGCGCAGCGAGAAACTCTCGTGAAAGCAGAATTTTATACACCGACGGGTATCCCTTTTAAACGGCGGGCGCTTACTTTTTAACTCGCAGCGAGGGCACGAGTCAAAAACGATATTACTCCCGTCGCTCGACCGACTGTTTCCCTCATCGAACGGGCGAATAATATTCATGGGCGAGCGCGGGTGACGAGGACTCTCGCCACCATCCTCCAAGCGAATAAAAATGGTCGTCACCGTGAAAAAAATTAGCGTTCACGGCAGGTATGACGTGTGACCATATCGGAGAGCATCGTTCGCGAAATTCAGTGCAACGGAACGAGATAGAACGACAGAAAAGAAGGGGGAGGGGAGGATGTAAAAACGGAAATGAAGTCGAACCGGGGCCGAAATATTTTTCGAAAAATACCGCGCGCGGCCTCCGGAGAGATTGGATGACTCGAAACATAACTGGAAAGCGAAAAAAAAGGCTCGGGGCGAAGAGAGGGGCATTAATGCCACCACCAGTTGCAACGTTGCCGTTTGAGTGTGCGACGGTCGTAGGGCCGTTGGCAGCGACACACATAGACGCCTGGTCGCGTAAAAAGGGGCACGTCGTCGCGCGATGAATATGCATGAGCGTCAAATGATAAAATCGTACGTATTTCGTGGCGCACATTTCCCCCCTCGAGGCTCGGAGGGGTTCTGAAAAATAAACCGCGACCGGGCACGAAACGAACGAGCCATTAGTGTCGATACACGATGTCTAAAAACCGCGTCGGCGATGGCCAGCAGCGAGATCGACGTTTTTATACGTTTTTCCGCGGCCCTGTTAACGGCGTATCCGGCGGAAACGAAGCAACGACAATGGCCGTCGCGATTTACGATGCCCGCCGTCCACTCACGCTGTCTTCAAATGCGGGGTTCGCTGCGGGGGGTTGTTACGCTTCAAACACGCTTGCACGACGATTTGAGGGTCATTTTTACGTTGCTGGTAGTTTTCAGCGTAACAATCATAATTGAGGATGTTCAGACATCGAAAGAGTTTTTTTACAGATTTTTCTGAGATGAAGTATACCTACAGGGTGATGTAGAAATAGATAGAATATGGCTAATGAACAAAAATTCGTGATTAAAACATCGTTGCAATATTTAAGGCGTTTAGAGCAAAAATGTACAATCCCACACTTTTTGCGAGATTAAGTTAGTAGCAATAATGTATTCCAAAAGATTGTACTAATCATACAAAATAGGATAAATTAATTTTTTTTCAATGTCGGTTAGTCCGTATTTGCTCTCAATGCGCCATTTATTCTTCGACTTCTTTTTAGTAGTAGTACTCTGTATGTAAGTACCTATATAGGAAAGATTTAATGCCACTTGATCGATCACAAAAGTGTACCTACAACGTAGTTATCAGAATAGTTCTATTCGGTATTTCAAATACACGTTCATGTACCTATCTACAGCTCATAACATTCCACATTAATCCCACGAATCGTGCCACATTACCTTGTTAAAATTCTTTTTTCTAAAAAATTACACCATTTTTTCCGCTGGCAGAGTTTAATTCGTTAAATCGACTAGCAGGCTTTTGTACCCAGCTAGTGGAGCTCCCGTATATCAAGCTCCCAGCAAGTAATAAACGTCTTTGGTGGGCTCACACGGTATTTCCTCGTTCGGGATTCGTTATCAATTGGCTGAGGATACCGTTCACGAGGAAATACGAGCGGCGCTATTCTTCTTCCGGGTCCGCGCGTCCATTTCCTCCCGCGCCACGTAATCCGCGGCAACTGCATCCGCCCCGGTGCACATGCGGCCGCTGGCACATGCACGCGCCGCGGAACTGACCTACGCGAGCAGCTGTTGCACGCACCCGTACCCTCGATCGGACTTTTCACTCGCAACCCCTTTTTCAGCGTCTCACCCTCTTCCGGTGTCCCTCTCTCTTCGCCACCCTCGACGCCCCACATCTTCTCCTCCACGCTTTCAAGTAGCTTTCGTTTCGAATCGACTTCGAATGTACGGCGATTATGGAAAGTATTTGTACTAATGATACCTATTAATGAAGCAGGTAGATGTTCAAATAATAGATACCTACCTTCCCCTTTAAGTGATGGGGTGAAGTCGAAATAGGGTGAACAATAAAGCGTGCTGTTTGCTTCGATTGTGATCACTATGAAGCTGGATTTTCGGTGAATATTTCCTGTTTGAAAATCTCTTCCAAAAGGCTATAAATCTACACTTACTTCTGAAATTGCGGAAGAAAAATAATACAAGAGAAAAAGCAGAAGCATTACAAAAGGGAATAGGTTGAAAGGAGGGAAGAAAGATGAGCGAACGATAAGGAAATGAAATATCTCTCGGATGGCAGCCACCTCTCGCCAAGAATCTCGAAACGACCGCGCGCATTCGAACTTTTAAGCGGCAGCTTCCCACACGCGAGGTCTCCGCATCCAGGCGACAAGAATTATAAAAAGCAAGGGGATCGGTTGTTGCGCATCCTGTTCGCCGGCGGAGAAGGAAAAAAGAAGGTGAAGGGAACATTAAAGTCTTTCTTCTATCACCCACGCCTCGCTCCTCGCGGCGTTTGCCTGTCTGGCGGAGCAACCAACGTCAATTCCTCTCTCCGCTGAACGTCTCACGGAATTTCACGATGCCTCCCCGGCCCCGCCGCCACCGCGCTTTCTAGCCCTGCCGCCCGCTCCCACCCTCGCCACTTCTCTCTCTCATTCATTTCAACGTTCCTCGCGTACTCCAGCGGGGCGGCTCGTTAAAAAAATCAAAAGAGAGAAAATAATTATGAGTACACGAATCCACCCTCGTAACGGTCGCTAGTCAAAGCTCACGTGACCCGGGGCTTTCGACCCACCCCTACCCCATTGGTCCACTTTCACGGTAGGTCTCGACACGATTTCGTGCTCGCCATGCGTAACGAAAGAAACGCGGCGGGTAGAGAGGGACAGAAAGAGAGCGAAGGGAACCGGGGTGAGAGAGAGAGAGAGAGAGAGAGAGAGAGAGAGAGAGAGATGAGAGAGAGGGAGAGCAGGGCGGGGGAATCAAGGCGAAGGAAAACGGGGGTGGAAGCGAAGAGAGGGAGAGAAAAAACACGCCGTTCCGAGAAAGGAGAGGAGCTGCCGGCAAGGCGGGATCGATACGCGCAGCGTTCGAGCTTTCCGTTGCGCAGTACTTAGAGCCCTTTTCTAGAAATTAATCGATAGGTGAAACATACGAAATACCTTTCAAACAAGGTCGTTCCCCGCGAGCACCACCGACGCAGCCCACGCTCGCCTACCCCCCTAGCGAAACCAACTCGCTCTACGACGGTTCAATCACCTGTTACGGTTTCAGAGAAATTTCCGCTGGAAAACGGAACCTTTGCGCGGCTTCGTTCCGTTAAGTTTCTCGGGAAACGCGTCAAATACTGTCTTGATGGAGAGGCAAGCGCGTAGAGAGGGAACGCGAGGGGTTGCGGGGTAGGGAAGCTCTATCTAATATAAGAACAGTGATATATCTTCCTAAAATAGGTAAAATTGAAGTAAGCCACCGTCGATAAATTAATATTAATACAACCTCCCTGTACCGTTAAATCCCCGCTCATTTCCCATGTCAACACCACAATTTCATATCGCTTCCTCCGTCAATCAGTCGCACTCACCACTAGCTCTCAACAAATTAGTCACAATCCTCTCCCCAGAATCGTTCCGATCACGTCACTGCCATTTTTCGACCGACGTCCTCGAATTCCTTCGCCGTTACTCCGTGCTGTTACACGGAACTGTCACCAGGATATTTTTTCTCTCCAACACGCTACGTAGTACCTACATATGTATTTCGCCGCAGTGCCGATTGAACGTGGCCGAGGTTTCGCTTGGAGGACAACGGAACGGACGCAGCCACGGATCGTCACAGCTGCCGGGCACCGTTGTCTCATTCACCGCGTGTACTCTCCGCCGTTCTATGAATAGATCGCCCGATCGTAGCGTCTTCGCGATCCATTAAAGCGGGGCCGGCTCTGATCTCCGTCGCGCCCGAGATTCTCGCCGTGGAGGGGCGCAGGATCGGGGGCTTTTGACCCCTTTCGAACACGCGGGCCGTTGCGTAACGCTTGGCACGGCCGCGCGTTATATCGAACCGGCTACGCGGCTGGATGCTCGCGAGACAAAACGCGCGACGTCCGAGCGATTTGGATAATTGCTGGCGTTGCGCAACAGCCCCCGCCAGCGGATCAACGGATCAAAGGGGGATTGCAAGGAAACTGAAGGCTGAACGCCGGAGCAGTTGTGTCACATCAGATTGTGTTTACTTTATCGTTTTCCTCCGTTATTGTGTTTGCCTTCTCTGAGCGCTGCAACTTTTTCTTCGCCACAGCTTTTTTGCGCGATTTAAAGTGACAGACACTTTGATACGTAGTTTTGCGGAGTGAAATTTAAAATTAATGCATCGTGACGTTTTCACGATGTTATTATGGTCGGAGCGTTTAATACGAATGTCTTTTCCTTTTATTATTCCCAGTCGAGGAAGATTTCCGTGCTTCGCGACGGAAATATTGCTCGTAGATTATTCCAGCGATTTCGTAATTAATTTATTACCAAGTGTAAGCGACTGCACCGCGCCTTTACGCGCGCATTTCTCAAACTTTCGGCGCGCGAAATCTCCTCCCGTGACTTTAACTATCCGTGAAAGTTTGGAAAGTTTGGCGGTTTCTCTCGGCTTTGGCCAGGGGCCATTAGCGCGGGGACAGGGGGCAAGCCCGATGGCATTTGGAATTTAACGAACGCGCGAAAATGCACGGCCGACGGGTTCGCGTGCAATTTTATGCAGCCGATGCGCGCGTGCCACTATCGCGCTTCATTCACCGCGATCCAAAACGCCTCTGATGAATCCACTGTGGAGAAATGCGGTCGCGTTTCGTCAGGGAATTCTCATGAGATCGATTTTTAACTGGAATATCAGTACGAGGTATTTAAACATCTCCAAGATATTCTGCGCCCCGTGTAAAAACAAATTTAAGTAGTTTAAGTCAATGATTTCAGAATCTACTACCTTCGAGTCGAGTTATCACAGCAATATAATCTTCTAAAGTAGAAGAACAGAAAGAGCGGTTTCCTTAAAAATAATGTATAAGATACCGTTAAGGAACTAGTTCTTGATCAGGCACTAATTTTTTATCAGTTCATGAAATAAATCGTTGTTTTAAGTTTATGACATTAAATAATTGTTTGAAATAATTACTAACATAAATATTGATAATTCAAAAATATATGTGTTGTCCGTGAAAACAGTTAATATTGTTAGTTTTCGTGAAAATAAATGTGTAAGGTAGCCCACTTGAAGGAAGCCCCTGTTGAAAGCCATCTCTTACTGTTCGAAGTAACATCGACGCCACAGTCAATTTCTTTGCTGGTTGTTGCGGTATTAAAGGTTATTTTCATACATTCTATTTACAATAGTTTACTTTACAATGTAGCGCAAGAATTTTAGTATTATATGTATCATTTTGCTTTAAAAGTCAGTGACCATTATTTAGTTCCAATTCTTTCTTGTGGAACTAATTTTTGATCACCTGAATAAAAAATAGGTAAGGACATTATAAAATTATAGAAAAATTAAATTTAGATGGTATAATACTAAAAATAAGTTTATTTGGTACTTTCTTTTTAATTAGTATTAGTATCTGATCAAATATTAGTTCCTTACCTGATAAGAAATTAGTTCCCATGTATTTCAAATGATCATAAACTACTTAGTTCCTAGTCACCTTATTATTCCGTACCTTATAAATAATTAAATTATACTTATTTTCAATTGTTTACAATTTTTCCTTAAAGTTTAAACATTGATTCATCTTTCACTATAAAAAAAGTTTATGGTTTAAAGTTTTATTAGGTTAAAAATAAATATTAAGGCGGGAAGCCCTCTAAACTGATCAGAAACTAGTTCTTTAACGGTAATGCGAAGGTAATAAGAGTGAATAAGAGGAAATTTAGTGTCTGGCATGAAACCCTTCACCATACAGACGATCTCCCAGCATAAGGAGCAATTATCATTCATACAACGGAGGCTGATGAATCTCGTTATGGTACATCAACGCGCACAGCGTCGAGAAATCATGATTTCCCTGCTTTACCACCCACATCCGCCTTCTCCGGCTCGACAGTTCTATTGTTGCATTATCTTCGGCCACTGACCACGTCGAGATTAAAGTTTTAAAGTTCCATGCAGAAGCCCGAGGAAGAGGCTAGAAAACTGACGAGCACTGGTGCTGCATGCGACTGGAAGCGTATGGCGTCTGGCAAGGGCGTGAGCATCGAGGGACACTGGTGCCGGTACGGTTTCTGTATTTCTGCTTTCACTGCTTCTCCTAGCGAGATCGATTTCCTCGAAGAATTCAACGTACAGTTTCCTCGATATAAGGTAGGAAACAATTTCTGGGCTCTCTTCGGAAACCGAAACTATTTCGCATGGAATATTTCCCTCCTCACAGTTATCAGAACTCCGAACAGCGAGCCCCTCGCGATAAATTCCGTTCGTCGAGTCATCCTGCCAGCACGGATCGACGCGGCAGTCGGCGCGAATCGATGAATCACGGACGCACGACCACGGCGACGAGACGGTGAAGAGGGTTTCTACGCCAATGGTTTAAGTCCTCGTTACACACAGCTCCTGAGTTCATGAAAGTTCCATTGGAACGAGGCTCGGCCGGGCTTCCAGCCGACCGTCTGTATTTCCGCTTCTCTCTTACGCTCCTCTCGTTGTCATCATCGTCGTCGTTCGTCTCCCTGGATTCACGGGCTCGCGCCGCAACTATGAAAACACTCCAGGATCTCGGGGCAGACGAGACGCTCCGCGGCAGATGCTGGGAACACCAGCCACCCCGTTAGCTCCCCTAGCGGGGCCGCCCCCTTAGCCGTCACTTTATTGGACGCGTCGTATTAAGTCACGTACGAGCCATCGAATGGTCGCGATCTGAACGTGCATTCGAAATAATTCCCCGGTTCGAGATTGGTCCAACTGCGAGCGAGTATCGCTCCAAATATTTAGATTGGCCCCTAGTCGAGGTCCTGTCGAACTCCGGCGTCGCTCGACGACCCGTGTTTCCTGCGGATTCCGAGTCCACCGTAATGGCAAGATGGAGGAGGAATGCTGAGTGTTTCGGGACGCGGTAGATCGTTTCCTTTGGAGGTCCCGTTGAATTGGCCAGGGGAACGCTCCGTGATGGAGCGATCGCGTTTGAAGAAGTACGCGCTGGTGAAATGGAGGAGGTTTGGATACCGTGCTTGACCCCCGTGTTCACGGTGATTTTATCCGACGCGCACGTCCCTTTGGGCTTGCGCTCGCGGTTAAAGGAATGCACCAGACAGCCGAAACCCTATACAATGGCCAAAGTGCCGCGTCCCTCGTAGTTTTCCAGCGAGTCAGCTCCGCTGTCGGTCCCCCGGGTCGCGATAGAGCGAAACACGAGACACGAAATAATTATCAGCGCAGCGACAAGCAGCCGCGTTGCTCGCGGTTCCCCTTTCAGTTTCTGCGAAATTGATGCCTCGTGTTTCCATGGAATTAGCCCCGCTACGCAGAAACGCGTCCGTCACGTCGACTGTCCTTTAATTACCGGTGGAACAGTCGTCCTCGCTTTGTGCCAATTTAGTGGTACGGAGAGGCTGAGTCGAAGTCGAGGAGTTACACAGAGGCATTACTGAGAGCAGAGCTAGCGATCTCCCAGTTTCACACTCTGGATTCCAGATTCTAGATCAAGCAGCGTGTATTGGATATAAAACAGCAAACGTGTACTACTCAATTTAACCTCACAATATTCATCCATTAACGCTTGAATTTGAAGTGGTAGTCTCGTGCAAATGACCCATCCTTAATTAAAATTTTAAACGAGGTAGTAAAGCAAATTTAATATCCCTTCGAAAGGACGGTGAATATAAGGGAGTTCAATTATACCGCTGGTAAACGACTCGCGTTATACTTCCCTACATTATCGAAGCATTCATCGAAGATGGAAACGTCGATACGAGGGTGGAAACGGAGCAGCTGTACCACGCTGGAAATCGTATTTTTCGCATAGATAAGTGCTCGCGATTAACGTGGATGCGACACTTTCGTCCAGGAAGCGCGGTCTCGTCGATCCAGAAATCGTTATCTGTTTAGACGTTTCCTCGCACCCCAGTCGGCTTCCTCTCCCCCGTCCAGCACAAGGGGTGGTGCTTCGACAAATCGTGCAGTCAGTAGGGGAACTAATTACACCCACCACGGAAGGACGATTCGCTAACGAGTTTCCGGGCTGTGCTCGCGACCGATTCGCGTCGGAATTAAACCGACTGCGTCGACGACGCACGGTCAACTCTGGCCCGAGGATAAACGTCGCGACGTCGAGGTGGCTTAATCTCCTTCATTGAGGTCGACCATCGTGTTTCCCTCTTTCTTTTTTTTTTAGAAGTTTTCGACGTGGCCAGCTGGATCTCGGGTAGGAAAATATTTCTTGATTTGATGGAGCGAAGAATCGAAAGTAAACAAGTGGTGGTTCCGTGATAAGTCAGACGAGTGGGATTATTTTGACTTCAATTGTCTGGCCTGATCTGTTTGATTTGGATAATACTTCTGCGTCGCCCAAAGGGAACCTGATGGCCCTGTGATTAAGTGGTGGTATTCGAAGAGGTGATCACGAGCGAAAATATTGACAGAACGTGCATGACAGATAGGGGTGACTTATACAACAGTAAATAGAATGAAGTATTTCGAAATGAAGCTGGAAATTTAAGATGACGTAGAAAGACCGAAAGGTTAATTGAGAACAGGTACACGAATGGTGGAAGCGATGACTTGCAAGGCTACAGCAAACAAGGTTGTAAAGATAAGATAGAGAAGCCGTGAACGGTGTCTTGAAAAATAACCGAGCAAAGAGGAATATCTTTCTGGCTACCTAAATTTATTAAAGATGGTCGTTAGCAATAACAATTATAAAACAGAACGATGGCACTATCAACGACCATGATACGCGCGTAACAGGGATGGTGACGCAAGGATAGGAAAGCCTAATTAGCGATAATGATACTGAATTATTCTCGCGAGCATTGAGGAAAACAGTTGGCGATGTTTCTTCAGGCGGCAAGAACAATTCGCCAAGCGATCCCTAAGAATTTCTGCGCTCGCTGGCGCGGCGTTACGTGATGAACGCGAGATGATCTTTTTCACCGTCTGCGCGCTCCCCTTCCTGGGATAATAAAATTCCTCGCGAGCAATTAGCCCCTGTAACCGGCGGTTACCCGGCGAAATATAGATCGGGCCGACATAGATAATTTTCGAACTTCCTTGTTCGGGCTAATTCGACTCCGGGCTCTGCCGCCTCAGTCGTAACACGGAGCTATATATTACAGGAAGAACAACCCGAGGAACATCGATCCCAGTCGGGCTGACGTTCGTAGCATTATACCAGACATCCGCCAACTTATGTACCCCGTACATGAGAGGGTGTTGATGAAGAGGGTGTCTAAAGAGTTCCGGGCAACGAAAAGGAACGTGGGCGAGCTCTACTCTAAGGTGAACATACGTCCCTGATTACCGGGGACAGTCCCCGGAACATGATTTATGTCCCCGGTAATTTTTGTCCCCAATTCTGAATTTAAGGTAATCATTTGTTCCTACTTTTCGGTAATAGTCCCTGATTCTGTATTTTTTCTTTAAAGTTACAAAATAATTAAGATCACAAAGAGTTACAGTGGTACAATTTGAGAACAGCTAGTATATAGTGCGTCGAAATTTTCCAAATGATAGGTGGTAGGTATCACACTATTTGTGATCAAGAAGAAAATTTTTGGAGTTCTCACAGCCAGGGTGAAAATAAGGTCTGTAACGAATATTCGAAAAATCTAGGTAATCGAATACCCGAGAATTCGAATTTGAGATTCGAAAATTCGAATACCATGGAATTCGAATATTCGAATACCATGGAATTCGAATATTCGAATGCCAGAAAATTCGAATTTGAGATTCGAAAATTCGAATACCATGGAATTCGAATATTCGAATGCCATAAAATTCAAATTTGAGATTCTAATATTCCTAATTATTCGAAGAAGCTATACGTATTCGAAATGATTCGAATTATTCGAATATTTACAGCTCTACTCACAACCACCAATGGTGAGCGGTTATTCAAGAATCTTCAATCTCTCTCGCTGGCCTATACCATACAGTAGCAGGCAAAGGTTCAGGAAACGAAGAGGAACAGACATGCCAGTAACTTCGATCAACAGAGAAAACAAGGATGATCGCAGCGAAGTTGCCCGAAATATATTCCCACTTCCGTAGAATAAACGCCGCTGGTTCGACGTATATTTTAATCCACCGCGTTTAATCCGGCTGGCGTCCCAGAACGGTCCAAACGAGCGCCGCGAAACGAAACGCGCGAATAATACCGTGGAACAATAGAGAAGAAGCTTTCCGCCTCGCCGTACGGTCGCTCACTTTCCAGAGGATAAATTCTGCCGCGCGTTTCCACGGCGAAGCTCCGAAAGGAAGGATAAAAATACACGGAGAAGGTGAAAAATCGTATCCTCGCTACGAGTATGCACGGAAACGGAGCGCCGCGAGTTCCTCGTGAGAAAATCACCGATTGCCTGCCCTTAATCGCCAATTATGGCCTACAGTTCACTGTAATGGTGGTCTTCGTCCCCCCGACGCCGTTAACGTCACGATGGATTGCGACACCGATAGCAAACGGCAAATAAAGTTATCCACGGATGAAGAAATCAGTCTCCGAACGAGGGCCTCCTGCTCGACCGAACTGGAGTCGAGCAACTCGACAATTAGCCGCTATTGCACGGCTCAAAGTCGACGAGTTGTGATCGGGGTGTCTATTTCACGTCCGAACTAATGCCAGACATTTCATATTCGATCGTAATACTTCCCGATCCTAATGGAAAAGGATAATCCGCCTACCCCTGTCCACTCAAATTTTCACCGCCGCCTTCATTTCACAACTTCGCGTGCGATAATTGATTTTCCTTTCAGTTTCTGCTTTTTCATGTTAATGGACAGGAAATCCTGTACGTAGAACGGGGCTGCCGCCGTGCATTATCGATGAGCAATTTCGGTCACGTATCCTGCGTCACCGTGGTGGTAAATTTAAAGTTAATTAAATTTGCGAATTTCTTTGACGTAAATGCTTTGGAACTGTCGGTAGGTAATGTACAGGGTAAAATAAAAGTTTCATGGAGATTTGGATTTTATCCTTGAAACTGATAGAAATTTTTCTGCTTTGAGTCTTGCACACCCAACTCCAACAGGGGGTGGAAGACCGAATAATGAATCATAGGTTTCAATTGACACGTTCTTTTACAAAAGGTCGTTGAAGTTTCGGCCAATTAGAAAGTTCAGAGTTGCCTCTGAAGACGGAGCATTTCCCACACTCTGTATTTTATTTATTTATTTTCCGTCTCTGTTTCAGCAATTTTAGTACATAGGCTCAGTTAAAGTTGCTATTAACCCTCACGTCTGTATAAGTATAATAATAATAATAATAATAATAAATCGTCTTTATTCTATTATAATATAAGATACAACACAGTAGAAATTATTAACACGCAGATACAGATTACGCCTAACCCAAATGTGAGTAAAACCAAAAGTATGAGTGTCAGAGGATAACATTAAAATACAAAACATAGAGAAAAGAATAAAAGTAAGCTAGAACTAAACTATAAACTAAAACCTAAAAGTGGGAGTAATAAAAGTCATGCATGTCTTCGTACCCTGTAAACCGGATCGTCACCGTTGCCAATTTATATTCAGACCACATTGATTTTTTCGGCGGATCCATACAAATTTTCAAGAGAAATCTGTGCAAAAATAGCAACTAAGGTGCAATGATATAATTTTATTTTTGTTTCTTCTTTTTTACGGTTAGATGTCTTGATTTTCTTCTTGTACGTATGTTTACTGTATTCTTTATTGTATAAATTGGGCTTGTCCCGTAAATAATAATAATAATAATGTCTCCCATTACACTCAGTAAAGAGTTTACACCCCTGCGCGAGAAAAAGAGATTTCACCTGAAATTTCACATTGAATCATGCAGCAAGCTTCATCGCAGATTTCCACGAATTCAGCCAAGTATCTCGTCGATTCCCCAGTGAAAGCTGTGACCGTTACTTGCATCGCCCCCCGCACGCACGGAACCTCGTGGAAAGTGGAAACGCGTGCCCACGCGCGCGTGGGAAATGTTATTATTGTGCTGCATTCTCGTGGCGGAATACAGCGGAGCTAAGAGGAGCGGGCCCACCACGAAATTGCTTTCTGCCGTTTGATCATAATCAAATCGTTCCACCACGGGCTAAGCCACCTAATGGGACGCGGAGCCCTGGCATCTCTCGACTGGAAAATTTACGAACGCCTGTTTCTCCGCGCGAAACCGCCCCCCCCCCCCTCGCGAAGGAATGTTCCGCGAGCTCGCTGTACCGTCGCTGTTAAATTAATGCAGTTTCTGCCATTTAAATGGCATAACGCGCACGCACTATCGCGAACTCCCGCCCGCGGTGATTGAAAGGGAATCGAATCGCTCTCGAGCGAGGTCGATGGGTGTACAGCATCGACGGTGAACGAAAAATCCGGCTCCTATCCTGTAAGTGAACGCGCACGATCATCGAGGAGGATTTGCGAGCGATATCGATGCATGCAGTATGAAATTTATTGCTGAGTGGCGTGGATCCTGGATTCAACGGGTATGATTCTTTCGGAGCGTGTGTTTACTGGCGGAGTAACTTTGTTTGTAACTTCTCTGACTACGAGGCACATTTTTCGTTAGGAAATATTTGTAGACTCTGATTGGAAATAGGTAATCATTGGCGGGATATACTTTTAGCAATGGAAATATTACAACTGGTTTTTCTATGCTGCCTTCTTGAAAATAAATGAAATATGCTCCAGCAAGAAATGAAAATCTTCTTTCGCAAGATAGCAAGGGTCAAGCAAACTCTTGAAAATTAAACGGAACCCTCTGAGAGGCCTAATTACCTCGAAGGCGAGCTTCAAAGGCGCAATTATCAGAAGAACGTTCTGAAAGACGCCGTATCTAATTGCTCCGGTTAACGTTTATCACTTTGATACAGCCGCTTTTTATGGATCGGCTCATTATCTGTACGTAGCAGCGCGCGCTGGCCGAGCTCTCTCGATCCTAAAATAGGCAAAGAAGCTGGCAGCGCCAAGGCCGCCCTCGGGCAAAAATGACCGTAAAGTTACGCAACCTTTTGCAAAATTCCTTCCGCCGAGCGCTCGCCTGTCCTCCTAGAAACCGTTCCCTCGTTCTTTCACCTTCGTCGTCGATCCGGAGATCTTGTCTCTGGTCGACGCAGGCTGAAGAATGTCAAGAGAATTACTAGTCGAGCGTGCGTCGCTGACACCACTCCGGCGGTCGTAAAACCTCGGTAAAATCGGTCATTCCGTTGCACCAGCTAGAGGCCTCCGAAAATATCGAGTGCTTCGAAGGTGGCAAGTGAATTTATCGGCCACCGTGTTTACGATCGGGCGAAATTCCACGGGAACGCGCGAGGAAAGCCAGGCGACAACAAAGGGGTTCCAGATGACGGAAAAATTTGGGACCGGATGTTACAGAGTTAGCTTGGACATTGTTCATACTGAACATTTCTAGTCTTTGCTCTTATTTCTATCCGTTATACCAGGGATAACATCAACCTTTGTAGACTTTTCGCGGAGGGTGAAAATGGTAATAAGTTCGAAGCAAAAGTTCAATTCAGTCACGAATCGCATAGAGTTTCAATCGTCTAAGTTAAGAGCATCTTCAAAAGATACTCTTTGGTAATTCTTGATTATTATTTAATGGATACAGAGACCTTCAAACTTATGTATACATACTTACACTGCCGTCTATAAGTATTAAGACACCTACTGTATTTCCACAAAATGAGATATTTGCTACAGGTTGAATATTGGTCACTGCTTTTAATTTAAAATACCGAATAAAGTAAAATTTCTTAGAGTTCTTCAGCAAAGTGTTTCACAATAATTATTACCAATTCCACACGCGGTAGGTGTCTTAATATTTATGACCGGCAGTATACTTGGAACATCCCCGACACGGTCGAAATAAAAAGCACGCCATGTGTGTCGAAAGAAATCAGTGGGGAACATCAGTTCGCTGCCTGCAATAGAAAAGCATCGAGCGGCCATCAGAACCTTCCCACCAAGAGATCGCGTCACCACGGGGCAGACTACGCGTTACGAAACGGCAGTCGTAATTTCGCGAGTCCACAAACTGGTTAAGCCTCAGATAAGATATCGCGACACCGCGCTCGCAGATTTTATCGCGTCCTCTCTTAGCATATAGATCGAAGCAATACGGCGAAGAAGCGCCAACAGGCGTAGTCGATGCTCCCCCGCATTCCCCCCGCCGATCCGCCAGGCAACCCTAAACCGTGACAGGATACTTTTTTTCGCCCGGCTGTCTCATAAAACTTTCCAGCAACGAACCTCGCCCGAGGATCGTCTTCGGATCGCCGAAGTGTCGCTCCGAAAGCCAGAGGAAATAGGCCCCGCTGAAAAGTTGGACGGCGGAAAACGCGCCAGCCTCGGCATCGACGCCGCGGTTATATCGGTTCCCGCTACTGGCGTCACGCTTCTATGTGCTCCGCGTTGAAAACGACCACTTATGTAATTTACATCCGAGAACGCGCGACATGAATTTTAACGCTCCCGAGAAGCACGATTATTGGCGCTGAAATGGTTACCCGGAAGTGGCTGAAAGAAAATCAAGATCTAAAAATAAACGAGTCAGAAATGCAAATTCTACGCCGTCGCTTTGCTGGCTTTTGGTAGGTCTCGAATGCTAGACGTAGCTAGAAGAATATTCTGAAATTCTGAAATTATTCTACGGTTACCAAAAAGAAGAAGGGGGAGCGAATGGAGGTTCACTCTATGTCAAGAACGAACTGTCTCCAGCAACCGTATCCACGGTCAACGGCGTGCGATATCGATGATGTAACGCGACCATTCTCCGCGAATCGGCGCGCACGTCGTCCCACTGCGCGCCTACTCCATTCGACTTTCTCTCGCGACGAGTAAACACGGCGTCTCAGGCTGTGCTAAAGGCAGTGGCAGCTGGTACGCGCTCGCTGCCGAGGAATTTGCATTTTTATTGGAACCTTACGTCCCACGGAAGAAGACGGACGGATATCGCTCGTTGCCCGTGATTTCGCCCGTCGGAATCTTCTGCCGCGCGTTTCCTGTCGAGATCCCCGCGCGGCTGCCACGAGCCGCCTTCGTGTTTCGGCGAAAACCTTCACTCGCCACCTTCGAATTCCAAGCGAAAAAGGTACACCTCTGTCAGCCGCGCGCACCGGAATTTACATAAATTTCCCATTAGCGGGCGAGCAAGCTGTATCGACCGCCAGCGTCGCTATCGGATCTTCTTCAAGGCCTGTAGGTTGGAGACGCGTACACCGCTGAATGCAACGCGGCCTTGGATCGACGAGGATCGCGGAGCACCGTTAAGAACCGCTAAGAACCGTTGAGGACACCCAAGGACCACGAACGAGTTCTAGCCTACCGGCTGCTAGTCTATTTTTGAGGCTGCCTCGAGCAAGTTAGGCCTGTGTAGACGCCGCGGCAAAAAAACCTTCGGTTACTTTCGAACAGTGACGGCATCGCTGCTTTCCTCGGCGATTCTTCTCGCCCCTTTTTATATTCCCTCTATGCTTCTTCGTCTTTTCGTAGATTGTAAGCTGGGGTGTAATGTGGGTGAACCTATTTACAGTGGCGGACAAAAGTAATGGGGCACACTAAAAATAGAATGACATTTTTAATATTGGTCCAAACGGGTTGAGTTTTTTTGCGAAGCTAGAAGGGTTAGTTTATACTAAGTGGCGTGTTTTGTTGTAATAAAAATTTAAAAATCCTGTTTGTAGATTTAAGTAAATGCTGAAAATTTCATCGAAACCAGTTGGTACGGAAACAAGCGGCAGGGTTCAAAATATGTAAAATCTTTAGGTTTATCACATTTTTAGGCCGGAAACTGTGATTTCCACCATTGTTAACTGTTTGTACCGCATAGCTGTGTTAACCGATGTCTATGAAATTTTCAACATTTGTACTTACAACTGACTTAAATCTACAAACGAGATTTTTACATTTTCATTACAAGCTCGGATAAAAAAGTTGAAAAAGCGTCCTTCGCTATTTTTTCTTCGCTATTCCGACCAATTGCAATTTTGTTTCAACACGACAAAACACGTTAACTTACTAACTAATCCTTCTAGATTCCAAAAACAAAACTCAATTTAGAGAGGAGAAATCTTTACTTTAGAAAAATTTCGATCCTCCTTCACATTTCTCTTCTGTATCGCAAGGTTATCTTCAACTAGTCACTACTATTAACGCGTGCCAGGCTTATTTGGAAGCTGGATGCAAATAGATCAGAAACAGAGAGACCAAAGAGATCCATAAATCAAGCTCAGCTATCAAAAGGGAAAATTCTTTGACTCCTTATGGAGTGACCCTATGGTGACAGCAGCTTTCAACGCGTGTTCAACGACCCCCGTCTCGACGTCACATTTATTCATCCCTCCGTTCAGGCAATAACAACGACAGTCGACAGAGGATCTACTCCGTTCGCTCTTGATCGAGTGGAAGGCGTAACAAACGCGGTAACAAGTCACCTGTGTCCCGTGCGCCTGAAAAGTCCGCCGTTGCACGAGCCGCCAGAGCATTGTCCACGGACGGGCAATTAGGCCGTAAAACGTCTCCCTTTTCGTGCGCTTCTTCCCGCTAAAAGCCAGCAATTAATGTCCCACACGGTCGAGCATCGATTTTCCGTTCGCTGGACGGCCCGTTCTTCGACAGGGCACGCGGCTGATTTATAGCCCCGCGAATTTCCGCCAGAAGCTACTAGGTCCGTCCACGGACAGGTCTCACGATTCCACTGGTTTCACGGCGGCACTTGGCTTCCAGCTCGTACATACTTGCTCTTGAGATGTCTCGCGATAGTGACTCACGCGGCCACGCACGTATATACGCACGCACGCCACGTCAGCCTAATTAACGATTATGTCTCGGCCGCTCGATTGGTTCACGTGGGAGCGCCACTCAGTCTTCTCCTCCCTCCTCGCGCCCCTTGCCGCCATTCACGGTTTATTTATTTCTGGAAAAATACTGACGTGCGAGGGGAGTTTCACCCCCTTAGCAGCAGCTAACGGCACCGTTAGTGACTGAAGTGACTAACCTGCTAATTGGGTCAGCAGAAATCTTGATTAAAGGCGAATCGACTTGCTTTGCTCGCTATGAGGTGTTTCTGCGAAGATGTTCTGACGGTATATTATTATTTCTGTCACGAGGGGAGTATTTCTGTTAACGAGGAAGTACCTTCAGATGACTAGCTTGGGAGACAAAAATGTGTTTGCAGGAATGTAGGTAGTACCGCAATTCTGAAAGGCCCAGTGTTAGGGGTGGGTTTGGAAATTTGGCGCCCCTAGGCTAACAAGCATCTGCCGCCCACTCCGTGAAATATAAAATATTTTAATTTAATAATAATTCGTCTTTATTCGTCTTTATTGTATTTATAAAGAGAATTGAGACAATTTTAAAACTGATTCACTATGACAACACGTAAATGAGTTATTACTAAGATGAAAGGAAAGTGAGCTGTTTTGAAAGTTGACTCAAGCTTCTCTGTTTAAAGATTTTTTAATTTTTTTCGCCCAAAATTTCTGCCCAGTGTAAATTATAACATTTCTAACTGGTATATTTAGCAACGCATGGAGCTGTAGAGGCAATCTGCGTTCGCATTGTTCAAGCAGTCGACCAACTTTCGCGCGTTTTGTAACGAGAGCTCGCCCCGCTGTCACCCGCAGAACTGGCGATTCTTCGTGCGTGCAACATGGACTAATTTCCGGCGTGGTGGATTCTACGATTCCTGAATGTCGTTCCCGAATCCAACCCTTTCTAACGTCCCCATTCCCGCGCGAGTTCCAAACGGAGCCGAATGTTGGATCGACAGCGACTCGATCCGATGATCCTCCGAAATGGACCAGCCGCGTTGAAAGAAGATCAGCGCGACCGTGCTTAATTGAATTTCGCTCGTCCAATCAGGCATTCAAATTTCGAGGCAGCTCGCGCCCAAGTTCCGCCGCGGCGCGGCCACCAACTTTTTCCATTTGCCGTCGGTTTGATTTTAATTGAATGCCGCCGTTCGCACGAAATATCGCTCCGCGCGGCCACGACGACGCCGGCCATCGATTTTTCCCGATTCATTTCGGAAAGTGGCGTCCAGCCGGCCCCGCTGGCAGAGGGGCAGCGCGCGCGCGAGCGTACCCGGGAATACAATCGGGGGAAATTCACGCATAGGCGAGCAACGGACGAGAAAATAGTTGGCCCCCCCATTGCCGCTAATTCACTTTTCAGTTAAAAGACTCGAGTTAAATGGGAATGAGACGCGGCCGGCGGCAACTTCGGCCGAGTTCCCTGGACGTTTAATTAAAATCCTGTTCATTAGAAATTACCATATCCCGCGGCGCGATTATTGGAGAAGTAACTTTAGCCCTGGAACTTTCCGACTGGCCGAGCCCTATCGACCGACTGAATCGCGATTCACCGGCGAGCAATCGGGCGAGCAGCGTTCCTTGCCGCCGATTATCGCGGAACGTTCCAGCGATCGAACAATCGAACGACACCCTCGACGACCAAGACGGGAAAAAGGCGAAGCTGGGCGCGTGCAAATTGCGCGAGAGAATCCCGTGGATCGACGCGAAATAAAATCGGCCGACGGGGCGCGGGGGCAGAAACTCTAGTCGCGGAGAAGCCGAGGGTGGAAGTGGAAACTTCGTAAAGCTTCCTGTTCTCGCCCCCGAGCCAGCAGCCCCCACTCCCCCATAATCCAGCGATCTCGCTTGACGCGAACCATGGGAATCTTCCGATGAGGCTAATTTCCCCAAGGAAATTCCCGGGGATTGGGAAAATCAGTGGCCCAATCGATTCGGCGCGCACTCGCTCCCAGAGAAATTATTCATACTCGATAAAGAGCGTAGTCGTTTGACGGGACGGCACCTGTGGAATCGCTGCTCGATTCCCCTCCTCTCCCTTCGCGACTTCGTAAACTGGAGACGATCATTACAGTCTTTCATCAAGTGTCACGAATAATACACAGTCAGGAAAAAATAGGGACGGTTGATAAAGGAAACTCAGAATTCAATGTACGCGTACATCCTGTTTAAGTGTGAACGAAGATAATAGACATGGGAACATCCCGAACCCGGAAATTACAAAAATTCTGAAACTTTGTGAATATGTGGGGAATTTTCTCCTGATTACAACGAAATTTTTGTTTGCTGCCCAAATTCATTCTAAGGGGGTGTAATTGACTCCTGAAAATCCGGTTACTTTCCGATTTTGTGTTATAACTCGTGAACTGTAACATAATTTTTTACCAAATGATAGATCTAATAACTTTTGTCTTGAAACTTTCTTTCTATCTCTTACAGTTCGCGAGATACAACACAAAATCGGGAAATAGCTGAATTTTCAGGGGTTAATTTCACCCCGTTCGAGTGAATTTGGGCAGCAAACAAAATTTGCGATGTAATCAGTAGGAAATCCCCAGCATATTCACAAAGTTTCAGAATTTTTTGAATTTTCGGGTTCGGGATCTTCCCTTGCGAGCAGAATTGGCAACTATTAAATTCTTCTTTTTATTATTATTGTTATCAAGCGCCTTTACTGCACAAAGAAAATAAGCAGGAGCAGAGAAGGAAGAACACGACTATCGCAAAGGCGAAGTTCAGTCTAAAGACTGTTTTCCAACCTGATCAGAAAAAGTTGGAAAAAAATCGAATCGCTCCAACTACGCGTTTCCCTCCAATCTTTACACTCGAGGGGGGAATAATGATCCTCGTTAATTCATTCAATCTGTCCCTCCACAAATCTCCTTCTTTCTCGCTCTAAACGGGAGCTACAGTCTCTAGAAGTCTAGAAGCTACCCCCGCACCCGCCAGCGGAGGCGAAGATAAAAATGGCATTCGAAGAACGGCCAGACCGCGTAAATTGCGGCACAATGAAATCTGTTAGCCCGCGAATCTCTAAATTGCCGACAATGTTCCTCGTCCTTGCAGAGTAACAGCGTCTTGGCCGGCCTCCGCGGCGTAAGAACACTCATAAACTGCAGCTTGTTTGTCTGAACGCTTATAAAAGAGAATTAAAAGCCCACCCCCCCCCCCCTTCTCCTTGGGAGCCCGCTTGGAAATAAGAATTCCGAGGCATTTACAAAGAGGGCAGTTTGCGTTTGAGCGCGGCCACGAGTGTACCTTTGAAATGAAAAATCGTCGGATTCCGCGTCCTGTATTCTTCCTCCCTCTATCCTCTCTGTTTCAAGAGGCACTCGGCGGTGAGCTTGGAATTTTTCTCCCCCTCTTTGCTCGCGATCACGGCCGTCGTCCTCCCGTTATAGGTATCATTTATTCGCGACGCGCCAACGATTTGGGCGATCGTTGGAGAATCAGATACGCGACAAAGGGACGGTGGTCGTACCGAGACCTTTCGACCGTAATTACGTTCATCGACACTCGTAGCGAGTCGATAATGAGCTTAAACGGGCGCAGCGAGCCGTGGAAACGCGGTCGGTATTAATTGGCCGTGGTTCTGCGTAGCCTCGACCAGTAAGCTCGTCATCTTCCAGGAATGTTAATCGCCTTTGGGTATTAATTCGAGGCACCCGTGTCTCGTTCGAGTTCTTCCTTGGAACATCTTGCACGGGGAATAAAAATCAGAATCTTTCGAACACTAGTGAGAATATATACCTACTAGTTTAAAGAATGGAAGGTACACGCTGTACATGATGACAATCGCATAAGAAGAGTTAGATAATGATCGCAAAGAAAATTTATATTATCGTGTAACCGCGAAATGGTGGAAATGAAATCGGAGAAGATTAAAACATTGAACGTTGGTGAAATCAACGATGGAACCGTCGATCCGCAACGAAATCTCGTTTCCACAGATTACCCAACTATTGAATACTTAAATAGAGAATGAAGGGCAGGAAGTAATTCCGGGAGAAATATGAAATCGCAAAAGTTCTGGCAACTATTCTGCTTGCATCGAACCTTTCCTCGACTCCCCCCGTGGCCGCCGGAAGTTCCGCGAAAGAAGTTTCGAAAAGGAGCAGCCGCGCGAATCTTTCCACCGCCGCCGGATTCATTCTTCTCCCCCAATTACAGGCTCGACTTGCCCGTGAAACATGGCTCTGGTTCTCAAAGAATCGCCCGAAGACGGCGCTAAAGAGCTCGCCGGGGGGGTTGCGTTTTAATGATTCACGCGTGCCGCGGTAAGTAACGCGCACCCTCCGAGCATCCCCGTTAAATTTGATGGAAATCCACTTTAAACGTTACGACCGCCGTTCCGCGGGACGATGGTAACAGCGTACGATTGCGATTGAAATTTTTATCGCTCCCTTTCCCTCTCGATTGGTCCATCCCCCTCCCGTCGATCGATACTCGCCGTGCTTTTCCCGTGTCCCGAAATCCACGCCGCCGGTCTAGATTTATACAGCATGGCCGATTATAATGGCGAATCTGCATGACAAAGTGTCTCCCAGGCCTATTCCTGTCTGAGTGGATTCAGTCGCTGTTCGGGGCTCCTTCGAGACCTCCATTTACCATTTTTATACTTTCGCGGGAGGGTGTCTTTGGAAACAAACTCGAGTCGACTGCTTTAATTGGTCCGGCGATCGATGTCGCGACCTTGCGACTATAGCAAGTCTCTAATCAAGAAAAATGGCTCTAAGTAGGTAGTAATATTTTACTATTGTTTTACTAATATCTTTTCTCTTTTTTCTCTTCTCTTCTCTTCTCTTCTCTTCTCTTCTCTTCTCTTCTCTTCTCTACCCTTCTCTTTTCTCTTCTTGTCATCTCCTTTATCTCTTCACTTCTTTCTCTTTTTTCCTCTTGTCTTTTCATCTCTTTTCTCTTCTTTTCTCTTCTTTTCATTAATTTTCTTCTCTTTTCTGTTCGTTTTATTTCAATTTATTTTATTTATAGTAATTTTAATTAATTCTTAGTTTTCTGTTCTTAATGTTAGGTTTATTAACAGTTCCTACTGCTGCCTCGCCTTTACTCTAAATTTACTATCTCCACATGTATTATATCTTCTATTTAACAAGTAATAAAGTCGCAATAATAATACTAATAATAATAATTTTACTTTTATCAACGAATAATATCATTATTCCTATCGAATACGGCTCCGTGCACCTCAACTTCTTGTTTGTTCCCGTCGAGTGAAAACTGCATCCCTCCCCGTCGGGGAATAATCCATCGCTCGAAATCGGGTTAAAAAAAAAGTGATCGATATGCAGGACGAAAGCCAAAGCTGCAGTAGGTCAGCTGGTGCGGGTAACTTTTTTCATTTTGCCGCGACGACAGCCTGATTTTGGGACCGTGGCGGCCATCAAAGGCTTAATTATTCGATGAAACGCGGGAAGTGGGGCACAGTTCGGTCAAGCGATTTCGTGTCGCGGACCCCAAACGGGTCGCGCCTCTCCCTAAGAGCGGGCGGAATGCCCGTTTCAAGAGGCAGGCGAGTGTCTTTTCGGGGCGTGATCAGGTCTGAATTTAAATTGTAAATCGGGGGAAAGGCAGCGCGGGGTGGTCGAGATGAGAAACGCAACAGGCTCTCGTGGGCGCGTCTCGGCGAATCTGCGCCTCCTGCTGCACCTTTCGATGCATGTGCACACACGGGCGGAGGACAGACACGCGTGCAAGCGTGCCAGTGACACGCGGCCAGAGATTTGCAACATTGTCTGGTACAGTCAGACAACGTCTCTTGCCCGATCGAGCGTGTAATCGACCAGCAGGGCGCCCCTCGGTGCACGAGCGGGCGCGCGTGTGTGCATGCACCGAGGGGGATGCTCCCGGCTTCGCCCCATCCCTGCTATTACGTCCTCCTGAAAAATGCGCTCCGCGGATGATACACTTTGCGGCAAGTGGGCCACGCGACGTCATGGAGCGCTGTAGAATTCACTCGCAATCCGGAGGGAGAGTGGCGCATGGTAAAAATTTGATGCTTGTTCTGGATGACATTTTAGAAAGATTGTATGGCGGAAAAGGGAAATTGAGTCGCAAGGGAAATTAATAATGCTGTGAATGTCTTTATCCAAGAACCGTGGATCTTCTCACAAAGTCTAATTAATACATGATTAAGGGGCTAGACTAGTGTGACGGCTCCAAAAAATTGAAATTTTTTTTGCATTTTCATACAGATTCACATGTTACAAACACGATCCTGGGAGGTTTTAAGCGAACTCGTGATTAGTTAAAATAGTTAAAATAGTATTTCAAACTTTCATTGAGTTTTTTTCGAAACTAGTTTGTCTTAATTGGCTGCCATAATAACTAAAAAAATAGTGAACCGATTTAATTCAAACTTGGCAGATATATTCAGCAAACGTGTCATTCTAGCCCCTACCACGATTTTTCTGATATAGTGAAAATTGCAAATTTGCGAGTTAAAAACAAGAAATTTGTATGCAAAAAAATGAATCTTTTTGTTTGGAGAGCCGCCATTTTATTATTTTACAATTATTTTACAATTTTTTTTTAATTTTCTGGTACGGACTATAGCCACATACATACAGATTGAGAAAATATTTGTTTTTTTTTTCAGACCACCACAAGAGCTTATATCATGGCAGCCATGGAAACAAAATATTTTAAGACGCTCCAACAAATTTACGATAACTTTAAAAATATACACTGTTTGTACTTAAAAAAAATTTAGTATACTCAGGAAATATCAGTTAATAAGAATTTATAAGTTCAAGCTGATAAGTTCAATGGTCTTTCTTTAAAAAAATTTCAAAGATTGCCGTATTATACGGCCGTCACACTAGCCTAGCCCCTTAAATTACTGGAGGGATTTGGAAATTTAATTCTATTTTGACACTCGGTTACAGTTTAAAACAACACCCTTTTAACAATAATTTAGATATCTCTATCATATTTCATATACTTAGGTACTTGTAATTGTAATGGTGAAATAGACATTTAATAATAATATTATTATTATTAGTTCAATTTGGCTCCACCTCCAATTCAGAGGACTTCCTCCACGAATTCTCCTCGATCAACAGATAGAAAATAGGCACTACCAGGGTAAATTCGGTAAAAATATGTCTGCTTACTGTCCACGAAACTCAAGAATCACGCAGGGTCGACGCAAGAGGTGTTCCCTGCATCGCTGCTCTGTCCCTGACTGGTTCTGTTGAGGATCACCGTCAAACACTCGTAAGATCCTCGAGTGTCGAGGCTCTCTCGAGAGGTCGAAAGGTCGAGCCACGTTAAAAACGTTACTCCTAACTGACGAGTCGGGGCTATTCGTGCAATGGATGGATCATCGATCCTTGAAAGCGAATGGCAGAACGCTTCTGGGTCGCCTGATTCGGATTTTTCTGCCTTGAAAAGCTCCTGGCCTGGCGGACGTTTTCCGAGCGACGTGAAATTAATTTGAATTACGGGCGCAAAGTGGACCGCGAAATTTAATTCTTTGAACAACCGTTTACCGAGCCAGCGAATGGCATAACGGAGTGTGAATGGCTTTCGTTAAAACAATTCGGATCCTGTCACAGAGAATTAACAGCGGTTAACACCGACACCGAAACGTAGCCGGGAGATCACAGCATAGGATTCGGACCTTCGTGTTTGTAGTCGTCGAACGCCGTTGGAGCACCCAGCATCTGAGGAATACAATCCCTTGACTAATTTAAAGACGAATCAGGAGTTATGCATTATTCAAACCCAAACTATATACCTCCTCGTTTGGTCACACCGATCTAAATCGTTAGTAGAATTTGCAACTTAGCAAATACCTACCTACGCTAGCACACTCAACTTTTTTTTACGTTAAAGTATAATCACGACGAGTCACGGCCACTAACACGGCATCTGAATAATTTCGTCCTTATCTCTTGACAATAATTTGTAAGCTTTTGTATATAAGAGGAGTCTTTCGTTTGATAATAAAAATAAAATAAAAGAATAATCCCAAAAATTCTGGGAAGACACTTGGAAAATACATGACTACGTGACTTATCTACACTTGCCTAATCGAAGAATGAAGAATCCTTCCATGAAATTGTGACGTGCATCACATAATGATATCCCTATCTAAAATAGAGGAGAGTAAGAAAGTTCCAAAGCATTCCTGCATTCCAGGAGAAAAATGAGGAGTAACAGTACCTCGTGCAGTGTTCATCCCTAAACCAGCAGGGAAAAACAGGAACAGTTCAGTTTTAGCTAGCGACACGTCGCCTCTCCCAAAGGTTCTCGTGCCGTACAATCTGTTTCAGCGATACCTACTGCCGTGAAATACGGTACATTTACAAGGGTATCGAGTGTTTCGTTTCTTTTACCGGTGCCCACCAGAGTTCCACGGTCTCGCCGTGGAAATCGCGGAGCGTAACTCGATCGCCTACTAATTTCATGGAGCCGCAGCAAAGCGGCAGAGGAGAGGAGAAAAACCGTCGGGAAAGTGGACACAAAAGGTTTCCCGGGAAGCAGAGTCACAAAGCGATCCCAGGCGGGCGTTTCGATATTTTCCAGAAGTCTAGCATGCGGGTTATCGCGCCCAAGGAATAAAGAAGGGGCGGGTGGGTGGTTAAGAGATCCGAGAGCAAAACCCTACAACGTCGCCTTGTTCTCCCTTCTCGGGGCACGAGCGAAACAATACCGGTAGTGTTCAATGCGAAAGTTTCACGATTCCCACTTCTCTCCTTCCCGTTCGACCCTTCACTGAACCCTCTTTCACTCAAGCGGCGCCCGCTAACGAAGACCAGAAACTCCTGGAACTAACCTTATTTGTATGGTAAACGCGTGTGAGCTGGACGGGCCTTGGGTAATGAATGCGTGCGTCTGTATGGGAAATGAATGAAGTCATTCTCGTGCATAGGCCGGCGACGTCTCGCGCGCGCGCGCGTAACCCAGAAGACTAAAAGAAAAGCGGTGATATAGCGACCTAGGAACATTGAGGTGGGAAGGATACTTTGCTGGGTGTATATACAGTTGGTGGAAAAGATTTGGGGGAGCACTTGGGCCACTTTCGAGTGGTATAGGTATACAACGATAAGCTCGATGCCCGCGGACCCAAACCGCAAATATACTTTGGTGCAGGGCTGGGCATTAAGGGGTTAGCTCCCATCAGCAAGGTCAGAAAAATCGATTTTTGGATTTTATCATTTTCTCAAAGTATATCATCCTGAAAATGTTTTTTGGTATGGGCCTGGAATAGATGATTCAATGTAAGTTAATAAATAATCTTCCTATTCGCATGTAATCTGGACTTGAAACTTTAAACGCGTTTTTCTCGAAACGGGTTTTTCGATTGCGGTGACCACGATTTCTCCAAAACCGCTTCACCAATCTTTCTGCAACTTTGTAGGTTTCTTCTAGACATTCAAATCTAGTCTTTAATCGAAGTATTTGTTTTTCCAATGCATAGTTTTTATTTTACTTTTATTTTATGGATGAAAAATGAGTGTTTTTTTCTACGAAAATCGATCATTTCACTTAAAACATCTGCCATTTTGTCCCAGATTAATATTTTATAAAACCGAACGATTAAAGACTAGATAAACTATTGTACTAACTAAATCTTCTTGGTTTTTTGATTTCAGATAACTCAGTTCCGAATAATGTTGGTCACCGCAAAACGTGTTTCTAAAAACAGCTTCCGAGAAACCAGTTGTAATTGTGCAATAAATAAATATTTTTATACCAAAACATAATATAATAATCTGTTAAAGTGTCCCTCATTTGAATATAAAAACCATTGCATAAAAATATGCATGTACTTTCTGAAATAAATTCCCAAAAAATCGATACATTTTCTACCTCCTGAGGGGAGCTAACCCCTTAACTAAATAAACAATTATTTAAAGAACGGATCTAATAATGACAACTTCAACTATATTCGTTATTCGGGGCTCGAATAATTTTAACATTATTTGACACAAGACAAATAATTTTTTAACTTTTATTCGCTATTCAAAAATTGTATTTAAATAAAAATTTTGCCCATCTCTGTTTTGGGGTAGTCAAGGTTTGGATATAAGTCTTCAAAAATGGACTGAATGTGCCTTCGAGCCATTCGCGTTCGATTATTTTCTGTGTAAACCGTTTTTGTAAAGGTAAAGCTTTTGAAGTGAAGAATAAAATGGTGAAGCTAATGCTTTTTTTAGTGGCCTTGAGTGGTTAATTGAGTTTCTTTCGACTACAGCCAATGAAATTTATAACAAGAATTTTCCAGGAGAGAAAAACTCGAGAGAATCCTCCGGTGCAAATTATTACACTTTTTGTGTAGAAATTTATGATTCAACGTGGATAACAAGGAGGCGGATAATTGCTATGTATATACGCAGCGTGCTCGCGTTAAAAATTAGACTACGCGCTATGGAATGATTAACGTAGTAATTGGTGGCGTTTCACGAGAAGGTGCACAATTATTTAACGTATAACCCGCGCGCCACACTGGCGTATGAAAATATCAATGAAAATTGGACCGCTGCCACTTCTCTTTCGCTCTACGCGTGTCTCGAACAGAGGGAAATTTGTTACTAGCCAAATTACGCGGATCCAATGTGACGTCGCGACGACAATCAGAATCCCCAAAGCTCATATAGGAAGTCATAGTTGTTAACGGAATTTACAAACGGCTCTATTTCAATCTTTCGTTGGAAGATCAAAGCTGGCCGCTATATACGACCCCAAAGGCCAGAAATAATCTCACAGAAAACACCAAGTGGAGATGCCATTGCTCCGTTATTTCCCAGGGAATTTCCAACATTTCCCCGTTTAGAACAGCGACGCGCACTTTCGAGTACAAACGTACGAATCACAATAACTGCATTGTTACCTATCAGCGTATCCACTGTCGCATTAAGATGTTTCTTACATTCCTAAGTGTTGCAAGACACGATAAAATAAGCGACAGATATAAAAGACTTCTCGGGTCGCGATCCCAGTGCAACCACGTAATCGCTAATCTTACAAAAGCGATGCAGCCGATCGCAAGTTCAACGAACTCGGACTTTCGTTCAATTTCTCATAAACGATGCCGTTTCGAGCGTTGCATGAACAATCTCTGCGACTCCGACGATACCGTGGAACGCGTCGATACAGCCAGTGTCCCCAGTCACCGATACCGTATCCGCGTATCGAAAGGGCGCCCATGGGAACGTAGCCGACACTTTTAATGAACAGATTACAACGAACGGAAGCAATTTGCAGGCGATTATCTACGGCCACGACGTCGCTCGCGACCGATTTACTCGCTCGAATCGAGTAGCGTACCCGACGATGATGATGCTACGTCAAGAGGACAATGATCGAGAAGTGATCGTTGCTGCGAATCTACTGTTTTAAATTCTCCGTTCATGGGGCGGCAATGACACGGCGGTTCGTACTGTCTAAAATATCGCGTGCACCTACGAACACGAGGTATCAGCTTGTAATATAATGGCCGATAAGGCTTATCGCGCGGGCGTCGCGGGATAGGGACGAGATTATCGAGTATTTACGGTAAACCAATTTGTCGCAAACAAGTATTATTAGCGTCGAGTCACGGGCTTCGTACTTTCAAAGCTGTTATCTCCGTGCTGGGCTCCTAGAGCATGCGACCTGCGCGACATCCAACATCCCTCGTGTCAAAGTTCCAAAGGAATCCCTGCAGTAGGCCCTTAAATTGGCGATGCAAAAGTGTAGAGAAGAGAAGTCAAGGGAATTTAGAAACTAGAAAGGCTTGAAATTAAATAGAATCTGAAAATAATTGATAGTGAATTGAGGAGTTCTTGTAGAAAACACTACAAGAGCCAAAAACCATATTTTTCATGGGAGAGAAAAAACTTCTCCGACTTTAAATTATTTACGAAATTTGATTTGTTTTGATTGCTAAATATGCTTCAGTATACAATAACCCAATGGCACCATGAATTTTTCTATTTTTTGCATTTTGAATTTGGGCTATTTTCTACAGAAGTGGTGTTGGACGTACCCGCAGTATCTACCATCTTCTAGCATTATTGGTAACTTATTTACAAAGGGAAAGTGCATTAAAATTCAATATTATATTATTACCAGCGACCAGAACATTTTCCGATGAAAAAATCAATTTAATTTTGGCACTTACAGTGTTTTCTACAAGAACTCTTCAATTCCATACAGTACAGATAATACACAAGAACAATTATTGCAGTTAGAAAACTGTTAATTCAAAATATTTACACTGTTGGTGCAACTAACGAAAGAATTGCAACCACCATTTCTCTCTTATCCAAGCGAAACGCTCGTCGAATGAAACGCGCGTTCCCAACGGAACATCCAGCAACGAGGCGCCGATAAGCCCCGCGCCGAATATCGCCAGTGGCGATTGTCAAAAAAAAAAAGTCGCATCCTGGAAATAAAAACGCTGAACGGGCCAATGTCTCGTTGTGCATGCTGCATAATGACTCGATTGTAAATCCACGAGTGCCGGCGCTCGTTGCATCATTCATGGGAGCCGAGGGCCAGACCA
Source organism: Andrena bucephala (assembly GCA_947577245.1). Lineage (NCBI taxonomy): Eukaryota > Metazoa > Arthropoda > Insecta > Hymenoptera > Andrenidae > Andrena > Andrena bucephala. The sequence continues at coordinate 14,031,167 of OX387717.1, read as the reverse complement.
CCATATTTGGCTCCGTCTCATCCGAGCCTCTCTCCACGGGGAGGGCTATTTGTTCATTAATCTTCTAACGCAACTCCGTGGCGCGTGAATTGCCGACGCCCTGGGTCTTTTACCGCAGATGCACCCACTCGTTGATCCATCGTCGTGAAAAAGGAGTCGGCGCGTGAGCGATTAGTATACGTTTGTCGAAGGAAAGTGTGCGTGAGGAATCGTATGAGGTTGGCCTTCCAATTTTCTGAACACTGAAGGCGGAGGATATGTGAATATAGATGAGGGAGGTGTTGCAAATATTATGGAGCAGAGCGAAATGACAATTGAGGAGTTTCCAGCAAGAGGAGTGCAGCTCCATCTTTACCAACTTCGAGTAAATTAGAAAAAACTGTTTATAAAATTATTGCATTGACTTAATATTAAAAAGAGAACGCTAATTAAAAATATATATATTCATACAATGAGTAGTAGGTACTGAGTTGATAGTTTTTATTTCCATTTTTGGCGAAAAATGTTCTCTAATAAAAATATTAATATTAATAATTAAAAATAATAATATTAATATTTTTATTTATTTGCAATAAATCGCTCATTTGCTATGAGATTTGCATCAAGCATACACCAAACAAAGTAAAATTTTATTTCACGTATATTACAAGTCATACCTCAAAAGCTCTAAAAAATGGAGGCTCAGGTGTAGATTTCTAAATAAAAGGGAAACTGTTCTTAGATAAGAAAACGAGAGATAGAGGAGCATAATGAAAGCTACAGAACCTACAGTACTCAGAACTGACGAGGAAATTTCACGTTATTGGCTTCGAAATTATCTTGGAACAAGGTAACTAATTTTTAACCGTTTTAATCGACCCGATTCACATTTCCAGAGTTCGGAGGACACGAGCATCAACGGCATGGAAGATTCAAACTCGTTTCCCACAGGATTGCTTCGCGACTTGTCTTTTTTCCGTTCGATCGTAATCCGCACGAACGCATATGCTTGTCACGACGTCGAAAAGCCGATGAACACAGTTTCTGTATTGTTTCATCGAATTTACTCCCGTACAGGGCGTGCAACGGTTGACCTACTTCTCCCGCCTGGGGAACAAAAAGCAGGTAAATATGACATTTATTAAAAATTCAACTGAGTGGCCACTTGGCACGCCATACCCGAGCCAAGCCAGCCAAGGGAACACGGCGAAAGACCGCGTGACGAGGACGTAGTCAAAAATATTCCTTACAAGGAAAACGACACACCGTGCAGCCGAACAGAGACTTTTCTGAACCAAAAATCAGGCGCGAAAAGGATCGTAGTCTCTTGTTCCACCGGGGAGTACTTCGCTCCGAAATGTCGAACGACTTTAATGGCAGGAGGTTCTTGAATACGTTCACCGTCCGCAATTAATCGCTCAACAATGCACTCCACTTCCAAGGGGGAGCAATTCACGAGATTTAATAAGAAATACGGTGCAGAGAATGGAACGTTCCGAAAGTATCAGTCGCCCGGCGGGACACGTGAAAGAGGAATTCGCGATGGGCATTTAATTGGAATCCCCCAATTACAGTGGCGTCCGCGAACCGAATATTAAATTCCCCCGCACGGGTGTCTCGCGGAAATCTATTTCAGCCACGCGACCGGGGAACATTCTCTTTGGGCGACAAACGGTGTCCAGGAATTAGAATTCTGCGCGAGGCCGCGGCCGCGCCGTGTCGCGCAATAAAAGCTGAGTAAAACAAGACCAGCGGCTCGATTACGTTCGTACAACGCGAAACTGGTGTTCTATAAACCTAGAACAGACTGTTTCGACGCGGATCCGTGACGTCGCTCGGTGAGAGAGCTCGAGGTGTCGCGGGTGCAAGGTATGAGTGCAGTGAAGTAGGGGTGCGCTCAAGTTGTAAAACAGACTTACCTATAAGAGTTTCGAGTCACTAATTTTGCTCAAATTTTTTATATAGGTACACAATTAGTGAGAAACGCATAGGAGACACTTACTTAAAAATTTGAAAGGAAATAGAGTTTAGAGGCTTGCTTATTCCAAGGGATGTAGGGGAGAGTCGTGCAGTACCGACCAGCTTACAGTACCGACCAAAGCTAGTTCTCGCTTCTTTGACCAGATATTAGCACTTTATTTGAATTAATCAATGAAAATCAGAATTCTTTATAACCTATTTCGGGGTCATATTGTTTACTCCATTGCTCCCGATGTTCTGAGGCATTAAACGTATACGTTGATATTCAGTGGGTTGAAAGTTATTTTTTAAAACTGATCTTTTGTTTCTCGTGTATGTAAATGATTTTGTTCTATTATGTATACTATCTCTAGTCTATTAAGTTTAATAAAACGTCCTAGTTTTGCAATATTCTTTTGTACATAATATACCATGACCTAAAATGTTTCCCCGTGTTTGTCGTACAGTACCCACCATCCAACTGTCGCGCAGTACCGACCAACAGACTCTGTCGACCAGTAGAGACGAAATTTTTCTTATCTGTAAGTTCAATCTGTTAGCAACTCAGATTAATTTATAAGATGTTCATTTAGCCTTCTTTCTACCTTTTCCCGCAGAAAAATAAAGTAAATAAGGATAGGTATGATAACCTAACAAACAGGAAGCTAGGATTTAATGAAGAAGTTATCCAGTGTGTTATTTGCAAGCAGTGTTGGGCATTAACTAAATAAAAAATTATGTAAATAAGAATCAAATAAAAGTTACTTTAACTTTAGATTATTCGACGAATAAAGTTAATTTTTTTATTCCATGAGAATTTATTCGACGAACAAAGTTAATTTTTTTATTCGATGAGAATTTATTCGAGGAACAAAGTTAATTTTTTTTATTCGTTATTCGAAATTTTATTTAAATAAAAATTTTGCCCATCTCTGTTTGCAAGGAATCATTTGACAAAGATTGGGTGCAGTGTACCGACTGTGACGATTGGGCACACGTTGAATGCACAGATCAGGAGAATATTAATTATTTTATTTGCGAGTTTGTACAAATAATATTTGAAAAAATCTTGTATTGTACTAATTAAATGTCTTTGTATTAAGATTGTTAATCATTTAGAACTAAAAATCTACTAATTTAATAATTAGTCGGTACTGGACGACAATTTTTCGTTTCCTAGAAATTACAAATTTTTTACTTTTGCGAATTATCAATTCTTATTATTAAATTTCACAAAAATAATTTCCCTCCTCTTACTTACTTAGTTCCATCTATACTACAAACACGTTTTTGAATTTCTGTTTTTTATCGACTCTACCCCAAGATATAACAAAAAAACTTAGAGCGGTCGGTACTGCACGACTCTCTCCTACACATATCTACCACGAAGCTGCAATTAACATTAATTTAATTTTCTCACGAATCAGGAGGCCCCCCAGGACCCCAGCCACCCCCTGGAAAATTATGATTATATCTAAATATCTAATACATATTTTTTGTTTCCTATAATTTTCATATCACATGCGCACAAATTTATGTTTAATTCTGTTATATAATATACTGGGTGAACGTTTGTCACCTGGGCCATTTTCCTTAAATCCGCCACTGCTATACCATGTCAGTGTGCCACACCTCGTTCACTTCCCTTAGTACCTCCCCCGTCGTCCATTTGATCGTGAGTTATGACGTCCCGCGTGCAGATACGAAACAGAACGAGTCCCTAATCTCGACGCCCGAGCGCGCCTTCACTTCTGCCTGCAATCGCGACTTCACTATTTATAGTCCTTCCACCCACAACGACAGGGTTCCATTCTGCTGCGCGTGTCTGACAATGCCTGGAATCGGCGAGGGATCGTGACAGTCGGCCGGCTCGCGAAAGTTCACGACAAAGAAAAGAGTGGCCCGTGAGTAACGGTGCTAAAACAAATCGACGCTCGCACAGGTTGCGCGGCACACTTTGTGCCCGTGTAGCGACTTTCCCCGTGACAATGGGAAGTGTGCCGAGGGACAAGGGCCCTTTACAATGGCGTAACGCGAAACGGTACGCGCCGGCAGCTAAGTGCATCATGCTTTGACGAAGGCGTACGAACGAGCAACGTTCCAGCGTCTCTCAATTTAACTCGGCCACCTTTCCTCAATCATCCCCTTCATCTACAGATCATCCTCTGGCTTCTAAACACGATCACTTAAACGCCGAACATTGGTTTGGACGTTTCGAACTGGCACGTAGCTGACCACTGGAAGGAAAGGCCACTAGGACCACTGGAAGGATCATTGCCCCTGTTGAATGGAATCGCAGGTAGGGTACAGGAGGTTGAGAGACGCTGGAGAAGGGAAGAACAAGCTGGTGGTGGTGTTAGCGAGGGAAGCAGGCTGGTTGGACCGCTGAAGGGCTCGGAGGGGTGAGCCAGGGGGGCCACTTCTATGAAAGCTCTTTTTTTTCGCTTCTTTCATGCCGCCAGCACAAGTGGAGTCAATGACTGCCGCGGGCCCATTCATGAAATTTATCGAGGTAATCGGCCGGTTACAGGCTCGGTGTATGCGTACCAGAGAGGCTGGGTGCGAGTAGCACGCAGCAACGCGGCACGCGTCTCTCGGCTCTCTCAGCGCGCCTCTCGTGCACCGAGGATCCGCGTCCCAGACAGGCCCCACGATTCTCGCGCCTCACTATCGGGTATCGTGTTTCCTACGTCGTTCCGGTTGACAGTGGATACCTCGAGAGCTAGCTATGCTTCCGGGACAGCTGTCGACGCACGTTTTGGTCACGGCGTCAAGACGTATTCTCTGCTCCCACTTGCCTGAGGTGGTTGTGAATTAATGGCAGAATGGAGAATTTCGAGCTACAAGGTGGATTTTGGGAGGATGGGTGTGTCAAGATTAGGGTAAATCCGGAAGACGCGGCCGGGCCGGAGAGTTCGTCGAAACAGTAGAGTCGTAGAGAATTAATTGTTCTGAACCTTAACACACTTTTACATATACACAGATGTAGAGTCTGAATATAGCCACTCGATCAACTCTCCAGTAGGGCTGGGACTATTCGAATAATTTAATATTCGAATATTTTACAAGTATTCGAATGCTACGAATAAAACTTCGAATATTTGAGTATTCGAATATTATTATTCGAATACTATTCGAATATTATTCGAATACTATTCGAATATTATTCGAATACTGATGTATTCGAATAGTATGGTGTGAAGTGGGTCAAAATTAGCTTACAAGATTTCACCTTGACAAATGAACCTAAAGAACTTGATTTATAATTCACACCATACTATTCGAATACATCAGTATTCGAATACTTAAATATTCGAATGGTATTCGAATACTTAAATATTCGAATGTTATTCGAATACTTAAATATCCGAATAGTATTCGAATACGTGGATATTCGAATTATATTCGGCAAATAATTGAGCAACTGAAGTATTCGAATATTCGAATACCGAAAAATTCGACAAATAGTCCCAGCCCTACTCTCCAGCCCGACCGCGTCTCCCGGATTTACCCTACTATATGCCTGTGGAAAATCTTATTAGGTAAGAAGAATTGAGTGGTGTCAAATCAGAGCGTCTTAAGAAATGGAGTAGGGTAAATCAACCAGTAATTGACCGCATACCAGTGAATGACCATTAGACAAAGAAATGTCAACTATAAATTAAAAAGTATTATATGTTTATAAATGGAGTTTAGTTGCACTTTTAATATCCCATATTTTTAGTTACGCGTATTAAGCAAATATTAATAAGTACAATTCTTATTAAAAGTATGCGGTCATTTACTGGACTTCTACACATTTAGCATTTTAAAATCGTTTTTTTTTTAAATTACGATAAGAATAAGTAATTATTTTTATAGAAATTTCAAGAAAAATAAATTTAAATGCAATTTCAACAGTTGCTTTGTTGTTATACATAAATATATTCAAGTATTAATCTCAAAGGTCCATAAATTCAACAATTCGGTCATTCACTGGTTGATTTACCCTAACTAAAAATTAAATTTTCAATTTACTACAAAATTAGAACTTTTATTAAATCCAGACCTCTCTGATCCTCACCAAGAGGAAAAGTTTCCACGCTTCTATTATAAGCGAAATGTCGAGAAATTACGTGTTCGATAAGGACACTTTGAGTCTTCAGCTGAATTTTAAGTGAAGAATCTACGCATAGTCATGCCACAGTAGTTCAAGTCAATAATTTGATATGTAACAGCTAAGTTTTATATTTAAAAAACAATATAATCCACGTGACGCAACGACCAGGTCGAAAACTGTTCCAACGACATCCGCCTAAATCCTCAGAACAGCGCATCTCGCACACGAGCATCCATCGCAATAAAGTGGAGAAGCTTTTGCAGGCGTTCCGGGAGCACGTACCCAGCCTCTGTCACTCGATATGTTCCTTGGAGATGTCGGGTGTCTTCGTCGTTTTCCCTCCACGTCTCTCGACTACCACCTCCGTCGTTATTTTCCCGTTTCATTTGCCTCGCGAGCAGGAGTCGCGTTGTATACGATTACGCCGTACGGGGACGTCGAGTCAAACAACGTCGGACGGGAAATCGATAAGGAACGATATCTCGGCTGGCTTGTCCTCGTCGACGAGAAATGTCAGCGCTCCAGCGCGAGCGCTCTGGTCGAGAATGGGATCTCTCGAAAGTCGACGATTTCAGAGGAGAGTTGAATTTCTGGTGGTATGGGAGGAGGCAAGTTGGATGAAGCCCGCCCGAGCTTCGACAAGCTGACACCCTAATTGCGAATCGAGGTAAGATCACTACCAGCACATCGGTGGGAATCTGCTGCAGATAAATTTAGGCCCAAGAGCCAGTTAAATGTGGATCGAAAAGCCTGCCTGCATTCCGCCCGTTTTCACTGAAGATCGTCGATAGGTAAACGAGTAACCGAACGGGAGAAGTCGTCGGTACGTATACAAACACTGTGCCTACGTAAATGCCACTGTCCACTGTAAATAAACTATACACTCTGCTTCTTGCATCGCAAGTCCCAACTGGCTTCGGGAAACCAGCTTGATAGCGATGATTCTTCTGTACACCTTGCTCTAGATTTTCACGAGAGCACGTAATAATCCCCTACCACTGAGTACACTACCTACACGTATCTACAACTGCATTGCCTCTTAAAAGATAATTCTTCAACATCCACATAGAATATTCTAAAATACTTTCTTCAAGAAATCAAATCACGATTCCTATACGCAATCCACAGAGTTTTCCTCAATGCAATTGATCTTAACTTGCCATTACCTCTTAATACTTTCAGTACAAAACAATTTTAATTTCTTTCTGAACACATTAATTTGCAAAAGGAGTATCTACTCGCATTTAAGGCAGCCAGCAGCACAAATCGAAGAACAACTGCGCCCCTGCGCGGAAGGATAGACCGTTCATCGTGCAGCATAAAACTTTTACTCCCGTTCTTGTAACTTTTTACGAGCCCCCATCGAGTAAACAAAAGCCGAGGAAACCGCACGACCAGGCCGGTGTTCCGTGCACCGAAAACGTGTTCCGTCCGCGAACAGTTAATAATAGCCGTCTATAAATAACGGCTGGCTCGATTCCGCGACTATTTTTAATAATTCTCCCTGTTTAGCGATGAGCGAATCGCGTCAGAGGTGTATCGCGCCTTAACCAACCGTGCACCGGAGGCTGGCAAGAATTTTTCCAACCCCTGGCCGCGGGGTGCAGCGTGACACTTTGTCCCGATTAAGGCTGGTTACGGTGTTCACGGCGGAGAGCGGAATAATAAGCGAGCGGCCGCTCGAAACGGCGAGACACGTGTTACGCGCGCGCGCGGCTAGGTGCACGCGAGCACAGAGAGCGTAACTAGATTTATGGTAATTAAAATGCGCGAGCCGTTTAAGAGGCTGTTTTGCTCATTATCGCGATAATGAGGATAATAATAGCGATGATCGCGGATGATGCCTCTCTGAACGCGTTCCCCTTGAATCGCCTCTCCGGGCACCTAGCTCGCCGTCTTCTACCTTTATCATTATATCTGTGCACTGAATTCACTCCTCAAGTTATGCACACAGTTTATGGCACGGCTTAGTTTATGGTACGTTTTAGTTTACGGCACGAAAGACCTTGGTGCGTGTAGTCTGTTTGCGAGCTGCCTCGAGCGTCAGTTACGAGGACGCAGAATCCGTCAACGATTTACCTGCGAACGATGAGAAGAGAAGTGTCGTAGAGAAGTGTAATTATGAAAAGTTTAGCGCAGTTTATAAACTTCGAACTGCTATCGTTTACAAGGGGTGTCTGGCGAACTGCCCCCGAATCTCCGCTTCAAAGTTTCTCGTTTCGGTACTGGTTATTTCAAATGGAACTGGCTTGCTCGGACTTTTATGCTTTTATCTTCACGTGCACATATTTCGAACGGCGATCGGTATCTTCGCTTTGATATAAATGAACCTCGTCGGTACACATAGGTACCCCGAGCCTTTAAACTTACACACACTCGGGCGGTTTCTTTTTTCACTGACCTCGGTCGATTGGTCTAGTTTCCCGTGATCTTTCGCGCGAGATTGTTTATGTAATCGCGTCGGCCCCGCGAAGGAATGAACCGCGGAAATAGAATCGCCTCGAAACACTCGGTGCCCGAGAGTTAATCAATGAACGCCCTTCTCCTCGTCGTCGCCACCCCCTCCCGCCTCGCCTAGCACCCTTGGGCTATCTTTGTAATGGAGGATGACAACTGCAATGCGCGTCATCGGAGGCAAGTGGCAACATTGTAACGTCGAATCGGATTGTTAACGAGGAATATGCGGGTCGCGCGGCGATGCCGCTGGATAACCGTGTCATCGATTAACTCCTATAAATACGACTGCGTCCGCTCGCAGACCAGTGGAACATGAATCCAGGGGGACCAGCCTCGCTGGTCGCGATCGATCGTCCATCGATCGCGCTCCTTCTTTTCTGAGAACCGATAATGAACGGTGTTGCAGGGACAAGGAACGCAAAATTCTCCGCAGAAGATAGTTGAGAGGTACACAGGTAGGGGAGTATTAAATTGTTATTGCAAAAGAGGGAGCAGTGGCTATTTAGGGAGAATCACATTTCATGACGGCCAGAGAATTATTCTCAGATTCATATTTCTCGAGGTTTCAAAGTAATTGATACCTTTTTAACTATGGATGATCGATTTGTCTGTACAGGAGGCAAAGGTAGGCTCCTCAGACAGAAATATCTTACAGGACAAAATCGATTGAATAAATCGGCATGCGCGAACAGGGCTACCACGATAAACGAAATTTATCGCGGTGAAGTAGCCAGTAGGGTAGGGTGGGGCTAAAAGTCCCGTTTTTCGTATAAACGTATGTAAAATTTAGTATTAACAATTTAGACATACCTGGTGTTATTTTGTATAAACTATAACTATTATGCTTTACGTTCGCGAAGTTCATTTGTTGATACTGCTATTTTCTGTTGAGTTATACCACAAAATGTTTGTCAATGCAAAATGGACTTCTTGCCCCACGCACGGGGTAAAAATCCCTTGCAAAGGGTAGAATGTCCCTAATGTCTCTGCGTGTAATATTAAACTAAATAAGTAAAAAACTCTTTTCAAATCAACAAATATTTACTAAACCAATTTTTTTTTTGGTATACAATATTGAAAGGAAATAACCACCACTGTGGTCAACTCCGTTTCTTCTCGCCTTTTACTTAGTATACTGCGAAACTCAATACATTATTCAGGAATAGAGATTTTGAATTCGGGACTTTTTACCCGCCGGACTTTTAGCCCCACCCTATCCTACATTTTCCCCATTTCGACCAAAATGAATAAGTCAGTTCGCTGCTAGGGTGAGTTAACAAAGCTGCAGCGTGATGAACGTGGTAGTAGGATCTCTGTTACCGTTTCCAGACTAGAATAGATCGCTGAAAAAGCAATATCCCCGCGTTTCGAAGAAGCTGGCTGCGATACGCCCGGCCGCGTTTTGACGGGAGAATTTTTTTATATTCGATACGAAGCAATGGGAGCATGCCCGCCAATATGAACTCGGCAGGATGGAATTCTTCCCGCGCCAATTAAGAGAGAGCGTAATTGAAAAATCTCGCCAATCCGTCCCGCCGATCATCGAGTAATCTCGCGCAATATCGGGCCTCGGGTCTCGCGTGGCTGGGTGATTAGAAGAGGTGCGCGCAGCACGTGGCTCGGTCGAGCGTTTTTTTTGTTTTTTAAATAAAATTGGTCGGGCCTGGATGCCTCGGATGATTTTAGCGGGCTGCAATTAGGATTCCTCGCCGCGGGAATTTATTGACTTTCCGTCGAGCGTCCGCCGGCAAGCGGCTGGAAAGCAGCGAGTGACTCTCCTTCACGGGGATCCACGGGGACCCGTGACTTTCGCGGGCGGGACGGGAATCGATGTTTCCCAAAGCCACGGGATAGAAAGTCCCGGCTCGATAAACATCTCGGAGAGCCGCGGCAATCCGTCCGGGGATATATGAGTAAACATCAGATACTAAGCCGTCTGGCTGGGTCGATTTCAGCAATTTAGGGAAGATTCGGAATTGTATGGAAAATAAGATAACGGAGCGAAGCACGTGCCATCTGCCCACGAGGCTGCCGATCGTCTATCTCTACGAGTCAACGGCAAACGTGGCTGCCATCTGCTTTTGCACATGTCACATCTATTTACCCTAGCATCCGAAAAAATGTTTGCCCCCGCCCCGTTATCCCACGAAGGATCTCTTGCCGTCTATTTCGGAGGACGGTAGCGCCGGATGAAACAATAAACAGAGTTATCTAAATAAGTCCCATTCGCGGGACTCTGCGGAGACCTGGCATTCTGGGGTGGGAACATGACAGAGGGAACATCTTTCATCCGGAGGGATGTATTGGGAAACTATTTCTTTTGATGACCTTTGCCCGAGCCAATTCTGCTTCCACAATTGATCTTGCGGCGCAAATTAGGTATAGGAAGGTTCTACACACCCTTAGCGGTCTCATAAATCGCTCCCTTTGAGAGGAACACCACGAATCTCATTCTTGTACAGTAGAAACTCTCTAGATTTATATAATACTAGTGCGCATCCAGAGGGGAGCCATGAAACCCTGGCATCCCCCAAAGAAGGAGCTTTGTTAAAAGAAAAGAAACTGAATTTTATTCTTTGAATAAAGTTCTATGATCACCTATTGAATTTTATTAAATTTGCATTAGAAATATTTTTATTCAAATCCTGAAGAGTCCTTCATCCCCGAGTTGTCACGCGTTACCCAATCAACGCGTCTTCGTTTCGATTGGAAAGCGGTCGTGCAACGATCCCTAGGTGCGGACCAACGCTGCTGACCCCCGTTTAATCGTGGCGTCACGCTAAAAGCGGCGACAATTCGGAGCAGCGATAATTTTACACGGGCCGAAGGATATCGATCCGTGGCCTTTAACCTTCCGTCGGAGCGTGCACGGCGATTAAACTATTTCAGGGCGAGGCCGGTTTATTTTACCGACGGTCGCCGTCTATGGCACGGGCGCAATAACGCGAATGAAAATGATTACCATCGCGATGATCGCGGGCCGCGTAGCGCCGCGACGGGCGATACGCGTATAAAAGCGCGCTCGAGGCTTAAGCGGCCGATACGATTATAATATTCAATCGGTAGCCGCGATAATGGCGGGCGTGCATTAAGCGTGCTCCCCCCCTCGGGGATGGTTCGCCCCGCGGACAGATAACACTTGCACTCGGTGAACGTTTTATCAGCGCGTGGTTGGCTGCGTTGCAGCGAAGCAAAGTGTGTCTGCCGCGGCAATTGCGCGGTAAACAAAGCTTCCCCCGTGATAATTGGAATCGGCGCGTTAGCGGGGGCGCAGGCGCGCCGCTCTTCCTTTTTAATGCGATTCGACACCGTTGTTAACCGTGCTTCTAATTATCCGGCGGGCGCCGCGAGTTCGCTCAGCCGCTGCGCCCGAAGTTTCGACGAATGCAATTTCGCGATCCATTCCGTCGACGGGGTTTTAAATATCTGACCCTTTTGGATCACAGTTCTTAACGATGTATCGGACGTACAATATTAGACAAAAGTATATGAAATTTGAAGTACTTGAATATCTACGTCTTACGCATAGTAAATGTACTTAGATGTAAGGAACTCGAACGACAGTTCGAGTCTTAATTTTACTCCTAGGAAGGATTTTTCAGTTTACAAATACTTTCTCAAGCATTATTTGCTAAACTTTTGACAGTGAAAATGCCCTGAGATCAACATTTTCTCAAGTTATAATTTATTTCTTTAAAACGGTGTAGTAAAAACAATTGAAACTCGGCAGATATTTTCATCTGCCCATATACCACATGTAAAAAAAAAAAATGGAAAAATTGGTACAATTTCTTCAACATTTTTTCAGCTGTGTTCGAAATGATGATTTCACAATCGATGGACAGCCTAACGTCTACAATTTTCATCGGATTCGCTTGAAACTTTGAGAGGATCTTTTCAATTTAACAACCTAAAGAAATACGTAGCGGTGTTGCGATATATTAAAAACTGACCTTCCTACAGACACTTTTATACTACTCAATTCTTAGGTAAAAAATACTTCAACAGTTGTATAATAAATGCTTAGTTATAAATTTTATAATTTTCTTTATCATTTTCTCCCCTCAACAAAAACTTAAAGATAGCTGCTATTTTTCGAATCCAAAGTGGTGTAACCCTTTAAGAATTCTAACGTAAACTGTCCCGTTAAGATAGTGAGGTTCATGGGAGGAGTTGTTGACCCACCGATAGCCCTCCTCAGCGATCATATAACAGTCTTTGGGCCACAATACATTTAAAGTTACCTTGGCCTTGTAACGAGTACCCATTTCTACCCAAAATTACTCACTGTTCACCTAAATATTCCGTTACAATTCAAAGATGCACAAAACGATCGTTAACCACTCTCTATCCCCGTTAAAACGCCACCGTTTGAAACGTCGCGAACCATGTCCCTTGTTTCCGTTCCGTCGCAAAGGTAGCCGTAGATCGCGGCACGTTTTCCCGGCGCAAACTTTCCGCGAGTTAGTCCACGCCTCGGCGACAATGCGCGTATTCACCGCGCCTCCTCCATTCCGTCCGTGCGTGCGCCAACTTCGCAGTATCCCCGCGTCCTCGCTAGCTGCTAATAAATTCCCGAGCTTTGACTCGAGGCTCGAACGAAAAACAATCCCCCGGCTGTACGTCCCGAGCACCAGGCGTAGGCCTCGCACGGGATCTCGAGGGTACAGCGACAAAGCGCGCCGAAAGCAAGAAACTTTCCCGGAGCTAGCTTCCCATGGAGGCTCTTTCCTGCCGTCGCGGGTCGAAATCGAAAGCCACCGGCTGCGTAGCGCGCGGCGCGGCGCGGCGCCGAGGGAAACGGGGCAAGGGCCGAGGAGATGGAAACAGACAGCCGGAGAAACCGTCTGCGAGCAAGATGGAAAGGCTGCGCGGAGATGGAGAGGGCAAAGTTTCCGCGGAGAACTCGAGTCTCGCTGGCGTACCTCCGCCAAGAGCAGCGCCCCACGAAATTTCGAGGCGCGTTAAGGAGGGCGTTAAGATATTAAATCCGAGAGCTTCGTCGGCTTCGGGTTGCCAACTAATTATGGAGCTGAGTGCAGCCTTAAACCCGCGGCCCACCACCCCTTCCTCCCAATGCCCATTTTCCATCCGTCCCTACCGCTTTCATTCGTGGCCCGCGCCGCGAGACCAGCTCCGCAATTGATTTAACACTTCACCAGCAGCTGTGCGGATGCGAAATTGGACGGGAAATTTGTTTCCTTTACTTTCGTTTAGCACGTACCGTGAGTGTGAACGATGAGGCTTCTGACGCTGGCTAAGAAAACGGGATTTCAAGGTGGCTCGCGTCGGCCGAAACGCGTCTTCTTCCCTACTTCCCTGTTTCTGGGGTGACGAAGGGTGTACTTGGTACAATGGTCGAGCTCTTACCTGAAAGCAAAAAAGCAGAGGGTTCATTAGATAATGCAATGGCTATCGAAATGTTTGCAAACGACTACAGTAGGTTTTTTTCTGTGGTGGCATTAACGTGTCGCGTGAAGTCTTCCTTTGAATAAATCCCACCTCCAAATTTAAATATCGTCGGGTTTAAGATAGGGTAAAGGGCCCCTGCATTTCTCACACGCTTGGACACAAACTACAAGATCACTCGTATCTACATGAATCGATACATGAATCAAAAAATTAATTTTTCAATTTATTTTGTGTTTTACAAACATTTTCTTGGAGGACGAAATTGGGAACACTTTTCCAGATTTCACTTTTTGTTTATTATCTCGTATTGACATGGCATAATTACACTTTGCGATTCGTGGATACATAGAGTAACGTTCAAAGAAAATTCATGCCAATTGCCAGCTCATTCTAATATTTAATACAGACTTTACAGAGTAAAATACAAATGTGGGACGAACTTTGGGCCTTTTACCCTACACATCTGCTGAGTACCCTCACTGACGAGGTCGTTAGTCATTCTTAAACTTCCCATCGTTTCAACTTCCTCCTCAATCTCTCACAACTACCAAAAAGCAACAACCGAGCTCGTATAATCGAAGAAACTAGAAGGTCCCATCATTTGTAAAAGATATGTCGAGCAAATGTTCCAAATATATTCACGTGCCTTCCCCGGATGACATGCCGGGCACCCTCGAGATGACTTCCGGTTCCGACGGTCCCATTAGCCAGCCCCCTGACGATTCCAACGATTACGCAATCGCGTCGTTTCTGGGAACGCGTCGATTCTACGCTCACATAGGTCAGTGAATGCCAGTTCTTCGACTGAATCCACGTCGTCCTCATCTCACCAGACAAGGGTGCGAAGGGGAGAGGAGCAGGGTGTAATTTCTGGGGAGAAACCCGCGGAATAATAGGGTCTACGACGTGACAAAGCCCTTTTTCTTCTGCATTTCGTCTTTCTTCCTCGTTACAGGGCGCTATTACCAACCCCGGGTTTCATTAAATGCGTTCAGGGGTGGAATCTACTTAGTACATACATATACGAATATCCTTTAACTGATTTAGAAGAAAGGAAAACTACAAAAGCACGCAGAAGGCAAGAATATCTCAGGCTCCAAGTCAACAAGCACGTCCAGCATTGCAGTCAAAGGTGTGACGTTATAAATACCAGAGAATTAGCGTAATAAATTGTGCAAATATCGAAAGATTAAAGTTCCAGCACGTTTACGAAGAAACGACAGCTCGCTGTACAGCAGGGTTGGAGCCTCTGTAACCCTTGTTACGAGCACGATGTACCGTTTTTTTATCGGTTACGCGTCCCTCCGGCCAATGACGGGCGGGTTACGTCGCCGCTATAAATATTAATCCTATAATTGGCCTACAAAGTGATTTACTCGCCTCGTAAAAGCGCGCCGTCGTTATTTATATCGCGGCGCGGTGCACGCGGTAACGGAATCCGTTCGCGTGGGCAACGCGTGCCCAGGAAAACACGGGCGCGATTATCTTGCCCAGCTAGGTCGCGATCGATCTTCCACGATCCAACAGCGACGCGAGGCCCTCGATCGCCTCTCGTAACGGAATCGTCGTTCCAGGGAGACCGTTCATGTTGCTTTTCAAAAGGGAAAAAACCGTGCTCGGCGCGAGTGCCATCGAGGAAGTTCGAGTGGCACTAGGCAGAGATCGTTCTTCGATTCTGAAATTTTCAGTAAGTTCGAAACGTCGCTTAACCCCCTGCCGCTCGGTGGTTTCTTGCAACCCCCCCCCCCCCCGTCCACCGGTGCACCGAGTGCCCTTTACGTCCTACATATTTCATCCGTTCGAGCTCGTTCCAGAACTCGATTTAGTCCCGCCCTTAAAGGGACGACGAGCGAGGCAGAAATCGAAACCAGCCCCTCTCTGTGCAACGCGGTTTCTTTTCTTTTTTTTTTTTCCGTCAGGCCAGTCGTTCTCTACCCCCGCGCTTCGTTCCTGGAACAAAGGCGGGGAACGTCGATAGTTCGCACCGTTCAGCCGTCAAGGCTCGGCTCGAGAATACCAATGAACCAGGGAAGACACGGAGGAACAGGGAACGAAGGGTCGTGCGGAATATCCTCTTTCGTGGATCTCGCAAGGTGGCGTGTTCTGCGTTTCTGAAACACTGACCTTCGACTCAATTCCTGCGTTTCTCGCGTAGCTGGCGAGGTCTTAGCAAAGGGCTCTGTTAGAGGAATGCATCTATGGAGTCAGACGTGTGAGGCCACTGGATGAAATTGTGTGGGTAGCTATAATCGAGAGTCATGCACTACGGTTCCAGTTCCCACGAGATGGTCATCCGTTAGAACCACCATTTCATAACAATTTGCAGTGGCCGGCACGATATTCAATTACACTCTCAACACGTATATATGTATGTAATTCTTTCCAGTGGCGGATTTTACGAAAAAGGCCCAGCTGGCAAACGTTTCGAGGTGCCCATTTTTTCGGTAACATGAAAAAGTAGTTTATTAAAAACAGGCTAAGTGTACAGAAAATTACAGGAAAAAGATATAGTGTTTGGGTAAAATCATAATTTTCTTTTTTGATAATAGGACGGCTCTAGGGGGGCCTGCTGTGCAGGGGCCCATTTTTCGGGAAAATGAAGAATTAGTTAACTAAAAACGGACTAAGTGCACAGAAAATTACAGAAAAAAATATAGTTTGGATAAAATCATTTTTTTTTATGATAGGGCCTTGTGGGACTTTCTGGGTGGGCCCCAAGCGGTAATTGCTCATCGGCCGTCCGTTAAATTCGCCACTGCTTCTTTCTCTATTCCTCTTCGACTGCTTTCTGCCTCGGTTTCACACTAATGTTTACGTCACGAGTCACTAAAACAAGTGGACATAATCTCTTGATCCCGTTTCACCTGTCCCACGACACTCCACGTTGATCCCAATAAGCGACCATCCACAAGTCAACCACGAAGCCAGAGCCACCGCTGCGAACGCTGCCATTTAATTGCAGCCACTTACGCGTGGCGCGTATCAAAAGATTTCTTCGCGAGGTTGCCAGAAAGGAGCTTCCAATTACCGGCCAGGTAGGCGCGATATCAGATCGCCTCGTTCCGCAACGCGTCGCGGCGATACGCGTGCTTTTTCTTCGTTTGCAGCGGTGCCAGTGTATTCCGTAACCCAGTTCCGCGTCGGTTTCTCGGCTGGCAGCCCGTTTTCTTTCCGCCACTTCACAATCGTCGATATTAATCTGGCCGAAGCCGGCTCTCGCGTGCACCTAAATAGCTGCGCCGACCTCTGCGCTCTTTTACAGCCGCATGCACGCGTGCAGGTTGCGTGCCGTCCCGTGCACGCGTGCATGCACGCTCCGTTCTTACCGCAGCGAAATCGATACGCGTCCTTTCCACTTTTCCTAGAGCGTCTCCGCGGGAGCAGCGCGGACCGGTAGCCTCGTCCGCGTTTCTTGGCATTCCGGTGCAGGCCGGTGGTTATTGCGATGGATTGGAGAGCAGAGATTTTAGAGGAAATTTGTAAATAAGTGGGTCATGATAGCTACCATTCCGTACAGGATATAGATGCTATTCTTATCGTTACTCGATGTATAAATGCAATTGCGAGCTACAGCCACGTTTACACGCATACAAATTTATTCAAAGGTTTCCCTATATTTTAATTACAAGTTTGTAACATAAAAATTCTCACGTGGACAAGAATAGACAGAAAAATTCCCAGCAATACATTCTGATTCCTCCAGTAATCTTAATCCTATCCCTGGTGAATCAAAGCGTACATAGCTCATTCAATAAAGATTTAACCCTTCAAGCTCCACATCCAATTGTCCATCTATTTCGAAATGAAAATTCCGTCAGACAGTACACTGACTTACATAACAATCCGCACGTTACTTACTGCACGTTGAAACACCAGCGATATGGAAAAGAAAACTGGGAATCGTGTTCTGTTCGTGGAATTAAACGTCATCTTAGGAAATCGATGGCCATCAATTCTGCCAGGGAATATGCCAAGCATTCGAGAATCTACAATCTACACGTCAGCGCCGCGATAGGGAAAACCTGTTCACAAAGCGTTGCGTCCCCCTCGAGAAACGCCTGGTAGGGAGCTAAATGTCTTGCCGCGAACGTCTGCATTCCCTTCGCCGACGCGTGGATTCTTCCGCGGCCGCGCTCGGCGAGCAACGGGCATTAGCATCTGGCCTGGCTCGCTCCCTTCGTCGAGCTCTCTCATTCATAACAACCGAGACACGCCGTCGAAAGGTAACGATCGCCGTTTGTCCCTCGATTACTGGCCCCGACGTGACATAATGCGAGTTATCGGTTAACGGATGCCCGCGCGAGCCGCGCAGCAAATCAATGGCGTGGCAAGTGGGAAATATTTATGACCGTGGTTACAAAGTCTTCGCGAGTCACCGATAGCCAATAATCTATATTTTTGTTCCCGAGCATGATGAATGCTAATGCCGGCGCGTGTTCGCTCGATGAATCATCCGAGTCCAGAGGAAAATCTCGCTGTACGCTCCGCCAACTTCTGCGCGTCTCTTCGACGCCGATGGAGTCGATTTCTCGTACGATTTATTGGTCTCACTTCGATTTCATTGCTTCTGGTGGGTTCAAGATTGTTATTTCAAGCTTATTAGCAGTGCTCGATTAACCAGTAAGCAAAACAAGCACATTCTTAGTGCGTCGGGAGAAATGGGGGCACTATAGAATTTTTCTGAATTTTAAAAACTAATTTTTGTTAGAAACACTTTTTAATTAAATTATCGGAAATGATCACTCTGTATAAGAGGACCTCAAAATCTTTTAAGCGCTTAATAAGGCCTCTAGAGGTTTTAATCCGACCCTGATTAGTAGGTTTTAATTCTGGAAGATATGCTATATTTGTTGGTTTATGTCTTTCGTGTCTAACTGTCGTTTAGTTAGTCGAAGCTCAATGGGGAAGATGAATCCACGTGCATTACCTGGATGAGTGAACCTGATAGTCGTTAAGAACCATTTCGTGAGTCACAGTAGCTTTAATGTCTTCGAAATTGACCTTTTGAATATAAGAGAAGTTCGACTCAACTGTAACATTAGTGGGTTAAGGTTTACAGCAAAAGGGATCAGTTTCCACTTTCCAGAATGAAACTCAGAAATTGTAGATACGTTGATGTACATTTGAAATAGCGAACTGAACTTTTCAGATGACTATGGCATACTTTTGCAAGGTCTAAAACGAACTAAACTCGAATGATTGCATTGGAGATAATGCAATCTCTCAAGAATTCATGGAATACTTTGCGAAAGCCTGCTTTTCTGTTACCTACATCCTGTAAATATTCACAAAAATACTAACAGGGTTGTGGTCATACGGAGGTGCGAGGCACCCGGGTCCCGGGCTGTACGAGGGCCCCAGAAATAGGAAAAATGAAGAAAAGAGAAAATAAAGAAGAATAATATGAAAACGAAAAATTTTTATTTGATTAAAATTATTTTAATTTTATAAACCAACATGCATTTTACTTTCGAAACACATACCGTAAAATGGGGGAACATTGGCAGCAGGGGATAACATTGGCACATGCCGGGGTTACATTGGCACCTATACGCATGAACATATAAAGTCGCATTCGAGATCGAGATTTTAGGTATTCAATTGTTTCAACGTTTGCGGTTAGATATCCAATAATCGCCTGTCAAAAGGCCTGTGTTGTCACTTTGTTACGTTATACATTATATTATTAATAACATTAGATCGCAATAATGCCTAGATCTTATACAGCGACTACCGGGAAGAGGAAATATAAAGCATTTATAAAATAAACAAATTTAAGTGTCAATGTATCTAAAGGTTGGAACCGACAGGTCCAGTAATTTAGTCGAGTAACGAGTAATTTAGTAATTTACGATTGTTTTATTAAACTACTCGACTAAATTTTAATATCCACACACGAAAAATGATTAAATTATTTGCTAATCGACTAAACTACTGGACGTGTCTGAACCAGTCTTTACTGACTTCAGAGTAGTAAAACTTAACCTGTTACTACTATTTATATGATGTGCCAATGTTACCCCGTACCGGCTGGTATTTAACATGTATTAAAGAAGAAAATGACAAAAATTTTATGCATTTTAACACTTGTAGTACAATCACGAAACATGCAATGTTATGATAGGATACTTAAAGCAACTGTAAACATTTTAATTTTTACATTATATAACAAAATGTTTCAAAAACCTGCCAATGTTCCCCATTTTACGGTAACTGGCAATACTACGGACACGCCACAATTGTAGTTGTGGTACCCTTACAATGGTAGATATGCAGGGACTGTCAAAAAAAAAATAGCATATCATTTCTAATATAATAATAGGTATAATACTATTAATGATATGGCAATAAAAAAGTCATAAATTCAAATATGTTAATGTTTATTTCGTTAATTTTATTTTATTTTATTTTATTTTATTTTATTTTATTTATTATTGATATTATTATCCTTTCTCCGTGAAAAGTTGGTATGCTTTTTTTACCGTTGAGACATTGTTTGGGGCCCTAAAATATTTCTTACATCCTTGCAAATATTTCTCTTTATAGAGGAGACTGGCTGTGGATACCAGACACCCCTAAAAACCACCACGAACCCCCAAATTCAGAAAGTTACACGACACGCGCATCGACATACCAACGTATGTACGAAGGAATACCGAAGTCTGTAGCCAAAGTTGAGAGGAAGTTGTGCAACGCTTGAGATACCACATTCTGTTCAACCATGCACACTGGAGACCTCAACATTACTCATGTCAGTACACCTACAGGTGTCTTCGATAATGAAAATAAAAAAAAACAGAGGCAAAGCCTAGGAAGAAAACCGAAAACAAAATAACATCCTTACGAGATACACTCCCACCACGAAATCAAGAAAAGTATAATGCGAAGTCGCAACGCAATCTACTGCCACTGGTGTTATCAAGTGTGAGTAAAATGACTCACCGAGCGGAGTCACGATTATTCACCAGCCTCCATAAATTATAATTAGCGTATCGAGCTCGGAAGCGCGTACGTCGGACAGCCGGGAAAACACGTAATAATATTTCCACTCGGGACCGAGGAACATCTGTCCGACGTCAGATTGCACGAACCTCTCTCGCGAAAGGGATCGGTGGAAAGCGATCGTCCTCGTCTACTTTTACGATCGTTTACGTAATCCCCGTGCAACGTGCGTGCAACCTCGATGCGGCTTAGCTGCGTGCACCGGACGACCCGCGGCTGCCTCTACGACGATGCGGCCGCACGCCCACGCGCGTCTAATTGCGAGATACAAATAAGCGGGGCCCACGTCGCGTCGCGACTTTCGCCGAGCGGATGCACTCTAAAATTACCCGCCTCGCTAACGCGGCTGTTGTTACGGTGTCGCGTGTGTACCGTTACAACGTTGTCTCCGCCCGATCGCGGAGTAAGTGCGCTCCTCCGAGCGTGCTCGAAGACAATATACGACTCGATAAAGCTATTTTGGCGTTTACGGCGGGCACGCGATACCGCGAGCTGCTTTATGAATGGAGAGCGAAACTGATGGGCGTTTACGAGCGCTCGAATTTCATGCGATTTTTCTGCAAATTCACCAACTAGCAATGCCGCTATCGTGTGTACATAATGGAAACTAAATAGGTTTGTTAATAGGAATTTCAGAGGATCTTTAAGAAAAATGTGATATATTGTGTTTTATTATAGTCTTTTAATTATTCAAAACACGGTATAAGGTATTTGTCCCAGTTGTCGATTAAGTCCCAGTTCTCGATCATTTTCACAAATATTATGATAGCCATAAATGGTGTTCAAAATAATATTAAACAACCTTTAGACAAGAGTAAATTATAAGATGGAAATTAAGCATACCTTATTATTGCTATTTACTAGTAATTTAAAAGTTTGTGTTGAACATGTTTTGTATGTTTATACAAGTATTTTATAAAAAAATTATTTTTTGTACTTAAGTATTTATTAAATATTGAATTATTAAAATTTATAAGATAATTTAATGAGAAATTATTGTATAAATAAATGTTCCAGAAGGACTTTTTACCCGTTTTCGAACTTTAAGTTTTCTTTATAACCTCTCTTTTCTTGATCGACTACTAGAGCAATTACTGATCGACAACTAGTTCCGACCGTAATTTTAGTGATCGACATCTGGGGCATCGACATTTTTTATATCAATTATAATTTCCACATTTAAATATATATAGATTCTAATTTTTTACTTTGCTATTATCTATATTAATGTTAAAATTAACTGCTAAAAGAAAAAAAATTAATTTTGGTCCATTTACATAAATTTTTTCATTAAAAACATTTCGACCTCCTACTAACTGATCGACAACTGGGGCAATTCTTATCACATTTTTCTTTCTGTAATCGTGGCAAAATTTACCACCACTATTTTCACATACGTATGTAGGTATATTTAAGTGAAGTCCTGCTTTGACACTCGGGATCCAATACACAGGTGCTGCAAAACTGCCAATTTAATTTTCCCTAGACTAAACTTATATAGTGGAACCCTCCTAAGGATTAAAATTTATTCGATAAGATTATTAAAATTTAGTAGCTCATAGCGTCAAAGCATGTCATTTCTACTGCGCATGTATTAATCAATTCCCCTTCTATTTCTTTTTTTTTTCTACACGTAATGCCGGACGCTAAAGTTTTTTTCTCAAATTAGAAGAAAGAAATAATATTAAATCAATCTCCTTAACTGTGCACACGCGACTGTAGCGTGTCAAAAGCTAATTGTTGTTTTTTCAATCCCCTCTACGGTTCACGCGGAATAATAGCTCGGTAGCTTTTTAAATATCACAGATATAGCTAATGTCCTATTATGATTATGATTCTAAGTAACTAAACAGCACTCCCCGTTAACTAACTAAATAAATAAATAGATAAATATTCCGAGTAATTTAAAAAAATTGCAAGTTTCTCTGATTCCCGAGCTTAAATGTCGAATTTAAACCGCTTTGGAGATAAGCTCCCTGATTGGAGATCGATTCACGGGACGGTGCATCCACTTTTCCAAGGTGCATCGGCGCAACGTGCTGCACACGAGTCGACCACCGCCAGTTAGGTATTTACACGGTAGGTTGCGTAGCGACTTGCCACGTTTCAGCGACGTTCGCACACCCACGCACTCGTGCGTGTCCCTCTCTGTTGCTTTCTCGCTCCGTCCTTTCTATGTGATCACAAACGCTCCTGATCCGTGGGACACGAAAGAGAGCGTCTCGCTTCGGCCACGCTCACGTTATACGGGATGTTACAATGAACGTGACGTCACTTCCGGAATATCCAGCACCGACTGCGAGGAGGAAGCTAGGTCGGTAGGTTGGTAGGTAGCCAGATGGATCAACCACGGTTTACTGTGCCTACACGGTCATATACCCTGTGCACCATCAGATTTGCGAACATAAACTGCAGGGTGTTTCGAAAGAACGAAACAAAGAATTTTTAGAGTAACACGTGGTCTAGAGAATCGTCAGATTATATACTCTTAACGTAATAAAACAGAAAAGGTTTATAAAGGAGGTAATAACGACAGGAATGCACCATCCGAGTGACTGACCGCCAAGTTACGACTAAATTACCGAGTCACTTCTCAGCTATGTACATACATACTCGCACTACTCCGCTGGTTTCTTGTTTCATACTGCATAACACCTCCTTTCCTTTCGTTACACACTCGCTCATTCCAATACACTCGTTTTTCAATTCATACTCCTTCGTTTAGTAGTTTGAAAAATTGTTTGGTCAATTTACGTTCGAAAATTCTCTGCATATAATTATTGCTCAAGAAGGAAGTGGTTCCATATCCTTTTGATCAGATATGAATTCCCGGTACATCGTGAAATAATTCACAAGACACCCTGTGGGTCGCGTCAGCCCGAGCAGGAATCGCGACGTGGAATCGTTAAATCGTCTCGGCACACCCCGAACGTGGCGTGTATACAGCGTGACCGTATCTGACTCGCAGACGGGGCTGGCTTTCCTAGCTTACCGGAAATGACGAAATGGCGTTACTTTCCGCGTTTCCGGCGGCGTAACGCAAATACGAATCCCATCGACACCCGTGCCCATTTCCGTGGATTAGGAGGAGACGACGGCCGTGGCGTATCAAAAGGGGTGCTCGAGGATGGGAACGTGGGGGGAGGGTTGACTCGACCAAATGCCACTTCATACGTCGCCCGGAACGGATCGAAGCCCGCCCTGGCGGGATTAAAGCGCCGATCGGGGCGCCGATTCGCGCAGGAATTACTGCCTTCCCAAATGGGGGGAGAGAGAGGAAGACAAACTAGGGTGAAATTGCTCTCCCCCGTTCCCGTGCATACTCAAAACACTTTATTTCATTCTCGCCGCAACGCGGAACGAGCGGAGGCGCCGGGAGCGTTTCCAAGTTTTCGCGTCTACCCTCTACTCGAACGCACCGCGTGAAAATATTTGAGGACACCAATCGAGAATTTAACTGGCGCAAGTTGCAAGTTCAACCGTGCCTGCCGGTACCGGCGAGACCCCCGCGCCGCTTCCGCGACCACCGATTCGCTCCGTATCGCTGGATTTGTTGTTGTTGTTTTTTTTTTTTATCATATCCCGACTGTCCACCAACGGCCGAACTGCAAATCCGCGAACACGGGATTTGGCGAGAGGCGCGTGTTTTCGACAGCGTTTAAACAAACCCGTAAACATGCCTCGCGCCGTTTATCTCTCGCCGCGTTTTCCTTTACAGAGATTGATTGGACGAGTGCAAATTGGAATTTTGGAATCGCAGCTGCCCGCGGCGGTGCGACGACCAAGCAACGGGACTGGTAAATTATTGTTGCGGATTGGAAGGGATCGAGATTGATCGTCGTCGCGATGGCTTCTTTCCTGCTTCGAGTTCAGAAGACAGAGATACGTTAGGGGTTCTCATTTCCTTGGTGATCGATTGCAAATAGAACCTTGAATAGAATTTAGGAACGGCAATATTGGTAGAAAGAGAAAATTAAAATCAATAAAAACCAACAGAAAGTAAAACTTGTTGAAAAAGCGGTAAAAAAGTAGGTAAAGCTTTTGTTATTCAAGAAATACGTACAAAAAATTTCATTCACTGTGAAAAATTATAATTTATTATAATTATTTATAATTAAAGGTGGCAAAAATCATTGTTGCCCAGAGTGGCGGAAGTTCTATATAGATATTTACATCCCCAAGCTCTTCGCAATTGGTGCCACTGTCTTACTCTTTCCTTCTCCCGCGACCTCGTTATAATCCTCAAACCCACAAAAAAGATTTCAAAAAAACTCTGCATTGCGATTAAATTTGAGCACAGCTAATCGTCGCGGCGCTAACGGTGCCCAGTGAATGGCCAAGGATATTAAACACCTCCGACGTGGTCTGATAAGTACATCATAAAAGTTAACGAGTATCGCCCACGACCGATTGCCGATCCATCGTTAATTACCAGCGCACGCACGCACGCACACAGCACCGCCGATGACGAGGGAACGACGCTCACGCCGGCGTCGAAAGAGTCTTCATAAACGGCCCCAGCTTCCGGTCAATAAATCACACCCTGCGAATTAGCCTGGCTAATGGCGTCGCTCCGTAACGAGGTCCGCGAAGTTAATCAAGCGAGCGCTGGACGGTTTTTCGACGTGGGAAACCGGTGACAACTTTGCTGCCAGGGCCGCTTGTGCGCGACGGCAACTACTATTATTTAACATCGCGTGTCACCGGCCCGTGGTACAGTTTCGGTGATAAAAATAACGTTTATCGGCGGAAAAGTTCGTGCCTGCGGAGGTTGGCGTGGGACTTGGCCGAGCGCCGCTGCATCGCGTTAAATTCACGTCCGTGGAACCGCCGGGCCATCCACCCAACAACAAAAGCAACGTTCTGTCGAAGGAACCCCGAGCGAAATTTCTGCGCCGCGTTACGCCATTGTCGTCGTTAATCTGGCCACCGATTAGTTTCCAATTAGCCTAATGACAGCGTGGCGAAACGATGACCACCGATTACCGTCTTGCTGTCGTGCTCTGTAATCAGCCTCAAGCAGCTTGCTCGTGCACTCGTTGCCCTCTTTTGGGGATCTCGTGAAATCGATATAGTTTAGGAGGAATTGCTAAGCGGCAGGATGGTTTTATGAATCAATGGGTATTGTAATCGATTGGTGGAAGATCGGGAGGGACTGGTTTCGGTGGGCTCCGTTTTTCCCGCGGTCCAGTTCGTCCGCTCGGCCTCCCCACTTTATGGCACATCACCGTGGCCATTTTCAGCGGGGCCGGCGAGTAATTCAATTTATAATTGAGCGAAAACCGCCGATAGCGGTGCCGTCGCGTCTAGCCAGCAGTCTGTTGGCCTGACTCCGTACGGGTCATTAGTACGTCGGCATGTCGAGCGCCGTTTCTACGACCCCTTCTACCATCAGCTCACAGACCATCCACCATCCCTCCAGAGCCAGTCATTAGGAAATACTTCCACAGTCCATGCACTCGCTGCTACATGTAGCCAATTTTCGACCTTGCTCTAGTGGGGCACCGAGGGAAACCTCGCATAAGGATTTTTTGGAAGTTATTAAGGGACGCCTGGGAACCATAGGTTTATCTAGCAATTTCTTTCTTTTAAATAATGCACTAGAAAATCTGATTAATGGCATTTATTATAGATATCTTGAAGATTAGAGACAAATTTGTTTATTTTTTTAATCTTTAAGAGATATATAACAAATGCCATTAATCAGATTTTCAGTAGAGTTCATTATTTGAAAAAAAAAATTGTTAAAGGCAACCTATGCTATAGAATATTTCACGCTCAATTTTATGGGTAATATTTTATGAATTTGATCTGGGTTGGATTTAATTGGAGTAGCAATATATAGCAGCACTATTTTAGAGTTTCATTAGGAAGAAAGAATTCGTTAATAAATTAGGGCACTTTAATTGATAGAGCTATCACCAGGGGAAAAAATAGATCAAAAGTAGGTCACACGGATATTTTTGACTGATTTGTCTTGCTTTTCCATGGAACTCGTGTAAGCATCGACGCTCTGGTACGCTAATTAGGATTAAGGAGAATACAGATTTCTTACTGTTCTAATTATCCTGCATCCCTCCCACCTTCGCTTCCTGTCTTGTCTCTATTGATTGCTCTGGGTGAGAAAATCGGGTAGTTATGCATCGTTGCTAAATGCAGCCTTTGTTACGGTCATGGAGCGACGGCAGTGCTAATTGAGTCGTGAGATACTCACCCAATTACGAATGGAAATCGTAGCCAAGTTACACAAAGATGAAAATCGTAATTGCTCGGTTTACGAGGGCCGCTGATACCGTCATGCCCGTAAATAGACTCGGGTAATCAAGGCTTTGTTACGATCGGCGCTCTAAGGTTACGGGGCATGCAAATGGAACGATGAAAGTTGCGTCATTAGTATAACAATACACCTGGCCGGAACGGTGTTTTTTTTACAAGCTCCCTGTTACATGATTCACCCCGAACTGAGCCGATTCCCACGCTATCAGCACATACTGGCGCTTCCTCAAGAGTAAACAGACTTTCATGAAGCTCGCTACTTTTAGCTACTGAACAGCATACTTAAAGGTCTTGTTTCTAAAACCCATAAATCTCGTAACAAGTTTTAGAGCACTAGACTGTTGGTGGCCCTTGAAAGGGACTCTAAAGGTCTAAACACACTTATCAGAGACCCTCTACACCCGTCTTCTTCTTAACACGCCGGCACTGATCTGTCACGAAACTGATAAGTGTGTTTAGACCTCTAACCATCCTTCATCACGTGTTTTCCATGTAAAATATGGAAAGGGCGGGTGAAAGATCTAAGTATACAAGGAAGATAAGCCTAAGCACATAAGACGGGGTTAACATAAGTAACAATATTGCTACAAATCGTAGCATCTATGCAACGTTTGAAACTACGTGAAGTTTATCTTCTATTGAACTCTGAAATTGTTAATCTTCGGTTGAAGTGTAAACGAGATACGAAATCAGTAACAGAAGTATAATTATATCTACTTAGTTGCGAAGATACCTTGCTTTTACACAACTATTTTACATAATATTCAAATTTATATCCTCGGAGCAGGTCGTTCGTACAGTCGAGATAGAGTACCGATGCAGCGTCAGGGTACGTCTTATCGATTACCAAGAATGCGATCTCGAGATAAAAAGCCTCCCCTTCGGCTGAAACCCCAACGAGGCCACGCGCGGTTCCGCGAATCGCTCTCCACCCCCGTTCCGTCGTCGCTTTACTTTTTCATTCACCCCCCGTTGCGCACGCGGCCCATTAAAATATGCGCGCGCACGCGTGCTAGCGTAATCCATACTTTCAAGTTCCCGCGGGAACCCGCCGCGACGCTTCTTTAATACCCTACTCCACTCTGGTAAGCGTAATCCGCGAAAGACGGGCAGAGAGGTGCGGGGGAGAGAGATCGGGTCGCAAGGAACGCTTCGAACGAGCAATGGAAATGCAGAGGGCTTAATTAAACGAGAAATAACGCCTGGACTCTTAGGTAATCCCCCGGTAAAGATCTGCTAGTGAATCACCAAGTGGCTGAGATATTTGTTAAAGCACCCTGAATTTTGGCGACACATTGCAATTCTAGCGAACGAATGACAGTAAATCAGTAAATTTTATGATCATTCAATTATTTGTTTTTTATTTTTTATTTTATTTATTACGGGTAATAACCCATTGGTACGTTATAATAAAATGAATCGTCGTGACTAGAAGACGAACAAATAAGATAACATTAAAATAAAGATTAAAGTATACAAACAGCGAAGAAAACAACCGAAAGGGTTTAAGGGGGAACACCACTGTGACTGCCGGAAAAGTAAGCCATTTTTAAGAATTTTTTTTCACAAATAATTCACAGTTTTTATCGAAAATTTTTATTATCTACCCTTAGTACGCTGTCTTAAGAGACTATACCAAAAAATAAATAAATAGAAAAACAACCATAAATTATGATATATTAATTAATCTTCTAGACCCCCTCACGCGAGTTGGTCGAATGTGTAACTATGGAACAGCAGGTCCGAAATCATATTTCAGTTTTTTTTATAAATTATATGAGTGTACTGTCCGTTGTGCGTACCCATTTCTTAAAAAAATTATTTTTGTAAAAATGGTGCGCTTTAGAAGAAAAGTTTCGAAAATTCGCGAATAAGATGGGCAGTTTTTCGAGCGTATATCAAAAAGTTTGTTTTCAATCAAAAAATCCGTACGCACAACGGAAACTACACTCATATAGTTTATAAAAAAAAATGATATTTAATTTCGGACCAGCTGTTCCATAGTTACACATTCGACCAGCTCGGGTAGGGGGGTCTAGAAGATTAATTAATATATTAAAATTTATGGATGTTTTTCTATTTATTTTTTTTGTATAACCTCTGAAGACAGCGTACTAAAGGTAGGTAATAAAAATTTTCTATGAAAACTGTAAATTAGTCCTGAATAAATTTCTTAAAAATGGCTTACTTTTCCGGCCGTCACAGTGGTGTCCCCCCTTAAATAACAGGGCAGAAGAAGAGAATTTCTAAAAGCAGATAAGGAAGTAGCGAACAAGTCAATATTATGGCAGTTATCAAGATTTTCAACAATCACGAACCCGAACCGTCTACCTCGCATCTTCTACTTCCGCCAGACGGAATTGTCGAACCTGCTTAGATTCGCGGACGGACGTACCCCCCGTGACATTCAGCGAGGTAACCTCACCCGTCGCGTCTGTGCGAGGAAAAACAGGAGGAAAGAAACTGGCAGGGAAGTTAATCAAAGAGCACCGTCTCGGGAAGCCCTCCGCCCTCCAGCCAAACAAAAGAACGACATTCGAAACGAAGATACGGGACGTACGATCGCCAGGAGAGCAGGCAAAACTTTCCTTCTCCGCTGATCGTGTCACCGTCCCCGGGCTCCGTGCTCATCCCTTCCGCCCCCCCCCCCGGTCCCGCGGTGCAATGAATCAAAGTCGAACGAGCATTATCGTGAGCGTATTGTTCGCGCAATAGAATTCAAACCAAGGCTGGGCGAAGGAACTCGGTGTACGCGACTGGCAGCCTCTCCCTTTTCCCCTCGCTTCCGCGGCGCACCACCCTTGCCGGGATCACCTTCCCTTCGGCCGCCCTTTCTTCCTATATCCGTCTCGCTCGCTCGTCGCGGCGTTTCCATGGAGACGAGGACCGAAATCTCCGGGACGCGGCTGCGGGAGCGAAGGAGCGGGGGGCGTCGGACACGGAAAGTACACGGGAAGAAGGAGGAAGAGCGAAGGGTTGGCGCGAAGGTAGACGCTCCGCGCGAAGGACATCGACGTCGGCGGGGCCGGGCCAGGGAGAGAGAGCTCGCGGGGGGGAAACTTCGTAGACACGACACTTCCTGCGGACGGGAACGGTGCACCAGGAACGAAGAGAGCGACGGCTCCGGAGCGAGGGAAACGTTCGCCGTGGTTCGGGGCGACTAACCCGGCGTACGTGCGCCACCGAGACTGCTAAATCATGTAAACACCGTGTAAATCCACGAGGCGGGTTCCGGCTGCAAGCCCGGCACGACGAAACCGACACGACTGCCGAGGCAACGCCCGCGCGAGCCCTGGCCCGGCGGAACGCAGCCTTCGTCCTTCGATATGCAGGTCCCACCGTGTCGTTCGTTTGCCGGGGAGCAAGCGTGTTGCGTTACACGCACGCGATGCGACCCTCGCGTGCTGACAGCGCCGGTCACCGCGATTCCACCGGCGCACGTATTTGCTCGTCCTTGCGCGTGTAACCATGTCAGGAGAGCATTACCACCGAAAGGATTTATCAATAATAAACCGTCGCACCGGCAGATGAGATGTAAGGTACGTATTCTCGGGGCGGCGGTCCCGTTGCTCAACCTATTACAGATGTTGCGTGATATAAGCTGCGGATGGAACGTTGGCTACAATGGAGAGTCAAAGATCGATCGTCTCGGAGACTCCAGATCACATGCAACGTCCCCTCGAGGTATATACGCTAAGTACGTACTTTGAGCACGTTCATTTGGAGTTTAGATTGTAGGGAATAAAGAGGTCGTCGCGGTTTATTCCCCGGGACACTTTTTATTGGGAAACATTTTCATCTCTATGCTACTCTCACTCGCCGTTACTGCTTTGTAGAATGATACCATTGAAAAGTTTATACCATCCACGAGAGGAGATTCTGAGAAACCGTCGGTAACGGTGGATCGAGGGGACGCTGCGCGATTACACGCTCGCGTAATGTTTCCCAGCGATTCAGGAGCGAGCAAATGCAGGCGTACGGTGTTATAGGCAGCGGCGTGGCGGCGCGGGCTCGGATCTATTACAGTATTTTAACGGGGGAGATGATCGAGAGTTGGCCGACGCAATAGCTTTCTCTCGAGTTACCGTCGATACCCGCCACGGCACCGGCCAACTTTATAGAAGCGAACTTCGCTATCGCGCCGATCTATCGGCTCCCTATAAATTGTTTCGATCGGACCGTCCGTCTTCCACAGGGCGACAAATTCGTACGTTTCCCGGGGACGTATAAATCATCCGGATCGCGCTAAATGGCCGATCTTGCCGCGGTTATTTACCACTTCTACTAAAGGAGGGATGGAAAAGAACGTCGTGCCAGATCGATTCGAGCTAAGGGGGAACACCATTGTGACGGCCGGAAAAGTAAGCCATTTTTAAGAATTTTATTCAGGACTAATTTACAGTTTTCATAGAAAATTGTTATTACCTACCTTTATAAATAAAAAATAAATAGAAAACATAAATTTAAATATACTAATTAATCTTCTACTCTCCAAATCATTTTAGAAGGAACTTGCCGACCGACGAGTTTAGACCGGTTCTGCGCATGTTGGTGCTATTGGCTATACCCCAAACAAATGCTCTCTCGGAGCCAATGAGCTCATTCTACATGCGCGAATAACTTCCTTCTAAAATGACTTGGAGAATAGACACATCCATGCGAGCTGGTCGAATGTGTAACTATGGAACAGCTGCTCCGAAATTAAATATAATTTTTTTTTATAAACTATATGAGTGTAGTTTCCGTTGTGCGTTCGGATTTTTTGTTTAAAAACATCTTTTTAAAATACGCTCGAAAAACTGTCCACCTTATTCGCGGGTTTTCAAAACTTTTCTTCTAAAGCGCACCATTTTTTCAAAAATAATTTGTTTAAGAAATTGGTACTCATAACGGAAACTACACTAATATAGTTTATAAAAAAAAATGAAATTTGATTTCTAACCTGCTGTTCCATAGTTACACATTCGACCAACTCGCGCGAGGGGGTCTAGAAGATTAATTAATATATCAAAATTTATGGATGTTTTTTTTTTTTGTGTAGTCTCTTAAGGCAGCGTACTAAAGCTAGGTAATACAAATTTTCGATAGAAAAACTGTAAATTATTTCTGAAAAAAAATTCTTAAAAATGGCTTACTTTTCCGGCCGTCACATTGGTGTTCCCTCTTAAAAGACGACTAGCATGACCGTTGTTCCTGAATCGATTAGAAGAATGAAAAGGAACGAAGAAGAAAATGCCCCTTTACGTTTTAAAGCCGAGGAACACTGGCTGTTCTGCACCGTACCGCAAGATATCCTTCACGCGAGGATAATTCAACTTAACTTGAACAACCGCGCGAACGAGGGAAAAAATGCCGCGGACAAAACAGCGGCGGATGCCAGGAACGTAATAAGCCGCGTAAATGAATCTTTTCGCCCTCCCCTGCAGCCTCGCTCGCCACCCTCGAGCGCGCCTGTTGCGCGCGGCCGTAATTTTCGATATTAATGTATCATCGCGGCGAATCCGCGCGAGCTAAATTATGCATTCGCGATGAAAAGGAGGGGCAGGCCGCGATATTAAGGGCACTCGGCAACTCGAGCTAACTAATCGGTTTTGCAGCGAGAGCGGATGCAACATTCCTCAAACATCGATTTGGCGAGCTGTTCCTTTTCGTACAGAATGCATTCTGTTTCACTCGCAGCTTAACTAACTCGCGGCTAGAAATATCTGCGGTATAAAGTAGGTATATGCTCAGTGCCCTGGAACGAATAGCATTGGCCATTTTTACCACTCCAAGACAGCCATCCGCAGCGTCTACGTCCTAATGCAGTCTCGTCCATCTCCTATCAATTCCCTTGCCCCGCGCACTTCATCCCCCTGCCGCTATCAAAACTGAAATCTTGCTGATCGACGGCCATTTGTCGCGGCGCAATCACGGGACCTTCGATTTCCTCCGGGCTGGCCATCGCGTCTCGGGGATGCTCCAGAATTCTGGGTACGATTTTGGAGAATTCTGTATTCCGGGAGATTTCGTGCATTTCAGATCGAACGATACTCTCGCGGAATATGTGCGCAATTTGCGGATCTGCCAGTTCCATTAATGTAGAAATGAATTTCTATCAAGTAATGGCGATGAATTTAAGTACGCTAGCTATTTGCAGTATTTGAGATGAAATGAAGGATAAATCTCCTTGTTTAGCATGTACATTTTGCAGCATCTTCTTCGTATAATTTTCTTATATATTTGAAAAATATGACTGTCATGTCGGTAAAGCTTGGAATCCAAGAAACATGTGAGCAACGAAACTGTAGCAGCAATTGCCACGATGGTAATGTTGTTCGAACACACTCCACGCTCGATGGGCGTCTTATTACCAGCATTTCGAGTATCGAGGATCGATGAATAATGAAACAGCGCATTGTTGCTCGATAAAGCATTAAAATTCAGTCGGGGAAATTCAAGACCCTCCCTGCTAAAGTTTCATCGTTTTCCATCCATCGCTGTCTATCCATACAGTTTCTTCAGACAGGGGTGTAATGCCCTTCGCGTTACTTGGAAGCTTCTAAGGATCATGAATATAAGGCATGAGCCTTTTGCAGCGCCTTTCAAACAGCTCGATCGAAATCTTTCTCCCTATTCGCGACTGGCAGTAATTATGACTCAGCATATTCCCTTACTGCCCCCTTTTCTGGTCATGATCTTCCTCAATCAACCCTGAATCGATGATCAACAGCAATTCATAAAAGAGACACCAATTGTATTCAAGAGAAGATACATCCATTGGTTACTGAATCTCGCGATAAACGATACAAACAACCCTCATTCTTCCGATCATAACTCGAAAAATGATCATTCCCAAATGCACGTTTCTGTAAACTCTCTTCTCCAGGGGTGGATTTGGAGAATTAGCGCTCCTAAGCTAATAAACATCTGCCGCCTTTTCCGTGAAGTATCCTAAAATATTTTAATTTAAAAGAGTTGAGACAATTTTAAAATTAATTCGATATTACAACTCACATATGAATTATTGCTATTTTGCTACATGAAGAAAAATTGGATTGTTTTTAAAGTTCTCTCAAACCTCTGTGTTTAGACCTTTTCCAATTTCTTTCGGCCAAAATTTACCACCCTCCCTCAATTTGCAGCCCTAGGTTACAGGTCTCTTAGCCTATATACAAATCCACCTTGCTCTTCTCTCTTTCGGCACACAAAAGTAACACTACTGGAAACTAATGAGAATAAATCTAAAAGTCATACAACTTCTGCTGTTCAAAATTTTGCCCCCACCCTTTGTTACACACCTGATTATATAAACACACTTTACTTCGACTATCATCTATCCAGTGCGCTATCTCCCCTCACCCACAAGACTGACTAATAACAGTGGTCTTGCGCAGAGATTCCCCTCACCCCATGGTGTCTCACAGGTCCAATATCAGCTCGCAACACCGCTGAAACTTTGGTGGCCAAACTCTTTGGACTAACCTGTAGAACGAGGTGGATCTCATCGTGCACCGGGTGTACGTTTCTCCGCGTTGTCAGGGGCCCGGGCATAATTACGCGTAGCGGCGCGAGTTACGCTTAAGCGTGTAATATAATACGGCCGCATTAACGGTACAATGTTATTACACGTGTTAAATTTGATCACCGGCTATAAGTTTCGCGTGCCTCGAATCGCGTCTTAACAATGCTCGCCGCGCAACAACACCCGCCTTGGCTCTCGACCGCCGTCTTGCGCCGGATCGATATCGATTTCCACCCGCCCCCGTGCCAACCACCGCGCGCGACTATGTTCGGGCATGTAACCCCGTTCAATCTGCGGTTAAACGGCCTCCGGTGCGGCTCGGTGTTTTCAACGACACAATGCCCGGCGTGCCGCTCGATAAATAAATAACACAATACGTCTGGCATTGTGCGGAGATCTTCGCGTGGCGCCGTGCCGCCGCGCGACCGCTTGCTTCGCGGGGGTGAACGTCGTTAACGATGTCTCCGATGCTTCCGTGCGGCTTAATGGAAGAAACGATGCACAGTGGGAATTTTTTATTCCAACCCGAGGAACGCTGCTCCGCTCTGCCGTTCCTCGCGAGCTACTGCCGCTTTACTGTTTGGACAAGTCTCTCTCTGCCAGTGTTGAATGTAGAAGCTGGGGTGGAAGGGGCAATATTTTATGGGAAGGAAGCTCGTAACGATGAATGGGATATTTAATAGCTAAACTTGAGGATAATGCAGGGAGGAAGGATTTATATCGTTTGTGTAAAAGTGGAAGAGAAGTTTCGGCCTTTAACTGCTAGGCCTTCGAAATCGATGGGAAAATTTGTGAGAGGGATGTAGGAGGAACGCCGCGGGGTAACTTGTCCAACGGCGGTCCGTAAGTGGCCGAAAAAGCGGAAATTGGTGTAGAAATCGGTCGTCGCCGTCGTCGGCGGTGTTGTCACGGGGCTTGCCACGGAATTTCGGGGACGAAAATCAAACTAGATCCCTGGCTGGCGACGGGTCTTTGGTAGGGGGCGAACCCTCCATGATTTATGTCCGCGGGGGTGCTGATACAATGGGAGAATAATGAAGTTGAGCTACCGTCGCTGCCGCTCTGTCCGACCGGTCTCGACGGCTTAGGTTGGCAAATTAGACAGAGAATATGGGGCGAGAGTCTGTCCGAGCGCGGGGGTGGCTGTCAGAGAGAAGAAAGGGAGCGGAGGGGCTCGCCGGGGGCACCGAAACAAGGGGCTTCCACGTCGCGATTACACCAAAGGGATCCATATTGCGAATGTCCGAGTGACTGACTGGACTCTCCCTCTCTCTCTCTCTCTCTCTCTCCTGCCCACGTCCACCACCCCACACTTTTCTCGCCCTGTGTTCTCTGAAACCGGCTTTCCCTCGCGCACCCCTCGGCCCGCCATCGGCGTATCTACGCGGTTGCAGCACGAACAGGGGGATGAATATGCACTGTCGTTGCGCGATGGACATCACAGACGATAAATTAAATGCGTCCTTTAATTAAATTACCCCTGTGCTCGCCGAGTGACGCTCTCGATATGCTAATCACGTGGACTGGTATCAATCAGCGTCAAATTCAAAGTGTTGATCTACATTTTTAACCCGAGGTTACGTCAAATAAAAACTACATTCTCTCTAAAAAACGATGGTTCATTTGCGAAAATCTTGTGTTACAATCTTGACTTCTCCAAAAAGAATCAGATGCCATCACTTTTGCACGCTCTATTATAACGCTACTACTAAAGAGGAAAAGGTTCCCAAGCCCATAGGTCCCGCTGGACGGCGCAACCAAGGGTGTCGTTAATCACCTGCGCCGTGAGTTCATTCTGAAGTTTCGTTTCCACGCCACTGCGTCTCAACCCTCGCAGCGTCCCCCTTGAAACCGGTGCGTCCTTTCGTTGCAGCCGGAACTGATTTCAGCCGCTTCCTTTACCCGTCGTTCCACCCCGCCAACAATGATGCACCTGTCAAACGCAGCAGGCACGCGCACACCTGCTAGATCGATTCACGGCGCGGGCTCTTAGAGCGTCGACGGCGCTATTTAATCCGGAGGGGCGTTGATTCGGCGTGTTTACATCGCGGACGGGGTGGGGGAAGAGGAACGGGGACCATTAATTGCATCGTTACCTGTGGCGGGGGGCAGGGTGGAAGTGCACTGCAATAAAACGCCGCGCCTCGGCTCCGATCTGATATTGTTTATTACGTCGTTCGTCATAATTAGGGGCCGCCGGTGAGGTGGAAGCGCGTAATTAAACTGCCGTGACGATAAGCGCGAATACTTACGAATTAATTACGATGTAAACGGGAGGACGTGGGTACACGGAGGATCGGGGCGCACGCCACTGCCAACGTAACACACACAGAAGTTTTTCTATGAAATCGAACGTCCTGCAAATACTTAAGTAAGTGTAAAAAGTGTCGCGACGACTCTC
Source organism: Andrena bucephala (assembly GCA_947577245.1). Lineage (NCBI taxonomy): Eukaryota > Metazoa > Arthropoda > Insecta > Hymenoptera > Andrenidae > Andrena > Andrena bucephala. The sequence goes on along the minus strand of OX387717.1, from coordinate 13,994,078 downwards.
ACACACTTGTGAAATAGTTCTTTGCGTGATAGACGTCGTAATTTTTGGGATTCTTAGAATATCGAACTTTACAAGTACCTTTTGCAGGCTGATATGTAAGAAGCCCTGAATAAGTACCTGTTGTGCAAACGTCACACGTGACAAATGCACTGTTATCGCCTACCTCGGTGATAGAAGCTTAACCAACATTAGTATTTTGGCGGAAATGTTAGAAGACAGGACGAAACTGGTATAGGGTGTGACCTGTCCAGTGAATGAACACCCCCCAGTGAATGAAGGTTGCTTATCTAATAAGAAACATTAAGGCCTATCGCGCTCATTTCACGTTGAAACTGACACCGAAATTTAGAGTGGAGATCCACAGACGTCTCGAAAAAGCGATTTTCTTTTTACTTATAACTTATTCGGCATTAATTCCGTTTATTCAACAGTTGTCCTCACAGCCGTTCATTCACTGACAAACGTGAACATTTCTTACTTTACCAATGAATGAACAACTTACCCGGTCTTTTTTTCTCTTGACACTTTTGCCGCCAGTGTGGAGGTTAGGTTAACCCACCCCAGAAAACAAATTTCAACTATGCATGATTATGATGTTATAAGACTAGTAAAGCATCAAATCAATAATATTATTGCAATTGGAGAATGAAAAATTATTTATACAAAAAATCGTCTAAAATACATTGGAAACTTAACCTCTGTTATTATCCCGTTCATTCACTGGGGTACCACTGTTCAGTCATTAGAAATTTGTGTTCATTCACTGGTCATTCACTGGTCATCTTTTATATAATCCTCTGCCAGACTTTAAATGAATGTTATGACTATCAAACATTGTTAAAATTGTGTTCGGGGATGTCCGACATTAGTAATAAAACAGCTCGCTTATAGTAATAACATTCAGAGGATTAAATAACGACTTTTGAATACTAATTTTAAGAGACATGCAGCTTAAGTGTTCATTCACTGGACACTTCACCCTATATAGAAATGAGTAGATGAGGGAAAACTTGCGAGAGAGCGGGATCGGTCGAGAGACCCTTTTGTGGCGGAGTCGGAGGTATCGCTACAGTATTGGACCGAAAATCATCATTCCCCAAAAGTCAACTACCCTTGCATTCCTCATTTCTGTTTCCTATCCGATCAACCAACGCGAAACTGTCAAGCACACGGTGGTTAGTTTCAATCTGTAGTGACCTGCAGCTAAACATTTAATTATGTCACCAAGCAACCCCATCGCAATGGAAAATTAAATTAGTCTGTTCCAAGTTTACCATAAGAGCAATGGCATTTATCATCACGGTGCATCCAGCCTCCAATCTTAACGTTGCATGCAACATCGAAAGTCGGTAATGAACCTCGACGTCCAGCCACCCTGTGCCATCCTGGAATCTTAATCGACGCGTTACAAAGGATATCTGTCGAGCGGATAAGGTTTATCAAAGCGAAGCCCGGGAAACAGAGAGGGGAGAAGTTACAACGGCGCGTCTAAAAGGCAACGAGCCACAAGGCAAGCTACCTTGTTAAAAAGTCCCCTCTTAACGAGTGCGACGTAAAAGCAGCGTCTCGACGTGAAATAGGATGCTTGGCATTGTTTATCAGGGGGAACAGCGACTCCGCGTTGTCGTGGAGGTTAAGCTCTTTCACGGAGCAGCAAAGATAGCGGCGGCTGAAAAGCTCTTCTAAACTTGGCATCGAAGGCATGGTTGATCGATCGATCGAACCCACCAGCACCTTCGCGCTGGCAGTTTATTCGGGGCACAACATACAACGTACATGGCCTGGAGTTCATAAAAGCACAATGCTCATTATAAGGAATATTCTTTGGAATAAGGTGCCTTGTTCAAACGACTATTATCTTCATAGTGTATTATAACCTCCAGACGAGGAACCAAGGTAAGACTTCTATAAATCCTTGCCCAATACCCGAAATATGGCACAATTAAAATACGACTGAGTTTAGGTTTAGGAAACTCAGACCTATAATAAACGCGTTACAAATGCAGCTAAAAAATTAATCCAAGCACCTATAGTAACACATAAGAGAGTAATGCCCATCAGTTACACCTGGCACCGACGCACAGCCGCGCATCGAAGAACTCCTCAAACAGACCCACGTCCGCCATCACCGTGGAAAGGGAAAGGGTTGCAGCGTAAACCCAGATCAAAGCTGAACCGCTGATTAAATGCGCGTTTCATCGCCGCTTGTAAAATTCCGCGAGAAGATCCCCGGGAGAGTGTAGGTGTGCGCCTAATACACTCCGCGGGCAAAGCAACCGGCGGGGAGGGGGTAGGAAAAGCGTGCAAACAAGGGTCCGCCACGCGGGAAGCCCACTTCAGGAATTACGACTTTACGAGCGTTTCAATTTCTCGACTTACAGCCCCGCCCACGCGGAGCCTCATCCGATTAAGCGACTTTACGAGCCCGTGGTATCTCGGAGGAAGACGGACAGGGGTAGTTCGGTTTCCTTCGAGTCCCCCCCCCCCACCGCCCCCCCACAGGGACGCCACCTCCACCTCCTCCGCGGTAAATCTCGCTAACGTGCCACGGGATGGCGAGCGGAATTACGATCGACCTCGGTCGCCGCGCTGGCAAACGGGTCAAACAGACCGTGACCTCCAAGCTTGAAGAGTCTGTCGGCCACGCGTCCAAGGACGTTCACCTTGAACCTGCCGGAAATATCCCCGGCCGCGGCTAGGAGAGCTCGGGAATTCCACCGTGTCGGCGGGAGGATTCAATTTATTCCGTCTTACTCGATTACCGTTTTATGGACCTTAAGGGCGATACGGGATCGAGGGCCTCGACCCCTTTACGAGCGGAAACTCGCGCGTGTTTCGGTCGGGGGTCGTTTGATATTCCGGCTGCTCGCGTATGAGATACGGGGAGCGCCTTCTCCGCGGCATTATTCCAGTCCAGGTGGATGTCTCTTCGCGCGCTGCTACAGTCGAACGTGTATCAGCCTGCTGTGCAACCTGTGCCGCTGCAGAGCTTTCTTTGAGGCGGTGAAAGAAAAAGGTAGAGATGGGCAAAATTTATTTGAAATAAAAATTTCGTAGACAAATTTTTATTTCAAATCATTTTTTGTTCATCTCTGGAAAAAGGGAGGCTAACTTTAGCGTGGAGTTTTTATGTAAAATAATTGTAATGGGTGTAAAAGTCGTAATTTACGCCACGGCTGTCTTAACTGAACACCTTTCGTTCAGTGGATTCTAAATTATTTTTGGGAATTTCAGAATTTTTAAGAATTTTATTTGAAGTCGATTTCTGTGTAATCAACATCCTGGCCGCGGTTCGGATAGTCAATAGCAATGGGGAAAGTTAAAGGCACAGATAATATCGAATGAAAGTTCGGTTGATGTCTCCAGACGTTTGCAGATATACGCCGTGCAAGGCTGCGGGCTATTTATCGAGGTGCAAAAATCGAAACTGCCTGGGATAGATAGCCCGGCCCGACCAGAGCTGTAAAACCATTACGGGAGCCTATTAGAGGCCCCTAAAGCTCTTTCCATCGAATCATAGAAAAGTTTCGCGGTAACCCAGGTAATTAACGAGGTCGTGGAGCTCGTTCATCCCCCGGCATCGATATCAGGTCGAGACGCGGAACGGCGCCCGTGGAGATTCGCATCTAAATCGATTTCGTTCGTAACGGAGTCCGATAATCATTACGTAAATTAGCCCCCGGGTGTCGCCGCGATGGCATCCGGGGCAATTGCATGTATCAAGGTCGGTGGTCCCCGTGAAAAATTGCGGATCCTCCTCGCGATTGCATCCGGAACGAGCTCGATGAATATGCACAAGCTTGTCAATTTAAAGTTAAATGTTTTTTGCTTTTTATCCCGTGGATACGAAAGGATTCGACTGGGAACGATTAATCGATTTACCCTGCTGACACCTTCGAGGCACTCGAAACGCAAAAATATACAGTTTCACGAAGAATCCCTGGCGAACCTTTGTACACTTTCGAAGGCACCTTTGACGAAGTAAAACATCCGTTTCATCTTTTATTTTGCAGTACAATGGGGCACTGTTTCTGGCTCGCCGTCAAAGAGCTATTCATCAGTCTGTCGCCGATGAGTTTTTGGTTGGCTGTCGATTCATGCATATAGATCTTTCGACCTGGTAGGGGCAAACGAAGCTGGTACCTCGAGTCTGAAGAAGCTGGCGAAATAGATCACTGGGATTAAACGATTTAAACCACGACACCACCGTCAGTGAAAGCATAACTTCGTCTTGGAGCAGGTTAATTCAATTTGGGAACCAACTGGACGGTCAGGAATCGAGGAATCATTAGTATCGCTAGGTCGGAGCTCGGAGGCAGCTAGGAGGCCATTTTTCATGAAATACCACGTAAGCCTCTAAACGTCCATTTTTCTTGGAAAATTTATCGGTACATTTACTTCAGCTTCGCCGACAAAAGTACTCAGAACCCCTGCTCTCTTAAAGGAGTCCGTGATATGAAACGTTGCCTTATAATCCGTCGATAAATCGCCTTAAAACTCGACGAATTGTGGCTGGCCAAAGTCTGATATCCGCACGCGTGACGAAGAGTGCACTAAGTGACTCAAAAAGACCATCGATTATCATCTTAGGAAATTCGCAACTCTCACCTGAGCATTCACTGCATCATTCATACGGCGAAAGATATAAAGAAGTGGAAGTTTACTTCGCCACCTGGAATTTCGATAAACGTTCTTCAAACTCAACTCACTTAAAGGTCAAACGAACCTTTTACAATTGCAGTCAATTCTGAATTTGATAAAGATCCTCGAAGAAGTTCCTACTTAGTGGTCTATCACTTTCTCCCTCTACCTACTTAGAACATTAGAAAGCAACATTCTCTACTACGATTCTGTCCACGAAAATAAAACATAATCTGATATTTTTATTTCAAAAGCATCATCATCTCCCCCACCACTGAAATTTATTCACTGACTTCTGATTCAAGGTAGGTACCTGCTTCAAGATCACCAGAGGTGGAAATTACGAAATGAGGTCCGAGTCACTGAAATAACAGTTCCTATACGAGGCCAATCGAAAGAAATGAGCCGTTCTGAAAATTTTTCTAATGAATTCTCCTGGATTCTTTAAAACCCTAATGCAGTATCTCAGACGATAGCGTCAGCTGGAACACCGCCGCAGCGATTGCACCTGACCAGCGATTATATTATTCGAGCACGTTTTCCAACGGGCCGGGCGGTTGCTTAAATTTCCTCCTGGCCACCGTTCGCCGAGTTTTACTGCGGCCAAGTCCAAGAGGCTAACTAAAAGTTGGAGCGCGTCGGTACCGCGGGACGGTAATCCTTTGGATAATGCGCGATAAGTCCCGTGGTTCCGTGAACTGGATGGTTACGTGCTACGAAATCTCCCGTAACCCCGTTTTAGCGTTACGATCTCCAGGCTGGCCTTTATTGATTTCTAATGACCGAAGATTTCTATTTCGCGCACGTGAAACCTACCCACGCCCACGCCATTCCCTTCGCGAGGATTATTTTAACGTTCGTGGCGCGGAAGGCTGGTATTCTCGAGTGTCCTGGAGAATGAACGAAATTTCATGGGATCCGTGAAATCCAAAAAAAAAGCTTGCTTTAACAGATTGACAAATAAAATTATATTTTGCGTTGCTGAGAATTAAGGGTGACCTTTGAATTTCATTCATTTATCATCTGTGAAACGTTGTATATTGAGAGAGGAATTTGTTTGAGTGAGTAGTATGTATCTGAAGTGTAGTCCCATCTTTTAATAGCATGAGGAGTCGACATTGATAAATTAAATTTAGATCTGTAACAGAGGGTAGAATTCTATGGTTGTTACTGACAATAATTAAGTAGTAGCATAATTAACGCATTGCCTGGAGAAATGTAGACACAACGAGAACAGTTCTAAGAAAGAAACCAATACAAGGAGAGCCATGACCAGTTGAGGATCAGCGATTAATCCTACGTGAATTCTACTTAGAGTAAACAGGTCTTCGTGGGATTTATATACCTAAGTAGTATCAAAAACCATGCAAAGACCAACTATCTATTATATATAATGCTTCACATTCACATCGCTCCACGAAAGATTTCAGAATCCTCTTTCAACCGCCATCTAAAATCCCAAGAACGAACGCTCTAGCGTTTTTCTATCAACGGATCCGCGCTAAGCGCCGAAAGGAAAACCCGTTTGTGCTCAATAATAAATCAGACGCCGGCTTCGTACCGCCTCGTTGCCGCGCCTTCCAAGTATCCGCTGTGAAAGCGAGGCGGGGGCACTAACGAACCGGGATACAGCATTAATAATGAATCAGGAGAATCTGAGGAGACAGATGTGTGTGTTTACCTCGAGGTGGAAAGACTGGGATACGTATTTTCATGGTGCGTCCGTACGCCGAGGCGATCGGTTAGGACAATGGCGCGCTTCAATTCTATTGTTCGCGGCCTCGCCGCATGAAAATTGCCGATATATATTTTCGCGTCGTCGGTGCGCGACCGTGGAATAGAGAGCGGCAAGTTTCTTGGCCGGATTTACCCTGGCCCTGGAATATTGGCAGATAAAGTAGCTGCATGAAAGCATTTGGCCGCTTTGAAAGCGCAGAATCTCGTAAAATAAATACCTTTCGTTACGGCCAGCCTGAGGTAATTTATTATTATACGCTGGCTGGAGGTGGGGGGGGGGGGGGGGTATTAAAAAGAAGCGGAAGGCATTAAGGAGACGCTTCAACAAAGTAACGTTTAACCCTTTGTCGGAGGGGCAATTAATTTTTCGCCAGAGTGCGCAGTTTTATTGAAGAACGGTGATTAATATACCTCTCTCCTGCAACTTACGCGCGTTTCGGTGAAATCCAAGAGAGATATAGAGCTTTGGAAAAGTTATGTAAATTGTAATTTGGTAGTAATGTGATGACGCGAGTACTTTGACATTTACAAGTAGATAAAAATATATATGTCTCTAATTACTTACAAAGTAGAATATTGGGAACATATTTGGAAAAATTAGAGACTTTAATAAGAGGTGAGAGATACTTGGTTGCCACCAAAGATGGGAAAATTTTTTATATAAATAGAATTTCGAATAACGAATAAACGTTTAAAAAAAAACTGTTCGTCATGTTTCAAATAAAGTTACTTTTTTTAACTTTCTGTCGTTATTCGAAATTTTATTTAAATAAAAAATTTTACCCGTTCCCTGGTGCCACCCAATAGTAATCGAGAAGCCTTCATTATTCTATCCAGAATTGCTTCCAGCATACCTATGACCATGGGACCTTCTTCCATCACCCATGGTGTGCAAAAAAAGCCCCCAAAATTCAACCACTTATTTCTGTAATATTCTGTAGATAACGCATTTACCATTCTCCACACTGTTTAGCTGGAAGAGCCTGTAGCTCGTGAGCAAACTTTTCAGCGATAGGCGTAATTACGCGGAAGACGCTCAGCTTACATGCCTGCTGACCAATTTGTACGAGACGCACCAAGACACGGTGACACTGATTTAGAACCAGAAGATCAGGCTACGTTAGCTTTTCCACGATTAAACTCGCGCGCCAAGTTATCAGCCGTGCCGGAGCATCGATCATCGGCTCCTCCTCGTTGCTCGCGTTTCGCCTTTCCTTTCCGCTACTCGGCTTGTCATTTTTGGCCTGTCAGTCCGGCCGACACGCGCTCGCCAAACATGTTGCGATACATCGAGCCGCAGTGGGGAACGAGTTTCTATCAACTATCAACCGATATCTGTACCCTTCTGCGCGCACTTTCGAAAATGCGAGCGGAAAGGCTGCGATGGAACGTGACGACGTCGAGTCGAGTTACGTGCACTTTATTCAACGAAGAACATAGTGAATATAGAAATAAATCAGTTCAATCATATTTAAACAGATAACACAATTTTCTGAAACGCAAAAACTATCCAGCTAACTGGCTAATTCAGAGTCTTCGTTTCCTCTCGCAAATCCGACTAGCTGTCACGCACACGCCAACTGCAACCCCTCGACGAAGACGTACCGAAAAAGGTACATAATACTTGAAGCTACTTTGTCACTTTACGGGAATAACACGATTACCATCGACGTTCAGCGAGCTATACCCAACGGTTACATACTCACTGGTTCCCGGCGTCCTTACACATTACTACGTATATACCTAACAGGGACACGCTGGTTCACGTTTTTCCGTCCCCTCGCATGAAGCAGTGGTCAAACACGGGGAGCTCGACGCATTGATCGATCCTCGTATTTGCTTATCCTCTTAATCGGCACCCTTACCTGGAACAGAAAAGAAAACCGAGAGTTAATGGCGTTACCGTGGAGGATCGTGCAATCACGCGAATTCCCAAGCCAGTAACATGCTCCCCGACTGTATTCCACGTTCAGGCGACTGTTGGGGCGGATTGAATCGTTACGACGCGGATCACGGGGATACGACGAGCAGCCCGAGGACACTCGTTCCACGTGGATCACCAGGTGAGAACTCCGCCTCTCACGGTTGTCGTAAAATTAATTAACCATCAGCGAGTACGTAAGCTTGCCCGTAACGGCGACATTAATAAAACGTCATCGGGCGATCGCGATTATCGTTCAGGGTGTATGTTCCTTTACGACCGGTCTCCGTTATCGGTGTACACAGAAAGCGACTGCCATCGGGGGCCCATTCGAGGCCGAAGCGCGTGTACACGCGGTTCCCCGGCCGGTGGTCACGCGAGTGCTGGCCATCAGGGTGCATTCTTCTTCAACGACTGCCAGTGGATTCTGCCCGCCAACGGATTAACGACCTCTGTCAACTCTGTGCATGTTCACCGGGACTCGCTGCTTTAATACGAGTTAGCGTGGCTAAAGGAAAGTACACAGGGTGTCCCGGAAGTCCATCGCTGGTTTACTTTCCCAGGCTTTCGTTATGACATACGACTGTAATAATTTAGTGGAAACCTATTTTCGTCCAATTCGGGCGCCGTGGAAAGATCGCGATGATATAATAAAAAATATTACAAACAACTTATAGCTCCTTATAAGAACTATGAAAACTCAGGAGTTCGACGCGCTGGTCCCCTGAAATCTCGAATCGATCAACTGAAGGCATGGCCACGCGTGCATGTAAATTTTACTGTTAACAGTGGAAGCGTTTTAATACATTCTCCAAGATTTTAATTCAAGCAAAAGCGCTCAAGGATCTCACTGAACACTAAGAACTTTGTTTAAATGAGGAAAGATTAAGTCCATCCTTAAACTTCTAGATTCTACATTCCACGTTTCTCTGATTTAATTAATATCGCGGCTAACTGATAGCCGGCGACCGTTACACGTTCGCGAAAAGGCGTTAGTTAAGTCGCGGAGCGTCCTCACGTGGCCGCGAAGGCGAAGAGGCGGACTCGTGGAAAAACGCGATTGTTCACGCGCGCGTACGTGTCGCCTGCGCGTACGCGACAGGTCCTGTTTGCAGTGTGCGATATCGCGGCTCGTTCTCAAATACAAAGGGGAAAAGTTTGTCCATCGTACACACGGTTATCTCCTCTGTGACCCGAGTCGCGGTTTCGTAATCGTCGCGGCTACTCGCTGCGAGAAAATTCTGATTGCATCCTCCTTATCTCGAGCTCCTTAACCTATCAAAAGTGAATTATTATTCATGGAGGCAATTAGGGTTTAATTGATACTCTGCTCTTACGGTGACTTTCACAGACGGAACTCTGAAATTCCAGCCAAATCAGTGACCACACCTCTCCAAAGAATCTTGAAGAAGATGAACGATAAGCTAGAGCCATCGAATTCAGATATCTCGTGGAATTCGGGAAATTTCCTGTTGGGACACGATTACGAATCGTGTTCGGGGAAACGACGCGTCAGCTAGGCCCGATAGCAGCGTTGCCTCGTGTGTACACTTTAGGTGATTGATACTCGTCCAGGTATTTCACAATAAAGATAATGAGTACCTGACGTGCCCAACGATCGATCAAGGAAATCGATACGCGCGCGATAGGCGAAGGAATTTCGAACGCGCTGACAATTCGTTTGGCGATCGATGAGGCTCCAAGAGGAATCGGCTTCGACAATCAACGATATTTTTTTATATTTAACTGCAACGAGTTTCATTGGATAAAAACACAGGTGTGTTACGTTAAAAGAAAGCTGAAGTGTTGTAATGGACGACGATAAGCAATCTAAGATATAGCTGAAAGGACAAGAGAAATAATCGGGTGATAAGGTCGATAAAAGGCAAACTGTTTCCAAGATCCAGCGCCCTAAAAACGGGAAGACTTCGAAAATGTCTAAATCGCGCATTAACCCGCTATAACCCATTGTAACTTTGAGGTAACATGCGATGTATATGTGCTTCTTATTACGTATACCAAAGTACCTATTTTACAAATGTTCCATTATCAGATCATTGTAACTTGGAAGTCACAGATCGTTATTTTGAAACAATATCTGTCAACCAGGCAATTTTCTTCCAGGGGTATATGTATTTGCCAATATTTCTGTAAATATGTAAACCTGAATATTAAAATTTAAAAATTTGGTGAATTTTAGAAACAAAAAACGCCTTTTTCACCATTTTTTCAACTACAAATATCCTCGTATCAAAACTTACTTTTCTAAAAAAAGACTATTAGAACACGATTGTATGAGTATTACGAATGCACACTTTTCACTGAAAAGTTAAAAGATTCAAAAATACGAAAATGTATTCCTTTTCTTTTGTTACCAAATGGGTGTTACCCGTACAAGTCAAATAAATAAATAAATAAATAAATAAATAAATAAATAAATAAATAAATAAATAAATAAATAAATAAATAAAAATGATGTCTCAAAAAGGACGCTGGGATGCCGTGGACCCCATGTGACCAATTTGTGATTATAATGTGTGACCACGAAGGGTTAAATGAAATTACTCTGTCAACTGATTTACCTATATCCAATTACATATATATTTTTTAAACGCAATGGAAGATTTGGGATATAGAGGGTCACAACGAATTCAAGAGCAGCAGGACAGTGATAAGACCATTTAATAGGTTCATAAACACAGTATCAGCAATTACTTTACAGTCACTCAGCTGCGGGTTCCGTTCACTCAAGATTCGTACCACCTTTCTCCAACACCCTGTGCGAAATATTAAAGACAGGGCGGCTGAAGGCAGGAGCAATGGGCCAAGTCCCTCCGTCGGGCTTTTCTTCTCGAATTGAACGGCCTATTAGCGGGCTAACTACTTGATTGCACTTGAGTGCCGCTTAATGCTTGACCTATAAACTGCTTCACCTTTGCACCTTCGCCGCGCGACATTGTTCGCGCGATCGTGGGAGGAGAGAGTGTCTGGGTTAGGGCCCGCGGTGGTGCGGGGGGGGGGGGGGGGGCGGTGGGGGGCACAAACGATTCTAAACATCCGACGGCTGCGAAAAACGCGCCCCACGGCGACGGTGTGGAGGAGAGGATCGATGCACGAGGGGGAATTCGAATGCACTCGAACGGGGGGCTCTCTAGGATCTCGAGAAAGGCCCTCGAGCCGCGCCGAACTTTCCGCCGCAATGCGACGACCAGAAAGCATTACGTACCGCTGCGAGGCGTAACTTTCTCGCCCGGGAAGCGACGTCGGGGAAAAAATGGGCTCGGGATAGAGGGTGCGAGCTTATACCCCGGCGCGTCCAGACGGATGACAGGGAGCACTCCGGCGACCGTTCACGAATTCGGGCGCGCCGCGAACTCGCATCGAAACTCCCTTTGCCAGCCGTCTCCGCCGCGCTCGATCATCCTCGTCCCTCCAGTCAACGCTCCGGCTACGGCCACCCCAATATTTCACGATCGCAGACGACGCTCGCCGCCCCCAGCTGATAAATACGACCTCCAATTCGGGCGCGTTCCCAGCGACAGATTCCGAAACGTGACGAACGGATCCGTGACAGCGAAGGGACAGAGCGAGGCCCTTCCATCGTCCATCGAATTAGGTACAAAGCCTGGACGTTACACCGCAAACGTTCAGGGGAGAGCCAGGATGGACGTCGCCTTGCAGACGTCTCAATTTCGCGTGCAAAGTCGACTTTACTCCCCGCCGTTCGAGAGATCGGTACACACAGCCGCAGCGATATGAGTAACGCGGATGGTTGGGCGAAGGTAGTGGCGTAAATAAATACTTTGAGAGGGGACGAAAAAGGGATGGGAACAAGAAGAGTAGTGAGTTAGCGAGGGCGGCGGAGAGAGGGGACGGGAGTAATGTTAATGACGTCAGAGGGTCGACATCAAACGGGCCCAGCTCTTTCGAGCGCTGCATATGGCTGCGAAGTGGCGGCGTGTAACCGCACGGCTCTCTCGCGATATTACGACACGGCCGTGCAATTAATTACACGTCGGCTGCTGGAGCTGTTTCGGATCGAACATGACGCGGAGCGCCGCGTTACGTAACGCGCGATCGCGCGGGCAAAATAATTAGTCGACGGCTCTGTAAGATCAAGAGCGAGGAGAACGTGCCGCGTTCCATTTAGCACTTTCGTTTCTTCATTCATCGATTTCGATCTGATTCAACATTCTTCTACCGACATCGCGGCCTTACGGAATTCCTGAAATCCCAGAATGAAAATTACATTCGCTGGACCAAAGTGAGCCACTCCCTCTGTACACTAGCCGCAACCCCCGCAGGCTATTATAATTTATAAAACTTAATCTGAGGCAAAACGGCAATTACCTACGAGTTCCATTAAGATACCACTAATCACATCTCGGCCGTCAATATTCCCAACAGACAGATTCCAGAACAATGTCCCATTCAGAGTCGCCAATGCTCGCGCGATACCCGAAGCGGTCGGCTCGCCGCTGCAATCGGAGATACCTTATCGACGAGAGTCAACCAAGTACTTCTTTCCACGGACGCAGGGAAAAAATAAATCCACTTTCCTCCGCCGGCAATAACTCGTCCGGTTGCACAATTGCCGTGCGCCTCGCTATCGACACTGCCTCGGCCGTTGCGTAGAATTCTAATCGCCGGCCGGCTTCGCGAAAGAATGGAAAATTTTCGCCTCGAGCAACACGTTGCACGTGGCGCGATTAGAAGCTTACTTAGAGGGAATTATAACTGCACCGTAATTGCCGGCCTACGTGCCCGGGCTAGTGTACGTAGAGGGGAGCGTGTCACGGAATCAAGTGCTCCCGAACAAAGTACTTTGCCGCGGTGCTTAGCGGCACGATAAAATATTCAGGGGCGCGCAGCGAAGTCGTCGCTCAACTTTCCCTCGCGGCGCGCGAGGCAAGTTTCGTTTAGCCGGCTCGGGGCTCTTCCCAGGCGTTCACGCGCGCGTAAAACCGGCGAGGCGGCGTGACGCGACGCGTGCAAGCGGCTGTGCCGCGGGGAACGATAACGCTAATTAAATACGAGTTGCACTGACACTGCGACGAGCGCGTCCGCCTAACGAGGCCGGTAATTACGCGACAGCTTCATCTTCTCGATGCCGCGGCAAAAACCGCGCCCTCCGCCATCTTTCTGGCCCATTTCTCCCGGTATAATCATCCACGGGGACGGCGACGCGACGAGACGGCTCGAGAGCGCGTCAATTTGCTGAAGAAGGACGCTCGCGGTTTACGTCGCCGTTGATGGCTAGGTGCTTGTGCTTTCGATATCTTGACACATCAGATTTCTTAGTATAACTTGTATATAGTAGGTCTGTTTGAGTAATATGGTTAATGGGGTGAGAGGTAAGGGTTCGCTGGATTTGAACTAACAAGGAAAAGTTCCCTCACCCGAAAATTCTGATTTTAATGAAACTTGTGAATGTAGAGCATACTGGAGTATGCAAGGAGTAATTTTTTTTGCAAGAAATTTATTCTGAAGGGGTGAAATCAGCTCTTAAAGTTATCACGTTTTTTCGCGAGTTATCAGGTTTTTTAATACGGTAAAGGCAGGTAATATGGAACATCTGATTTGAAAAGCTTGTCAAAAGTAGGGGAATTTGTTTTTTTTTAATAAAACTGACATGAGGGGACGAAGGAACTAATGCATAATCATATTTACATAGTCAAATGTAAAAGAAATCAACTGTTTTGCAATTACAGTAAAAGAACTGAAAAGAGTGAAAATCGGCCGTTCGAAAAATGGGTCCTAATATGGAACACCTAGGAAATTTGTAAAGAAAACTGAAAAATCTTTACTTTTTTTTTTACTAAAAATAAAGATTTATTAAGTAGAAGATAGAAATAAATAAATATACATGATTTTTGGAATTTATTTCTGCTTTCTGCGTCACCTACACGTTGGGCACGTGAATAATACGTCGGAAGCCCCACATTCTTCATTCTGTCCCACGTTTTGTAATTTCCATCGCAAAATAAGCATTCCGCATCATCGTCATCGTCATTATCAACTTCATCTATGTTACTCGGTATGTTCCATATTACGTACACACATGTTCCGACAAGAAATTAAGAATTAGGTATACTAAGAAGAAAGTAACTTAACTGGTAAACTATTGTTGAATAATCAAGAACTCATATATTTAATGATCAATTATATCAAAATAATACTTTGTAACATACCTTCACTACAATATTTAACTGTTTCATGCACTTTTCTGAAACTTTTACACCCCACGAAGGATATAAACGTTTCTCTTTCAATGATGGATGCCCGACTGATACTCAATTGTCCAGTATCATCGTCTATTGTGTCTAGGGATCTACTTAGTATACACGTTTGCCTGAAGAGTTCGTTATTTCTTTATCGAAATATTACCTGCCTTTACACTATCCCTAAATTTAATAGCTCCACATTCACACGAAGTGATTTGGAATATGGAATTGTGAATAATTTCTCACACAAAGAAATTGAGTAGGAAGAATGACCCAGCTTTTTAGTCGCTGGGTAAGTAAGACGAACTTTCTACGAGTTTGAAGCATAGTTTATGATTCTTTCGATCATTCATAGTCTCCTTAATGGACGCTCCGTATCACAGTTGCAAAGTTAACGCGACTTACGATAGTGGCAGAAAGTCTCGCCGCGAATATTCGAGGTGGAAATTCAAGAGGCGGCGACGTTCTCCGGGCGCCATCAAAAGCGTATTACAAAAGGACGCGGAGTGCCACGAAACCGCGCTGCCCGGGACAGGGAGGGAAAACAGATAGCTGGGAAAAGTAGCTCATAGAAGTAATGTCAACTTTTATGTAACGGCCATTGTCAGGTGGCAGTGGAGTTCGGTGGAAGCGCGTTACGATTCCTGGGGCACTCGAGGCTTCGTCGCCAGGAGTAAAGCGCCTCGCGTTACGAGGCACGCACACGCGCCTGCTCACGCATTCCAGCGACAAATGCCTCACGGTGAACGTGTCGCACCGCGGGTAATGGTATACAGGGTGACTTTCACGTAGAGATCGATGAAAATATTTCTTCAGTTAGAGAGGTTCTCGAACAGGACTGCAGCACGAAGTGATTTCGGGAGCATAATTAGGGAGTGATTTTTCAAAAGGGCTTATTTACATTTTTAACCATGAAGCAAATTTTGGTGGCATCGTCTTAATAATCTTAAAGTTCATCCTCCAGTGGCACAAAACACTACAAAATAGGTTTATTCCTTTTTGAAAAATTGAAGTGAAAATAGATGTTTCATACAAAAGGTCTTTTTTCAAAGTTTGTCTGACGACATAGTGAAATAATTTTTTAATCTGAAACAAATCGGATATATTTCCTGTACTCATCTAAGAAATTGTAATGAATTCGAAACAAAAAGAACTTAATTCCATAGACTTACCCAAACATATACTAAATTAGTTTAAAAATGTACCTACCCATTCTCATGGTATCTTTAGACTTATATGTGATAAAACGTTTGTTTTAACCATACACATATTTACTCCACTTATCAAACGGTTGGAACCTTTCAACTTTAGTTGCTTTCACTTTTTTACAAAGTCAGGTAAAGTAACATGTACATTACAAAAATAATTATTTCCAGATGTGTTTATAACAAAAGGGTTTATTTCCAAATGGTTTCATACAAAAGGGCTTATTTCTTATAGTTTCCATCAAAAGGGCTTATTTCCAAACGCGTTTTTTAAATAAATATTAAAACAACGTCGCTAAATTTAAAACACTATCGCTATCAGATGGAAGAATAAAATTTACGTGTACTAATAAAATAATTTTTTTTTACTAAACGTAGGTACCACAGTTTTTGCGGATGTTGAAAATTTGTTCTATGTGGAAATGTGCCCTTTTGAAAAATCACCCCTCAATTACAGGTTGATGTTTCAATCTCACATTTTGCGTACATTCCCATTATGTTTTCCTTTACTTGGTCCCTCACTGTATTCCCACTTCTGCCACCTTTCCCAAGATTCCCTCCACCCTTTATTACCGTTTCTCTATAGCTACCCTTTGCTCTCACGTGGCCTTTTCGTGTCCCCAGCTTCTCCAAAAATTCCACTCTATTTTCTTTTCCTCCCCCTACTGCAATCTTACGTCCCACTGTCCCTTCCTCACCGCTCGCCTCCACGTCCCTTTTACCTCCCCGATCGATTCTCCGATTCACAAAACTCTAGTGACTTTTCACAAGCGCCGTCCTCGCCCACCCCTCCTCCGAATCTAAACATCCATCGCGATCCTCCACTTTATCGGGGCTGCATCGAGCCGAATCGAAGTGGGGACAGCGGAGATAATGCGATGAAATCGCGCACACGGTTCCGTGGCGTCGCACCGCGAACAACGCGGCGATACCGTTTCAAAAGGCTGCGCCCGATCCCAATGATAATCACGCGAGAGCTGGACGGGACGGGGCACGCCAGACTGAAGCGGATCGAGGGAAATCGGATCTCGTCGCCGATCGATCGCACGAGCCGCCCCCGCGTTAACAAAACAACGAATCGAACGCCCCCCCCCCCGCACCTCCAGTTCTTTCCTTACAGCACGGTAATCCTAGCGTATCGAGCGGCATTTGAATTCTCCCCTGCTCACCGAAGCCGAAAATCCAATGCGCGCACGGCGAATTTGGGGAAGCGCCGCCCGAGCACCATTACCGAGGCGAGCACGCGTTTTGATATACCTAGGTACCGCGTGCAACGGAATTACCAGCCCGGGATCAGATGGTGGAAATTTGATCAGCGGTAATCCCAAGTAATTAGCTTGCCACGACGTTGCCCTGTTTATTGGATAAGAAAGAAACCCCCCTTGCGAACCTCCACCCCCTTTGCCTTTCGTGTCCAGTCCGCCTCGTCACGCTGGCCATCTGCGTGCAAACGCTTGTGCACACATCACTGCGGAACAACACGAACCCACCTACGTCGAGGAGGGGTTCACTAGGTTTCAGAATTCCAAGAATCGTGACTGCATTAATTAACACAGCAGACACTGTCCCAATCGAAGATCCTCCGGTTACCAGCCAGACATCCCTGAAATATCCTACATTTAAAACTTTAAACGAAACCTTGCCCCGCCCATTCCCCGTCGTCCACAATGCCCCCAGAAAGTGCAACATCCCCCGAGCCCTGATTCCCTCGGAAACTTTGAAGCCCAGCGGCGATCCCCCGAATCACGGGGCGACCGATCGGCAGCAATAGCAACAGCGTCAGGCAGGAAGGGCGAGAAGCGGGCGCAGCCGGGCTCGAATTGCGGCTAAAAGCGAGAACGCATCCGGGGCATTAGCGAGGTGTCTATTTTCATTTAAGGCAGAGGCTGGGCTAGGGGTCAGATGGCGATAATTCGGTCGGTAATAGTCGCGGCTCGTATAAGCAGTCCGCAGGCTGCGTTCGGCTAACAACAGGCTGACTACGGGCGAAACGAGGGAACCGGAGGGGTTGCAGGGGCGAAGGGAGGGGGGGGGGGAGGGTTGTACAGACTCGGGGGGCGTAAGAGGGAATGGCAGAGGGGTTGGTGGTATACGGGGAACGAGGGCAGCCAGGGGCGGAGGGGACGATTCGCCGCGGGGGAAATGAAAATAAATGATAGCGACGCCCGTAATTAATTTAACGCGCGAGAACGGACTGCGAGGCGACCCGAGCGGGCTGCTTTATACGCGACGCGCGTATAAACATGCCCGCGTGTGTGCGTGAACGTGAGCGTACGCGCGGCCTGTCTGAACCGGCTACCTGCGACGTAGCCGGATTGCGCGTTCCTCGTTCGCTGCACAGGGTGTCCCTGGAAAAATATTTCTGTTAGCCAGGCGCGTTCGCTGCGAGCGGAGGGCCCTCGACGGGGGCTCTCCGTTCACCGTGGAGAGTTCTAAATCTTCGGTAGAGGGCGAAAAGTCAGGGCTGGGGTGGCGGGACGGCCCCGAGATGTTGCAACTTTCGGAGACCGCTGCAACATTGTCGAGGACAATCGATAACGTCCCCGCGGATGGAAGAGTTACGAGTTTGTTTTCTTCCCGTTGCCTCGCGTTTATCGCGCAACCCACTTGCCCGAATTCTGCTGCTCGTGTTATTACAGTCGGGTACTACGAAGTTGCAAGTTTGATGCCGCGAAATCGACCGCCGAGAACTCGGCCGACGGTGATGCACGCGATACAGGCCGGGAAGCTGGGTCCCGAGTGACGATCGACCGCGAAGGAGCACGCTGCTGTGAGTAACAATATCGCCTTAATATCGGGCGCCGTTCGGCATGGAACTTTTAACTACTCTTCGTTACGGTTCGTTAAAAAGTAGTAACAGATTCTAAATTCAGTGGGGGCCGTTATGCGAGCTACCGAGGATTTTATGCTTCAACTTTGAATGGACGCGAGTCTGGATAGAGCGGACCGTGTTTTTAAATACTTACGGTTGGCTTCGGTATGTTCTTCTTTTAATGAGGTTTAATCGCAAGGAAGTAGCGTAGGAAGACTTTCTTCGTACGAGATCGCTGATGTTTCAAAGGGAGGTCGCGGAAGTAGGTTACACCGTGGAATGGTTTTGAACGCGCGAACTTTGAACTCTGACGTTTTTCACACCATCCACTTCATTGCACCTCTGCTTTTTCACCTGATCCCTCTTCGCCTTACACTAATCTCGCCTTTCCTTTAAGCCCTCCAGCCCTTCTAAATACACACTTTCCTCTCTATTCTTCAATAATCCTATACCATTCCTTCCACCCTGCTCTTCCTCTCCGTTTTCGCTCTTTCCTTTGCAATTTACAGCCTGGCGGTGCCACACCTTCCTCTGGATATGACCAGCAGTAATTTGCAAAGAAATCGATGTAGAATTGTAAATCAACAGAATAATGACATCGTTGCGTAGCAAAGAAGATCGAGATTGATTTTCTCAAACTCGAAAAGAAATTGCCTAATAAACGTGCGAGACACGGAAATCGAAGACATCTGTGCCAACGAATGACTGCAATCAGATTATCAATTCGCGGGCTGGGGAGCGGCGCGCAATCATCGAGCGCGATCGAATACAAAAGCCTGGGGTAATATCTAAACGACAAACAGGCCGAAACCTCATTAATAAATCGCTGGCGTGTACGCCGGGACAGTTGGTCGTTTATCGAATATACGATTCGTACTCGGTAAACCACGACAATCCCATCGTGATGTTATTGCATGCAAGCGCTCTGCCAACTATCCCGTGCTGCTCGTCGCGACATTATCTCGTGCTGGACAGTGATTTTTCCACGCGGAGGGAGCTCGAAATCTCCTTAAACCGGAACGGCGAGGGTATATTGCTATTGGGGTACGAAAATCAAGATAGAAAGCTGTGTTCACTCTTATTTCGCGATGCATTCCTCTTCCGTATCATAAACTGTCACGTTGATCATGATAGATACCACCAATGAGCTGTGCCAACGAATATACAGGGTGTTGCTCTCCAGATAGTCAATATTCTAGGAGGTGATTGCACAGGCGAAAATAAGGCGAAACACAAGAGTGACGAAATTGCGGTACCTAAAGGCTTCGTTTTCCAGAAAATTGACATAGAATTTCAGCCAAACACGTGTGCCCCTCGTACCCTAGCTGAGCAATTTTTTTTTATCATTATTCTTTCCTGTAAGTATATACAAATAAATCACAAAAAATTATTTGCTGTAAGTATATATATTTTAATAGTATTTACTCAGTTATTATTTTTAATGTTTTTTCTATTTATATGTGATTATTTTTTGCTCGTTTTTGTGTGTGAATAAAAATATAGGTGTTCTCGATAAAATTTAATATTTCCAGATTATAATCAATTAGTTTAATGGAAAATTGACAAATAAACAGATAAGTATTTCGGCAAAAAACAGAAAATGTATAGCTGAAGATATTTACCTTTCACAACCCCGTCACTTTTGCCCATAAAAACGATATTTAAAGAACTCAATGATTATATGCACCATCGCACAGTGTTAGATACGCGTAATGGACAAAAGTCAAGAATCCGAAGTGTTTGATCTACAAATTCTTGTATCTTAAAATGTTAATAAAGGAACGTAGGTTTCAATGTTATCCATAACTTCTGCTGAATTTACTAATTTGTTGTCGAAAGTGATACTAGAAATTCATTACAAATTTCGGTGCATTTTTTCAAACACGTGCCATTGGCAGAATGTTTATGCTTTTCATTTGGTTTTTATAAGTTGTGTTTAATACTGTCATACCTTCAAAACTGCCGAGTCAGTTTTTTACAATACTAACAATTTGGACTAATTCGTTATGATAAATATTTATCAACTTCGATGGGACTTTTAAAAAAAAATACCAAAAAATATCTCCGTGATTTTTTGTATATTAATTTAGGGATCATTGAACTTTATATTAACGTAAATTTCAACTGCTCGAATTTGCACGAAACAGAAAAAATAGCCAAAATCATTATTAAAACGTTCACCGCTCCGGCCCTTAGCGTAGTCTCTAGGTCTCCTCGTGCATAAGACACTTATGTTAATCTACACATCCGATATGCTTTTTCCAATTGTTTATACAATATCTACCATGACTTTTCCATCCAGGATGCTGTCTTCAGTTTTAAAATAGCAGTCAAACGCGATACATGCGATAAAAATAATTTCACAAGAAAATGTTTCGAACAAAAGTTAGTCAGTATTCAGTTCACAACAAATCGCAAAAGTAAATATTAATAAAAAAAACTTTTTATTCACTGAAAAACCAAGATCACCTTAATTTTTTTAATGGAACTGTATATTTTTGTATACACCAATCGATGCCTTTTTATATTCTCTTTAAAAAAGTATTAGGGTACTTAGGACGAAAACTGATTAGTTCAGAAGTTATGAGTTTTGTTCCGAACGCCCATATACGCGTAACACTGTGCATCGTGACTATTATTTCCCCTACCCCTACCAATAACGGATCCAACAACGAATTAAAAGGGTTCCAGATCAGGCCTATGCAAATCCCGTGCACACCTCAGACGAGTTAATCTTCATTAGTCTGTAAGACTAGTCGTCTAGGGGGCCCAGTGCACGCCACTGTCGCATACCTAACGACGTAGCTGACGTCGCAACCCAAGACGCGTATTTAAGGAACTCGCGTCGGCATAAACCCTGAACCTCATCCGCCGTCGCTAGCAATAGGTGTTGCCACTACCTTCATCGTACACTTTATTGTGAGCGATGTTATTGGAGCCCGTAATGGCGTCCGCCGCGCCTCCCCTCTGGTGAACAAGCTCAAACGAGACACGTAGTCGCGCGTGCACGCCACGTATTACTACGCCCGCGTATTTGCATAGAAACGGGGGTGGCGGGGCTGCTTTCATGCCGACGGCTGTTTCCTCGGCCGCGAAAAACACGCCGGGGAGGGAGCAAGAAAGGGAGCCAGCCTAATCAAATGGAGCTCCTGGCCATCTTTCCTCTCGCCTCGTCGCGCCCGTGACGAAAATTTATGGAATATCGCGCGTCTCCTCCGGTAATCAGCCAGGCCTTCAAGCTAATACCGTATCGAGGAACGCTGAGGGCTGCTCGGCCTGCCCTCTTCGCTGAAAGGAGGCTAATTTTTCGAATCCGCTTCGTAGACAGCAAATCCGCGCTGATCAACGCCTCGCGTTCACGTGGATGACACCTTGCAATCAAGTATGTAGATAGGTGTACGCGTGGAAGATAGTAGAGTACGAAGCTCAAGATCATTGTCAAGAGCGCAACTACCAGAAACGTCTATCAAGTGACGATATCGTTAACGAGCATCCTGATTACGAGCTGTCTCCAAGTTAGGCCGGGAGATTGACAGTTAACGCGCACCCGCGCAAAAGTGGATTTCGAACTGAGCGGGCTCAGCCCTTGCATCCACCCCTGGAACTCGTGCCAAAGTTAAAGCGCGGATCGAGACGCAAATTCTCGCCTGGCGAGCAGCCGAGGAGCTCCGAGAGAAGTGGCAGAGTGACTGTTAGATCGCTCCCAGAGAGCAAACGTTTGAGGGGAGTCGGGAAAGAGCAGCACACGTCGGACAGGGAGACGAATAATGTCACTGGGAAGCGTCGGAGCTGCGAAAGTGAAGCGTGAAAGTAAACTAAGTTGACCGTGTGTACCGTGCAGAAAAAGAGAATGGGAATTATTCCAGGCTCACAACGCGAGGTTCCCTTTGACGCTTTTCAAGGACACCAGAAAAAGAATACCAACCGTTCGAGCCTCCTCTCGTTTGCGTTTCCATCTGCTAGAGGCGAGTCGCGTCAAATTTATACAGGCGAAACGAAGATGGCCCTTTACCCTCTGCGACTGTTTTCTGAAACGCGGAAACAACCCCGCAGATTCGATATTCAATTCGACCAGGCGACCATTGCGCCTGAAGCATCGATCGAATTATGTGGAAAGAGGGATCCGTGAGAACTACCATGATTATCAAGCAATTCCTACTGAACAGATTTCCCCGCGATGGAGCGACGGTGCAATTCGGGGGCCGTTTCTCACGCTCGATCGTATCCACGTCCCATTGGAAACGTATACTTATACATACAAGCTCTTACTCGAGCGGGCAAAGGGAATTGAAAGCAGGAGAAAAAGCCGCGTAATTAACCGCAGATACGAGGGGGCCGGAGGTTTATCCGTCGCCCAGGTAGCCACTTTGTAGGAGCGGCGTGCTCGCGAGCGTTACGCGCCCCGGCCGCGACCCTCGTTTCCCGCGAAACTGCTCTTTTTAAATCCCGCTTCTTCCGAGTTTCGTGCCGATCTGAAAGAGCCCTCGCGAGCGGCCCGGGCCCTTTGAATTCCCACGAAGCTGTCCGTCGAAGCCAAATGCAGAGCCTTTGAAGCCCCTGTAATTACTGTCCGACTTGCTGGGGAACCCGCGGACCAGAGGGGTGCGAGCATAGATAGGCAGAAAGGAGGGACTACCGGCAGCACTCGCAGGTCTTAATGACTTCTAGGTGCTGTGCGTGCGCGTGGGTCACGGAGAATGACTCGGGGACCGAATCACGCGACTTCCATGGAAACGGAGCCACCCCCCTGAGCTCGGTCTGGCTGGCTCGGGGAACTTTTACAACGCCGCGGCCTCCCCTTCCGCGTGTAAATCATCGTGTCACGGGCACGTTCCTCTCCCGCGGACCTGTAATATCTTTCATCAAGGTAAACAGATAGTGTCAGCTATGATGGTCCAACAGACGCGCTGCGCCTCAGAGTTTCCTCTATAGCAGCTTAAGCTTTGCAAGATGGAGTGAGCTTTAATACCCTCCTAGCGAACCACCGTGCAGGCCACAGGGCGGCCGGAAACAGTTAAGGAAAATTTGAAGACCACACTTGACCCTTTTGCTAAGCACCGTAAGGAATTTTTCTCTGCACCGAAACCGCTGGTCCCGAAATATGATACATTCGGAAGCATTCCAGTAGTTTCGCTAGAATCATCAAGGTAAACAAGGGAAATTGAAATTACAATTGCATGCTGGCCGTGAGACGACTCGCCCGCTTCGTTACGTTTCCGAGCTTCTGGGATATTTTATCGCCGCCCGGCCGACACGGCCACGCTGCTGGGAATTATTTTACGCCGCTCAACTACTCCGCGGCACGAGAAACGATGCGCGCGCGTAACTTTCGAGACACACTTGTTGAAAGTTTCGTGTGTACCTCGCGGAGAAAATTAATTTTCCGTGGTTAGGCACCAGAGTGTGCGCGTGAATGGCTTGAAAGAGGTGTGCGACTATACGCTGTGACTTGATGGCGTGAGCCCTCTCTTCATCTTAATAATAATTCTTTTCTATTAAGATCCTCCTTCGCGTCGAGATCGCGATGGTGATATAGCGACTTGATTGGTGGTTTTACACGATTGTAACAGAGTGGCGTGAGATTTGCATTCTTGAACGAATGGGAAGTGAATGGAAAGAGAGATGCGCACTCCATGCAACCCTTAGTGACTCTCGACTCACTGTTTTCCCACGTTTTTCTTTCAATGCCCTTGTGCCGTCGCTTGAAAGCTGTGTGCTTTAACGTCCGAATGCTTTGACACACTTCCCTATTTCTCTTCCACTGGCGCTACACGCAAGGTCGATCCAATAGAGAAATTGGTTAGCTGAGTTTTTAAAGTAAACGCGTTTCGAGTGTCGGGACAGTGGGCATGGAATAAACGTGGGAATATAAACACGTGAGCCTCACTTAGGGTCGTAAGTAGTGCCGTATCTCACCTCTCTTTCACGCCCCTTAACCCCATTGATGGATGCGTGGAAGCCTAAAGTAGGGACACCATAACTGGATCTATCGATGGGTCTTTGCTGCTTCTAACCGCGTTCATGAATTTAAGCTGCTTGTCCTGGCGCATGAAATAAGCTTACTTTAATTCATAGTTGCTTTTCGGCTTCGCTGCAAATATGTACTTGGTACCTACCTACATGGCTTATTCGACTGTCTGAGAATTCCAATAATTTTGAGACGGAAATGTCAACAATGCAACAGTGTGCAAATAGACTGCCCAGAACTTCTCCAGCAGACTACTTAATTTCAATGCACGAGAAAGACGAGTCGGGAGTTTTCCACTGTTTAAACCCAAACTATACACTTCCTGTTTTGGTCATACTGATCCAGTTACTAGAGTGTGCCATTTAGCCAATACCTATGCTAACAGACTCAACTCTTTTGGAATTCCACTTCCATCCTTCGACGAGTCATGTCCACCAACACAGCGTCTGAATAACTTCCCATTCATTTCCTGATAATAATTTGTAAACCTTTGTATTAAAGCTTGTATTAAAGGAGTCATCCGAATAATAAAGTAAAATAAAATAAAATAAAATAATTTGACGTACAGATCTTTTATTCTTACTATCCTAACCACAGAATTAAACTTGTATTTACACTATTCGTCGAGCAAAAATGCAGACCGCGAAGGTTGAAGGGTCGTCTAAAATGTCGAAAATGTTCAGAATGATATATGTATGTACCTATCCCCGCGCGTCCGATCAGAAGAATAACACCCGAATCTCGGATGTAGCCGCGAGTTTTCGTGTCCTTCGACTAATTCGCGGCAAGACAAGGAGCACGAGGATCGTTCAGCGTTTCCTTCCTGGGTTCTCGGTATCCTCGGGAGATCTCGAGGCGTTGCGCGTTATCCGGCGCCGATCCTTCTTAACTGGAAGACCGACAAGATTTAAGACGCGAGAGCCGCGCGTGTTCTCGAGCGGTCATAGCGAATCGCTTTAAAACTTTTCCCCCGCCCCTGCTGGCTTCTCAGATATATTGCGTGCCGGACTCGGAGCCATGAATCACGCGAAAGACTCCATTTCCTTTCGATCGGATACCGCCGCTACATCCCCCAAGGCCGATAAGGTACGGAGGTGAGGTCGACTGCAGAGGGTCAAAGGCCCTTGTCGTCCTATAGTACACATCAGCCTCCTATCGCGACATCGGCCGACAGCAACAGCCTCTGTCTCGCTCCATCTCCCTGCCTTTGTCCGTCTATTAGCGTCGTTCGACTCCCACGTGCAGTTTCGCGCGGCCGCTACCTCGTTCTCCGGTGAAAACACGCTGCCGTTGAAAGGAGGCGCTTTGCTGCGAGCCATTTTGTAAACCGCACTTACAAACCGAGAATGAGTAATAAAGTTGTGTGCGAAGATAGAAATTTAAAAGATTTCTTTACTAAAGATTTCTTTACTAAAGGTTTCCTTTAATCTGTTCAAGGAAGACCCATTCACCTGCAGAATTGAATATTGTCCGTGGTTGCGTGATTCCTTGTTGATATTCCCTCTGACTGATAAGACACGAAGAGAATCTGCTACGGCAACAAGATAAATAATGTTTAAGTTACTAGGAAAATACCTATCAATGCCTATCGCATGCAATTCCGAATAAGATACATTCTGATACACTCGAAGCTCGTTCCAGAGTCCCTGGAAGCTACAACTAGATTAGCGATTGACGAAGCGTATCTTCGATAAAGCAATGCCTCTTCCCCGGCACGAGAGATACTCCGTTAAACGGTCGTAGCGCGACGATAAAAATAACGCATGGTCTTATTAGTTGCTGCACCGAAGCTCGGAATGAAAAATTCGTTGTTAAAGCCTCCTTCGGAATGACAAACGTTAATTCCCGTTTACGACCGTTACACGCGCTTTGCCACGGGCGGATTTAACAAGCCAATAGAAAATGCGCGGAGCAACGGTGATTAAAGCCGTCGAAAACTGGGCACACTTTTCATCGGGCGACAATTTGCATACGCGCGCACCGCGACAATGCGAATTTATAAATCGACGGACACCCGTGTGATCCGGCTTATACGAATATTCGCATTAGCCAGGGCAACGCTGGATATCGCCAACTGCTCGCGGATATTCGTATTATTCGGAATCAACGGATTTGCCCGCGACTCGAACATTACAAATATGGAAATATTACCAAACATCGTTGGCGGCGGGGAGGCGACGCGACGCTTGAAAATTCGCAAATCGAACAATAATACGAATAATTGATCCGGTGACATTACCCGCGTAAATCCCAGTATTCCGTATAATCCTAGCACATTCGACTGGCTGCGTCCAAATATCCAGTTTTATTCCAACGTACACCCTGGACAAACTTTTTATCCCTTAAATCTGGTGTAGGTACCCAAACACGTTAATTTGAACATTCGATGCAAATGATACCTACCAACCAGTAACGAGAACGTTCATTATTTCCCAATTAGGTAAAACTCACGCATAAGTAATTATTATACCTATCCGGGAAAACAAAAATGGGAAAAATGCTCTTTGGTTATTTCTCAACTACTATGAGTGAATAGACAGCTACTTAGTTCCTCCTCGCAGAAAAGAGTTGAATTACCATCTGACGGAAGCAGCCCAAGTGAATTCCTGCTGAAGCAACAGCTTGCGCCCAAGCGACCACGCGCGATCTCGCGCTCGATCGATTTTCCCGCGCGGACGCGACTCGCGCGTCCCACTCGCGGGTTTGCCGCGCATGAGCGGGCAGGGAGCGCAAAGGCGGGCCGCGCAAAGTGGTTTCTAAGAAAATAGAGTTAGCGGGTGAAACGCGGTCGGCGTTTCTGGTACGCGGGGCTGGTAGGGCAAGCAGCCAGCCAGCCAGCCAGCCAGCTCGCTCGGCTCGATCAATAACACGCGTGTACGCACCGTGCACACACTGGCGCACGCACTTTTACACCCAACCGGTGGTAGCAGCCCCGACCGATTCACAACCACCGCCGCCGCCACCATCCTCTAACCCCCTTCCTAGCTACCCTGATTCTCCTGCTCATTCTCCACCACTTCCTCTTCCTCTTTCGCCGTCAGACACGAAGCAATCCCGCGCGTTACGCTCTTTCTCTCCTCTCTTATGCACGCTCGCGGCCGGCGCGTGTGGGTGGATGAGACACGCGACGGTGCGCGCAGAAATTACACGTACAGAAATGCATGCACAGAACCCACCTCCAGACCCGACCGTCGATATAGAAACGCGGAAGCGTCCGGAGGGAATGGAAACGTGTAATTGTGTAAATGGCACAATGGCCGACGGTCCCTCGTTAGAGAGATCGTTCCCGCCGTGGAAACAAGATTCTGATTAACGCCCGAATTTTATCGTTCGCTGCTGCACCCTTACACATTCCATCCCCTTCGCCACCTCTACCCTCCTTCTTCCTCGGTCTCCGCTATTCTCTAATTCTGCCCCGCTCGCGTGGCGTTCGCGGGGGGCGCTGAGGCGAGGTGATTAAATACGCGAGAATATGAATGTACGCGTGACGAGGATTAAGTAAAATAATGAAATTGCACAATATCCTCTCTGTCAAATATTTTTCCTAAATAAGCGACTTTCGTTCTCGAAATATCAATAAATCCGGGAGACGCGATCGGGCCGGAGAGTTGGTCGAGTCGCTATATTTCTGACTCTATACGTAAAAACGCGTTAAAGTGCAGACCAATTACTTCTCTAGAAGTCAAACAGTTGAATGAATTTCGCTTCCTTCTGTGTTTTTCTGGATTTCTAGGCTATAAAATGTAAATTGAGGTTAAATTTAACCTCTTTTGTCAAACAGCGGTGTACAGAATCGTATTTAAAATATACTTCTAAGTTTATTTGTGTTTAATGTTTGGGATAATATGATAGTAGAGATATTGGGGAACAATTCTGCCAAAGTATTTGGCCATATTAACTCTTCCTATCAAAGCTAACGAGAAGACCATCTCTCGCTGCAGAAAGGAGAGATGGTCGAGTTATGAATTTTTTTATTATTTTTGTTTATTTATTATTTTTTATTATTGTTTTATTATTATTTATGTTTATTTAGTTTATTTATTCACTTTTGTACTCATTTGCCTCGCTAATCGCCAATAGGTAGTTCACTTTTTCTTTGATGTGTTCTTTACTTGTTTAGCGTAAACAAATTAAATATGAATGAATCTGTAGTTGTATAGACTCATAAATAATTTGCTTTCTTATTTCTTATTTTTCCATGAATAATTATATCAGTGGTCTCTGCCAACGACGAAAACCATTTCTCCCGGCACCTCGGGAGAGGTGGTCAGATGTTATGACTTCACTTTTCAACCCGATTTACAATAAATATTGTCTTAAAGCAAATATCGGCCAGTTTTTCTGAATCAGCATAAAATTCTGAACATATAGGTTTCTTCTGACAAAATAAGCAATATCTATATTAGTTTTAATAGCCATTTTATATTAGGTCGACCGGGTCTCCCGGATTTACCCTATACAGCATCTTTTTAAGTTGGTGAAACAACAGCTGTCCGATAATCCATCGCGAATACAAACACGCGCGCACCCACGCCTCCCCCGTTCGTTCTGTTGGCGCGTTTCCACGGGAAAATCGGTCCCCCTCCCGTGGGTAAGGGACGCGGAGCATCGAGGCGTACAATCTCTCGTTTCACCTTCGCGGTTTCCGCAGCGTGCTCGACGTAATTTCGATACTGTCTGTCGCGGGGTTCGACGCGCTCGCGTCGCGTGTTCTCCGCTCTCGAGCGGCGGGTAAATGGAAATCCTGGGGAGGATCGTCTCTGTCGCGTGCAAGCAAGGATGCGGGGGGATTCAGGGAGCGCTACCTATGCGAGCTTCCTACGGGGGTAGAAGCGAGAGCTCTCGACGATGAGATTCTCCTTTGTGGGAGAGACCGCAGGCGGACGACGGTCCAGGGACAAACAGAGCGCGTGCACGCAAGAGAACCGCGCTGGTAATTTCACATGGGAATCCATTTAAAGCGATTGAAGAGCCACGGAGAAGGGAGAGCCGGAGGGGGGGGGGGGGGCAGACAGAGAAAAGAGAGAGGCACCGTTCGAATCGCGGAATCGTAAACGTTTTTTCGCGCGATCGCGACGGTGGATTTAAATTTACCCGATTTCAGGCAATCCAATTTGGTTAATGAAACGCTCCGAACGATGCTGTTTGTATATAGGTAGGTAGGTATGCGCGCACACACGTTAAATGTCTCTTCCCTCTCCCGCTCCGTAATATACAGGCAGAGCGGCCGGGGTAATTAAGTTGCAATTGATAAGCACGTTATTGCGACGATACCGAGCCACCCGTGGAAAAGGAAAATTGCGTTGATTCAGGGCGAGTTGTTGCAACGATCGTTGTCTTGCATCACGGCGCCGCGCCGCTGACAATGAAATGTGAGTGGTCAGCTGCTGATTTGTGTGTTCACTCTAAATACAGATTGGTGAGGGACTTGTGCAGGGTATTGAGAAGAAGATATTGAAGAATTCATGGGAATGGAGAACTCGTTAGGCCTCCTTCACATTAGTCAAGTTACTTGACCTCATGTCGCTTGAATTCAAGTAACTTGAAACTACATTACCAATGTGAACCTGTTATTTACTTGACCTGAATATCCTTTCAGGTTTCTTTCAAATTTCAAGTGAAGTAGAGATTCTTTCTACTTTACCTGCTTTGAAATACAAACTGGCTAATGTGAACGAGGCTTTGCGGTGGATGTGTTTTCACTAATGAGACGGTATCGGTGATATTAATAAAGCGTGTATTAAATCTAGGAAAATGGTAACTTTAAATCCTCATCGATCCTGAGATACTCTGGGTCTGTCCTTGAATTACGTAAGGTTAATTATGACAATTTCTTATCCCCTCCCTCCACCAGTATAAGAATTCGTAAGATTTGATATTCCAAACCCTCTCCCTACGTAATATTTTGTATCTTTAATTTTTCCAATTGTTAAAATTCTTTAAAGGTTTATACCTATAATTCATTTAACTCGGTTTCGGGAAATTTAAACAAAAACTACTTGTCATTAATGATAGAATGTGTATTTATTGAAAATTAGGTTAAAAAATATTACATAAGACGCTATCGACTCCCCCCCCCCCCCCCCCCAAAGGCTTACGTAATTTAAGGACGACCATCATCGTAAAAACTAAGCTACCAATATCCAGCAGTTACAGTCATCCTTTCACACGATAATGAAAGGATAGCCATCGTCAAAGCAACCACCGTCATCGGTGACAAAACAAAGTAATAACGCCGCGTTGCGTACACAGTCGCCGTGAAATACGCCCGCGAGTCCGCGGAACACACGACGCGCCGGAAGTGCAGCCATAAACACAGCATAGGCTGCCTCGGCCAGCGTGAAAATTTGCGTCGGCCTTGACGACTCGTTTTTCACGCCGCAGAGTTAATGAATACCTACATTCATTGCGGCGAGCGACGCGAGTCCAGTGAGCTGCACGCGTTTCGCTGCACGAGCAGCGCAGAAAACGCCTGGGATCCGCGAGTTAATCGATCGCCAAGACGCGGCCGCGAGCCAATATTGATATTAATCGTCGCGAATCGACGGAGGCGTCGAAAATAGCGCGGCGAGCCGCGCGAAACGAAGGAACGAGGGAAATGTCGATACGTCGGGGCAGAAAACAGCAAGGTGAATGACACGTCGACAATCGCTGCCGCAGCTACAATAACGGTTCGATCAGCAAAACCTGCTGCGTTCCCGGTAATCTTGCAACATTCCCTGCGTTACGCCGCTACGCTTTGCCCCTCCACCGAATAACAGATATCTAAATATCCGCCTGAATCCGGGGAACCATAAAATTTCCACCGCCGAACGATTTAGAACCGTAAACGACTTTCTACTTCTTCAGAAGAACATCCTAAGGGAGGACCACAGCTCCGTCCTCAGTGATTTCGGGGTAGAAAGTTTGCCACGGTTTCTGTACACCTTTGGAAAGGGCGAAGGAAAGTGAAGAATGGAAATCAGATGGAATATTCAAAATAAATGTATCCAAAGGTCGTTATTTTGATATTTGAGGCATCTGAGGTTCTTGCTACTGTAATCTGTATTCCTATAATGCAGTGATTCCCAACCTGTGCGTCGCAAAGTGTTTTCTGGGGGGTCGCCACGGTTATTTTTAGTTGACGATTTTTAGCGCTTAATTATTTTAATATGGTTACATTGCCATATTCTATTAATAATGTAACACTGAGTTTTCATAAAGGAAGTAAACATTTACCTTACCTTATATAGGGAGGGGGAAGGTTGCAGGTTATTTGAATATTATAAATGGGGATCACGTCTCAAAAATGTTTGGGAAACTGTGCTATAATGATTCGACTCAGACGCGAATTTCCTACTGTCGTGCGATTTCCACCTGATTTCTAGGATAAAGCTAGTACTCTTCCACTAGGTAGCAGAGAACGCTCGCGGATTCACACTACACAAATTGGGACCGGCTGGTTGTAGCAGCGCAGAGTATCGCTGTATTCGACGGCGTGAATCGAAACGCGAGGTACACCTAGGCGTCGCAAAAAGCGCGGGTTCGCGGTTTACGAGCAGCCAAAGGAAAACTGCGCCAAGGAGAATTCCTCCCGGGGAGAAAGAACGACCGCGAAAGGCGAGCAGAGACGGAGTCGTACGTTCTAGCCTCTTACTTCCTTGCCGTTTCATTTTCCGGCAGCGAGTAATCGCCTTATGCGAAATTACGACGGCTGCAAGGTAACCGAAAACGTTCAGCTCGCACGTTGCCAGGGTGTTTGTTAGAAAGGAGCAGTTGCCATAGCTTCTTGAACACTAGGAACCTCCGTTTTACTTTGCAGAATGAGTGGACGCATCTATTAAGACTGATGCATATTTTTCGCAAATACATGATTACAAAGTTTTCTGTTTTTAACCCTTAACCGGTAATGTGGAGTGTCGAAAACTCCTGCAGAATTGTTTTTTTTTTCATTCGACTTTGTTTTACGATAGGGTAGATGCACCATTTGTGGCCACTTTAAGGTATTGTGCCAGTTTTGGCGACTTCTTAAAAAATATAATATTTTTCCGTGTCAGCAATAAATGTAACCTTATATTTCGGGCGGTATCGTAAACAAAATATTTATGACGTGGAATTCTCCACAGAATAATGACCTGCAAGCAATTTAAAAATAAGATAATTATGCACATGGCCAAAAACAATGCAATGGCCACAAACGATACATCTACCCTATATCGTGTCATGAAGACAACTTTCAGTGGTTTCGAACAAAACATGCAAAAGTATATTTTCAAATATGTAATAAACTCCAGTATATGTTGAAAATAAATTTAGATTTTTTTTCAAATTATTATTAAAGAGAATCCTGTGAGTCTCAACTTTACGTCACTGATTATGTCACAAAATGGGACGTCACTAGTTAAGGGTTAAGAAACATTACACTATCACGATATAATAAGTTTTCACGTCGACGGTTAAGTAACTCTACTTGCCGCGAGTAATACGAGCATTTTTTAATGTATTGCCAGTGAGTCAAGTGCAAAGTGAACGTCTTTGTTACGTTCTAACCGGAAGACTGAGTTTCCAACTTTTCAACCCAAGGTTACGTAGCTCCTAGCAGCTCGCACAATAGGTGTTCCTTCACTGTACACGTTTTGGTGCACGTGGCTCTCCAAGAAGCTCACATTGTTTCCCCCCTTTCTTTCCTTTCATTCGAAATCCATATCACCGGCGCTCCCTTCGGTATTTTCGGCAGCGTTGTTTCGCCCAGACACGGAAGACCCCTCGCGAGCACGGGCAATTAAATAAATCAGCCGTAGACCGCGAAATTTAAGTTGGGGGCCGCGATATTTCAAATCTACCCAACGCGGAACTCGTACCACCATCGGGGTAGAAGCTTGTTTCAACGGGGGCCAGACGAATCGCCGTTGAACACGCGAGTCTACCGTTCTACCGACGTCCGGGTGCACACGCACGCCATCAACACACGCAGACGACATCCGGTTAGTACATAACGAGGGAGCACGCCGGGGGTGGTTGTCGGCGGTGAAAACTTGGCCCGCGTGGCCACGGTAAATAACGATATCGAGCGTTCGCGTAAAATTCACCGTCGCTACCCGCGGCAATGTATTCGAAAGCATCGGCTGCCGATATTATGCTAATATAACAGTTTTCTCGCCGTGTGTGCATTACACAGGGTGAGTCACGGCGGCTTAGCACCGCAAACAAGTCCTTCATTATCGATATTACAAAGGAATACCAAGGAACGAGTACGTTCTGTTCGCTGGGGTACTTAAAACAGTTGAAAATAAATACTCTCGAAATTTCTTAATTTTTAAACGCGCACTGTGATAATCAAGGTTAGTTTTAAGTGGTTAGGTTACCAACAGCTGACAGCTGGACCTCGCCTTTTGCACTCTACTTCTACTTTTACACATACCGTATTTATATATAATTTCTAGCTTCATTATTTTTCTCTTCCTTGTTTTCTTATGTATACCTATTTCTTTCTTATCTTCTTGTTATTTTCATAATGGTGCAATAAGAATTATTATTATTATCATATTAATATTTTAATAGTAATATTTAATAGTAATATTTTCAAGTGACGAACTAATACCTGTACGTTTTAAACAGACATATTCGTCCTTTGACATTCTTTGCAACGTAAATATAGAGGGAGTTATTGAAGGTGCGGTGCTCGTAGCGGCTGATCCTCTGTGGGGCCTCCTAAAGCGACAGTCTCGCCCAGAGAGGTTAACAGGAAAGGTACGGAGAGGCAGCGAAAGGGAGGGCCGCTGACGGAGGGTGGAACGCGGAAGAGAGGCAGCTAAGATAATAACATGCGTGTACGTGAATGTACGCGGCGTGTGTGAACGTGCACGACGGAATTCACGCACCTGCTCCCCCCGCCGAGTTTTCGGTCTCGCCCTCTGGGACGTAATTTGTGAGGTTTACAGGCACGAAGGGGTCGCAGGACACGCCGTAAAAGGGATTTCCACGAGGCAGCCCTGGCTGCGGCGCGGATCTTGCTGCGTGTCCTCGCCGAGGGATTCCCGCCTCGATCCTTCGATACTCGATCCTTTCGGCTAAATAGATTGGCCTGGGTCGACCCCGCGAGTCGATACCACTCGACCCTTCGAAATCTTCCGCTCGCTCGACCGAGGTAATATTATTTTCCTCTTCCACTGGGCTTACGGAAGGGACGGGAACGGTCTATCGCTGTTTCAAACAGAGCGAGGTCTCGGGGAGCACATTTTTTAGAAATCCTTTCGATTACGAATTTCAATTCGACTTCACGGTACATTATGTCCAATCGGATGTCTCAGCATACTCGATTCGTCATCGGTCAAATATTTGCCAGAGATCAACCAGCGTATCGTTTTCGCGTTGACTCACAGTTTTCGCTCGTAAGTCCCTGTCAACGCTGTAATCGGCAGGTAATCGAAGGTTGGCTCGCCGGTTATCGACCAGCTAACAAGTTCTTACGCTGTCGGTTCTCGATACCTGATAAGCTCCGCGATATTTCTGCCGAGGAATCGAAGCCGTACTCTCCTAATAGCACATTCTACAGAGCATTAAATTCTGATGGCAAAGAATTTATAATATAAATCGTCTGTAATAGTAACAATCTTTGACTTTCTTCTTAACTACGTGTTATTATTATTATAATTAATCGTCTTTATTACTAAAAAAAAAAAAAGAAGAAAGCTGAATATTTACAGAATGTATAAACAGTAAGAGTAAACGCGATGCTGCAATTGTAACACTGTTGGGAAGCCTAACCGTGTACTACACAACAACCAAACGTAACAAATAATACGAATAAACTAAAGGAAAAGTAATCTTAAGACTTAAAGCTAAACATGAGAATAAGAAAATGTAAAGTAAAGCAAGAGAAGTAAAGTAAAAAGTAAAGAATATGTAATAGGTTTCACCGTAACGATTCTCAAATAAATTAAATTAAATGCCAATAGAAAATATTTGGAAGGAAATCGCGAACTAAAAATTCGACCACATCGATGACGGTTGGGTGCGACGAGCCGCGCCGCCCGAAAAGTCGAAAACACAGGGTGAAGGTGGAAGCGCTCGCAGCGAGGGTGGTCTCGAGCGCGACTTTATGCCAGCGACGGCGTAATAGGAGGCTGCGGTCGATAAGACCGAAAAGACGGACGGGTGGATGGTCGGATGAGCGAGCTGGCGAGCAAGTGAATTGCTCTACGCGAGGGGGGATGGTGGATCTGGTTACTCCACTCCCTGTTATCCGTTTGAGGCAGTTACCCCCGCTTTCAGCTCCGTTAAAGACACATAACCGCGCTGCAAGAGGGGAAAAAATCGTAGGGAGAGAAAAGAAAGGGGCAGAGAGGAGAGACAGCGGCGATCCTCGGAAACCGACGCTATCGAAACTTTCCTCCCGCCGTAATTAATCGCGTGCACCTCTGTTTAATCGGGAGCCGCGATTACCGCGATATCTGCACCAACATCCGCGTCGAAGGTCGCTCGTTTCTCCTTTTATTTGACGAGTACGCGCTGGCCAAGTGGAAGTTAAACGGCGCTAATCGCTTGCGTCTCGAGGAGAGCCCTCGATTCCGCGACAAACACGCTGCAGGTATGAAGACACCGTTTCAGACGCGAGGAAAGATTTTATAAAATGTGTAAAACGGCCAATTCCCGGGAGGCTCGATCGATAACTCGCCGGTTACTTCGGTGAACTCGTGTAATTGAACGACCCGATCCGATCGGCGACTCGAAGGACCAGTTATGGCAGGAAAGTTGGTCGAAAAGTTTCTCCGCGGTGGATCGACTGGCCTGCCAGACGCGCGCTCCGATTCGTGGCAACGTTACTGCCTGCGCAATGACGCTGAAACCGATTTTCCGCGTGTATCCGCGATTCGTTCGAGTCAGACGCCGTTACACATCGTAGAAATCTGCTCTGTAAATCTTGCTAATGGTGGGAGACCGAAGCGCTGTCGCGATAAATACGAGAATAACAGTAAGTCGGCATTTCTGTGGGGCAGTCGATGTGCCTCCTCCGCGTCGTTTACTGGGAAATTATCGAACTATCGCGAGTTACCTATTGCAGGAACGATTCTGGACGTTTAACGACAAATCCTTCTTTTTTTTTTTTTTTTGGTCTTCGTTTCAGTGGATTTAACAGCGATTTTATTTTCCTTTCGCAAACGAGTCGTGACTTATAAATGAAGTTGGCAAAAGATTGAGCTGCTTATGAACGTGGAATATTAATTTGCGCGACGAAGACGCGTTCGAGCGAAGACGCTTGACACGCCCGACTGGATTAAGCGGAAATTTCCAAGCCTTCAAACTGTTTATCGCGAGTAATCCGACACTGCAATCTGCGAGTTCCAAGCGACCGAAAATTGCCGCTATCAATTTGCACGGCGATTCGGGCGACATTAGGTAATGGCGCTCGACGTCGTGTCGCGGGATCCGGATTATGCCGTTATAACGTGAGTCCGCTCGATCGCGGACAATCAGCGAATACACTGTGCCGAATTTAGTTGTCCAAGCATAGTTGGATGCCATCGATCCTCGGCGATTCTCCTCTGTTGGCCGTGTCTACATTCTGATACTTTATGGCCGTTAGAATTCACGACTGAACAATACCGAATACCTTTCCATCGATGCTCTTCAAACGCTTCCGTTTTCAAATGGAACATCCTGATTAATGTTCACTGGCAAGGAAAGATCCTGAACCCGAAAATTCAAAAAATTCTGAAACTTTGTGAATATG
Organism: Andrena bucephala; assembly: GCA_947577245.1. NCBI lineage: Eukaryota > Metazoa > Arthropoda > Insecta > Hymenoptera > Andrenidae > Andrena > Andrena bucephala. The sequence goes on along the minus strand of OX387717.1, from coordinate 13,956,858 downwards.
TAGGGGATTTCCCACTGATTACAACGCAATTTTTGTTTGCTGCCCAAATTCACTCCAATGGGGTATAATTGACCCCTGAAAATGCGGTTATTTTCCGATTTTGTGTTATAACTTGTGAACTGTAAAATATTTTTTTTTTTTTACCAAATGATAGATCTAATTAAAAGAAATAACTTTTGTCTTGAAACATTTTTTCTATATTTTCCAGTTCGCGAGTTATAACACAAAATCGGAAAGTAGCCGAATTTTCAGGGGTTAATTTCACCCCCTTCGAGTGAATTTGGGCAGCAAACAAAAATAGCGTAATCAGGAGGAAATCCCCTACATATTCACAAAGTTTCAGAATTTTTTGAATTTTCGGGTTCGGGATCTTCCCTTGTGAGAAGACGAGTAGTTTACAATAAGTTTTTTACAATAATATATCATTCTTTATTACGAGTTTTATAAGCATAGATGTATCAAGTATAGAAACTTTTAGAGTGGGTGATATGAAGATCCTCAGAATTTGTTGCAGAAATAAATAGAACTACTTAAGTAAGAGCATCATGGGTCTGAAGTAATAAAGAGATAAAATAGACTTTAGCTTCAGATAGACTGCACTGAAACATTTGTAAGTATAGGCTACACGTCCGTTTTTTCGTTTTTCCTATACTAATGGGGCTTTCCCGTTTATAAATAAATAAATAAATAAAGTTGAAAATAGGAAAAGGAAACTATGATTTATCTAGAGAATTTGTAGAATTTCAATTAGAATATGTGGTAGGTATGAATATTCCTACTACTATATTCTTGGGAATTAAATTGGAAATCGTCTACATGCCCAGAATTCTGTTCCATCCTGATCCCGTTCTTGATCCTACGCAGCGTCTCGTGAAAGACAGAAAAGCATCGAGGTTGAAGACTTCCCCCATAACATCGAACAATACCGCGATTAAACCTGGCAAAGACGGTCTCATTAAGCTCATTCCGTGCACGCGCCGCACCGTGTCCCACGTTTAATAAGCGAACCGTTTTTATCGCCATTATCTCGGGCAAGACACCGTAAATCCCGCGCGGTTCGATACATCCACCAAACTTTGTAATTTCAACGACACGAGGGGCTGGAAGTTTTGCTTCAACATGGAATTCGACCTACGATCAGATCCCTCGCAGCGGCGACACCGATGCAGAGAGGAATATGTTCGTTAAGGCCGCGCAGGGAAAAATAATACCTCGGGAACATGGAATTTTCAGGCGTAAGGTGGTACCAGCACAGCTATGGAGCTTCCATTCCCCATACGCGTGCACGTGTGTCGCGCGCGTGCACAGAATGCTCTTAGAATGCAGGCGCATTCGCAAGAGTTCGGGGAGAGGCGCATATCGCCAGTGCTACGTTGCACGCGCGCTGAAATTCAATGCCAAAGTATGTATGCCCACGTGTGGCTGCGCGATAATGATATTCGACCGGGTTTATTCCCCAGCTGCAACGTAATTCCCCGTCTCTTTGGGCGTTTGCATAGTAGTTTTTAAAATCGCGATACGAGCGACGTGGAGAAGGACCACCTAGAGCGACTGACAGATTTGTTGTCGAATGGGAATTTAACAGCGAAAATGTTTAAATCCAGCACCGAAAATGTGGAGAAATGTGATACTTGGTTACAGAGGAAAATGAACTTATTCTTTTTAATTGGAGGATGGTAGGTATAGTCATTGAGGCATCAGGTTTTGTTCGTGAAAGCACTCGCTTTATCGCTCGGCATCAACGCGCGCAATAATTCTGCTCGTCTCCATTCAGAGAGTCAATTTAAAATGTTTTATTATCCCGCGACCCCGCTTGCCTGTGATTCAATATCTCGCGATTTTTCCAAAGAGCTTGAAAATCGCGTCGTTTAATCCCTACACGGTGAAGTATCGCGGAAATATTTTGCGTTCCTCGATTCGCGTAAAAGATTGAAATATTTCACAATTGAGTATACTTGGAATATTAAAGAATGACAGGAAGAAAATTGCATGGACTCGACGAAGATTATTAAGAAGATCTCTTACATAATAGATTTCACTTACTCATACAACAGGTCTTTTACCCTTGAAGTTTGGATCTTGGAATATTTTTTGAGTTCATAACAGCTTCTTACCTGTAACATAGAAAATTAAATATTAGAAGAAAATTGTACAATAGCTCCACAATTACTACAAAGTGTAACAGTAATCGGTTCTCAAATTTTTATACGATGAAAAGTAGGTACACAAGCCAGAGTAATAATCTCACACTCTCTAATTCCTCATTACCTCAGGCATTACGTTTTAATTGCCAGTCTTTTCGTTACCCGAAACGCTTAATTCTCGCTCACACTCGCGATCATCGTTAACGAAATCAAGTTAATAAAATTCCCACAAAGCTCAACTTCACGGAACGCCCCTCCAAGCGGTGCCACTTAAAATTCAAATTCGATGGCAACATTGACACCGCTTCTCCACCCCGTGGCAGACTGCATTTCGCATCCCCAGCGACCATCAGCGGGGTGGTTGCGTTCGTGCCATTATTTCCAACTCGCGGGGGCTGCGTTGGCGGTCATTACGCATTTATAAGCCAGGATTTAAGGTCCGCTCGTGCCCCACGGCCCTAAGTGCATTAATATCCATTTTAAGCAGGGGATCGATGCACCGGGGGTGTTCGTCACAGCCGCCCCGCCGCGTCTCTCCCCTTTGCGTGGTAGCGCGCGCGTGAGTGCATTTGCTCGCGTCGCCAAGGTGTTCCTGGGAGGGGCAGGGGGGGGGGGGGGGGGGCGGCAATGAACGAAGGCAAAAGTGACACGGCGCTTTCGAAGCGGAATCGACATTTTCCGCCGTTCGAGGTTTCATATTCATGGCGGCGTCGATAGGACGACGCTTTTATAACTGTCGCATCGGAGCCTCTTTTATTATCGAGAAGGGCGGCGCAATAAAGCGGAGGAGCTCAATTTCTTCGACGCTCCGCGGCTACGCTCGCCGTTTAATTGACCATTCCAGCCAGACGATTCCCGGCGACTCGCATGCAAATTCGATGGCGCAATCAGGTGACTTTCTGTAACCGAGGTCTGCTCGTTGGATCGTTCGGAATGTACGGGGTGAGCGCGCATACGCGATGGAGCTCTGAAAAGAGCTTCGGTTTCGAGTAACGCGGATTTTGTTAGAAAAACCAAATGAACGTGCGATTTATAAACATTAAAAATCCAGGGTAACGTAGTAAGCAGATACGAGTATAATTTTGCCGATATTTCACACACGCCCGCTTGTGTGCACAAGAATAATCGAAAGCCGATTGCAGCCCCGTTTCTTAAGCCACACTGAAATTTTCAAGCGCTCAGACTCTCAGCCCGAGAGAGAATCGACGCGGGATGGCGTCTAGCGAACGAAGACGCCGCGAAATTTGCAGAAATTTCCCCCGCGACGTCGCAATCTCGATCTCGTCCTCGGTATCTCGAGCGGTACAATACCCAACCCGTTACCGATCGCACAAAAGGATCGAGTATTCCGCGACAGGGGGGGGGGGGGCGAAGGGGAGGGGGGGGGGGGGTGGAAAGAAGGTCGAACGGAGACGACGGAGGCCGCGGAGACAATCGCGGAGCCAAGAAAACGTAAGAAGATTCCAGAGTCGAAAGAGCAGACTCCTGTAGCTGGCGCGAAAGGTGAGGTTGAAAGCCCCCCTCTTACTCCCTCGCCCTTCTGTTCTCGCACTCTTTCTCGTTCTCTCTCCGTTTTCCACGATCTATGGCCGGCTTAACTCCGGCATGCTCGTATTTTACAGAGTACACACAGAGACAGGGGACTTGAGCTGGCTTGCACGTGCACGCCGAGAGGGCACCGGCACACCGACTCCTGCCAGGGAACCACCCCCTGCTGGAAATGTCTCTGAACGCTCCAGGTCCTTCTGCCCCATCCCCCTCGGTGGCCCACGGTATCCCCCGTTGGCCTCCCCCCCCCCCCTCTCCCCGAAACCTTGGCGCCCCCCGTATAAGCTAAAAACGACCTGGTCGCTTAAGGTTTCGTTTAATCTTCCCTTATCCCACGCCCTGGCAGGTACCCGTACGATCGCACGAGATCTCGCCCCCGATACTTTTTTCGTCCTCGCCCGCCCGATGGAACCTCGGGGATCCCCCGCCTCCGTGCGACGTTTAGGACGATCCCTCTTCCTGCCGCCTCTCGCCCGGGTCTCCGTGGATTTAATATTGATGAAGGGCCACGGGGGAGAGAATGGCCGGCGTGAATCGTGTTTCCTCGAGTGCCGCGCACATTCAAGGGACGGCCAGCCGACGGATGATTGAAAGAACGGAGCTGGCTGCCCGTCACGCATCGCGGGACGGGATTTAATAATAACTGATACTTCATTAGGGTAAGAGCTTGGTTCTGGTCTGCGGCAATGAGTGTCGCGATTCGGATAGGTAGTATACTTTTTCGAAGCACTCATTAAGGTGAAGCGAATGGTGTCTTTATATGGAGAATCAAGTGGTTAGGCAGAATCTACGTTCACCGACTATGACGTTCTCAGGGGTTCATGCTCATCAATCGCTGTTGAAAGGATAGAAGGAACTTCACATTCCCGAATTCTACTTAAAATGGAGTTTCTTCCTGATAGTAAAGATGCGATTCTACTGAGGCAGCGCAAGGTAACATGTCACATGCGACAGTGTAGGGTTTCTTTATTTCTCTTCTATTTTTTTTTGTCAACAGAACAGTTCAATTTTTCCATGAAATATGAAATTTTTCCAGTGGCCCGCCATTTGTTATCTTTTGCGATATTGTCTTTTCCCCCACGTGCTGCAATAAGTAGCCTTCTAAGTAGTTTCTAAATATTATTGTCTTTTTGAATTCAGATTAAGGGGTTACGCCACCCTGAGACGGCTGAAATGACATCAAAGTTTACGAATTTTTTTCTACGAAACTATGAATGTGACAATTAGTTCATTATTATTTATAGTTAGGGCATACATTAATGGATATATTGTGTGAATTTGACAGAAAAATATTAAAAAATGGCCGAGCTATCCGTTATCCTGCAAAACTCCTACGTCAGGACGCGCGCAGACGGTGTAACGGATAGTGATGCCCAGGATTATCTGAAACTAAAAAACCCATAGTTTTATTGTTCATTGATAAAATATCTATCGTGTAGCATAGGATTTTTTTATGCCATATCCCAATTGTTTATAGTAATTGTTTGAATTTTGCCTTTTTTGATAAAAATTTAATGTCCATTTTCATTTTTCTCGCATTTGTACAAAAATGGTTTTTTCTCTAAATCCCTATGCTACACGATAGATATTTTATCAATGAACAATAAAACTATGGGTTTTTTAGTTTCAGATAATCCTGGGCTTCACAATCCGTTACACCGTCTGTGCGCGTCCTGACGGAGGAGTTTTGTAGGATAACGGATAGCTCGGCCATTTTTTAATACTTTTCTGTAAAATTTACACAATATGTCCTTTAATATATGCCCTAACCATAAATAATAATAAAGTAATTGTCACATTCATAGTTTCGTAGAAAAAAATTCGTAAACTTTGATGTCATTTCGGCCGCCTCAGGGTGGCGTAACCTCTTAAGGATGTATTGGACCTAATTTCAAAATAGTGCTAAGTTGATGAAAATTCGTGAGATTTTTCTTTTTAATCTCCCTGATGTGCTCCAAAAATTTTAAACGAATTCACTAAACGATTACTAAGTTATAACGATTTTAATTTACACTGATTTTACACGTACTCTTATGGAAAGAGACGATCTTGACAGATAAACCATCTGAAAAAATGTTGAAGAAATAGTGCCAATGTTTTCAATTTTTTTGTACATGCAGTATATGGGTAGATGAAAATATCTGCCGAGTTTCAATTGTTTTCACTACACCGTTTTAAAGAAATAAATTATAACTTGAGAAAATTATGAATTCTGGGCATTTTCAATATCAAAAGCTTAGCAAATAATGCTTGAGAAAGCATTTGTAAAGTGAAAAATACCTTCCTAGGATTAAAAATAAGACTCCAACTGTCGTTCGAATTCCTTACATCTAGATTTACCATGCGTAAGACGCAGATATTCAAGTATTTCAAATTTCATATACTTTTGTCTGATATTGTACGTCCGATACATCCTTAACCATATGTCTAAACCTCTGGCAACGCCAGAGGAACGCATCACACATTTTTTCTACTCTTCAATATGTACACATTAACTATACTATTAACAATACTATGATTCACTCGCATTGTTTGTCCGAAAAAATTCCTGAAAATACCCTTACATTGCAGACCGTAACAGTCTTTTTGCTCCTTGACAGCTAATACAGGAAGCAAATTGAAAATCACGCTCGTATCGTGAGCTCATTGCCAGTTGCCATTGGGAGCCTTAACAACGCCATTACATCACACGTTGTAGACTAAACGTAAGGATGTCGTGAGGCTCGTGGGCGTGCTCAATTTCGTCTTGCTGCAGCGCCGGGTATATTGAATTATAAGCTGCCAGGGACGAGGTACATTTGTACCGTCATGCCGGCCAGAGCGTCTTCCTCGTTTTTCACGTCAATTTCATTATCACCGCTCCCGGTTCCGGAGTCATTCGATCAACGGTGCACAGCCTACCCGTCCCGCCGGTTTCTCCAGCCCTCCGCGCAAATAAATCTACAGCGTTGCGCGAGGGTGACACGACACACCGTCGTGTTCCTCTCGTCTGTTCCCGGTGAGATAGAAGTCGGCCGATCAGTCATTGCGACAGCCCTCCTGCGACGGCTCGAGACAAATCGAAAGGGAACGGGAGAGGAGAAAGCCGACTCGGTGGCTTCCTCCTCCTCGCGACGGAGCACCCGTTACTCTTGCCCGCGAGCGAGCCGATAAATAAATTCCTCGGCTCGCGTCTAATTTGTCACACCCACGCGGTACTTGCATTTTCCATTCCCCGCGAGTATACTGAGTGGCTGCTCCAAACCTATATGCATGATCTTGGCTTGAGTTATCGGAGATAGGAGGATACGAGGAAAGTGTTCCATCAGAGGGGCGAAACGATAGTATGTAGTAAATATTAAGTCACCCTTTCCAGCTCAGGAAGAAGCAACGTTCTGATCTAAACCGTTAAGAGGGAGTTAATTATTCGATTATATTAAATTAAGCAGCCTCTCTGTAGAGACTAGAACGAGTTAGGTCTCCTCAATCGATACACCTTTACAAACATCAACGCACAAGGAATAATAAGACTCTATACGATCCATACACCCACGTGTCCCATCGTTACCCTTCCTCTCGCTCGAATTCGTCTCCCCTGGCCAAAGGAAACTCCTTTCTCCTCGGTCTCTCCTCTTTTCTGCCCCTTGGTCGCGCTAGTTTCCTGAGGGGCTGCTTATAAACGCCCTCGCGGAACCGGCGCCCGATATCCTCGTCGCGGGGCTTCCCAGCCACGGGCGTTTGTCTGCTTTCGGGCCAGCTGAGAGTTTCGGTGCAGGAAAGGCACACGGTGGACACACTGTGCCGGTCGTCTGGCCGTGGAGCAACCTTTGTATCGGGGGCAGCGACTGTGAATCCGGTAGCAGTCGCTGTACACAGGGCTCTTCCTGCTCCTAACGCGAAACCACGACCCAGGACAATGTCCTGCGGACGCTTTCGCGACCACTCGAGGGGCACGCGAAAGACTCGAATCGGATCGACAGGTAAACGTAGGTGAGGAACTCAGCGAATCTTCTTCAATTGGAGCGCGATAGAAAGGGCAATAGTTGTTGCTTTGAAAAGTGAATCTAGGTATTATATTATATGCACTTGAGTAGGTAGAAAGTCATTAAACACACCCACAGCGACATTCATTATGGCGGAATGGATATTCGAGGTCTGGAAAAGTTCAGAGGAGGCTGTACGTCGCAAAGGAACCATTTTCTCACAAAAGTTTGGTGCAGTTTTGCCCAATTACACCACGCGGAGGTGCTTCTGAGGCCAGAGTGGTTCCTCTACTTTGTCCGCTGTTAATATCTAAGTACACGCTGGTGCGACAGGTAAAGGGACACCTAATCGCGTGAAGAGCAAAGTGGTGGAAATGCTCCACCCCCGGAAGTACCACCCCTGCCATCTAATTGGCTCGAGCTTTAATAACCTTTTGTGAGGAAACGGTTCCTTTTGAAGTTTCTGGCCTTTTATCAAAACGCTGTATAGTACGCGACATAGAAATAAATGTTTCCTGATATTTTCTTCGATGATCGAGACATTTACAATGTTGTATCTCCTACATTGTTTACAAGCAATTAAAAAACGTTCGTTAATCAGAGAAACACAGACAAGGTTTTCAAAAAAAAGGATTCGATTGACGTGTACAAAATTTTCTTTCGAGGATTTAGCTTCTCCCTTAGAAAACGGTAAACACCAGAGGTAGAGGGGTGATTTTTTCCCTCCAGGAACGCACAACGGATGAAGCAGGATCAAACGGCGACGGGAAGAGAAACGAAGAAGGAAATCGGTCGGAATGAGAAAAACGACGGAGGTAGTTGTAAAGCAGAAGAACGGAACCGCGGTGGCGTGGCCGGCCAGAGGCAAAACAACAGCCACGAGCTTTATTGACTGGAACCGATGAAAAACGAGGAGAGATCGGCCACCGCCATCGTTCCGCCGCTCCGAAACTCCAACTATCCCTGGCTTCGGTAAAACTTCTCCCCCGTCTGCTATCGATGCGATAGGTAAACACCAAGGATAGATACGTGACATCGCCAAACGCTGCTACATATGTGCGGGCGTTACGCGTTTTTCCACGAGATGCAGGCGAGGAACGAAGCGCCGCCCTTTATCAAAGAGGAAAAACATTGCCTTTTGTCTAATATTGGATACCAATGTTTCCCTTCACCATCGATCAACCCTCGACGGTTCTACGTCAAATGTTAGTATATTTTCCTTCGCTTGAAATTAAACGATGAAAAACGCGGAGTTCTCAAGCGTAGTTGGCGCAAGGAATCGGAAAAACAACAGTGTTTTCCTCTGGACGCAGCGTCAAGAAATTCAAAGTCGATTTTCTGGAAAATGAAGCGCGATATAAAAAAAAGATACTCTTTCTTTTCGACTTACAACAAGTAAATAACTCGAGGAAAAGGAATAAAATTTTTCGATATTGCGCTTTATTTTCGAGAAAATCGGCTTTAAAATTCTTGACGTTTCGTCCAGTCAAGTATAGGAAAACCTACCTCAAGCCTCTCTGTTTTCTCGAATCTACATCGTTCCCCATTTCCAGCAACTCTATTCCAGGTTACACAATCGTGCTCGCCGTGTATCGTGCAACTTATCCCGCATCCCGCGCGGCGACGCGTTCTTCCAGCCTTATTGCATAACGCAGTTTGCACGCCGCAATTTAAATATTCCCCTTCGGTGCGTCCCGTTGTTCGCGTTATTCCGCGAAACGCTAAACGCGCCGCTACGAGGAAACAATGAAACTGTGTGCACGGCACAGATATATATAGCCTGTTACGTTGGGAGAGAGAGAGAGAGAGAGAGAGAGAGAGAGAGAGAGAGAAAAAGAGAAGGGGCGCGGGAATTGCGCCGTCAAGAACGGGGTTCGGATGGTGGATGGACGCGAGGAGTCGAGTCGGTTTTATTTAGAAAGAAACGGGGTAGCCTCGGTGCAATTTCAAAGATTGCATCGAGAGGCGACGGATGACGACTGGCAGTGACAGTGGCTGCGATCGACTTCCGGTTTCGCTGGGAACCACAGCGCGAAAGATTAACGACGTATCGTGTCCAGCGTCATGCTCGTCGAGCGTCCAACGTTGGACAGTACTGTCGATTCCTTTGGGACTTGGACGATGAAATAGGAAGAAGGGGGGACACGATCGATCACGTTCCTTCGCGATACGGAACGTTCGCTTGTCGTTCAACGTGTACATTCCCGTTAGCTTGTGTGTAACGAGCGGACCTGCAGCTTTAACGTCGCGGGAAGCTCGTTGGTCTGACTTCAAAGTAACTTTCCTTGTATTTGTTTTGTACTACTGATTTATAGATAGAGTGTTATTTTTTTGCATGTAAATATTCCCAATTTTTCTAGTTCCACGCACTTTTATAGCGTCCAACAGCAAAATAGTTTTCCAATTTTTTGCAAGGTCTCGCCTCCATCGTTCTCCTCGCCGTCTTCATCTTCCAAACGTCACTCCCGATAACGAGGCTGTAACAAACGTCTCTCTGGACGGAGCGAACTCGCGATATTAGCTGTCGGGGCTTGTTTCGCGTAAACGAAACCGTTCAAAAAATAATAACACCGCTGCTGCACAGTGTAATTCCTTGTGGAACGATATCGACCGAGAAATCCAATATCCCTGAGGAACTTCGCGCCGCGACTGAACCGTGCATAAAAGCGTGAAACGCAGTGACAATAGGAGATTCTGTTGGATGAAAGCTTTGCATCTAATAAGCAACGAAGATAATAAATATTTCTGTTCAGATCGAGGATAAGTTCTTATCCCACGCCGTACATTGTGGATCATAGAAACGCTGAAATTTCGAAAACTTCCAGTAGAAGAATGCAAGCTACGAAAGCTACCCCCATTGTCAGGGGCTGCTGAGTCCTCGGAGATGGCGCAAGGCAAGCGTCGGAATTTTTCGACGGCGTGCGACGCGACACCTCGAACACACGGGCCGCGGAGTGGGCTTTCGAGCTTACGCGCGTGTACGGGACGAATCAGTGCTCATCAACGCCACCCCCCCCGCGTGGCGCACGATTCAAAAAGAGAGTG